>CM053623.1:410505182-410591942 GCA_028646595.1 Phalanger gymnotis
CACTACCACCGCCACCGTGATCTTCATCACCACCATCATCATCATGACCACCATCAACAATACCACACCACTACCACTACCATGATCTTCATCACCACCACCATTATCATGATCACCATCAACCATCATCACTACCTCACATACAGCATTACCCTTCTCTAATGAACTTAGCATTTTTCATTATGTATCCCTGCCTACAAGCTTCTTATCTATGATGTCAGGGACTATATCTTAGCTAAATTCTCCTAGCATCTAGCTTAGGTCTCTGCATATGGTTGGCACTTAATAACTGTTTCTTGAATTGGACTAAATTGGGTAGAAGTTCCAGAGAGGAAGGTTTTGGATCAATTGAAGGAAAAACTCCATAACAGTCACCCCCAAAGTATAATAAATATGTTGGGGAGCTATCACACTGGAGCTATTCAAAAAAGGATGGATGACTCCATGTTGATGAAAGTTAAGGAGGTGGGGTAGTAGATAGAATGCTGGACTTGGGGTCAGAAAGACCTGAATTCAAATCCTGCTCACTAGCTCTATGACTCTGTCACTCTCAACTTCCTTGTCTGTAAAATGGGGATAATAATAGCACCTACATCATAGAATAGTTGTGAACATCTACACTTAACTGTCTGATTGGTCTTCTTAAAATGCAGGTCTAACTACATCACACATCCTGTCCCCATTCGATAAACTCTGGTAACTCCCTGCTATTTCTAGGATCAAGCATAAAATCTTCCATTTCATTTTTAAAACCCTCTATAGCCTACCCACTTCTTACTTTTCCAGTCTTCTTACATCTTCCTCTAGTCCATATACTTTGAGGTCCAGTGACACTGACCTTGGTATTGTTCTTTAAAAAAGACTCTCCATTTCCATGGGCTGCCCCCCCTGCCTAGAATTTCCCTCTTTTTGTCTCTACCTCCTGGATTCCCTGGTTTTCTTCAATTCTCAGCTTAAAGTCTTACCTTCTGCAAGAAGCTTTTCCCAGTGCTTCTTCATCTTAGTTCTTTCCCTCTGAGATTGCCCCATTTTTTTCTGTCTCTATCTTGTGTGTGCATAGCTGCTTGCATATTGTTCCCCCCTTAGATTGTCAGTTTCTTGAGAGAATGTACTCTCTTTCACTTTTCTTTGTATCTTCAACCAGGGCTTATCACAGTGCTTGGCACTTAATAAATGCTAGTTGACTGACTGACTGATGAGATATATGAAAAAATATTTTGCAACCCTTAAATTTCCTATAAAATTGGCTATTGTTATTATAAGGTTGTATAGGTGAGATTAGGTACTGATGGTCCCTTCCAACTCTGAGATATGATTCTTGTGAATTCTCACTCTCCCATATGATTGACACATGAGCTATTGGTGCCTATGGTCAATGTGGAGTTAGTGTCCTGTCTCTTAAGGGTAGGGGGTCTTGGTTTTGCCTTGATATGTATTCCCCACACCTAGGACAGTGACAGGCATCCAGTAAGTGCTTAATGTGTGCTAGTTGACAGATTACTGGTGATGGGCAAGTATCCTTACAGATCTGTCAGGAACAACTGCATTTTCATAACTTTGAAGGTTCAAAAATACTTTTCACATACCATTGTGAGGCAGGTAGTTGAAAGATTTAGATTTGAGAACAAGCTTGTGATTTCATTGATGTAGGAATTCCTAGCAAGGAAATTCTTTCTAACAATGGAGGTAGACGCTTTCTCTGAGACTTAAAATCATTGAGGGTTGCCTAAGGCACTGATAGCTAAAGTGACTTGTTCAGTCATACAGCCAGTAAGTGTCAAAGACAAGACTTGAAGTTACTCTAAACTTTATTCCAAGGTCTGCCCTGTGCTATACTGCATTGCCCATGGGAAAGTTATCATTCCATTTTAATGGATAGGGAAACTGAGGCTTAGAAATGGTAAATTACTTTCCAGTGGTTGGTCACAGAACTAGTAAGTAAAGGAGTGAAGATTTGAACATAGTTCTCTTTGGATTCCAAATCCAAGGAGCTTTCCACTGCCCAGTGCTGAACATGATATGATAGGGGAGAAGTCGATTTTTTCTTTCCTCTTACCCTCTAGCTGGCTTCTTTCATTCTCTCTCTCTCTCTCTCTCTCTCTCTCTCTCTCTCTCTCTCTCTCTCCTCTATCTGTCTCTGTCTCCTCTATCTCCCTCCCTCTCTCTCTCTTCCTCTGTTTCCTGAGGTTTGACCTGTTAGAATAATGCCACACAGCATTGAAATAATCCTAGGTCTCTGTCAGACCAATCACAGCTCAACCTATTTTGTCTCTGTGACATCAGAAAGTGTGAACTTACAACCTTGGCCCTAGCTTCCTTAATGGTGCTCTGACAGGGCAGGAATAATTCACCGGTTGAACTAATCAAAGGTGAAAAGGCAGAATCAGTATCCGTCGTCTCCTCTCGCCACTTTCATCAATCCCGCTAACTGAATTTGAGCTAAAGCCCGGCAAATTTTCTGCAAAGGGAAATGAATATGTAAGACATCTGAGGCCTGCTGCCGGCCAGCAAAATTGGAAACTGGCATTATAGCGGGGGCCTCTTATTGAGCCAGGGAATGGCCCCAGCCTGGTAATCAGAGAAGAGCTTCCACCCATCTCCCAACCTGAGATAGTGGCCTGACCTACCAGGCCCCAGGCTGGAGGAGACATCAACAGCCACCACCCCACTCCCTCTTTCTTTTCCAATCTCTCCCCGGAATCGGGAATTTATTCTCGTGCCCACACATGATTGCATCAATTCAATTACCTCGGAAAAGTTGATACATATTCAGGCCATGAAGACACCCAGGATAGAGAGAAAGGGAGAGGAAAGAGACAAAGAAATCCGTATTTACCCAATAATAAGTTTCATTTGGAGGAGGTTTGAAAACAATTCTCCGTCACATTTGTCCCTGTCAGATCACATTATTCACAAATGAAGTTTACAAAATATCAATTCAATTTCAATAAGGGAGCCTGGGTCCCAGCTCACGAGGGCTGAATTTACCAAATCATAACACTTGAGGGGACCCTGGTGGTTTCCAAACATTTTCCAGTCAGAGGTAATCAAAGAGAGGCCACTGAATACTAATACATTCAATTTCACCCCTTTTGTTCGCATCTGTTCCCTTATAATACTATTTTCTACACTTCCAAATCAGTGATGATGGCAGCCTGATAACAGAAAAAAAAAACAGCCTGGGGAGGAGACAGTTGGAGGGACAGAGGGAGGGAAGGAGGGAGTAGTAAAGGAAGGCCAGGTTGGCACTCCATCCTACAGCTTGGGAGGCTTGCAGGTCCAGCAGGTGGATATTTTCATCAAATGGCTACAAGATCCTACCTTTACAAAATTGATTTGTTGATGAGCAAATTAGGGAATGAGGACCCATAAAAGGATATTCTTTCAGATGATAGACTATGATTCCTGGAAGGAACCTAAGAGATTATTCCATTCCCTTTGATTTGAGAAATGGGGAAGCAGAGACTTAGAGAGGTCAGGAATCTTTCCCCCAAATCACACAGGTAGTCAGTAGCATAGAAATGAAACTCACCTCTCCAACTCAAAATCCAACACTCCTTCAATGGCCCCAGGACACCCTATTTTAGGAGGGACAATGATAATTGACATACTTCTATCAAAAATTCTTAACTAGGGGTCAAAACACTTATTTTTTTAAAATAGTTTAATAACTATTTCAGTGCAATTGGTTTCCTTTGCAATCTTATGCATTTTATGCATTTAAAAACATTACTCTGAGAAAGAGTCCATGGGATTCACGAGGCTGCAGAAAGGACCTTGACATAGAGGATCGTGACTAAGTGGAAAAACCACTGGCCATAAAGTCAGACAACCTGAGTCATAATTCTGCCACTCACTACACATGAGAGCCTGCACAAGTTACTCAGCTTCTTCTGGGAACTCAGTTTCCTCATTTGTAAAGTTGGGAGGCTGGACTAGATAACCTAGGCAGTACCTTCTAGCTTTTGATCCATGGGCTTGCTATTTCACGTATGACTAGACAGTGTGCTCCATGATGATCAATTTGTGGGATCTATGGGGCTGTTTAACCTGGAAAGGAGAAGATTTAAGGGAGGACAGTTGTCTCCAAGTGTCTGAATGGGAAAGGGAATTTGACTTTATTGAAAAAATTGAGGGCATGTGAAGTAAACTCCTCTTCTCCAATTCTCTTCATCTCAAAATCCCTTGACATCATCTTCTACTTCTTTTTCTCCTTCTCCTTTTTTTCCCAATCTCTGACTCTTTTAGATGCCAAGACCATCCCCTCTATATATGTAGTCTATCCTATCCTCTCTTCCTTCTCCAATAGGAATCATCCTCAGCCACTACCCTTCTCAAAATCTTCAACTTCTTCCTGCCAACTGATTCATTCCCTTTTGCTTTCAAACATACTGTCTCCCAGGTCCTTTAAAAAAAAACCTTCAAGAGACCCTACTACCCTACCAAAGTATCATCTGGTATTTATCCTCCATTTCTCAGCTAAACTCCTTGAAAAAAATCTTTTTATACTTGCTGCTCTCACTTCTCTCGCTCTTCAGCTCTTTGGAATTTGGCTTCCAATTTCTCCATTCAACTGAAACTATTCTCTCCAAAATGATCTTTTAACTACCAAATCTAATGGTATTTTCCCAGTCCTAAACCTCCTCAACCTCCATGCTGCATTTCACATTGCTAACCACTCTCTTCTTGGATACTCTCTCTTCCCCAGGGATTTTTTGACATTAATTTCTCCCCTTTAACCTCCTACCTGTCTGACCACAGTTTCCATTGCTGGTTCAACACCCACATCAAGCCACCTAACTGCAGATCATCTCCAAGGTTCTAATCTGGGCTGTCTTCTCTCTACACACTCTCTTTCAGTAGCCACATCAATTCTCATCGGTTTAATTATTATCTCCATGAAAACGAATTATAAATGAAGATTTGTAAATCCAGCCTGAGTCTCTCTCCCAAGTTTTAGTCTTGCATCACCAATTGCCGACTGGATGCTTCAAACTGGATATCCTGAAGACATCTTAGACTCAGCATTCCAAAAATGTCTTTCCTCCAAACCCTCCCTTCTTCCAAGCATTACAATTTCTGTTGAAGGTGCACCATCCTTCCAGTCTTCCAGGTTTTTAACTTTGTCATATCCTGAATTCTACACTCTCCCTCACCACACAAATATAATCAGTTGCCTGATTTTGTCATTTCTACCTTCACAACATGTCTTGTACCTGACCTCTTCTCTCCACTCACATAGTCATCACCTTTGTTCAGGCCCTTATCACCATTTGCCTAGAAGATCGTAATAACTTCCTAATTGATCTCCTTGTTTGCAGTCTATCCTATAAGTTGCTACTACAGTAATCTTCTTTAAACACAGATCTGACCAGCAGATCCCCTACTCAATGAACTCTAGTGGGTTCTGGACTGTAGGATAAATCATCAACTCCTCTGTTTTACTCTGTTGAAGACCTTCCCACCCTATCCCAACCTCTCTTTCTAGCCTCATTGAACATTACTCTCCCTCCTGCCTTCTTCACCTTCAAGATTCTGGTCTTCTCTTGGTTTCTCACACATGACACTCTGGCTCCAGTCTCCTTGTCTTTGCACCGGCAATTCCCCATGCCTGGAATACCTTCTTTCCATGCTTCCTCAGCATCCCGTTCCTCCTTTAAGATGAACCTGAAGCATCATCTTCTTCATGAAGCCTTTCCTGATCCCACAAATTCTGGCAGCCTCTCCCTCAGAGTGGCTATTTTGCATAAGTTTGTACTTATTCCCTTTATGTTTGTGCTGTATATATTTTTATGCCCTTGCCGTCTCCTTGATTAGAATGTAAACACCTTGCAAGCAAAAACTCTTTCTTTTTTTTGTAACTCCCACAAGCAGCACATCACCTGGTGCAGAGTAGTTGTGCAAAAAACAATTGTTGTTAGTTTGATTGATTGTTCTGCTTGCTGATTGAGAGGAGAGCAAAGGGTGGAAGTAGCTAAGGGCCACATTTAGGCCAGACATTAGGAAAATTTTCCTAAAAATTAAGGCTGTGTGGAAGTAGAATAGGCTGCTTGGGAAGTAGTGAATTTCTAATTAAATTGAGGCTTGGTAGGAGGGATTGTCTATCAGTTGTAGGTTGCATTAGATGCCCTCTGAAGCCCCCTCCAGTTCTAAGATTCTGAGTTTTGGGGAGTTATGATTGGCAGAACCCAATCCTTGAGTGTGGACTAAATTGGGTTAAACTCTGGGTACTCATCTGTGTACTTTAACTTCAAATCCCACAATCTTTTCATCACACCATACTTCCCCACTGGAATTCATTCATGGAGTAGCCTTGGAACAAAGTCAGAGATTCAGAGTCAGAATACCTGGCCCACATCCTGCTTCTGCTATTTACTATCTTGGGTGACCTTAGAACACTCATGTCCCTTCTCCCAGTCTCTGTTTTCTTCCCTGTAAAGTGAGGGTCTGATAGTGCCTCCTCTATCCTCAAATATCTTACATTTATTTGGTATGCATTTTTATTCATTTGGTGTGCATGCCTAGCATTTCTGCTCCATTTAGTCTCTATGGCAATTCTCCCTGGGGGAGGCCTTTGACTTATTTCTTTACATGTTGGCTTCCACTATAAAATGTAATCTCCTTGAAGACAGAGACTTCTCCATATGTCTTAGTACCCCTAGGTACCTAGCCTGGTACCTAGTAGGTGCTTAATAAATGCTTGTTGATAAACTCAATCTCAATTCAACAAGCATCAAGGTCCTATAATATACAAAGGTATTGTGAGAGATGCTTGGGCTGCAAAGATCTACATGACATAGTTTGCGTTAAGCTCTGCCTTCTCTTGGGAAGGGCCCAGGAATTCAGCTCTGTCAGACAGCATGGGAGCACAGGTGTTAGGAAGACAGGCCGAGCATTGACACATGTCACCTATCTGATGCCTTTGTCCCTAGAGGACCCCATTTACCTGACCTTGTGTCCCTCAGAAATAATAAGACAGTCCTGCTCAATTTGTGAGGCTGCCCCGAGCCCTGGTGGCAGAGGGCCCACCTTCTCTAATTAAACCAATAAATACAGATGAGGGTAGGGAGGTGCATGGAGTGGGGGAGGAAGAAGGAGATGGGCTCCCACATCTGGGGAAAGAAGCAAGGAAGAAAGAAGATAGTGTCCTGTCCTTACTGTCTGATGGAGCAAAATCAACATAGCTAAGTGCACATGTCATAAAAACACCCAATATCAGAGTTGGAAGGGACCAAAGTGTATAAAACGTAAGAGTTGGAAGGGCACTTAGAGCATAGAATGTCAGAAGTGGAAGGGACCAAAGTATATAAAATGTAAGAGCTGGAAGGGCCCTTAGAACATAGAATGTCAGAAGTGGAAGGGACCATAGAACATAGAACATTAGAGCTGGAAGGGTCTAGACCAGGGGTGGGAAACGGGCAGCCTTGAGGCCACGTGTGGCCCTCTAGGCCCTCAAGTGCAGCCCTTTGACTGACCAAACTTCACAGAACAAATCCCTGTAATAAAAGGATTTGTTCCATAAAACTTGGATTCAGTCAAAAGGTCGTACCCAAGGACCTCGATGTTTATTGAATTGAGACTGAGTTTGGATTCAGTCAAAAGGCAACACGTGAGAACCTAGAGGGCCACATGTGGCCTCAAGGCTACAGGTTCACCATCCCTGGTCTAGAATGTCAGAGCTAGAAGAGACCACAGAACGTAGAACATCAGAGCTGGAAAGGACCTTGGAGCTGGGGATTGTCGCAGGAGTAGAGTGCATTAGCACGTTTGGCCAATACCAATTCTCCATAGAAATGCTGGAAACTGCTTCCTGGAGACTCCCGAGGCTAATAGAAGTACATTGTAGAAACTGTGGATCGTGTGTAGACATTCTATGTCTAGTTCTAGTCTGCTATATAGAAGCTGCTTCTTTTAGCCCTCATCCACTGAAGCTTCTGCCTTCTCTCAAGGCCCAACTTAATTGTCACTTCTTTCAGGAAAACTTGATCTCTCTGAAGGTCATCTCTGACATATCCCATAACTACATGGGCTCCTCTACCTGTGTCTCATTCCCAACTTTCTTTTTGTCGTTGTCTCCTCCAATTAGAGTGTAAGCTCCCTGAGAACAGGGACTGTCTATCTAGCTTTTCCTATTGGTATTCCTGCTTATCACATAGTGTCACTTAATAAATGCCTTTTCATTCATTCATTTCCTTGTAGTATTGTCATCTGTGCACCTCTTAGTCAGGCTTTAAGCTCCTTAAGGACATGGTCTGTGTTCTATAAATGTGTTCCCAGTACCAAGCATGAGTCTTGTGCACGCAATAAGCTTGATTGATATTTATTTAATTTAAATAACTTACAGTGAAGGAGAGGAGAAAGGGATTTGCCCAAGGTCATTTTACCATGGAATTTAGAATTACAAAGGACCCTATCTGTTCTAACCCATTTTACAGATGAGGAAATTGAGATAGAGAGGAGAAAGGACTGTTGTTATTCAGCAGTTTCAATTATGTCTGACTTTTCTTAACCCCATTTGGGGTTTTCTTGGCAAAAATATTGGAGTGGTTTACCATTTCTTCTCCTGATAATTTTACAGATGAGGAAACTGAGGAAAACAGGGTTAAGCGACTTGCCCAGGGTCACACAGCCAGTAAGTGTCTGAAGCCAGATTTGAACTCAAGTAAATGAGTCTTCCTTACTCCAAGCCCTATCCGCGCCAGCACTCTATCCTTTGCGCCATCTAGCGGCCCCAGAGTCATAAAGCTACTTATTGCCAAGACTTACACTTAGAACTCAGGTCTTGTGACTTCAAATCCTCTACTCTTTGCCTCCATTAGTGAAGAGACCTCCCTCCCTAGGAATGAAATCTCCTGGAACTCCCTATTCCAAGAACTCCATAAGACTTTCTAAGCATGCTTTTTTTGAGCCCAAAAGGCAGTCATTTTTCCTGGGGCTTGTCTTTTTCTGCCTGGCCTGGCACAGGATTCAGTATTGGCCCCATGCTGCGGTAAAAAAATGGCTTCGTACTTTGTGGAATTATGCCTGGACAAAGCCAAATCGCTCAGTTTAATTTAACATTCACAGGTCATTGGGAACCATCCCCAGACCACCTGGGAAATCCATACATGGTGTATATTGTATTAAAATGGGGACTAAATCATCCATTTACCCAGCCTGCCCTCTGACAGCCAGCGGGTGGGTGCTGGCTGGGCTGAACTCGGCCGGGACCACATTCTGGGCAGATGACTATTAAGGACCCCCAGCTCTTTAAGCATTAGGAGAATGAGAATGTGTAATTGGAAACCAAAGTGAAGACTCCCTGCCTGGGTATTAGATATGGACAGACACCTGATTAGATTATTTTGATCCGTTTCTCCACATACACTAACAAGACACTCAGAAGGCACGGTTTTTGCAGCATCTCAGAAATGGGAGAAAATAAGCATTTAATGGCATTTTGAGAAATTTTAAACCTTCTCATTATGGCCAAGAATTGGCCCTGGTGTTTCTGTCAAACACAAGCTGTTTATATGGAACTCATGGAGGAGTGAAAGGGTCATCCAGAAAACCAAGAGTAGAGCATACAGCAAGGACTTGGTAGTCTATGGATTGGTACCTCTAGGTTCCCAATGGTTGGCCAACACCTACTCACTTGCATTAGCATAACACAGGGAGGCATGGCAGAATGGAAACTGTGCTGGCTCTGGAGAGGGAAGCCCTGAATTTGAATCCAACCCTGCTGCTCATCCCCTGGAGCAACCCTGAGGAAATAACTTTCCCTTTCTAAATCTGAATTGGGGTAAATAATGTTCCAGTCTTCTTCAGCTCAGAGAGCCTATGGTTTTATAGGGGAAAGAGCTGGATTTCGTGCCATAGGACCTGGATTTACATCCCCCACCTTATCACTAACTTAACTATGTGACTATGATCAAGTCACATCAACTCCCTGGACCTTAGTCTCTTGATTTGTAACAATTAAGGGGTTGAACAGGATCAGGAGTTAATAACTTTTTATTTGTGTGTTATGGACCCCTTTGGCCATCTGGTGAAACCTATGAACTCCTTCTCAGAATGATATTTTTAAATGCACAAAATAAAATCAGTGAGTACAAAGGAAGCCAGTTATATCAAAAAAGGCATTAAAATATTTTTCTGTGGATACCTTGATATTTATCCACAGATCACTTGACTGGGGGGGGGGTTAAAGTCTGTGGGTCTTGGGTTAATTGAAGATCCCATAAAATAGGTAATATCTAAATCAGCTAAAACGATCTCCTTTGGAACTCAAGGGCAACAGAGGTAGGTTGCAGAGAAACATAAGGGAAATAAGCTTCTCCTGAGCTTCCCACATGGGTGACTCTGAAGTCCCTACCTCTCTGTTCCTAGTGCACTCACTGAACCAGATACCCAGCACCTTCCTGAGAAAGACTCAGGAGCATGCTGGAGTCAGCTTATCAGGACTCTCCCTTTCAGTATAAGGATTTATGCTTCAGAAATCAGCACATACTACAGATCAGGGCTTGATGGATTGTTTCGTTGATTTCTAGACTTTAAAAAGTAATGGAGAAAATATTAATGTTGCAAGTTAAATTTAAAAGTGTGTTTCGGAAAGCCAGTTGTTAAACACTGGCCAAAGACCACACCTTCAAACTATGTCTAGAGACAGATCTCCAAGTCCAGAACCAAAGTCTCATCCTTTAATCTGGCTGAGTTGACCAACCTCTTCCTGGTCAAATCTTCTTCAGATATATTTCAGAAATCAGTCACTAGTAGCCTGCCTGAGATCAGTGCTCCCCTCCTGCTTCTTCACAATCACTGCTCAGACAAGGAAGCCCAGTGGAAGGCTGCAGGCATGAAAATGGATATTAAATCAAGCAGAAAGCAAAACTGTCCTCTGATACAATGGTTGGAAATTCTGGCCAAATGAAATAGAACCGGACTAGAGGCCAGGAGATTTACAGGGCCTGGTACATAGTAAGAACTTAATACTTAATAAGCACTAGAGGCAACCAGGTGGTCCAGGGCATAGAGCACTGAACCTAGAGTTAGGAAGATCTGAGTTCAAATCCTGCCTCAGATATCTCCTAGCTGCATAATTTTGGGCAAGTCACTTAACCTCTGCCTGTCTCAGTTTCCTCATGTGTAAAATGGGAATAATTGTAGTACCTACCAGGGTTGTTGTAAATATAAAATAATATTTGTAAGTGCTTTGCAAACCTTATATATTATTTATTAAATGCTCAGTGATTAATTGGACAGTTTTTCACCCAAAATATGAAGATTCTAAGGAATCAAATCAATCAAGAATGATTTCTTATTTTGTCAAGATTTGTTGATGCGTTTTGTTTTTTACTCCATGGTTATTTTCCAGTATACCTCCACCCTTTTAGGTTTCCCTCATAACAAAGAAAAATATTTAAGCAAAACTGAATGACAAAATGATTGCGTCTGAAAACAGATATAGCATTTTATACCCACAGTCCCCCCCTCCCTACCAAAGCAAAGGAAGGGTGTTTCATCATCTGTTTTCTGGGGTTGAGATTGGCCATTGCATCTGATCTGCATTTGTAAGCTTCTTAGTCTTCTTTATAGTCACTGTATAAATTGTATTCTAGTTTCTGATTACTTTGCTCTGCATCAGTTCATACAACAAGTCCTCTCAAGGTTCTCTGAATTCCTCCTGTTATGTTGTTTCTTATAGCACAATGGCATTAAAATATATTCATATACCACAGCTAGTGGTAGAACTAGGTGACATAGTGGAAATAATACTGAACTTGTCATCTGGAAGCCTCTTGTTTGAATCCTGCCTCAGAAACATACTTGCTATGTGATCCTGGCCAAGTCATTTCACCTTTGTGTACCTCAGTTTCCTTATCTGTAAAATGGGGATAATAATAGCATCTACCTTGAAGTGTTATAAAGCATTTTCCAGCCTTAAAGCACTATGTAAATGCTAGTTAACATTATTACTATTAATAATTATGTGATTCTAAATCCAGTGTCCTATTTTCACTATACTTCAGGTTGCCCAGCATCACTACTTGTAATTATACCCTATAGAAAATGGTGAAGGAACTGGAAGTCTTGGCCTATGGGGAGCTGATAATTTTTAATTCATTGTCCTGTGAAGGCATTCAGGATATAAAGATTAAAAAACACCAACTGTTCAAGGAACTTACAGACTATTACAGGGTTTAAGACATATACTTAGATAAGTATATATAGATAAGAGTAATTGAGAAAGAAATGTAAGAGAGGCCAAGAAAAAGTGTTATAAGAAATTTAATATTTCTCCTCCTGGATAAGAAGACACCTACTACAGAAGGGGCATCATCGTTGTCTTTAATTATCTGAAGGGCTATTACAAAGAAGGTGTGTTGGGCTTAGCACCATAGAACTATGAGCAAACAAGAGAACTCAGAGATAGGCTTGGCCATAAGATGAGGGAAAACTCAACAATAGGAGCTGTCCAACAATAGAACTGGCTGCCTCAGGAGGGAGGGAGTCCCACATCACTGGAATTATTTGAGAAGAGGCTGAACAACTATTTCTCAGGATGACTACAGAGGGGATTCCTATATTGATAGGAACATTGGATTGCACTAGCTCTAGGGTTCTCTCCAGTTCTGAGCACCTAGAGCCAGAGAAGCTAGGTTGAGAGTTCTTAAGAGAATCCAGTCCAGAGGTGATGGGGGGTGGTCTTAAGAGTGGACAGAAGGGGACGGCCAGGAGAGATGTCACAGAGATAGAATCAATAGGACTTCATGTAGGATGTAGGATGTAGGATGTAGGATGTAGGATGTGGAGTGGAGCAGTGAGAGAAAGAGAAGAGTCAAAGACACTCCTGAAATTTTGAGCCTGGGTGGTAAAATTAACAGACAGAAAAAAAACTGGAGGAGGGGAAGGGTTAGAGGGAAAGATGAAGAACTCAATTTAACCGTGAGTGTATCAGGAATTTCAGTTTTACCTCTCAAAGATGACAACCTGTGGATAGATGAGGACCAACTTCCTGGTTATGAGGGAGCAGGATCATTTGGGCAGCCCATAAAACACAATTGATGAAAATGATAGCAGACTCTTAATGGGCTACAACAGAGCCTGAGGATTAAAGTTTAGGAGAGGTCTGCCTTTAGGCAGTAGCAGCATGTAACAAAATAGTGGGAGATTCCTTCCATTTATGAAGGTCTCTCCTCTCAACAGTCCCTAATGCTGACCTCTGACACATACCAGCTGAAGGAGTTTGAGGTAATCATTTCCCTTCACTGACAAGTGTCTTCTTCACCTGAACAATAGGTGTGATAATGCTCACAATGCTACCTCCCAGAGGCATTGAGAAGAAAGTACTTTGTAGAGTACTATAGAAATAGTGGCTATTAGCCCCAAAATATTAGGAATATCATCGATGTTGAAAAAAGAATTTTATTTCTACATATATCAAATTGCTCAAAATAATCATGTCAGGTAACTCTCTAAAACTATGAATTATGCACCAGTTGAGCTGGAGAAGGAAATGGCAAACCACTCCAGTATCTTTGCTAAGAAAATCCCAAATGAGGTCATGAAAAGTCAGACATGACTGAAAACTACTAAGCAACAACAACAACCAGTTTCCTGTCTGTGGCAGTGAAGGGAGTTTCTGTACTGGAAGAGCCCTATACCAGTGAAAACACAGACCCAACCCCACACCTTCATTCCTCCCCCAAATCTAACATCTTTATAGGGTTTAAACCTTTACAAAGTAAATTAAAGGTATAAAAATTAAAAAGATAATAGGCAATATCTCATTTGTTCCTCACAACTCTATAAAGTGAGCTACTCCTAGTATAGCCATTTTACAGATAAGGAAACTGAGGCACTAAGCCAGATAAAGTAAGCAGCCCATGATCACACAGCTATTCGGTGTCTCAGCCAGTACTTAAACCCCTGCTTCTGACTTTAAACAAATATTCCTTCCATTCTGCTTTAACACTAAGAGAGTTGTAAGGCCCTGAGAATACTATTTATTCATGTATTTATTCATGATCATTCTGATTCCCAAACAGGCCATATTTGCTTCCCCCCAGTGGGCTTACCCCCCACCCTGGCCTTTCTAGCCTCTCTGTCTTCTGGGACTCATTCCACCTAAGAGGCCAGGGAGATGTCAAGCAAATTGGATTTCCAGCAGAGTCTCCCTCAGGACTGTGTGGACTCAGGTCTCCCTCGGGCCTTAACTTAGCCTCTCCCAGCTACATCTGAGGTTGCCTCCTAGACTGCACTGCTCCTCCTGAAATCTTTCTGCCCAATGCTGGTAATTGGCACTCCATTCTCTTGATATATTGATCCTAGGACCAAAGCTTGTTGTAAAATGAGATGATCATAATAGGATTTAAAGTTATTACAGGAGAGGCCGTAGTAACATAGAGTAAGTTCTTGGCAGTTCCATTTACCAGTGAAAAATCACAGGGCCACAGCTGAGATACTGAAGGGAAAAAAACCCAGAAAAAAGATCTTCAAGGCCTGGTACCGACATTTTTCTGACATCTGGGCAAGAATGATTTGTGGCTCAAGTTGTGAATTTCTCTAAAGCCTGGATGAACCAAGTACCAGGACAAACCTTAGCAAGGCAAGGAAGGCAGGGCAATGGGTATGAACTGCACTTGACTGGCAGTCAGGAGACCTGGGTTCAAACTTCAATTCTGATGTTTCCTAGCTGTGGGACCTATGGCCAGTCATTTATCCTCTCTGGCCTCAGTTTCCCAAACTGGAAAATGAAGGTGCTGGTGGATTATATGATCTCTAACATCCCTTCTATTCTATATTCTATGAGCTATTCTAAAAGCCCTTCCAACTTTAAAATTCAGGTGTTCTAATTTCCCTCCAAGTTCTGTATTATTTAAGAGCTATTCCAACTTTGGACAGTGAAAAAAGTGCTAGCTTTGGAGAGAATCCAGACCCCCAGTGGGGCCTCAGATGGGTCACTTAAACGTCTCTAAAACTTAATTTTCTCATTTATGAAATAAGTTGATTGGATTAGATGACTATCAAGATCCTTTCTAGCACTAAATGTTCCTCTACCAGTCTATGCTCTAAGGTCCATGACACTCTCCCCTGCCCCAGCTCTGACATTCTATAGTCTATATTCTAAGGTCTCTCCCATCTCTGATGTTCTCTGTTCTATTTCCAGAGTTCCCTCTCAGCTCTGACATTATGTGTTCTAAGGTCTCTTCCAGCTCTGACATTCCTATAGTAAGTATTCTAGGGTTCCTCTCAACCCTGGCAGTCTATGTTCTAAAATCTTTCTACCTCCCACCTCAGCTCTGACATTCTATAGTTTGTGCTCTAGGGTCCCTTCCTTCTCTGATGTTTTATGTTCTGTGTTCTAAGGTCCCTCACAGTCTGATGTTATGTGTTCTAAAGTGCCTTCCAGCTCTAATATTTTATGTTCTGCATTCTAAAGTCTCTCTCAGCTGTGACATTCTATAGTGTGTGTTCTAAGATCCTCTCCTCTCTAGTGTCTTATCTTCTAAAGTCCTTCCCAGCTCTTAGATTCTATAGTCTATGTTCTAAGGTCCCCCTCAGACATGGAAGTCTATTTTCTAAAGCCTCTCCCTGACAACAGCTCTGACATTCTATGGTCTATGTTCTAAGGTCCCACCCAGTTCTGACATTGTGTATGTTAAGGTCTCTCCCAGTTCTGATGTTTTATATTCTATGTTCTAAGGTCCATTGCAACTGCCACATCCTCTGTTCTATGATCCCCTCCCCATTCTGATGTTTTCTATGACTCAGAAACTTCATATTCACCGACCCTAAGAGGTGACTTCAACAGCCAGTTCATAACTGATAGGTTTACTCAGAAATTCTAAAATTTGTCTAACTCATAACAATAAATCAAATCCACATGACATTTTAAAGTTTAAAAAGAGTTTTCTATTCATTATTTAATTTGATCCTCACAGCAGTTCAATGAGGGAGATAAGGCAGGTGTGAGTTCTCCATTTTACAGATAAGGAAAATCAGGCCCAGAAAGGGCTGATAATTACTCCAATGTCACATAGCACTTATGTTGTGGAGCTGAGTGTCAAATACAGGTTTGCAACTCTAAGCCCAGGGGTATCTCCTCACTATGCCATTCAATATTGATTTCATACCTGCTCTGTGCTAAGCATGGACACTGGTCCTCACCTTGGAGTTCCATTGATAGTCTGACCATAGTAGTTGCTATCAGGGTCCCTCCTTACTGGAAGGTGTGCTAATAAACTATGGCACTGTGATAAGATTTCAGGCACCGATAAAACACCCATTGCTTCCAAAATAACCCACTGGCCTGCCTGAAATTCTATCATTAGTCCTTGATTCTTTAGATCTCTACCATCCTGGTTCAGAAGATCATAAGATCCAGGGCCATTATTAGAGATAATTGAGTACATACCCTCAATTTGTAGAGAAACTAATACCAAGAGAAGGCAGAGGAACTGGCTAAGGTCATACAGTTAGTCATATAGCAGAGCCTATACTTGAAACTAGCTCCTCTGACTCTAAACCCATGACTCTCACCATAAATCATACTTTTATAAATGATTACTTTGAAAACTGAAAAGTCCTATAGAAGAAAGCACTACAATGATGATGAAGATGATGATGATGATGAAAATGAAGAAGAAGATGATGAAGGAGATAATGGTGATAAAGATGAAAGTGATTATTAGAAGAAAAGAATTCCAGAATTGGAAGAGACCAAAGAGGGGATATTTTCCAACCCATCTTCCAATTCGGGAACAGCTTCTCAGGCTCCTCTGATAGAGGAATCATTGTGCTGACCTGAATTTCAGTTTTTTCATCTGTAAAATGTGAATAATACTAAAGGTTTCATAAAACCTTAATGTGCTACAGAAATTTGAGCTATTATTACTAGTGCAATTATCATTATTTTCAGCTCTGATACTCTATATTCTGTGTTGTAAGGTCTTTTTCATACTTGGTATTCTGTGACCAGTGTTCTAAGAACTCTTTCAGCTTTGACATTCTATGTCATTAAATTCTACCCCATGATTATCTCATATCAAAGAGCTGATAGGCACCTTCAGGGTCATCCAGACTAGCAGTTTTGAAAATGTGATCTGTAGACCCCTGGGGAACCCTGAGATCCTTTCAGAGGGTCCCAAAGGTCAAAAATATATTTATGATACTACTAGATTTTATTTTCCTATTAAAATATTCCTCCCTTTTCCAACTACATATTTGTTTTAGGCAAAATTTTCTTTAGATACTTTCAATAAAACAACAGACCACAACGGATTGAATACAGAAACAGATAGGAGGATCCAGATGTCTGCTATTAAGACAGACATGAGGGAGATTTGCAAAAATGTATAAAAGTATGCCTCTCTTCTCACTAAATTGTCCCATTGTGGAAAATAGAGCTATCTTCTAAATATTTTCTATCTTCACATGTGTTTCAACAATTTGGCTAGCAGCTGCTGTGGGGGTAAAAAGCTAATGCAAGTCCAACAACAAGAATACTGCAAGCACATGTTCTTTGATCTGCTTTACTAAGGAAAGTATCATTAGGGGGTTAACTATCTTAATTAAATCCATCATACAAATATCATGCACTTAGTTCAGGGGAACTTCAAAGCAAATACAAACAAATTACAAATACACATTATAAACAGACCAAATACAATTCATAGTTACCAAGAAACCACCAACATCTGAGTTCAGGAGCCAGGGAGCTCATAACAACGGCTGGCCCAGAGTGATATGCCACTCCTCCTGTGGCTCAGACCCCAAAGGAAGAACACCAACCTTTGAGTTTATATATCTTGTTCAGGGTCAAAGATGAGTCACACATGCGACTTGCCCATGTGACCTAAAAGTGTCACAAAAATGCGACTTAAACCCACATGGTCTAAAAGCCCCTGATATCACAAACATGTCACTCAAACCTAGTAAACTAACTCAAACCAAAGTAAACTAGGCTTTCTCTGGAGGCAAGGAGGTCATCAAGGACTCCTAATGTAATCAAAGAAACAAAGGCCAAACTCTTCAAGGGCACTTGATTGAATAAGTGTTAAAAGCCCATCTTAATTACCAATGCAACATGTAATGGGTTTATTGTTATTATTTTAAAATGAATAAACAAACCTTTTAAAATTTAATCAGTTTTAGTTTCTAATACAGCAAATATAGAAAAATATAATCTATATGTATAAAAGCTCTTAGGGGTCCTCAATAATTTTCATTAGTGTAAAAGAGTCCTGAGGCCAAAAGGTTTGAGAACCACTGATGTAGAACAATCCCTCATTGAAGCATTTAATCCTTTCTACAATGTCAATCCTTCAATAAGCATTTATTAAGCACCTACTATGTGTCAAGGAGTCTTCTAGGTCCTGGGGCTACAAAGAGAAATATGAAGCAATCTCAATGAGTTCATATTCTATTGGAAGGAAACCACATGTGCTTAGAAAGTTGAACAAAAGAAACCTAATTTACAGGAAGAGAGCACTAGGGAATCAGTGTAGTTTTCCTGTAGGAGGTGGTAAATGTAAAGGATGGCAAGTTGATAGATTCGGTGCTTGTCTCTGGACTCTCTAGAATGCCAAAAGACTTAGAAGATGTTCAACATGTGGGGTGGTTCCTCTGTGACAGATTTATGGAAGGACATGGATGAAAGCTGCACAGGATAAGAAAGCATTAGATGGCTGCAATCTGTACAAGTGGAAGAAATGCCCCCTTCGAGAGGATTGCTGATCCATGGAAGTATCAAGATACAGATGAGAAACTGAAGGCTCAGAGATGGACAGTCACTTGCCCAAGGTCATACAACTAGAAGTGGCGAAGACAGATTCAATCTCAGCCTCTGGGAATTTAAAGCTAGAAGGGACTTTGTGCTGGCTCCCTTCCTTTGTCCTTGTCTTTGGAATCAGATGATCTGAATGAAGAATGAGCTAGAGACCACTACCAGTTTTCAACCTCGTCACGACTGAGATTTGTTTTCAGAGCACTAGGGTTCTTAATCCCTCCTGACAATACTAGATCACTTTTTATCATGGTAGAGTAGGATGAGCACCACGTCTAGAATCAGACAACCCATGTCTGAATCCCAACCCTACTACTTACTCACTGGGTGGCATTGGGTTACTCACCCAACCTCTCTTATCTTCCATTTACCCATCAGTAAAACGAAGGAGCTAGATGGATTCTGTAATCACAAAGATCCCTTTCATGAATCTTCTGTTTTCCATTATTTATAGGTTTTTTAAGATCAGACTCGCCATAAAAAGCCTTTGAAAAAATGAATAGGGCAGAGATAATTATCTCCATTTTTCAGGTGGGGAAAATGAAGCCTGGAGAGAGAAAGTGACTGGTCTTTGGTCACAAATATGTCAGCCTTAAAGCTGGGACTAATACCCCAAATTCATTCCAATACAAACTTTACTACACAAGGAACTTGCTTTCTAGTCTCATCTTTTATGTATATATGGAGAGGGACAAAACCCTTCTTGGCCTGGATTGAATGATTCTTTCTGATGATCACCAATGTCCCAGACTAAGCCTCCTAGAAGTCTCTACGGCTCCAGTCTCTGGAAGGCCTATCACTTCCCTGACCTTTTGGATGAAGAAAATTCACCAGTGGCCACTGAGGAATATACCCTGTAACCTGTTTGTTCTGCTGCTATTCAATTCAATTTGATTTAACAAACATTGATTACATGTACATACTGTTCTAGGTGTTGGAGACACAAGGACAAAAGGAAGTTGACTGGGAGAATGGTAGTACTCTCAATAGTAATTGGGAAGTTTGTAAGAGGGAAAGGTTTGGGAAGAAAGATAATGAATTCAGTTTGGGACATTGAAATTGAGATGCCTGTGGGACATTCAAGGGGAGATGATGTGTCTATGTGAGATTATGGTTAAGAAGAGATACTAGGGCTAATATATCGAACTTGGAATCATCTGCGCAGAGATGATAATTGAATGTAAGAACTGATGAAATCACCAAGTGAGAGAGGGAAAAGAGAAGAGGATCAAGAACAGCACTTTGGGAGACAGTATTAATGGGAATGATATGGATGAAGAACGAGCAAAAGAAACTAAGAAGGAATGACCAGTCAGGAGAAGAATAATGAGAGAGTGATCTCATGAAAACCAAGAGAATATCCAGGTAGAGAAAGAGAAAGTGATCAACAGTGTCACAGTCTGCAGGGAGGTCAAGAGGCATGGAGGATGGCAAAAAGGTCATTAGACTTAGCAATTATGGGATCAGTGACATTTTGGAGACAACAGTCTGAGCTAAATGATGAGATGATTTTGAAGGGAGTGAGAAGTGGAAGCACTAAGTATAGATAGCTTTCTTAAGAAATTTTACCAACGAGGAAAAAGGATGACAGCTAGTGGGAATGATATAATCAGTGAGTTGGTTTTTTTTAAATAATAGAGAAGATATGAGTGTACTTATAGAGAGAAGAGAAGGATCTAGTAGATAAGGAGAGAGAAGGAGAGAGGGATAGAGAGAAATGAGAGGGGAGGAGATGATAGCAGGGGCAGTCCACTGGAGAAGAGGGGAAAGGATGGGATCAAGGGCTGGGCCTCGACAAAGAGAAGAACCACCTCTTCATCTGATACTGGAGTGAAAGAGGAGATGACAGGCAAAGATTTCTAAAAGATGCAAAATGAAGAGGAGAGAATAGGAAGGTTTTTGGTGAAGTATTAGATGAGAACTTCAACAGAGAGAGTGGAGGAATGGATGCCATGTGAGGCTTGGGAAAACAAGGTTTGGAAGAGCTACTGTGGAGTATAGGATAGTAAATCAATTAAGAAGAGCTTGATGAAGATTGGAATGGCCAAGAAAAGCTTCTTGGAGGGTTGGAGGGTTATCAATTGGCCCATGGAAGATGTCAGTTAGTCAACAAGCATTGATTAAGTGTTTGCTATGCTCCAGTCACTGTGCTAAGTGAAATGGTTACAAAGATAGAATTTGGATACATGGCAAGAAAAACACAGAACATTCTAAGGGAGGAAAACAGGATGAGCAAAGATGTAGCTAGGACACAGTGAGTCCCATGCTCAAGAAAGTGAAGAGTTCTTAAAACAGAGGTTAAAGGCTACCTAAGAAGGTAAAGGCAGATTGTGGATGGCCTTGAATGCTACTTTTAGAATTGAATGCCAGGGTTTTTAGTGGGAAGAGAGCTCTGGGATCATCTATTCCAACCCATTCATTTTGCCAATAAAATACAAAAGCCCAGAGAGGTTAAGCTAAGTTAACGAGTGATAGAGGTGGAATTCAAACTCAGCTCCTCTGACTTGAAATATAATGTTCTTGGACTTAATTCTATAAACAATGGAAAGCCATCAAAGATTTGCTACCAAAGTAGAGATGAGTCTAGCACTCTATACAAGATAGCTGGGCTATCAAAAGCCAGGATATTGTGATTTTAGTGGAGCAATGTGGTATATTTTTTAGACAGCTGGTCTCAGAATCAGGAGGATGAGAGTTCAAGTCTTGCTTTTGACACATACTGGCTATGTGATCCTGGGAAAATTAATTAACCTCTCAGTGCCCCCAGGAATCTCTCTGAGACTATGAGTTATAGGTAGGTACAAATCTGCATTGGTAGAAGGAATTCTTCACTAGGAGTTCCCTATGTGAATGAAATCACAAGTCCACACTAAAAAGGAACAGAAACAAGGAAAATTCATGCAATTAGCATAATGTAAACTTTTCCTAATAAAATATAAACCCCTTGAGGGAAAGGATTTTTTAAAAATTAATATAAATTTAGTTTAGGTCCGCCCCCCCCCATTCCTGCCTTCTCTAATTGAAAAGAAAATCAATACCCTTGTAACAAATATGCATAGCCAGACAAAATAAGTCCTTGCATTGGCCATGTCTAAAAAAATGTCTTATTCTGTATCTTGAATTCCTCACCTCTCTCTTAGGAGATTGGGTAGAAGGTTTCATCATCAGGCCTCTGGAATCATAACTGTTCATTGTATTGGTCAAAAATTTTAGATTTTTCAGAATTGTTGCATAAAATGTTCTCTTAGCTCTGCTCACTTCACTCTGCATCAGTTAGTATAAGTCTTCTTAGTTTTCTCTGAAACTATCCCCTCCATCACTTCTTTAGGCACAGTAGTATTCCATTATATTCACATACTATGATTTATTTATTTAGCCATTCAGTAACTGGTTTCCAATTCTTTGCCATTACAAAAAGAGCTGCTATAAATAATTTTGTTGATATGTGTCTTTAATCTTTCTTTCATCTCTTCAGGGTATAGGCTCACTGGGTAAAGAAAGGTGTTGCAACAATCTGGCTAGCAGCTGCTGTGGGAGGGGTGTAAAACCAACAACAACCAGCTCACAGAATGCTGCAAGCCCAGGTTCTTTTGATCTGCTTTACTAAGGAAAGCAACATTAAGAGGTTGACAATCTTACTTTAATCCAGCATACAAATAAGTTCAGGGGAAAAAGCCAGCACCCTGAACTTCAGAGCAGATACAAACAAATTACAAACATTGACAGACAGACCAAATACAATTCATAGTTACCAACATCTGAGTTCAGCCAGGGAGCTCATAACAATGGCTGGCCCAGAGTCACGTGCACCACTACTGCTGTGGGTCAGAGCTCCGGAAAAGGAAAGCCAACCCCTGGTTTTATATCTTTTTTAGGGTCAAGGGTGAGTCACAGATGTGACTCACCCACATGACCTAAAAGTGTCACAAAAATTCGACTTAAACCTATGTGGGTCTAAAAGCCTCTGATGTCACAAATGTGTCACTCAAACCCGTGTAAACTAGGGTTTCCTTAGAGGCAAGGAGGTCATCAAGGACTCCTAATTTAATCAAGGAAATAAAAGCCAAACTCTTCAAGGGAACTTGGTTGAATTAAGTGCTAAGAGCCCATTTTGATTGACAATACAAAAGGCTATGCACAATTTAGTGACTTTGGGAGCATAGTTACACATTTCTTTCCTAAATGGCCAAACCAATTCACAGCTAAACCAATGGTGCATTAATGTGCCTGTTTTCACACAACCCCTCCAACATTTGTCGTTTATATTTTTGTCAGCTTTGCTAGTCTGTTGGGAGTGAAATGGAACTTCAGAGTTACTTTAATTTGTGTTTCTCTAATGCAAATTTTGAAGCATTTTTTTCATTTGGTGGTTGATAGCTTGGATTTCTTCCTTTGAAAGCTGAAGGGCAAAGGTCATTTCATTTTTTCATCTTTATTTTTTTGCTTTTGAATGACTAACACAGTGCCTGGGCCAAAGTAGGTGCTTAATAAATGCTTGTTGATTAACTGACTTGCTGATCAAAAAATATTTAGCATTAGCATTGAAAGGTCCCATTAAACCAAGGAATACTCAAAGTATTCTCTATCTTATATAAGTAGAAATAACTTAGAGTTACAGAACCCAAGTTCTAATCCAGGGTCTGTTACTTTCTACCTGTGTGACCTTGGGTACATCCTTTCCCTTCTTCAACCTTCATTCTGGAGGGGTTTGGAGTAAATGACCTCTCAGGTTTCTTTCAGTTCCAAATCTGTTGTCCTATGATCCAAAGCTTCATTCTTAACCACTCCTCTATTAGGATCCTAGAACGCCAGGGCCGTAATTAACATTTTGGACCATCTAATGCCAGCCCATTTGACAAATGAAGAAACTGAGACTTTGTGAGAGTGAGTAACTCACCTAAGAATGAGTGAGCAGCAGAGTTGGGACTAGTTGACCCATGCTAAACTTGCCACATTGCCTAGAAGTCCTGTGATCTCAGTTTGCTAGGGCAGCCCAGGGCCAGCCCCAGATGAAGTCTCTGCATTAACTCCAAATTTCCTTGCTCTTTATCTGTCATTTGCACCACAAGCATTTCATGACTTAAACATGAATTGTTTTTCTCTTCTCTCCGGGCCTGAGCAGGCCCAGTGGCTGCCAGCTCGTGAATCAATCTGTCATAACCAAGTACCACAGCTAATCTCATCAGAGCCCAAAATGCCGGCAAATCAGGTACCTGTAAGAAGTGGCTATGCGTGTTAAATGTTCGCTAATAGTTAAGGTCTGCATCTCTTTAGAGCAGTACGTCTTTATACTGACTTCTCAGCACCTGCGCTTAATGCCACATCCTGGTGCTTTAGGGGAGAGACAGTATTGAACCTCCTCCTCCAGCCCACTTTGGGTGGGCTCTGAAACAACTACAAAATGTGTCAGGGTACAAAATGTGGTAGAGTGCCTCAGAGCTGGAGGGGATCTTACAGCACAGAGCATGAGAGCTATAACGTGGCTTAGAACAGAGAATGGCAAAGCTGATTGGAACCCTAGAACACAGAACAGCAAATGTCAATGTGGGAAGGGAACCTAGAGCATAAAAACAAGGAATGACAGAGATGGCAGCAACCTTAAAATATAAAATTTTATAATATAAAATACAGACTGTGAGACAGACAAAACACAGCCTTATACCTGGAAGGAACCTTAGAACAAAGACCACAATATTAGACTTGGGGAAAACTTCAGAACATAGAAGGTAGAACACAAAATGTCAAACCTAGAAGAAATCTTATGGACTAGAGGTTCTTAACAATTTCTACATCAGGGCCCCCATTGGCAGTCTGATGAAACTTAACTCTAGTATGGTTCATTACCTATATTCATAATTGAAGGAAATGCTATATTTCAGTTGAGATTAGTGAAAATAAGGTTGTAATATTTTTCCCCATCTTACTTCAAAGACCCTCTGAAATCCATCCATGGATCACCTGTTATCCAACGCCAACCCTGGCAGTTTAAAGACAAGAAAACAGAGGCTTCCAAAGGGGAATTGACTTATTCAGGGCCTTACAGCAAGTTCCCAATGAAGTCAGGAGCAGACCTTAGCTCCTTCTAAGTTAGACTAGGACCCCTTCCACTCCACCTGGCTGTCCTGTTTCTGATGGGAGTCAGGCCCAGGACACCTCAAGCATACTTCTCATTTGCGTGGAAAGTGAAGTCAATGCGAATTGATCAAAACCAAATTAACTGCAATTGGTTCCAATATTTCGCCTGTTTACACATTAGCTTGCTACCTTTAACATAGAGATGTATTGAATTCAGCTTAGCAACCTAGGCATGAATGCAGTGGCCTTTAAAGAGAAACTTATCTGTAATTAAAATCATGCACAAGTTTTAGAGAGAGCCTGTTTACAACTGAGGAAGAAAGCTGATTTTAAAAATGAATAGGTTTCCACATACAGGCTGAAGTGTTTAATTCGGAAATAAATCCTCTAAAAATTATGTGGCATGGTTTTCCCCCTTTCTCCCTTTCTTTCTTTTCTTGGGCCCGACTGGGGGGCTTTTGTTGTTGTTGTTGTCTGCCTTATCTCCAACATGGCCACATGATCGACATGCTGCTGGCTCCCCTGAAGAGGGAAGGAATTTGCCGTGGAAAGGGGGCGCTCAAGCCCATCAGCCATAAATTAGCGTAGTTAAAATCAGCCTGGCAGAGTTATTCAAAGTTTATGTTTCCTTGTAAGCAGACAGTAGTTTCAATATGGGTAAAGTATGGTCCATAAATCACGTGGCACTGAATTTAGGTGACGAGCAATACTGCTCTTAGAATAAGAACGAGAACACAGATAGGGCAGGCGCAATAAGAAAGTGATTTACGAAGAGGATGGGTGGTGGATGGCTTGTGATAATTTAGGAGGGTAATTGTGGTGGCTACGCCAGACTGTTTAATTGCAAGGGTGCATTGATATATAATACGGTGGATGTGGTAATAATGCTCTGGGTTATAAAATGGCATTTGCATAATCTGTACTAGAGTTTATTCTTCTTAGAGCAGATAATATAGCCTCCGACAGGAATCAAATTGTTTTTGAGTGTATTGATTGCAATTAAGGACACAAATATGAGCGCTTAGATAAGGCAGATGTTCGGGGGAGCACCCAAGAACATTCACAGAATTAAAGTTTCTGTTATTACCAAGCTGAGATGTGGCTTCTAAAAAAGTCATTATGAAGCCAGAGCAGCTGGTATTACTCCAGCAGACCTGGAGGCTGGCCAAAGGATTGGTATTTTTGCCCTTAATTACCCCCTCAGAGGCTGACTTGTGGCCTCTTGGGGGAAAGGGACTGGGAAGGAATAGATATTGACTGACTATGGACATGAATGCCAGAATCATGGAATCTCAAAGCTGGATGGGACCTCTGAGAACATCTAAACCACCCAAATATGAGCAAGAATTCCCTCTAGAACATCAGGGTTACAGTAAGGGAAATACGTTGTAAACTTTAAATAGTATTATAAATATAAAAATTGCTAACCTTTATATGATGCTCTAAGGTTTGCAAAGTTAGTCTATAAATATTTACTAAGCACTTCATATATGCCAGACACTGTGCTAAGTGTTTGGGATACAAAGAAAGACAAAAACATAGTCCACGTCCTCAAGGAACTTCACAATTCTGTGAGCGAACAACTATTATCAGCTCCATTTTACAGATGAGGAAACTGAAGCTGAGAGATGTTAGGTGACTTGCCCCAGGATCTCTTAGCTAGTAAAAACATCTGAGGTAACCTTTGAAGCAAGGTCTTCCCGATAACTAGCCCTATACTCGATCCGTGATAAAGGGCAGCAGTCATAGTCGTCATTGCCATCATCATCAATCCTGATGGGTAGTCACCCAGCCTCTCTTAAAGAAGAGGCATTCCCAGGACCATGGGACCTTTCCATCTGACTTGTAGCTGAAACCTATTATGTGTTATCTTCCCCCCTTAGAATGTAAGCTTCTTGAGGGCAGGGACTGTCTTAGTTTTCTCTTTGTATCCCCAGAACTTAGCAGTGCCTTGCACAAACCAAGTACTTAATAAATGTCAGTTCATTCATTCATTCATTCGTTCATTCATTCATTCATTCATTCCATTAGAATTTCCAGCTCTGGCACCTCAGCTGATTCCACCTTTGGATGGCACTCCTTGTAAAGTTTGTTCCTTATAGGATCTGAAATCCGCCTCTCAGTAACTGCCCCCTCTTCCAGCCCTACCATTGTTCCCACTTCTCTCCTCTGAGGTCAAATACAAGAAGTTTAAGTCTTTTTTCCCTGTGACCCTAGACCATTGTCCCTTGGCTTTTTGGTTTCCATACCCCTTCCCTTACCTCCTACCCAATAGGAAAGAAAATAAATTCTAAAATTTAACACACATTATCATATAAGAGGAAAGGCAAACTTGGCATAGTGGCCCTAAACTCAGTAAGACATGTATTCAAGACCTGCCTTTGAAGTATATTGTCTATGTGACTCTGGGCAAATCATTTATTTTCCCTACATTCTAAGCACCTCTTTAAGAGTATAAATTGCAAGGACATTATAGACTTGCACTGGTAGAGGTAGTGCCCTCATCCAGGAGCTCCCTGTATTGCTGAAATAGATCCAGGTCCTATCTCTATCTTCATAATAAATATGGCCAAAACCATAGTCAATAAAACATAGACTAATTGGTTTCAATAGCGTAACATGGTTACTTACTAGGTACTACTGCCTATGCCCCTTGTCAGTCTTCTCATACCCCCAGGAGTACATACCCATACTCCAGATTGGAAACACCTGCTCTAGACTATGTGCTCCTAAAGAGCAGGAGTCATGGTTTATTTACATGCTGTCTCCTTCCCCATACAGAATACAGTCCTTTGTACACAGTAGGTGTTTAATAGATGGTGCTAAATGATAGCTCTTTAGATACTTGAAGATAGAGATCTTGTTGTTGCCCTCCTTTCCCACCCTGCTTTCTCTTCTCTAGGCTAATCACCCCCAGCTCCTTCCACCAATCTTTATATGATATGGTTCCCAGGCTTCTTGCCATCTTGGGAAGATCCAGCTTGAATGAATTCTGGTTTATCATAGTCCTCTTAAAATGTGGTGAGCAGAAGCAGACAGATATAGGGTTAGGGTCACATCCATTACTCTGGGCACTAGACCGAAGATCATGGGACTTAGACTTAAAATATCTTAGTGATCCCAGGACCAGGAATTTAGAGTTGGAAGGGACTTTAAAACCTATAGAGTCCAACTTCCCCTGCCCCATTCTACAGATCAGGAGCTCGAGTCCCAGGGAGGTTAAATAACTTGCCCATGGAAACACACATAGCAGGTCAAAGACCTGGAATCTAACTCCAGTTTTCTAGGCTACATTCAGTACTCTTTTTATTACTACTATCACCACTACAAAACACACACACACACACACACACACACACACACAGAGCTTCTGTTCTGAGTTGTTATGAGCCAGGTATCATGATTCAATGACCACTGCCACCCTTTGTGGGATGAGGATGTGGTGGTACAAGGAGCTCCCAGTCCTTTTATGGGCTTACTGACCATCCCTGGGCCACCTAGGAAAGAATAAAGAATCCAGGGGCTGGGAGCCCAAGCACCAAATCCCTCTAAATCTCCAGATTTACTCTCTATTGGTGCCAAATTACACACAGCTTTTCCAAGCATTGGCAGGAAGGCAATTCTACCTGAGAGCTTTTTGCAGCTATGAGAACCCCAATACAAGAGTTGCTGTGTCTACCTTCGGAGACATTTCATTTAGGGCAGCCTGTTGTAGTGAAAGAAGGCTGCCATCTCATCTCAGACATTTAAGCTCTGTGACACCCAGAAAATGATTTTACCTCTTTGAGCCTCAGTTTCTAGATCTGTAAAGTAGGAACAATATTTTCACTACCTACTTCAAAGACTTGATGTGAGGAATGCGCAAAGTGCTAAAAAAGGAGGTGGGGTGCTGAATGTGGTATAGTAGAAGGAGCTTGGATTTGAAATCAGACCTGGGTTCAAATCCTACCATGGCTACTCTCTGATCTTCAGCTCTGGACCTCACTTTCCTCATGTATAAAATGAAGAGCATTGAAGGGGATGGTCATGAAGGTTCCTGCCAGCTCTGCAAGCCATGATCTTATAATGGCTATTTTTAGATGTTTGAAGGATGATATGAAGAAGAGGGTTTGGCTTTGTTCTGATTGTTCCCAAAGGGCAGAACTAGGAATAATGGGTGGAAGTTACAAGGAAAGAATTCAACTCAACATAAGGAAAAGCCTCCCAATAAGAGCTGCCCATTCCCAGATGGGCTGGGCCACTTTAGGAGGAAGTAAACTCCCATCACTTACCAATAGTCTGCAGTCTGGGGATGACCACTGGTCTAGAATGGGGCAAAGGTAATTCCTGCACAGATATGGGGTATATTAGATGATCTCTGAGTCTCCTTCTAGCTCTGAGACCCTGTGCTCAGAGGAAGGATTTATCCTCAGCATCATTATTATCAGGAGAGGTTGGAAGTCAGTCCAGTGTTGTCTCTCACTGGGCTTCTATTGTCCTATCTGCCCAGCATCGTCCTGAGGATCAAAGCAGACAAGTGGGGATGTGTTTCCGGGTAAGGGACTCCCACCTAAAATTCCTGAAACACTGAAGGCCCCCGTAGGGTTTGGGGAAAATGAGGATGGGAGTGGGAATGTGGCCAAAGACGCACAATAAAACAAGCTGGAGCTGGAGTTGGACCCAGAGCTGGAGCCCAATGGGAGATTGTTCGTAAGCATGACCTTTTACCAATCCATTTCTCTGTCATCTTTGAAAGTCTTGTTTTGAGGGGGTCACAAATAAGGGTAGAAAAGCATCAGTATCTCAAATGTCACCCCACTTCTTCAAACGAGGCAGATTGGAAAATTGAAGAAAAATCTTCCTGGGCCGGAGTGGAAAGAGGGTATAATGAAGAAGTAGGAATGGGGGGATGGGGAGGAAGAAAAGACGAGGGGGGGAAGGGGGGAAGGAAAAGGAGAGGGAGGAAGAGGGAGGGAGAGAGAAAGAGAAAGGGAAATAGAAGTAATAGAAAGTAGAATTTGATTTGTAGTTACTAAAACAGTCTTCTGACAAGAGCCTAAAGAACGAACAATGACACTGAGGTAAGTCTAGTTCCTATGAATTCATCACTTTATTCTGTATAAACCCAAGAACCATAAGACCCAGCTCAAGCACCACCTTCTCCATGAAGCTTCTCCTGACTGCCCCAATGGCGGGTGCCCTCCCTCCCCAACTACCTTGTGTTTTGCTCCCTCTTATTTATTTTATATTTATTTTATATGTGTATATAAATGAATACATACATAATACATATATGTATATATGCCACCTCCCATGACGGGAAGTTTCTTGAGAGTAGGGATTTTTTTTTCTTTGTATCTGTATTTTCAGTGACTAGCACATAGTGGGTGCTTAATAAATGCTTGTTGATTGATTGATCACAGAACCTCAGAGAGAAGGGACCTTGGAGACTAAACCCCTAATTTTACAAAGAAAAAACTGAGGCCCAAAGGGGTTACTAATATTTGACATTTATATAGTCCTATTTGGTTGACATGCAATACTCCAAACAACCCTGTAAGGTAAGTAACACAAGTGTTATCATCCCCATTTTACAGATGCAGAAGCTGAGGCTTAGTGACGTTAAGTAATTGGCCCCCAGGCTGTGTGACTGTGAGCTAGAAGTCAGTGAAAGAGCTGGGATATGAACCAGGTCCAGTCCTCCCTTTCCTACATCACATCCTATTCATATCCTTCTGTCAGGTGGAAGCTTCAGGACCATATCCTGGGCTGTTCCATAGTATGAGCAGAGAAGCCACACTAATGTTGCCATCAGAGGGCCTGGATGTGAGTTTTGACTCCTGCACATACCAGATGGGGCTAGTGAATGTAATAGAATATTATTGTGCCATCAGAAACAGTGAAAGTAAAGGCTAGAGACAAGTGTGGGAAGACTTCTAGGAACCAATACAAAGCGAAACAAAAAGGAAACAATATACACAGTCACTACAACAACGTAAATGGAAAGGACAACAGCAAATAGAAATGGTATGATTTATAATAACCAAGTTTATTCCCAAAGAAAAGAAATTAAAATTACTCTCCTTCCTTTTCTTCATAGATGTAGGGGATTATGGGCATAAGGCATTGTATTTTCTGTCCAACTCAGCTTATTTATTAATTTATTTTATTTATTCATTGGTTAGTTTTGGTGAACTGGTTTTTCCTCTCTCTTTTTATCTTTTGTGACACTCTGGGGGTGGGGAAGGGAAAAAATATATTTTTTTTTCTTTTTATGTCCTTAAGTTTTTTTAAAAAATGTATTTGTTTATTTTTAGTTTTTAACTTTCATTTCCATAAGATTTTGAGTTCCAAATTTTTTCCTCATCTCTCTCTTCTCGTCCTGCCCTCCAAGATGGCATGTAATTTGATATAGGCTCCACATATACATTTCTATTGAACCTATTTTCACATTAGTCATGTTGTAAAGAAGAATTAGAACCAATGGGAGAAACCAAGAGAAAGGAGAAACCAACAAAAAGAAAAGAAAAAAAGAGAAAGAGCAAATAATATGCTTGAATCTACATTCAGACTCCACAGTTCTTTTTCTGGATGTGGATAATATTTTCCATCATGAGTCCTTTGGAGTTGCCTTGGATCCTTGCATTGCTAAGAAAAGATAAGTCTATCAAAGTTAGTCATTGCATATTGTGGCTGTTACTGTGTAAAATGTTCTCTTGCTTCTGCTCGCTTCACTCATCAGTTCATTCAGGTCTTTCTAGGTTTTTCTGAAGTCCTCCTGCTCATCATTTCTTATAGCAAAATGGAATTCCATTACATTCACATACCACAACTTGCTCGGCCATTCCCCAACTGATGGGCATCCCCTCAATTTCCAATTCTTTGCCACCACAAAAAGAACTGCTATAAATATTTTTGTATATGTGGGTCTGGAAAAGATATATTTGGGAATGAAGATGACATAAAAACAAGATGTCAATAAAATAGCTTTAAAATACAAAGAAAAGAATCAGACCAATTTAGAGAGTGTGGAGGGGATGGGACCTGGCCTGGGGGAAGAAAGGTCATATCAACACTGATGATATCACAGATCCATCAAGGGAAGCAGATTTGGGTTCAATATAAAGAATCAACCAATCAACGAGCATTTATCAAGCACCTACTATTTGCTGCACACTGCATTGTTAGAACTGTTTAAGAATGGAATGTAGGAACTGCCTCGGGAGGTAATGCATTCTACATCATGAAAAGTAACCCTGTAGAGGATGAATGGTAACGAGCCAGAGGGGCTATAGAGGGCATCTCTACTCTGACAGGGATTGGTTGAGGTGCCTGGGGAGGCACTTTTCAGCCCATATAGTCTATAGATATCAGACAGGACAACCAAAAGCAGTGAGGACAAGACAGCTGGCCCTCCGATAGAATACTAGATGCTTGGACCGCCATAAGGCAGAGTATTAAGGTTGAAGGGGGAAAGAGGTGATTTTTTATCCCTGAAGTTTCCCATAAAGGTGATATCACTGAACATGCAGCTTGGGTCTGGTTCATTTTTTACAAACCTATGCTCCGGTAATAGGGGAGAACAATATGAATTGCCTTTCTGTCCTGAACGTGGTCTTGTTCCCAGGGCTGCTCGTGATAACGCACCTCATTTTCTAAGCACTGGGATATATCAATTTGCCGTCTTCATTTCATAGATGAAGAACACCGGATGAGAGCGTCAAGATCATAACTGAGGTGACTCCATTGGAATTCTGGGAGTGGGGAGGTTCCTTGTGCTCCTTGACACTAACTTAGAGACTCAAAGAATCATGAAGTTTTATGTATGGACCAAAAAGATCTGGAGTGGTCACCTGGGCCATCCCCTGTCTAAAGGAATTCTTTGCTAACTTACTTGACAGGTAGTAATCTACGCAAACACTCCTGTGTTAAGAATTCACAGAATATCAGAGACCAAAAGGATTTCAGATGACATCTAGTCCAATCCATACAATTTTTTTACAATATCCTTTTGAATACCTGGGAGAGGCTGCCTTAAAAGGTAATGAGCTCCCCATTACTCTGGTTGTCCAAGCAAAGGATGGATGACTCTTGCTCAGAGAGACTATGGAAGAGGTTGAGTAGCCTTGGACAGAGCTTGGACTAGTTCCATTCTAGAACTCCATTCTAGTTCTGAATCTGTGATTACATCATTCCTTAACTAATGAGCATCGCTGCTCACCATAGGTGGGCTGGCGCCCTCTCTGATGAATTATCCCTGATGTGAGATCAGATTGGCCAATTATAAATAATCTCTTCCTAAATGACCAGGATCAGAAGATCCCAAGATCAACACCTTCATTTTACAGCAGAAGAAACTTGGGAGGCAGCCAGGACAAGTATGCTGTGCCACATATGAGAAAACTGACATTCAGAGAGTCTGTGTGGCTCGTGTGTGAGCACCACGGCAGCTAACGTCAGAGGTCAAGCTCCCTCACTTCAAACCCAACACTCTTTCCACAACTTCATGCTTCCTCTTGTACCTTCTTGTTCATTCCTGGGTCATGAACCCCCAGTGTGGAGGGTCAGGTTAAGATGATGCTCAGTGGCAGAGCTAGGTTTCCTGGATGACCAGTGGAAAGCGGTGTGGCATAGAGATTAGTATATATATATATATATATATATATATATATATATATATATATATATATATATATATATATATATATATATACATATAGATTAGATATAAAGAGAATACATGTGAATAAATACAAAGCAATTAGCTACAAGATGGTTTTGGAGGAAGAGTATTAGCAATTAAAGGTATCAGGAAGACCAGACTTTATACCTCTTCTCAGACTTAATAACTGTGGAGACTCTAGTCAAGGCATTTAACCTCTCTGAGTCTCAGTTTTCATATCTGGAAAATGGGGAAGGTCATTGTGAGTACTGTGCAAAACCTTAAAGCACTATGTAAATGCAAGCGTTGTCATTGTTCAGTTGTTTCTAACTCTTCTTGACCCCATTTGGGATTTTCTTGGCTAGAGTTTACCAGCAATGGGACAGGCTGTTTCAGGAGGAGATAAGGTCATCATTAGAATAATCAGGTCAGTTCAGAGTCTCAGGTCTAGGAAGAGATCATGGGTTTTTTCTTTTTTTTTACTCTGTGATGAGAATCTGGGAAAGCAGATCGTAATGTTGCTCAAGTGAAAATACTCTGACCAGGGAAGAATTACTAACTTCTGTAAAATCAACCATAGCCTTCCAAAGGCAATCAGCATCTGGTAAATTATGTTTTCCTCTCTAAATGATATTGACAAGTCTCTAAGTGTGATCAATTTTTAAAGGTGGTTCAGGAACACACGTGTGCATGAACAAACACACCCACACTCACCCACATCCACGCATGCACAGTCTTACCCACTTTCACAACTTGCCTTCCTTATTTTTTGGTGATATCCTCATGGCAGAAGCTACAGAACACCAATCAGATCCTTTCCAAGCAAAGATAACCATTCGTTCTCAGAAAGGCCCTTATAACTAACACCCAATGACATGGATGTTATAGGGTCATAGGATATAAAGTTGGAAAGGACCTTAAACGCTATCTCCTCCAACCTTTCCTTTTTACAATGCAGGAAATGAACATTCAAAGAAGGGAAGTGACTTAGTCAAGGTCACACAAGTACTAAGTAGCATGGCCAAGGTTCCAAAACAAAGCAAAGGGAGGAGACCTGATCCACTAGCAGCCTTGCAGACTTTGGAGATGCTATCCAATGAGGAAGATTAAACATTAGCTGATTACCGACAAGTAATTAACAATGTCAACGAAATGCAGAAACCGAATTAATAATAATTATATCATCAAGGCGATGCTCATCTTGTCTCGGATCCATGAGAAGAAGAGAGGTTAATTACTCACAGCTGGCAAAACAGCATGAAGTCGACTGAAACTGGGCCTCTGGCTGGGGTTAACTGCCAGACAGATAATTAATTAACATCATAATTGTAATGCAGGCAGCAGTAAAATATTGTAATATTCTTCCAGTTCTGTTCTATTAGCACCCTGAAGTCATCCGAGAACTTTGGGCTCAGGGCTCTCAAGAATGTGGGGGCCGTAGCCTGAACTTACTCCAGAACTGGAAAAGACATATACCTCCCCATTGGTACAGAAAAGAGAAGCTAAATCTGGGCCTGTGAATGGATTTCAGCAATCTGTTTTTGGACTACTGCCCAGATTCCAATGTGATTGGCCAAATGAAGTTGACCCCTTTCAAATCTGCACATGCCAATTGACACATTGTTTTGTAGAACTGGGAAGTGTTTGGTTAGAGGAAGACAAGATTATGGATTCAATATGAGAACCAATTCCCTGGCCCCAAACTAACAGAACCAGACTTTCAGAGCTGGAAATGACCTCATTGATCATTCAATCCCACCCACCCACAGCTGAAAACAAATCCCCTTTGCAACATACCTAGTAGGCAAGCTTAGCACAATGCCTGGCACGTAGGAGACAATTAATAAACATTTATGGACTGAATGACAGTAAATGGTCATCCAGGTTCTACCCAAGGCCCTCCAAGGGAGACTAACCTAGCCTACATCTTAAGGTACCCCCTTCTACTTTTGGACATCTCTAGTTGGTAGGAAGTTCTTCTTTATTTTAAACCAAGTCCTTGCTCTCATCATAGACCTAACTCCAACCCTAGGTGCACTCTTGGGCACAGACTGACCCCTAATCCTGGCCACAGAATGAATTCTATCCTGGTCAAAGACTATCCCCTAACAGCTATGGACCAATGGTGTCCAGGTTATTGGAGACCACCATTCCCCAAGAGACTAAGTAAGAAAGTATGAATGACTCAGTATAAACCACCTGACTGATAGAAAAATAATCCCAAAGCAACATCCTACTGACTGCATGTTATAATTATAATTTACATGATATAAAAAATGTTTTACCGACATTTCATTTAATCCTCAAAATGGTCCAGGGCTAAACAAATGGTGTAGGTATTATTAGCTCCTTCATACAAATAAGGAATCTGCGGCTCAGAAGGGTCCTGTCTAAGGATTCAATGGTGGTTAAGTGGAAGAGCTAGAGGTAAAAATTAGGTCTTCTGACTCACCTTAGGGTCCTTCCAGTATACTCCCATAGCACTACTGCTCCCCTCTCCTTGTGCTGGTGGAGTGTAGCCAATTCTCTTGCTGAAAAGTAACATGTTCAGTGTTGGAAGGGAACTCAAAGTTCATCTGAGCCAACCTACAACTAAGCAAAAGTCCTCTTTAGAACATTCCCAATAAGAGGATCCCACACTTCTGCTTAAAGACCTCTAGTGATGGGGTCTGCTGATGGTGGCGGTGTCCCCACTTGAAGACAGATCTGATTGTTAAAATGCTCCTTCTTATATTGAGCTGCAATCTGACCCCCTTCCCCCACCTTATACTTTGCTCCTATTTCTGCCCTCCTGGTCCAAACACAATTAATCTATTTCTTCTTCTGCATGACAGCTATTCAGAGATTTAAAGGCAGTGATCATGCCCCACCAATTCTTCTAGCTAATCATCTCCCATTCCTTCAATTTGTCCTTATATCCTACAGTTTACAGTCTTTAAACCATCCTGGTCATCCTCCTCTGGCTGCTCTCTAGTGGCCTTCCTAAAATGCAGCTCTCCAAAGTGAATATACTCCTCCAGATGAGCTCTGATCAGGGCTGAGGACAATGGAGCTCTCATCTTGCTCATTCTTTTCTTTATGCTACCTAAAAGCTCGTTCGGTTTATTTTTGCTACTTGTGGCTATCATGCCTCACTGTTGACCCATCATGACCCATTATAGTTCATTAAAAACCCTCAGGACTTTTTCACAGGAACTGTCTAACCCTGCCTCCACAATTCTGTACTTATGCCAGTGGAGTATTTTTTTTCGTCTTACTAGACTTAGCCCTAAATTCTGCCCTGTTGAGAGCTTTCTGGATCCTGACAGTCATTGTGCTTATTAGCCCTGCCTCTCAGCTTTGGGTCATCTGTAAATTTGATGAACACACCATCTCTGCCTTCATCCAAGTCATTGACAATCATATCGAAGAGCATATGGCCAAGGACACCCCATTGTAGCGTCCAGGGTCTGACTGTCCCTTCTGCCTGATCCTTTACCCTCTACATTCCCTGCTCCCAGCTTAGTCTGCTTACTGCTAGGCTCATTTCTCTTTAAAAAGTCCCCTCTTCATTGTCTCCATTAAAGTCCTCCTCTGACACCTGAGAGAGACAGTGTTGAGCACCAGAGAGAAAGCTGGCCTCAGTGAGGAAGACCTGGGTTCAAGTAGCCTTCCTTGATTTCTCCTGGCATCAGCAATGTACCAGTGGTGCCTTCTGGCTAGCTACCTGCCATCCTTTACCCTTGCCATATGACTGGCCCATCTTTCCTTTCTATCAGATGTTTCCCAGATGACATTTTTTACCCCTGTTCTTTTTAAGTTCATCATCCCCAGAACTTGACATGGTTCCTATCACATAGAAAGTGCTTAAAAATAAGATCTATCTATCCATCTTTCTATCAACCAATCTGTTATCTATTTCTTCATCTATCAATCCGCCATACATCTATCCATCCATCTATCTATCCACTCTTCTATCAACCAATCTATCAACTATTTATCTATTAATCCATTATTATTCCATCCATCCATCCATCCATCCATCCATCCATCCATCCATCCATCCATCCATCTATCCATCCATCCATTGATCTATCTATCTATCTATCTATCTATCTATCTATCTATCTATCTATCTACCTAGCTCACTGGTTATATGTTACAGCCTGTTTGAACTTCTCTGGGCCTCTCTATTTCCCTCTGTGCAATGTTAATTTGTAACAATCTAGCTATCTTCAGCACCAAGCACAGTGCCCAGGGCACATATTCAATAAATTTATATTTAATAAATGTATTTAATAAATTCTTATTGAAATGTTGAATTTAACTTTCCCCAACAATGTGAATAAATGAAGGTTGTGAGTGATCTCATTGGGTTGGAGAAGGAACACTAAAGAAAGATTTATAAGCACAAAATCTGTTTGGGACAGCTAGGTGGCACAGTGGATAGAGTGGTGTCAGGAGACCTGAGTTCAAATCCTTCCTCAGACATTAGCTGTGTGACCCTGGTTCAGTTAGTTAACTTCTATTTGCCTCAGTTTCTTCATCTGTTAAATGCGGATAGTAATAGTACCTACCTCCTAGGGATATTGTAAGGATCAAATGAGATAATTATTTTAGGTCTATGGTACATAGTAAGTGCTATATGAATGTTAGCTGATGTTATTATTGATAAAGAGGAAAACTTTTGCCTCCAATTTGTAAAACATGCCCCCCTCCTCTCAAGAGATCCAAAGGCTCCTGACCCTATGGAGCTATCGTCCCATGGAAGATCTTTTATTTGTTCAACAAACATTGATTAGGTGCCCGCTATACTCAAAGTTCTGTATTCAGCACTGGAGATACCAAGATAAGATCCGTTCTTGCCTTCAAGGATTCGGTAATTAACTAAGGTGGCCAATGGGAAAGAGAAGACAGTTAGGCAACTGCCTGATAAATTAAAATTCTGTGAGAGGACAGAGAGAAGGCTGTGCTAGCAGATTGGATGTCAGATCTCTTCTAGAATGAATAGTCACGAAAGACTTCATGGAAGAAATGACATCTGAGCTGAGCCTTGAAGGATGGAGAGAATCTCAACAGGCAAATATGGTGGGCAATGTGGCAGAGGGATATATTCTAAGTACCAAGAACATGAACAAAAATCGAGTAAGCAGGAGACTTGTTTGGGGGGCAGAGAGTGGTCCAGTTTGGCTGGAACATACAATATACTTGGCAGTATCATAAATTTAGAACCGGAGGAGACCTTAGAGGACATCTAGCTAAACTCTCTCATTTTACATTTGAGGAAACTGAGACCCAAAGAGATTAAGTACCTTGACCAAAGTGAACACAGGCAAATTAAGTGACAGAGGCAGGGTGTCAAGTCCTCTGATTTCACGGGCAGTTTTCTTTCAACTGTACCAACCTGGTACATCGGAGCCAGCAAACCCTAAATGCCTCCAGCTGAGAAATTTGGGAGACAACATGCATTTGCCAGATATAGCTTTCCTCTTTTTTTTAAAAAAAAATCAATTTAACTAATGACTTCTCTATTTTATTATTTTTTTCTTTTTAAAAATCGTAGTTTTATTTATTAATTTTTAGTGTTGTCAGTTTTTTTGCTTTCAATTTTATTTATCTCTGATTTTCAGAATTTTTAATCTGATGTTTAGTCTTTAAAAATTTGTTGGTTTTCTTGTTTCTTTACTTATGTATCCAATTAACTGATCTCTTCTTTCTCTTTTTTGTTGATGAAAGTTTAAATTTTATAGAAATATAAATTTCCCCCCTAAGGACTGCTTTAACTGTATCCCCCCAAATTTTTCATGTTGTCTCATTGTTTTCATTGCCTTTGATGAAATTATCTATGTTTCTATGATTTGTGCCACTGGATTTGGAATCAGAAGAGCTAGGTTCAAATCCTGGCCCTAAAATTCAGACTCATAGACCATTAGAGCTGGAAGAAAGCTTAACATTAATCTACATTTTATAAATGAAGCAATTACTACCTATGTGATCTTTCCTCTTGTTTTGGTAGGCAATTGGAGTTAAGTGACTTGCCCAGGGTCACACAACTAGTAAGTATCTGAGACAAGATTTGAACTCAGGTCCTCCTGACTCCAGGACCCGTGCTCTATCCACTGTGCTAGTTGCCCCAAACTTTCCCCTACCTGGTCTTCAGATTCTCTATCTATAAAATGAAGTGTTTGGACTAGATGATTTTTGAAGTCCTTTCCAACTCCAAAATTGTATTTTATCTCCTATGTTCTACAAGATCCATTATGAATTTGGCATCCTATGTTCTCAGGGCATTTCCACCTCTGACATTTTATGTTCTAAAATCTTTTCTCTATCTAATGTTCTATGTCATATTTTGTAAGTCATTTGTGTCAAATAGAAGCAGAGCCCTGCAGGATACATAGTGACTTCAAAAACCACAAACTAACATTATCTATGTCATGTTATATTTTTAATTTGTTTTATTAAACATCTCCCAATTACATTCTCAACTGGTTTGGGCCATGCTTTGGACCACTTGCAGTCCATGGTTGTCTCAAGGTCCCTTCCAGCTCTGATTTTTTATGCTCCCATGATTATTTGCTAGAGGCTAAGTGTCATGGAGGTCACACCATGGAGGGGACACCACACTTGCTCTCCAGTGAGGCAGAGGCCAGCCCTATCTATCAACGTGCAGGTCGCTCATTTTTGTGTAGACAGCTGGGGATAAAATGTGGGTTGACAAACTCCAGAGCAGGAAAATGGAGATAGAGTCTCCCATCTCAGTGACTTGTGTAGAGATGGGTTCTTACAGGCCCCTAGTGGTTTGAGACCTAAAAGTGGGGGGAGGGGTATAGTTGCAATTCAAACAATGTCAAGGACTAGGGCTTGAGCTGCTAGACAGCTCCAAGGCCTCGGAGGCCTGTGTTGGCAGATAGATAATTAAAATTCGAATGCTGGAGATGGCAACAAGATTGCTCATTTAACATAACGAATTGCAAGCCTAATAGGAAAACTTCTAATACCAGCCCTCTTAACATTAACAATTACTGTGATTAACAATGATACTCATGACTCATTTTTCATGGAAGACCATGGTCCAAGATAAGCTTGTTTATATAGACTGGCTTTGGAACCCCAGAGCCATTCATCACTTGGAAGGGCCAAGGAAGGAGGGATGGGCACCCAGGTATTAAAACTGGCAATGTGACCTTGTGACAGTGGAAACCATGCCCTCTTCACAGCCCACTGGGAGCTTTGCTATGAAATCAGAGAGAAGTGCATTTGCAGTTCCATGGGATGGTTTATAAAACCTTACATCTGTGACTAAAGGTACAAGGGACATCTTCTCCTGGGGTCGTGAGTTCCAATACCTATAGAGAAATAACTAACTGGTACAGAAAAAAGAATATTAAGATTCAGAAAAGAGTGAGTTCCAACCCCAGCCCCAACTATTACTGGCTACAGAATCATAAGGAAGGCACTTAACCTATATGAAACTCACTTTCTCATCTGTAAAATTGAGGTGATGATATTTGTATTACTGACCTCATAGAGTTATGACCCTGGACAAATAGAAACAAACAGATGCAATAAAGAGCTATGAAAATGTGAGTATTCTATGGCCAGAAATGCTCTCAGTCATTGAGCATCCAGAAGCTTTACCCGAGTCTCTTTCAGCATGGAATGCCCTCCCTTATTATCTTAGCCTATTAAATTCCTGCCCACTTTACAATTTAAGGTAAATGTAATTTCCTCCAAGAAGTCTTCCTTCATTTCTCTCAGTTAAAAATGATTTTCTACCTCCAACCTTACATAGATTTTTGCCCCTCTCTGATGCACTGGTTATTATGTATTTCTCAGGAAATCAATGAGAACTGGATCTTGCAATTCCATGGCATAGGTCAAAGGCTGGCAAACTATGGCCTTTGGGCCAAATCTGGTCAGCTGCCTGATTTTGTAGCCCACAAGTTAAGAATAGAAAAAATTGCAAAAATGTAAACACCATTCTTAGTTTGCAGTCCATACAAAAACAGACAGTGGACTGGACCCAGCCCAAGGACTAGAATTTGCCAACTTCTGGATTGTTTATAAGACCATACAGCCCAATTAGTTGTCATATGGCTCCACTCCCCAGTCCTGTGACTTTCTAGGCCAAACCTCCTTTATTGACCACAGTGCTTGGCACATAGTAGGAGCTTAATAAATTCTTTTTCATTCATTATTGCATATATACATATATATATTTATACACACACACACACACACAGAGAGAGAGAGAGAGAGAGAGAGAGAGAGAGAGAGAGAGAGAGAGAGAGAGAGAGATGTATCTGTGTGTGTTACCTACCTCCTAAGAATATGAAGGGGCTGTGTCTTGTCCAAACTGTGTGTCTCCCTTGGCACTCAGTACAAGGCTCAACTTACTAAGTGATCACTAGATTGAACTTCTGAGGGTCCCTTCCAACTCCATGATTCTAAGACACAAGGATCAATTCTAGTCAGCAATCCTAGGGCATTCACCCCAAGTACTCTGTGGCATTGTCTGACCAGCTGATCCATTTCAGCCTTCAGCCAATAAAGTCAAATGATCATTCTCTGTGCCTATGCTTTATTCCACTCCTAGTCTGTAGACTCCAGAAGAAAAGAAATCTGGTCTTATCCAAAATGGGAGAGCCAATGAAAAGTCCTGTCTTTGCTGCTAATTCACCCTGTTACTCTACCCAAGTCCTACCACCACTCTGTCCTTCAGTTTCTTCACCTGTAAAAGGGAAATAAGACTACTTGCTGAGGTACTGCTGGGATTTGTTCCCCAATCCAGCAACACGGCCCTCCTTGCTGCTCCTCACACATGGCTGAGCCCCATGCCAAGAATGTTCTCCCTCCTCACCCATGCCTCTTAGCTTCTCTGGTTTCCTTCAAGACCCACAATCTCACCATCCTGGTCCCCTCGGCTGCTAGTTCCTTCCCCTCCAATCCTGTATTTTTTGTCTGCACCTAGTTATTTATATGTCATCTCCTCACCCCCATTCCAATGTAAACTTCTGAAGGAGGGCACATTGCTTTTGCCTCTCTGTGTATCCCAAGACTTCAGCACAGTAAGAGATTAATAGAGGCTTGTTGACTTGACTTGAATTGACTTGAAGCATCAATGGTATTCCAAGTATGGAAACCCAGGCTAGAGGGATGAGCAACTCATGACCTTGGGCTTGACCAGCAAAACCAGGCAGACAAAGCTCAAAGCTGAAATGAATGTTTAGAAAGCGTCTTAATGGATGCAGATTCTCAATTTTTCTCTGTGAACCATTTGTGGGGGTGAGGTGGGGTGCAGATTTATGAGTCTTCCATATGAATGCAGCCTGAGAGAATCATAAGTTCATAGGCTGAGAGCCAGAAGAGACCTTAGAAGCCAATCTCTTTATTTTACAGATGAAGAAACTGAGGCTCTGAGATGTTAAGTGACTTGCTCAGGGTCATACAGTTTGTAAGTTTCAGGGGTCATATTTGAACACAGGTCTTAACTGGCTCCATACACTACTATTACACCCTTCTGTCATTCTTGGTCTGGGTGGGTGGGGGGTCGTGAGAAAAAGCAATGCCCGTAGATCAGGATTTGATTGCAGAGGCAGTGTGGTATAGGGGGCTAAAAAAGTCAATGTCAAAGCTAAGAAGACTTGAGTTCAAGTCTGACACATATGGTGTGACTCCAGACAAATCACTTAATCCCTCAGTGCCCTGGGCAGCTCTCTATGGCTACAAGTTGGCGAGAAGGTACTGAGCTGCATCAGTACAGAGTTTCCGTATCCGGGAGTTCCTTCTACCAATGAAATCATAGCTGCAGTCCTTAGCTCTATCCTAAGAGCCTGTTGTGATAGATTTATGGAAAGATGGTATCATTATATTGAATATTAATTCAGCTGTAGGATATGATGATAATCAAAATAGTAACCTATAATTTTGTAATATTGGATTATATATAACAATATACTATATAATGTATAATTATGTGATATATTATCATATATATCATTGTCTATAATTATATAAAATATGATACGTAATTTATATTACACTTTAAGGACTACAATGTGTTATATATACTATATATTGTATAATATATAAGTGATATATATTATAATATACAACATATTATCTATCATTATATTAAACATTATATATAAAAAATATAAAATTTATATAATGCTTAAGGACTACAAAGTGTGTTATATGAATACTATATATTATCTAATATATAAGTGATATATTACAATATATAACACATTATCTATAATTGTATTAAATATTATATATATAATTTATGTAATACTTTAAGGATTACAAAGTGTTATGTATACTATACATTGTATAATATATGTGATATAATATATAAAAAATTAACTATCATATTAAATATTATACATATATAAATAATTTATATAATACTTTAAGGACTGAAAGGTGTGCTACATATGTCACTTCATTTGATCTCCATAATAACCTTGAGGTAAATGTGATTATTATCCTATTTTTGTAGATGATGAAAACCAAGAGAGGTTAGGTAACGCCAGTGCCACACAACTGGTAATGAATTGAGCCCTAGGTTGGGAGTCAGAAAGCCTGTATCTCTGCTGAGAGACTTTAGTTTCTATGACTGCCTTGCTCTGGGAACCCGTCAAAGTCATTTGTCCTCAGGGCCTCAGTTTTCTCATCTGTGAAAAGAGGAGCTCATTCTCTAAAGTCTCTCTAGCTCTAAATCCATTATTCTCTGAACCTTTGGCTCACAGAAAGAAAATAATAATAATTCTACTCCCTACTCACAGGGTTGTGGTAAAAGTCAAATGATTCTTGTCATCATTGCCATGGTGGACAGAGTGCTGGGCCTGGAGTTAGATAGATCTGAGTTCAAATCCAGCTGCAGATACTTGTTAGCTATGTGACCCTGGACAAGTTACTCTCCCTGCCTCAGTTTCTTCATCTGTAAAATGGAGACCTATTTCCAGGCTTGTTGTGAGTTTTACATTTGTAAAGTGCTTTGCAAGCTTTAAAACATTGTATAAATGCTAGCTATGACTATTAAATGAAGTCGAGGGTATCCAAGTACCTTATACTCTCTAAAACAAGTGAGCTCCTTGATAACAGGGACTGTTTTTGCCTTTCTTTGTATCCCCAGAGCTTAGCACAGTGCCTGGGACATAGTAAATGCTTAATAAATGCCTGTTGACTTGTGCTGTTGACTTTCATATAAATGCGAGTGATCACCATTGATCCATTTCTTTGAAACTCAGTTCCTTCATCTTTAAGAGGGGGATAATGCTCACATTAGCTCTGTTCGTAGGGGGATGATTCAGTGTATAAACCTTAACGCACTATATGCTATGACCTCATGGTCATCACCAAGCACAAGGAGAGTCTCAAAAAAAACCCAGGCAGACATGGAAGGGCATTTGCTTCTCAGGCTGTCTTCGGAAGCCTACTCTTAGTCTAGCAGATTCACTGCAGCTTAAACCTCCACCCCGCAAGAATTATAGCCAGATCTTTTCACTTTGATTCCCCTCCCACAGATATCTTGGGTGATATAGAGATTCTCCATCACTGCCTCCTGAAATGACCTTGGAATTCCCATCCCTCAGCCTCCCTCACAGAGCAATATTCACCCATACTCCTAGAGGAAGCCCTATCCCAAAGACATTGTCAGAGAAGCCTGCTGATCGAGGCATGAGTGGGCAATGAGGCTGCTTTGATTCCCAGGTAACCTAAAGAAAGGGAAGAGAAGTGGAGGAGAATCAGAGTTAAACACACAGTAACTGTAGCCACTCCTGGTTTAGTCATAAAAAGACACTGAAGACCGCTGGGGAGAGTTACACTAGTTTTGGGTTCACCTCTGGTTTTTCCCCCCTTTCAAGATGAAGTCCAAAAAACATCAAAGGAAAGAGGGAAAGGGACCATATGAACAAAAAATTGTCCATGTCCAAAAATATGTCTCATTCTTCACTTTAAGTCTCTTATCCCTTGGTTAGGACGTGGGTAGGGTGCTTCATGGCCAATGTGGAGGTTTGTTTCGCTTGACTATGCATATTTGTTACAAGGGTTTGGTTTTTCTTTTTTCTCATTTGGCAGGGGGAGGGGAGAAGGTGAGATCAAAATAAAAGAAATTTTTGTTAATTTAAAAAATGTTAAAGAAAGATAAAGCACATTTAATATTTCTAGGACAAAACACACACATTTCAATGAGAAGGAAACATTTCTTTATACACTTAGTACTTAGGATTTGTGGTACCATATGGAGTATTTTATCCAGTTTGGGAGAGTCTCTGATAGGCTAGAGAGTATATTGAGGAGAATAGCCAATGGAGAGGGACCTGGAGACCTTGTCATATAAAGACTGGTTGAAGGAATCAACGGTATTTAGCCTGGAGAAGAAAAGACTTAGAAAGACCTAACCGATGTCTTAAAATCTCTAAAGGGGTATCATGAAGAAGGACAGATTCATCTTAGTTTGTCTTACCCTAGAAGGCAGAGCTAGGAATGGTAGTGGAAGTTACAAGACTGTAGATGTCATTTCAATATTAGAAAGAACATTTTAACATATTAGGTAGCAATTCCAGCAATGGAATCGTCTACTTCAAGCCTTTACATTTATGACAATTACAGATTGCATCTTGTTAAATTGAACTCCTTATTCTAGTCTGTTGAGGTCTTTTTTTGGTCCTTTCTGTCAACCAATGAATCTGTTGACTTTTCCGGCTCTGAGTCATCTTCAAATATGGTAACTGGTTCCCAGACACTGAATTGCATGGCCTTTGTCTAGGTGATTTCCTGTGTCTGGAATGCTCTCATTTTACCACTTGAAATCTCTAGCTCCCTTCAAGAGTCAGCTTGAGCATTGCATTCCTAATCTCTACCTCCCACTAAGGGTTAGTGCTCCCCACCAAATTATTTTGCATATGTTTGTTTGTTTGTTTATTTATTTATTTATTTATTCATGTTTCACAATAACAAGAGCTAACATTTATACAGCGCTTTAAGCTTTGCAACACGCTTTACAAATATTACCTCATTTTATCCTCAAAACAACCCTGAGAAGTAGGTGCCGTTATTTTCCCCATTTTGCAGATGAGAAAATGAGGTAGAGGTTACATGACTTGTCCAGAATTGCATGGGGGAAGGAAATAAACATTTTTAAGTGCCTTCTATGTACCAGGCACTGTGCTAAACTCTTTACAAATATTAGCTCATTGGCTCCTCATTCAAACCCCAGAAGGTCAGGGTTATTATGATCACCATTTTGCAATTGAGAAAACTGAAGCAAACAGGTTAAGTGACTTGCCCAGGGTCACACTGCTAGTAAGTGTCTAAGGCCAGATTTGAACAATAGCTGGCATTTATTTAGCACTTTATGATGTACAAGGCACTTTACAAAGTTATCTCATTTGATTCTCAGAATTGTGGGAGGAAGGTGCTTTTATTATTCTCATTTTACAGATGAAGCAACTGAGGCAGACAGAGGTTAAGTGACTTATTCAGAGTCACATAGCTAGTAAATGTCTGAGGTTGGATTTGAACTCAGGTCTGCTTGTCTCTAACCATTGCATCACCTAATGTGGGACATTGTAAGGATCTTTCATGCATCAAGTGTGGATTGAATTAGATGCTTTCTTAAGGTCCTTACTATCCCTGAGGGTCTGAAAATTTTAAAGTCTATGCTTTGTAGGACATAAGGGACCCTTTGATGCAAAATAACCAGTTTCACTGAAGTTATATTTTTTTCAATTTTTTGACAGTCATTATGTGGGTAATTTCCTGATCAGACTGAGGAAGAGGGAAGGAGCCATGATGGGACAAAAGAATGGCCTTTTCCTTGTGGTTTTGTGACAAGAAGAATTTTGACCCCTGAGACCCCTGGGAGCACACTGGTAGGAATCACACAGTCCTGAGAGTCAAGAGGTAATTGCCAAAAAGTCTAGTGGAGTGTTCCACTTTTCTTCCTGGAGTCCACTGAAGGAGTCAGTTTCTTTGCCAATAAATCTTCACCTTTGGAATTGACTCTAGCCAAAGAGCCAGAGCAGGGATGTGATCCAGGGAAGCCTCATTAGCACCTAGATCTTTGGTGGAGATGCAGCATGGTGACCTAAGAAGAATTCTTGATTTGGATTAAGGATACCTGGGTATGAACCTGAACCCAGCCATTTAGTATCTACATGACTTTGGACTCGTCTCTGGGCTTCAGTCTCCTCTTCTAAAATGATTAGATCAGAGGTTCTTAGCTTTTGTGTATCTGTCATGGATTGCTTTGGCAGTCTGGTGAAGCAAAGCTAATTGTGGTTTTACATATATAAAATGCATAGGACTGAAAAAGGAGGTTCTGTTTATGTATGTTTATCAAAATAATTCTAAAACAAATTCACAAATTAACATCCCCTGAACTAGGTGATCTCTGAATTCTCTTCCCACTCCAATCTTCAATTCCCTGACAAACCCCCAATCCTCAAACACTTGTAATCAGTAATAAAAATGTCTACTGTCTTGATAGTACTTCTAAGTTTACAAAGGATTTTCTAAAAATAAAATTTTATTTATGTCTTTTTTTTAACATCACCATAATTTCCTTCAGTATTCCTCACCTTCCACTCCTCAAGAGTCATCCTATATAACAAAAAAGAAAAAGAAAAAAATCAGCAAAACTAATCTATGTATACAAAAGTCTGAAAATGTTTGCAGTGTACAACATTTGTGGAATTCCTACCTCTGCAAAGTAGTGGAGTGGGCTATCTGCTCATGTTTCTTCTTTCAAACTATGCTTGTTCTTTGTAATTTTATAACATTCACATGGGATTTTTTTGTTGTCTTTGTTCTGTCCATTTTCATTGTTGTAATCATTGAGTATAGTGTTTTCTTGGTTTTGCTTACTTCACTCTGCATCAGTTCATATAGATCTTTTCCAGGCTTCACCATATTTATCACATTCACCAGTTCATACAGCACAGTAATATTTCATTACAATCCATGTGCCACGATTTGTTTAGCTATTCCCTAGTCTATGGCCATCTGCTTTGTTTTCAGTTCTTTGCTGTCACAAAAAGTGCTGCTGGAAATATTTTTATGTTTCTTCTTATCAATGGCCTCCTTGGGGTATAAGCCCAGTAATGAAATCTCTGAGTCAGAGGGTATGGACATTGTAGCCACTTTATTTGCATAATTCCAAATTGATTTCCAAAATGGTTATACTGATTTACAGCTTTCCCTCCAATATACTAGTGTGTCTCTCTTCCCACAATCTCTCCAACATTGACTATTTTCATGTTTCGACATCTTTGCCAATTCGCAGGGTGTGAGGTAAAATTTCATTGTTTTGATTTGCATGTCTCTTATTATTAGTGACTGGGAACACATTTTGATATGGTTGTTAATAGCTTACAATTCTTCTTTTGAGAACTGTTTATTCACATCCTTTGATAGTTTAATCTAAAAAGAATGGCTTTTGGTGATAAATATATTATGCACACATATGTGTTAATTGTTTATATTTTTTGATTCCCCAATTCTTATCTGAGAAATGTGATCCAAAGATTTTTCCCATTCAATTATTTCACTTCTCATCCTCCATGCATTAATCGTGTTTGTACTACAAACAATTTTTGTTAGGTGGATAGTGCAAATATTGTCACAAATATTGTATTACAAATGAAAAGAGACTTATCCACCTTCACATAGCTAGTGAATGATAGAGCTGAAATTTGTACCCAGATATTCTTACTCCAAACCCAGTGCTCTCTTTACTCCATAATGCTATTTCATTTGGGGTCTCCCTGATTCTATGATCACCCAAACCTAGAGCTGAAAGGGAGCCCAAATGTCATCTAGTTCAGCTCCCAGAACCTGGTGCACACTACAGACTCCCTGCCAGGGCTCACTGACAGCCACCTCCCTGACAAAGTGTTCCTCCACTATTTGCACATCTCTGGCAACATGAATCATAGCTAGGACAAGACAGTTGTGTATCTTTGGCAAGGTCTGAAAATTGTGTGATGTTGTATGCTACTGTCCCTTAGAAGCTTTGAGCCTTCTAATTCTAACACAAGAGACCTGAAATAACAATACATGTCCCTATGGACCCTGAAAAACAGGATTTTCCTGGCATTCAGATTACACGCATTCATAAAAAGATATATCAAAGACATTCTTCAGTGCACCTCCCTGCCTATTGCACCTAGCAACTGCCTGCATTGTCTTCCCCTAGTTTCATACACTGATAAGACGCTCTCTGACTCTTCAAGGATGTCCTTTGCACTTTGGGACAGCTCTGATTTTGAGAAGTTTGTTCTTAGGGTGACCCAAAATCTACCTCTAGGAACCTTCCATCCTTTGCTCTCTGTTCTGTTTTCTGAGACCAAGTAAAGCAAGCTTAATTCCCTTGCTCTAAAATATCTCTTCAAATCCTTAAAACAGAAAATATGGCTGGGACCTCATCAAAGTGTTCTCTTTTCCAAGGTAAGTATCCTTTGTTCCTTCTCCTGACCTGTTATGATACAGTCTCTGATCCTCTCACAATCCTGATTGCCCTCCTATTGACATGCAGCATATTTCTTAATATTCCTGTTATGGTGATATGCCTTGCATTGAAGTTAGCACTCTAGATAGGGTCTGACTAGGACAGAGTGCAGCAGGGTCATGCTCTCTCTCACTCTGGACGCTATTCCTCTCTTAATGTGGCCCTAAGATCATGTTAGCTATTCTGACTACCATAGCTCACCTTGAATTCATATAGAGCTTATAGCCGCTAGGACCCTCAGGGTTTTGTAACATCAACTGGCCACATGTCTCCCTACCCTGTAAACAAATTCCTAAGTAAATAACCCAAGCCTAGAATCACCTACCCTGAGAACCTTCACTAATTTCTCCCTCTCTGGAACGGGATATTTTTGCTATTAGTATTCTGCCTGTGTTAACTTTTAATTTAAAGCTTCTCGCCAAAGTACAATGGACTTTTGACATATAAATATTAAAAATTAAATTTCCTGAGTTCATTATCTGATAATTAGAACTAAATAACATCTTAACTGAGAGACAAACCCCACGCAAAGCAAGTCAGTTCCATTTAAGATTCCATTAGAAAAGTGTTTGAGCTGCTAAGTAATGGACCATAAAATTTAATTTGGAAATGATATTACCCAAAATGATGGAGTGATACCAGTCACAAAAGGATGCAGCGTCAGCCCTCATCTTTTCATGTGGTCTCCTGTTCTCCTATTGATTGTGTAGAATTAAAAAGGAATTACTTAATACTACCCCGAAATAACATATGTAGAGCAGTTTTTTTTCCCTCTCTCTTTTCTCCAGCCCGGCGGGTATTTAAAAGTCAGAATTGACCAGTGTAGTTCCATGTAATTACAAAGATTTCCTTATCGGACTCTATTTGCTGAAGTCCTAAAGAAAAGGTCCCGTGATCCATTGGCTGTCCTGTATCTCATTTACATTGGTGGTAATCCCCAGTGATCTGGGCGTTTAGGTAATGACTTTGGGATTAAATCACCCCTCCTGTAATTCTTTACTCTCCAATCTCCATTCCCCATCAGCCTAGCCAGGCTGAATGGGCCTGTCAGCCGCTGCTGCTGTGAGGGGTACTGTGGTTAAGGCCTTGGAGAAAACAACTTTGCTCCTAATAGAACATTAGAAAGAGAAAAATCATGCTTGGAAATGCATCCACCCCCTGCTTCTGGAATTATTTCCTTTCCTAGCCACCTACTCTAGAAAGAAAGAAAGAAAGAAAGAAAGAAAGAAAGAAAGAAAGAAAGAAAGGGAGGAAGGGAGGGAGGAAGGGAGGAAGGGAGGAAGGGAGGAAGGAAGGAAGGAAGGAAGGAAGGAAGGAAGGAAGGAAGGAAGGAAGGAAGGAAGGAAGGAAGGAAGGAAGGAAGGAAGGAAGGAAGGAAGGAAGAGAAAGAAAGAGAAATGAAGGAAGAAAAGAAAAGAAGACAATTCTTGGGAAAGGTCAAAGGAAGATTCCAAAAATTTCTACCTGGGCATACTGTGACTAAGGGCATTTAAGCTGATTTAAGCATACCAGGTGGCATCTGGGCAAAAATCCAGCTTGTATCACACAAGAGTAAGGTTGTTTAAATCATGGAGAGCCAGTATTGGGAGTCTCTGTCCAAGATGGAACAAAGGATAATTAATAATGATCTTATCATCTTCCGTGTCTAAGGGAGGCCAGGACTGGGCATCAGAAGTCATATATTCAAGGCCTGGCTTGTCTTCCCAGGGCTTCTGCCACAAAGTGAAGGGGTTAGACCACTCTCCTTTCCAGATCCTATAGCCTGTGTTTTATGTGACAAAGTCCCTCCCCTCTCTAGCATTCTGGGTTCAAAGGTTCCTCTTGGTTCTGACATTCTATGCTATACACTTTAAAGGTCCTTCTAGTTCTAACTTGCCAGCTCTGAAATTCTAGATTTTATGGGCTTTATCTATGTCTAACTCTGACATTTGATATTTTACATTCTAAAAGCACATCTAGTTCTAACATTCTATGTTCTAAGATGGTGCTTGAGATGAAGAGGAAAAACTGTATGGGACAGAAGGAAGGAAAGGAAGAGGGAGTGCATTCCAGGCATGGGAGACCGCTATTGCAAAAACATGGAATCAGGAGATGGGGTATGTTGAGTGAGGAACAGAGAGGAGGCTTGTTGACTGAGTTGTAGAGTGTGAAAGAACAGCCTCTATAGAGGTTGGAAAGAGATTAGGGTCAGATAAGCTAAACTGATGAGTTTACACTTTTTCCTAGAGACAATAGACAGACAGATAAATCATTTAGTAAATACTTGCAATAAACCAGGCACTGTGCTAAGCAAACAAGACAGACCACAGCCTCAAGGAACTTACATTCTGATGGGGGAAGACAACACCAAAAAGAGTGATGGAAAGCCAATAGAAGAAGCCGGAGAAAGGCACTTTTATGAGACATGATGAAAAACTGGGGGGAGGGGAAAGTGTCGTTGAGGTCTAGGCCCCAGAAAAATCAAGCTCATCTGTCAAAGCCAGAGGAGCAAGGTGAATAGCCTAAATTTCCAGTAGGATGGAGATGGTCAAAGACAATGGTGAGGGGACTGGAGTTTATTGCATAGATGAGTTGCAAGATCAGTTCTATGTTTAAGGAAAATTGCTTTAGCAGCAGTGGGTAGGATCCTGGTTATGTTGTGTTTTCGCACTTACTGTTCTTTTTGGCATAAAAATCTGATTTCAGTTGTTTTTGCTCTTCTTGTTGCTCAGCGGTTCAGTCTGTCCAACTCTTCGTGACCCCATGGACCATAGCCCTCTGGGCCCTTCTATCCTCCCTTGTCTCTTGAAGTCTGTCCAATCTCATTTGTTGTTTCCATGACACTATCTGTCCATCTCGTCCTCTGCCGTCCCCTTTTCCCAACTTCAGGGTCTTGTCCGGTGAGTTCCATTTTCTCTTTATGTGGCCAAAGTATTTAAGCTTCAGCTTTGGTTTTTGACCTTCCAGTGAATAGCCTGATTTAATTTCTTTAAGTATTGACTGATTCGATCTCCTTGCTATTCAAGGGATTCTCAAAAGTCTTCTCCAGCACCACACTTCAGAATTACTCAGCTTTCCTTAGGGTCCAACTCTCACAGCCAAACACTGCCACTGGAAAAACCAGCTTTGACTATACAAATCTTTGTTGGCAAGGTGATGTCTCTGCTTTTAGTACGTTGTCCAGATTTGCCATAGCTTTCCTTCCAAGATTAAAATCAAAGTTCAGTGCCCAGAGACGTCTGCCTGAGAAAAAGGTGTTTCAAGGGTGCTGTGATACTGACTAATGTCAGAGATGATGCCAGGGATGTAACTGAACATTGCAAGTGGGAATGAATCAGGCGGAGGAGGAGAGGAGCTTTGTTCCTTCTGGGTAACCAACAGACTAAATGTGATAAGACCAACTTTTGGTGGAGGGAGAGAGTTCAGTGTACTGGAAAGAAAGGATTTAGAATCAGAGAAAAGACCTCAGATTCTAGCTCTGCTAGAATCACCTACTACCTAGGTGATGTTGACTACGCCTCTTCCTCTTTCTGGGATTCAGTTTCCTTGTCTGTAAAATAAGGAGTTTGAACTAGATAATGATAGCTAAAATTTGCATGGTGCTTCAGATTCACAAAACAATATTGGGAAGGTAGGTGCTACTATTATCCTCATTTGACAGATGAGGAAATCGAAGCAGACAAGTGAAATGACTTGGCCCAGGGTCACACGGCTAGTTGGTGTCTGATGCCAAATTTGAATTCAGGTCTTTATGACTCCAGGCCTGGTGCTCTAACCACTGTACCACCCAGTTTGTACCTAGATGATCTTTAAGATCTTTCCCAGTTCAAAATTTACAGTCGATTCAGGTCGCTAGTCAGTCACTGGCTCAGGGCACTCTGCCTCGTAGGATGTGTTATGCTGTGAGTTAATAAGATCATCAGCCCCACCTCCCCCACCCCAAACTGAGTCAAACCATTTGTGAGGAGAAGAGAAAATTTGTGCCCCATGCAATCACTCTAAAGGTGGGATGGAGCAAGGTCATGCTTATTTCCTTGACATCAAACTCCCATCCATTTTCCATGACACCATATTGCCACCTGATATTAAAAGTCCTTTTCTCTACCTTCAAGGCCTTCCACAATCAGGCCCCATCCTACTTTTTAAGCATGTTCTCACTTTGTTTTTCTTCCTGGACCAGCTAAACTGAAGTATGAGATGTTGCCCATATACACCCCCAAACTTGCTGACATTGTGCCTTTGTTCCATGCTGTTTCCTAGCCTGGGACTTCCTTTCCTTACTGCTAGCCACTCTTTAAATTTCTTCAAAGAAGCTTAAATGCCTTCTGTGATCCACCATAATGAATAACGCAACCCCACTGGCGCTCATTTTTTCTACTCCTCTTTAATACAGTGAGTAACACTGGATTTGGAGAGGAAACAGATCGTGGGCAAGTCACTTCAATTAATCAATCGGTAAGTATTTATTGAGGGTCTACTATGTGCCAGGCACTGTACTGGGCACCAGAGATTCAAAGGCAAAATCCAAAACAGACCCTGCTTTCAAGGAGCCTATAGTCCACCCAGAGGAGACAACATGTGCACATAAGATTCTTTGTCCCCAAAAGGGCATCAAAGCTCATATTGAGAAAAGTCATGTTTATTTTCCTTGATGTCAACCTCCCTGTATATTTGTGCATGTGATTATGCAACACACACACACACACACACACACACACACACACACACACACACATTTACATATACATTCATTTTTCGGTCTTTTTAGTCTTGTCCAACTCTTCCTGACCCCTTTTGGGGTTTTCTTGGCAAAGGTACTGGAGTGGTTTGCTGTTTCCTTCTCTAGCTCATTTTAAAGATGAGGAAACTGAGGCAAATGGGGTTAAGTGACTTGCCCAGGGTCACATAGTAAGTGTCTAAGGCTGAATTTGAACTTAGAAAGATGAGTCTTCCTGACTGAAAGCCCAGCACTTTATCCACTGTGTCACTTAGCTGCCAAATACATATTAAGCTATTAATGCTTAAAACTGCACTAAGACTTTTGGGACATTCTGTATCCATATAAATACATACAAGATAATTTGAGGGTAAAGGATTAATATCTGGTTCTATCAGGAAAGACTTTATATATTGAATGTGGTACCTGATCTGAGTTCTGATGCAAACTTTCTGAGTGATGAACATGAGGAGGGAGAATATTCCAGATGTGGGATCCAGCCAAAGGCAAAGAAATAGTCCACATATACCATGAAGAATAGTAAGAAGGTCAAATATCCAACAGGCAGTTGCTGATGCAGGATGGGAATTCAGTAGAGCAATTGAAGCAGATATAGAGATCTGGAAGTTATCTGCACTGGGATATAAGCATCTCAAATTCAACATGTCCAAAACAGAATTCATCTTTCTTCCCAAATGCTCCCCTATTCTTAACTTCTCTATTTCTATTGAGAACAACACCATCCTTCTGGTCACCCAGATTCTCAACCTAAGTGTCATCCTCAACTCTTCACTTTCCTTTACCTCCATAACCAATCATTTGCAAAGTCTCATGATTCCACCTCCTGGACATTTCATATCTGTCCCTTTCTTTTCAAACCACCTCCACCCTTGGCCAGGCCTTCATCACTTCTTGACTAGACTGTGCCAATAGTCTACCTGTATCAAATCTCTCCCTTCTACAACCCAACCTTCATAGAGCTGCCAAAGCGATATCCCCAAAGCAAGGCTTGAATCGGGTCATTTCCACGCTCAATAAGTCACTCACTCTACCAGCTTCAATTTCCTCATCTATAAAATGTGGATCCCAACTCACAAGGTTGATGTCAAGACAAAAGAGAAAATATATGTAAAACTCTTTGCAAACTTTAAAGTATTATATGATTGCTAGCTATTATTAAATTTTCAAGGGTATTTTGACGTCCATATTTAAAGTAGAGTCAAATAGTCAATAAGAATGTATCAAGTGTCTTCTATGTGCCATATATTGTGCTAAGTGGGCAGCTGGGTGGTCAAGCAGATAGAGTGATGGGCCTGGAATCAGGAAGACTCATCTTCCTAAGTTCAAATTCAGGAAACTTACTGTGTGACCTTGGGCAAGTCACTTAACCCTGTTTGCCTCAGTTTTCTCATCTGTAAAATGAGCTGAAAAGGGAAATGGCAAACCGCTCCAGAATCTTTGCCAAGAAAACCCCAAATGGGGTCACAAAAAGTTGAACATGACTGAACAACTGTTAAGTGCTAGGGATACGAAGAAATGCCAAAAACAATAGTCCCTGCTCTTGAGAAACTCGTAGTCTAATAGAAGAGACAACATGCAAGCAGCTATGCACAAGATAGAAACAGGATAAATTGGGGAAAAAACCTAGAGAGGAACGTACCAGTACTGTTGTGAGTTTATAAAAGATAGGAAGTTCTGATCTATAATTCCAGCCACCAGGTCATGTCTTACTAGATACTCTGTAAATATTAAAATCTTGCAGCCTGAAGTAATGTCACACATTTTATAACATTTCCTTGTATAATCTGCACTGATCACTAAGTTTCGGCTACTTAGTGACAACTCTTCTATGATTTCTGGTGGTGATGTGTCCTGAATTATTATCATAAAGGAATATCATAATTTCTTTCTATTTTTAAAAGTCCTCATAGCAACTATTTGCTCAATACTTTTTTATGGATTTATTGTTAGTTAAGTTCAGGTTGGAGTTATCCATAGTTTGGGAGGAGAGGAGCTTTATACTTTGCTATTAAACCTTCATGGAAGCCATTCAGAGGTAAGCAAACCATCTGGGTTATACTCAAAAGATCTGAGAGCCTATGCCTATTGTGTTTCTTTATTTTGACTAAGTAAAGTGACATCTGTCTGTTCCAAAAGTATTTCTATAAGTTTTAACCTTTTATCATATGCTTTGAAAACACTTATTAATCTTCTTCCTCCTTTTTGATGAGGAAAATTTTCTCTTGCTATACCTGCAGAAAGGTGATACACTCTTGGTTCCATTAATATTACATAGTTTTTTATTAGGATATTTTCCCAATGTTTTGTTAGATATTAAGATAGTTATTAATTGGCTTTTAGTTACTTTAAATGTGCTCTTCCCATTCAGCTTTGATTTCAGGATGCCAGCGAGTCTCTTGACGTACACAGCCACAGCTTGTTCCTTTGATAGCCCTTATGCCCATTGTGTCATGCTTAGGGAACATCAAGCTATTGGTCAACATCACCTTCATCCATTGGCTCAATTTGATTTCTCAAAACCTTCAGTCTCCTCTTTTCCTTTGCAAAAGGAAAATATTATTTATTATTATTAGCCTTAATAAAATAATAACTTTCTTATCTGGGGCTCATACAAGAAGTTGCAAGGAAGACAAAAAATCCTTTGAACCATTAGAATAGTTATCACAAAGCCCTTGCATTTTATTCGTAAGAGGCCCCTCATTCAGAACCTAATGACTCTTACTTTGCATATAGTTTCAATGAGAATTACAGGGTTGAACAAGCCTATAGACCTCATTGGCCTCTGAGGACACTAATGAATTTTAGTCGAGTAATGGATGCTTGTGATGATGGGCTCCAGTCTATTTAAAAAGATAGGGTAGCAGGAATAACCAGGACTAGGGATAGACAAGGTCAGCAGTTGCCGAGGCCCAGCACAGAGGGAATTCAAAGGGACATTTTTTCCACACTCGTTTTTATGTATTAATATTGCAAAGAGCCATGATTTCACTGGTATAGATGTTTGGTCTACTAACATAGATTTCATTCCCACCCTCTCTCTACCCCCAACCCCTATCACCACCTTAGTAACTGGTCTTCATGCCATACGAGGACCTGGCTCTCTAATAGTAGATCTCTATGCACTTAATAGGGCTAATCCTTGGGTTATAGTCACACGGTCCATCCTCAAGCCCACAATAAAAGCAGTCCAAGCTTGGTAGAATTTTCCAGGGCTTGTGTTCCATTAGCAGGGTCCAGGGTCACCTCTACTCTCCAGTGATGTTTAGCCCATGTCTGAGAAAATTTGGGGAGGGGAGGGAGGCAGGATTACTATTTTCAAGTTTTTGAAAGTCTACCATATGAAAAAGGATTTAGACATTCTTTTTGGCTCCAGAAAGCTGAACCAGTAGTAATGGATGGAAGATTCCAAGAGGTACATTTCAAAGTGGCATCAGGAAAATCTTCCTAACAATTAGAGCTACCCCAAAGTGGGGCAGGCCACACCCCTCCCTGGAGATCTTTAAGCAAAGGCCAGATGACTACTTGTCAGGTAGATTATTGTGGGGATTCCTTTTTGTGTAAGAGTAAAATTGGGAAGCATCAGAAAAAGACAGAATTAGTTTTTATAAACAGACATTTTTAACACCATAAAATTCCATTGTCCAGGGCCTGGAGGCATGTGTTTTATTGTGAATCCTGTCTCCTCAATCTTCCTTGAGTTGGAGCGGTGAAGGTTTAGTGTCTCCTTGTTGGGAGGGAAGCTCAGAAAGGCTGCTGGCTCACCATCACGGGGCATGAGTTTGTTTTTATATCGTTTTATTATTTGAAATTATTTATTATATATTTGTATTGCATTTAATGTATACTTTTATTATTATGAAATATTTAAATTTTTTCTTCTAAACCTAACAATTACCACTATTCATGAGCATTTCAGCATACAAAGAGTAAAACGGAACATTGTATATGAAACTGAACCGCTAACATACATTTTGATTTTTAAGTATATTAAATTGAACAAAATTGCCATTTCAAACTTTATTTTCTTTCATGTTCACTTTAAATATTTTTAAGATCTTTCCTTTCTTTTGCATCCCTGTCACTACCCCCTTAATTCCCCCACCCCCAAGAGAAACCCTTCCTTACAGAAAAGAAGGATAGTCAAGCAACATAATTCAATACTGGACAGTGGCAGAGTTTTGAAACCATGCCTGAGGAACACAAATGCCTCATCCAAGCTCTGAAATGGAGTAATTCACTTTAGAATGCTCTATGTGAAAACGAGAAGCATTGCCCTATAAAAAGATAAAAACTCGGCTCAAGAGCCAGGTGTGCCAAACCCCGTTTTAGCCCCCTAAATCTGTCCCCCTCCTTTCTAATTCCCTACTTTTTGTTGTCATCCTGATCTATGTCTTGCCACTGGACCCAGATGGCTCTGGAGATGAGAGTAAGGCTGGTAACTTTGCACAGCCCTGCCTCACTTAAATCCAATTTAATTTCAAGTGAAGACATCGCCTTCCTGATGTCATGGTCCTCTTCAACAATGAAGAACAAAAAAATTTTTGTTGATGCCTCCATTGTTGTAGTAGGAAGGCCGAATTTATGATCTCAAAAAGGATTATATATATATATATATATATATATATACATATGAATGGTTCAAAATCTCAAGGTATATAGAATTCTCTAAGAAGACATCAAGACATTTATTCAGGCCCCAGGGCAACAAATTAGGGAACCAACCTCCCCATTCCAATATTGTGATCACAAGCCTCCAGGCCCAGTGGGCCCGCTTCACAAGAGTAGCCAGGAGGCCACAGAAAAATAAGACGGCATAAATCATATTCACTGGCCTCAAGTCCTCGCTGGAACTCCTGGGTCCGCACACGGGTTGGCTCTGCTTCGGCTTTTTTCAACTGTAGTCTCTCTTAGCTCCCCTCTCCTCACAGCCGAGCCTTTGGCATTCCCAAGCCCCACCTCAACTACCGGAGTTGGCTCCTCTTAAGTCATTAATCTACACCCACACAGGTTTCACACCTGATAGGGCTTTGGGTCTGGGGCTTAGCACTTAACAGCTGAAAGTTCTTTCATGGGAAACCAAAGCCAAACTCCTCAAGGGCTAAGGAGCCCATTTTGCCTTAGGGACACAATTGTCCTCCTAGTAAGTCACCCCAAGCCTCAGTCCTCACTGACTCCTCCCTTTCTCTCATTTCCCCCTTCTAACCAAAGGATGTTTGCGGAATTTGGAGCTATAAGAGGTCTGAGAAATAACCTAGTGCAGAAGTTCCTAATTCAGAGTCCATGTCCTTGGTTTCATAAATATATGTATATAAGGGGGGTGTATGTATGTATATTTATGTATACACGTATCTATATGTATGTATAATATATACACACATATGCATGTAACTGTGTTTCAATAGAATTTGTTCTCTGTAATCTTCTGCGTTTAGTTTTATGCATTTAAAAACAAGGGTCCATATGCTTCACTAGTCTGCCAAAGGAGTGCATGACACACAAAAAATAGTTTAAGGACTTGTGATCTACTCCAACTCCCATTGTGTAAATGAGAAAGCAGAGGTGCAGAAAGGCTGAATGATCATACAAGTAGCTGTAGCCAACTCAGATCTTCGGGTCCCAAATCCCATGTTCTTTCTCTTAGACCTCACTGACAATTGGCAGTCAAGCTCTTTCAGCTGAGCCGACCTTCACAATTTGTCTCAATCCCGTCTCCACTGCTGCTGCTGCCGCTAGCCTGGGAAAGACTTCATCTTCAAGACTCTTAACTTGTCTTCTTCCCTCCAGTCTATTCCATCTCCTCTCTGTTCTATTTGTGCTTCCCAAATAGTCTCACTTCAGTCCTGACTCCACTCCTCACTCTCTAAGCTTCTCCATCACCACCACCCCTTGCCATCAGCCCTGCCCCCTGACATTCCTACCCACCTCCCTGCTTCCCACGTTAGAATGTAAGCCTATTGAATACAAGGTCTTGCTTGCTTGTATTTGAAGCCCCAGACTGGCTCATAGTGAACACTTAATAAAGGTTTTATCTATCTATCTGTCTATCTATCTAGCTAGCTAGCTATCTAGCTAGCTAGCTATCTGTCTGCTTGATTATCTATCTGTCTTTTGTCTGTCTGTCTATTTATCTACCTATCTGTCTTTATCCATCTGTCTCTCTGTCTGTCTTCTGCCTGTCTACCTGTCTGTCTGTCTGTCTGTCTATATACTCAGAAGCTTCCATGGCTCCCTATTGTCCAACAAATAATGCATGAATTCCTGATCCTGACACTGAAGGACACCTATAATGTGGCTTCCAAAAGCTTGTGCATTCTGACTTCATGCCCTCCCCTCTTCATGCTACACATTCCAGCCAATTTATCCTACCCTCCCTCCTCAGGTTGCCTCTGGTCCTAAATCCTTTGATTCCTCTTCTCTTCCTGCCCTCTCTCATCTTTGCCATCCCCACCTTGCCACCTTCTATAACTAACCCAGGCCCATCACCGTCACTTTCTACTCCATCTCTGTTTGCTGAATCTAGACTTTTCTTTTCAAGGACCAACTCAGACATTACTCTCCTTCATGACGTCTTCCCTGACTATATCGCCAGCCCTCACTACCCACTCCCTTGGCCCATCACTGTGGGGGGGGGGGGGGAAAGGCCTGTCTCCCTTCTCGTATTTCTCATAGTGTGGCTGTCTCGTTCCACTTTATGTTAGAGTAATTTACGTCCATGTTTCCAGGGCCACCTCCAACCAAATCATAAACCCACCGAGAGCAGGGCTTTGATTCTCAGTATGGAGCACAGGGCTTGTTCAGAGTAGATACTTAATAAGCATTTGTGGAATTGAGTTCCACTGAATTAATACTGTTCTGGGAAAACCAGTCCCAGGACCATGATTCTATCCAGTCTGGTAGCCTGAAGACTCCCAGGGGCCAGAGGTGGCCTTCTCCAAGCACAATGGCTTTTTGCTGGGGCCAGTCCCTCAGTCTCACCCAGGAGCTGCAGCCTGTGCATGACTCTGTGGCTGCTTGGTAATTGGAAGGCCCCAGTCTGACTGCCAGTCCCCAGGAAGTAGCTAAAATTAATTCTTGTACAATGTATAATGCACACAGCAGAAAGCTGACCCTACCAATTTACATACACTGAGAGGGCCGCTATCACACCACAGCCAGCAAACAGCCCCCGCTTATCTAGAGAGGCCCCTCATTTGTTATTCCGCACTGAATACACCCACTCCCATTATTTCTGTAATTCTTGGCAATAATAGACCTTCCCCTAATGAAACCTGAATTATCAGGAGGTTATAGTCCTGACCCAAAAGAGATTAGCTGTGTACTCCGTTATTGCTACATATGTAATTGTATAATTGATTTTAAAATTTACTTTTGTGTCCCCACATCACAAAGTAAGTAGCCCATTAAGGGCGAGAAATATAATTAATATATCTCTAACCATTTCTACCCTGCTATGGTCTGATCGCAGATATCACGGGTTCCACTCCACGGTGGACACAAAGGTTGATGGATATTGATTCTCAAGCGGCTCCCCTCTCCTGGATCAGCCAGCACCCTGACGCTTAGAAGGGCCCAGGGGTGGGAGAAGTCAGATGGGTAGCCGAACAAGCCCAAAGCCAGCTCCCAGAGGCACTGACTGCTAGCCTGGGCCGGCTGCCATCCAAATGTGACCTGGGCAGGCAGAGTCTGCTGTCAGAGACCACTTGGAAAAGACAAACAATGCCCCAAGCCTCTGCGGGCCCCATGGTAAATCTGTATCCTGATTCAAAATGGATTAGTGCTGTACTCTGGCTGGTCTAGGCCTAGATATAGGTTCTAGTGAGTGGGTTCCATAGCTGTGGGATAATGAGAGTTATAGTAGAAAGATGCATACAAGGGATGCAGAAAGAGGGTTGGGAAGATTTGTATTAGAAAAAGAGAGATGGGCAAGTGAGCTGGAAAGAGGGAGATGCCTGTCTGTGTTATAAAGCAGGAGACGCACAGCTGGGCTGCTATGGAAGGAGCACATCTGTGCTGTAGCGAAGGGGGATGCATACCTCATGGTCTAATGGGAAGAGGCAGCAGAACCAAACAGTTCTGTTCAAACCCCATCTCTGCTACTTATTACCTCTGTCATGCTGAGGGAGTCCCTTCCCTGGGGGAGAGAGAGAGATAGAGAGACACAGAGAGACAGAGACAGAGAGAGACAGAAAGACACACACACAGAGAAAGAGAGACAGAGAGACAGAGACAGAGAGAAATACATAGAGACAGAGAGACAGAGACAGAAAGCAGGAGGGAGACAGAGAAAAAGACAGAATAAGAAAGTGAGACAGAGAGAGAGTTGGGGGAGGGAGGGAGAGAGGGAGAGAGAGACAGAGAAAGAGAGAGTGAAAAAGAGAGACAGAGGTGGAGGGGAGAGAGAGAGAGTGAGAGGAGACAGACACAGAAAGAGACAGAGATACAGAAAGAGATAAAGGAGAAGGAGAGAGAGAGAAACGGACAGAAAAAGAGAGACAGAGAAAGAAACAGAGAAAGAGACAGAGAGGTGGGGGTGGGACAGAAGGAGAGAGACAGACAGAGAAAGACAGACAGAGAGGTAAAGGGGATGGATGGAGGGAGATGGGGGAAGAGAGACAGAGAAAGAGACAGAGAGACAGAGAGAGAGATGGGGGGAGAGGGAAGGAGAAAGGGGAAGAGAGATAGAGACAGAGAGAGAGGGAAAAAGAGAAAGAGGAGAAAGGAAGGAGAAAAGAGGGAGAAAAGGGAGAGACGGAGAGAAGAGAGAGAGAGAAGGGAGTCAAGGACTGTCATAGAGAGAAAGAGATTATAGCAGGAAAGACAGACACCTCACAAATGGAAAGCATGTTAGATTGGGAACCAAAGGAATTAGATGTGAATCCCTGCTCTGCCATGTACTAGCTGTGTGACCTTGAGCAGGCCACCTATCTCCAAGCCTTAATTCCTCATCTATGAAACGAGAAAGTTAGACCAGATGACCTTCGAGTGCTCTCCCAGCTCTAAATCCAGGGTCTTGTCCACCCCATAGTAGGAAAAGTACCTGACTTAAGAGTCAGAAAATCTACGAGTGAACACCAGCACTGGCACTGACTAGCTGTGTGGCCCTGGACAAGTCATGTTATTTCTCTGATCCTCACTTTATTCATCTGTGAAATGGGGACAATAGCAATGATTTACATTATTATTCCACAGGAGGGCTGTAAGGAAAGCACTTTGTATATACCTTAGTGTGTCATAGAAATAGGAGCTGGTATTTTCTATTACAGCTGTTATTACAACAAAGAAGAAGTGCAGATGTAAATCTGTGTTGTCAAAAGGGAGACCCATCTCATTATCAAATAAGATATTTGTAAAGGGCTTAGAACACAATAGGAGCTTGACAAATGCTTTTCCCCTTCCTTTTTAAAGCAAGAGTGAGAGATGTGTACTTACATTTGTCACAAGGAGGGAGAAAAATGCCTGTGTTTTAAAGAAAGAGGTCCTTCAAGGTATTAGAGCCAGAGAAACTCAGAATCATGGTGGAGGCAGCTAGGTGGCACTGTGGATAGAGAGCTGGGCCTGGAGTTAGGAAAACCTGAGTTCAAATTCTGACTTAAATACTTACTAGCTGTTTGGGTAAGTTATTTGACCTCTATCAATCACTGTTTCCTCATCTGTAAAATAGCGATAGGTAGGACCTACCTTATAGGGTTATTGTGAGGACCAAATGACATAATACACAATTATTAAAAAGTAATATAAATAAAAATTATAATAAAAAGTCTTTTGCAAAACTTAAAGCGATATTTAACATTAGCCATTATTACAATGAAGGAAACATATTTATAGTGATAGTCACAGTCACATTATAGTAAGAGAAACAAAATCATGTAAGAGAGATGTGCATTGAAATTATAACAAGAGGGGGTTATTTCTTTTTTTAAACTCAATTCTTTTTGAGTTAGCAAAATTTGATTTTCTCCTCCTTCCTCCATTAGAAAAAACAAACCCCTTATAATAAATATGAATAGCCAAGTAAAACAAATTGTCTTTGTCAAAAAAAAGGATGCTTTGGATGGTACCGTCAGCTGTTCTGTCCTCATGAAGATGTTTCACCTGATTCTTGATCTCCTTCCCACACACACAGCTCTGTCACTGTAGTATAGTGGACCAGTCAAAGGCCAGCCCAAAGATTCTGTCTCTCCCTGCTTTTAACTCTCACCTATAGAAGGACTCAGACTAGTAGAAAGGCTCATGACCTCTCTAGAATATTAGGAACAATCACTACTTTCTTCCAACGAGGTTTAGCTGCCCTGCCCCTATCATGGTGCTAACATTACTAACTCCAACAGGGCCAGGAGGAAAATGATTGTTCTGTTACTCTGTTTAAAACCAGCACACCCACATATTCACTCTGGTAAAGTCAACAAAATGAGTCAGTGCATAATAGAGCTGAGTGTTTGTCCTGGCAGCTCAGCTGCCAACATCCTCTTTAATTACCCATCCTAAACATGCCAAAGTCATTCTACTTCCTTTGACAGTGCTGTCCTGTAAAGGAAACTTGCCTCCTTTCACCACAGCCCATTGATTTCTTGCTTTTGTGAAATAAGCCCTGTTTGCCATAATGAAACTTTTGTTTCTCTGGTTCTCCCGCATTGTCTCCTTTAAAAAATCCACCATTTACTCCCCTGGACAGAACAAAACCCTTCCTTTAAAAATGAGCCCGGGCACAATGCCCTCTATTTCTAAAATCATTAGAATTGACTCCCGGACAATCGATGTGTTAAATGATGTAATTATCCAATGGTCTTTTCCCCATTTAAACCAGTTGGAAAGTTAAAGGTTTGTTTTAGATCAATTCTGGCCACTTTGTGTGCAAATTGCATAGTGGTCTATTCCTTCACTTATCTCAAAATCCAATCCCATTCAGACATGGCCTCCTCCTTTGGGAGTGAGTCATTCTGAGTTCAAATACTAACTCATCTGAAAGTTGGAATATGTTAAAAGCTTGAATCTAGAACCCTTTCTCCCATAAATGTGGAACAATTGCTTAGGAAAGGACATGGTACCACCTCTGGGGAAGGGCATAAAATGGATCCAGCCCACGCCTGCCTGTAGGATGCTGTGTAACAGAGAGTGTGCTGGGTTAGGAGTCAAGAGACTTGGATTCAAAAGGGGCTGCCCTTTAGAGATCATCTGAAAAGCAAAGGTCCTGTATTCAAATCCTACTTCAGCTATTTTCTCCATTTGTTAGCTTGAGCAAATCACTTACTTTTTCTCAGTCCCAGTTCCATTTTCTGTTAGAAGAAGGGGTTGGATCAAATAGATTCTGAGGTCCCTCCTGACCTAAATCAAAAATCCTATAAAGAGGGACGGATTTGGACTCATTAGGCCCTGTGTTCAGATCCTACTTCTGCCACTTAGTTTGGCAATTAAATGACTGCCACGGTCCATTTGAGCTCTAATTCCTAGGACCCAATGGTCTGCATCAGAGGTAGAGAGGCACAGATCTGTGCTGGCAAGAAGGGAACGCACATCTATCCTATAGCAAAGGGAAAGTTCTAAGACTTGGAGTCAGGGGGAAATTGGGTGTGACTCTCCAAGCTTTTACAATTATTAGTGGTAAAAGTTCCTTCCAATTCTAAATCTATGATTCTATGAACTTTCTCATCTGTAAAATTGACAGAATCATACTACCTCCTTCAAAGCCCCATTGTTGGGGAAAATATGAATTATTAAAACTTGGGAGTTGGAGAAGGTGTAAGGCACCTTCTAACGCTGACTTTCTATGTTTATACAACCCATGGCCTATTTTTCTGTGATCCTAAAATCCAAAGATTCTTTAGAATCAGTGCCCATGCCAGAGGACCAGGGCACATCCCTTCATCCCTTCTAGACTGTCTTGGAAGCAGAGGGAAGGATGGTGGAGTGTTGCTAGCTATAATCACATTTTCTTTTTCTCCAATACTGGGAGACTTGGGGCTGTCCCCACCCCACTCCTGAAGGCATCTGTGTTCTAGGCAGAAAGAAAGAGGAATGCTTCTTCAGATGGCCAAGAGCATGGCCAGCCATTGCTAGCGATCATTACCACTACAGTCTTTACTCTGAGCCATGGTGGGAGAGCTCAGATCAGGCCAAGAGTCAGAGCTGGAACCAGTGGATGAGATAAAGATGGACAGGGAGTCAGCAGCGCATGAGAGAGCCAAGACCAGATGGACTTCAGATCTGGTGGCTAATTAAGGCAGCTATGGAGAAGGCTGGAAGCTCCACCAGTCACCTCAGCCCTCATCAGTTCCCAGCCAGGACACAACTCCATGTTCTTGAACTTTCTCATGACCTACAGAAGGTGAGGCAGGGATTTCAGAATACTCCTTCCAACATCTTTCAAGGGAAAACTAAAGGAGGCTGTGTTTTGAGGCTCTCAGAGACAGCAGAAATTAAAAACTTCTTTGCATTTTGCTATATTTCATAAACCATGGGTTTATGACTCCTATGAATGGGAGGAGAGAAGTGTAACAAGGAAAAAGAGAGCCCAGATGTGGGGTGGTAGCAGGGTCAGAGGTTTAACAGAAATTCTTCAATAATATGGAGCCCGATTTCATAATTAATCTCTGATTAACATTGAACCCAGGTCAGCAAGGGTATCCTTGACCAGACATCTGAAGCGGGATGGTCTAAAAAACAGGGTGGGCAGCTGGGACAGGCACTCTCCTGTCCTGGATTGTTGAGCTTAGCACAGTGCCTGGCACACAGTCGGTGCTTCATAGATGTTTGTTGACTGACCAACTGAGCATGCACATAGAGAGGGTCTCCCTCACTGGTTAATTCATTCACAAAGGGATTACTTGATTTTCTCTAGGTCTCTATTCATCACACAAGCTTCAACTGGGATATTCCCCCAGTGCCAACCAAGGGAGTACCAACTTTCTAAAAAATTCCATGATTCTAAGCTTTCTGGGCTTCTTCTGGGTTTCTTCCTCTGTCAAATAATGGAGTTGGATGAAGTGACATATCAGATAGAACCATGGACTTGGAATTAGGAAGACTGGAATGCAGATCCTCCTGTGTTATTTACTAGCTTTGTAACCATGGACAAATCACTTAACCCCTGTGAGCTTCATCTTCTTCATCTATGAAGAAAGGAGGAAACAAGCATTTATTAAGCACCTACTGTATGTCACTTACTATACAAATATTTCACTTGATCCTTACACAACCCTGGGAAGTAGGTGCTATTAGAACTTCTATTTTCCAGATGAAAAAAAAACTAAGGCAGAAGTTAAATGCCTCACCCAGGTTCATACAGCTAGTGTCTGGGGGTGAATTTGAATTCAAGTCATCCTGACTCTGGGGTCAGGGCTCTATCCATGGCACCACCTAGCCGCAGGACTAGGAAGTTGGACTTGAAGACCTCTGAGATGCTAGGTCTGCTTCCAGAGCTGACATTCCTTTGCCAGGATTCTTAACTTCCTCTGTATCATGGACCCCTTTGGCAGTCTGGTAAAACCTGTGGACCCCTACTCAGAATTATACTTTTAAATAATTGAAGGAAATACTATATTTCATCTAGAGGCTAGTGAAATTAAAGATAATTTTTCCCCATCCAAATTCATTGATCTCCTGACATCTATTCTTGGATCCTTTGGGAGTCAGTGGATCCCAGGTTAAGAACTTTTGGTCTATGTTATAAGATTCTTTCTAGAACTGACATTCTATGATCTAGGGTCCCTTCCAACTCTGACAATCCACAAAACTGCAGATGTGGCTACTGATGGGTACTTTGGGAGCGGGAGCAGGTGGGGAAGTTAATCCATATCTTCCCATCACCTCCAACTTGTACAGCTGCCACTGGTGCCAAAACACTCCTTATTCTGAACAATAAGGGAAAGAGGTGGGGAGGAGTCGCTGTCAATACTCTAGGGTGGAGGAAGAGCCCAAATTGGTTATTGTCCTAGAGCTGGAAATAACTGATGGAGGCCCGGGAAGGCACCATTGTTCATTTTATCAAGTGGAGATGCCCAGGCTGTCAGAGCCATTACACCCAATATTATGGGAAGGCGGAGAGACATATATTTGTTTTGAAATTCATCAGATAACTTCAGTAAATCACACATCAAAATATATTTTTTTAAAGTGAGGCTTGCAGGCAGAGAGAGCTCTCTTCACTCAGGTTAAGCCGCCTAAAGCAAAATATATGTAATAAACTCTGCCACTTAATCACAGAGACAGAGAACCACTAGGGAAAAAAAAAAAGATTGTTCTGCCGGAAAAATATGGTTGCGACTTGCAAATATGTTTTTAGAAACAATTTTATTACAAACTGTCCCATCAGGCAGCGTCTGGGAAATTATGGTGAACCATGTTCATTCCTCAGCAAACAAAGACTGAAACTCTGGGGTTGTTAGGAGAAGAATTTATTAAGAGTTGAGCAGGAAGGGATGGGGAATCAGAGATATTGGAGGGGAGAGATTGTTCTATATAAGGGAAATGTCCCTCCTCGGGTGCCATCGGGCCTCCACCATTGGGGCTCACCGATCATTTCCAGGTAGACGTAAGCTTTCCATCTGATTTTATGCCCTTAGAATCTTAGGCTCATGGAGCTGGAGTTAGACAGGGTCTTAGAGGCCCTCATAACAGATAAGGAATCAAAGCCCAGAAAAGTTAGTAACACAGGGAGGAAGTGTTTCGAAGCCAGGTCCTCTCACTCCAAAACCAACTAACATGCTTTTCTCTATATCGTTTGAATCTGAATTATAGTCCTCTGGGCAGGTCTAAATTCTGCAGTTTGTTTCTAAGCTCCTTAAGGCAGAGACTGTGCCCTAATGCCCAGGTTGGACCGTGCTTTCCTTGGCTCAAAGACGTGTAGGGTCCAGCCCACTTTGCCTGGCCATATCTCTCACGGATCCTCTTCAAGCACTAATTTCTGGCTCAATTATACTAATTGCTAGTCTCAGATTTTGGCCTGCCCTCTCTAGCCTCCATGCCTCCATGCTGGCTTGATGCAGGCAATGCTGGCAATGCTGTTTCTCATTATCTCCACCTTTTAGAATCATTTTCTTCCTTCTAAGCCAACCTCACGGGCCCCCATCTCCACCTACACTTCTCTCATTTTAATCTATCTCCAATGACAAATTGACATTTTTTTTGGAGGAGAGAAGGCAAGGCAATTGGGATTAAGTGACTTGCCCAAGGTCACACAGCTAGTAAGTGTCTAGTGCCTGAGGCTGGATTTGAACTCAGGTCCTCCTGACTCCAGGGTCAGTGCTCTAGTCACTGTGCCATCTAGCTGCCCCCAAATTTATATTCTTTAAAATTTTCTAGACCTTTTGTCAGGATGTCGGCGCCAAATACATTCAACCTCATTTTATATTTATTTGCATTTGTGTCGTGTCCTCCCAGTTAGATTGTAAGATCCTTGAGGGCAGGGACTAATATTTGTCATCTTTCTATTCCCTGGACAAATTGAAGGACTTGGGGCAAGTTCTATTCCAGCCCTAAATTCTATGAAAGACTTCCATCCTGCCCACAGACAGGCCTCAGTGAATCAGAGCGATGCTGGGTTTGAGTTCAGCCAATCCCATCCGGCATAGACAGATGCCAGGGCTGACACATTCACCTCCACTTCCTTCTATTTCCCTGTACCCTCCTCCCTTCTTCTCCTCAGCTTTGGCATTTATCACTAATAAAATGGGCTAGGGAATGGGGACCTGACTCAGCAGAGAAGTTAATGTAAAGGCAAGCACATTGTAGTGAGCCAACCTGCTTGTCTAGAATCCCTTTCCGGTTTTCAGATGAAATTGGCCTTTTCATAGATTCCAGGAGAGATAGCATTCGGGGAGGGGGGGGAAGCAGAACGGCAGTGAAGAGAAATGTGACAAGTGTAGAGAAAAGAGGGTTAGGAATTCTGTCCCCAGGGGTCGTGTCTGAAACCTAGACTCACTCATGTCAATGTTATTCAGCCCAGAGGCCCTTGGGAAACTCAGCAAAACGGCACAGGTGAGCTCAGGAACCAAACTCAGAGGGGGTTAACCCATGTATGGAAGAAAGGATAATAGCAAGTTTAGTGACCACCACACCGGGGATCTCTTTTCCTTTACCTCCAAAGGTAAAACCTACCCTAGATCTTTTCCACTGTCCTTCGGGTTAGCCCTATTTTTATTAATAGTCTAGAGCTGAGCTATTTGGCAATGCATACACCTGCACCCATCACTTGGGCATTGCATTCCTGTAACTATAAATGAGCTTGTACATATGTGTGCAGGCGTGTTGTGAGTGGATTGGTATTTGTTTGTAACTATACTGCGAATGTATGTTCTTATGCATGATGGTATGTCAAGCTCCTGTCACTAGCAATTGCTAGGTCCCCTCGACCTCTGATTTGTGTCTGTCCAAGAGAATAAGAGAGGGCTCAGAAGATGCCAAGTAGTAGCTAAACTTATGACACGGATTAGATATACAGACACATACATACACATGTATGCATATGCACACATGTACACACATGTATACATGTGCAAACAGAAATAGACTCGTGTGTGATTGCATATGTGCACATGTGTATGCACATGTAAATATATACATGTGTGTATGCATGTACTGTCTATACATGCACATACACATCCATACATGTGCACACATATACATATACACATATGTACACGTGTGTAATGTGTATGTAATGCACACATGTATATGCATATATATGCATGTATGTATATGTAATCTGAATCTCCTTATCTCCTGAGAGTGCTTGGCTTACTCAAAGGCCCAATCCCACTACAGATTGTTATCAGAGCTTTGACCTACTCCATTTCTGACCTGGGCTGATTAGTCCCTCCTTTCACAGCCCAGGGGTAGTCCTTCATTTACGGAAACTCTGTTGATGCCAGACTTAGTATGGACAGCTGATGGTCTTAGCCTGCTGTGACTCAGAACTCCCAAGATCAGCAGATATGACAGCCTCAGCCACTCCCACCCCCATAGCAGGACTAAAGGTGTGTACCATTATGCCTAACTGAAAGGAGTTATCCTTGCTAAAACTGTTTCATTAATTACCTGCCTCCTAGGTGGTACAGTGGGATAGAGTACCAGGCCTTAAGTCAGGAAGACTCATCTTCCTGATTTCAAATCCAGCCTCAGACACTTAGTAGCCGTGTGACCCTGGGCAAGTGACTTAACCCTGTTTGCCTCAGTTTCCTCAACTGTAAAATGAGCTGGAGAAGGAAATGGCAAACTACTCCAGTATCTTTGCCATGAAAACCCCAAATGGGGTCATGGAAAGTTGGACACGACTGAAACAACTAAGCAACAACAACAAGATCTCATAGAACAATCCAACGCATGAAACTTTCTCAGGGTTAGACACAACATAAGGAAATACAAACAAAGACACACAATGAGTGCTACTCAGGTGATCAGATTCCCTAGAACTATACACGTGGCTCACAGCATCCTTTTCCAGGTCCTTTCATTCTCCTTCCCATGAACATCATCATCTTTCTAGCATGAGTCCTAGTTTAGGAACAGGAACCCAGAAGACTAAACTATCTTTTCTGGACACAGACAGGCTCAGATAGCAGAGTGGATAGAATCAGGAAGACCCAGGCTCAGATTTTCTCTCCTACTAGCTATGTGACCATGTGGCCAAAAAGTGGGGTAGATGAAAGATGAAAACACTGAGGAAACAAAGGTTCAAGCTTCAAGCATCTCAACTTATTAAGCAATGCCTGTCAATTGGCTAACAGATGGGGACCAGACCTCCTTACCCTAGGGCTAGACCCAGAATACAGGAGGAGACAGATTTTCTGCATCAAAACAATTAATCAAATAAGACCCATTGGTTAAAAGAAAATAATTAACCAGGATGCAAAATTAGGTAATCTGGTTTCTAATTGGAGAAAAGATTAGGGAATTACTTTCCAAGTTGGAAGGGGGAAAGCAAATGGGTTCAACAAGTCGCTTAACCTGCAAGGGTCTCAATTTCTTCATATGCAGAATGAGAGTGGTGTGTTAGATGGCCTCTGAGGTCCTTCCCAGCTCTAGGTCCCTGATCCTATGAATTTCTGTGAGTCATTGATTTTCAAAATGGAGGTGATAATAGCAGCTACCTCACAGGATTGCTGTGAGAACCAAATGAAATACTAAATTTAAAGTGCTTTGCAAACCTTGTATGTAATTAATTACATATAAGTACACACACAGTGATTATTATCATTATCATGAAAATCAAGACAGTTCCCATGTTATGGCTATTGGTAACAGATGATATCTTCCTGTCCCTACAGCTCAACTACCCTGCCTCCTGATGGTGGACATGGTGTGACAGGCTAGATAGAGAGGAAGGTGTGCATGATAAATAAATAGGTAGATAGATAGATAGGTGGATGGATGGATGGATGGATGGATGGATGGATGGACGGATGGATGAAGGATAGATAGGTAGTTGGATTGATAGAGAAATGGGTAGATAAGATGAGCAGATCCACTGATATCTGGCTTCTAACACCAATAGTAGGCAAAACTTCTCTGTCCAAGGTTGCCAGTGGTCTTTTTACTGCTAAATATAATGGTATTTTCTCAGTCTTCATCCTCTGACATCTGTGGAGCTTTTGACACAGTTGATAATCCACTCCTGGAAACTCTCTCTATGGTTTCCAAGACATTGCTACTTCCTGAAACTCCTCTGTTGACTGTTCTACCTATATTGCTTTTATTTAGTCAACATCTATTCTTTCTATCTGAATGTGGATGTCTCCAAGAGATCTGGTCTGGGCTCTCACCTCTTCTCTCTCTGTCTCTATCTCTGTCTCTCTCTCTCTCTCTCTCTCTCTCTCTCTCTCTCTCTCTCTCTCGTTCGCTCGCTCTGTCTCTGTCTCGCTCTGTCTCTCTTTCAACTCCCTTTAGTCATTTTATCTATTCCCGTGGGTTCAAGCATCATTTCTATGCAAATGATACCCAAACCTATACATCCAGTCTTGGCCTTTTTCCTGAACTATGGTCTGTCATCATCAACTGGTTCCTTGACATTTCCCTTTTGGACTACACTTCCTTCAAATCTCAAATGCAATATGTCTAAACCAAGTCAATTCAGGTTAACAAACATTTATGAAGCACTTACTATGTGCCAGTTAACTGACCCCTCCCCCACATTAAACCAGTTTCTCCTCCAGACTTCCCTTCTCTTATCCTAGTTCTGTTGAGGGCACCAATCCCAGTCACTCAGATTCAAAAATCTCAGTGTCGTCTTTCCTCTTTCACATTCCTCCAAGCCTTATGAATTCTACCCCCACATCATCTCCCCCAGTCATTTCCTTCTCTCCAGCCACACAGTCACCACCCTGGCTGCAGCCCTCATCGTCTCCTGCCTGGAGTACTGCCATAGCCTTCTAACTGACCTCATTGTTTCCCAGTCTCTCCCCTGTCCAATCCATCCTCCACACAGCTGGCTGCCAGGTCCAACCTTGTCATTTCTTCGCCAAAAACTTTCTGTGAGTACATATTGTTTCTAGGATAAAAAAAATACACACTTGTCAGCCTGATACATACCATTTTCTGCCATCTAGTTCCTAGCTATCTTCCTGAACTTATTTCATACTGGGGCTTGGAAGTCCACATACCACCCAATTAGGACTGCTAGCTGCTCACAAGACCAACATAACATCGATTATCTGTTTACCTTTGTACAGGCTGTCTCTCATGCCTAGAATGCACCCTCCTGTTTCCACCTCTTAGAAAGCATATCTTCCTTCATGGCTCAGCTCAGGTGCCACCTTCTCCATGAAGCCCCTTGGGTCCCCCAAATGCCAGTGCCCACTCCCTCTTTGATATTCCTTGTTCTATGCTTATTTGTGTACATGCTGTATTTCAATATTAGAAGGTAAGCTCATGAGGGCAGGAGTGCCATATTGTTTTCTGTGATTCCAAGATATACGTAGCACCTTACATATAGTAGGTGCTTAATAAATGCTGGTTTAATTGGATGGACAGACAGAGAGACAGATAATGTAAAGTTAGAGGGAAAGGCAGAGGGACATAGTTGTTTTGGACTTATACATATTTCTGAGTGGCTATTAATGTGGCTATGTATGTATCACAGGACTTACAGAAGATAAAGACATGGATAGATAGGCAAACAAAAGAGATAAAGGAAATCATAAGTAGATGGACATATTTTTATGTATTTCTCTTTCTATATGGGTGTGTGACTAGATGATAGTCTAATGTATATTGTGGAAAGAACCTGGGATTCAAACTCAACAGGCTTTGGTTAGGATTCTGATTCTACTTCTTACTACTTAAGTAACCTTTAGCAAGTCTCTCAACTCTCTCCTGGACTCAGTTTCCTTGTCTGAAAAAAATTATGTAGTTACATTCAATGATGTCCAAGTTTCCTTTCAACACTAAATCCTAACATCATGGTTTAAAAGTCAATCCTAAACAGCAAATGTACTTCCCAAAGTCTGGTTTTTCCAGGAAAATTGTTGCTTTTCAATGTAAATATTTTTAAAGATAACATGAGTTTTATTGGATCTTAGACATTGGGTTGATGAGATAGTCAATGAGCCAACAATTTTGAGAGCTGTTGCACATTCCTGAACTTCCCCTTGTCCGATTCATGGCCATCCTTTGAAGATTAGCTTGAAAGCTCCTGTTCCTGGAAGCTTCTTCTGATTCCCTGGCTAGAAGTATTCTCCATCTCCTAGGAATCCAGTTCAATTCAATGGGCATTTCTTGGGTGCCTTCTATGTGTCAGAATTTGTGCTGGATGCTGGAGGAAATAGAGAGGTGAAGGAATATGGAATACTTGCCCCATTCCCTCACCTGTTTTAAGAGAATTCTCAAAAGCTCCTGGTTTGTGCATATTTATATAATATTACCATTATAATAATTGTATGTATAAGTGCCATCTCCCCTATTCAGCTATATGCTCCTCAAGACCAGAGACTGTGCCTAATTGTTGGGAACTCAAGGTCTTGTGGTGGCCTGAGTCATAAAAATACCATTTACTAGCTGTATTTCCATGAATAAGTCATGTAAGCTCTCTAAGCCTCAGTTTCCCCATCTATAAAATAAGGGAAAGAATGCTTCTATTTCCATTTAAATTTCATGCTTTGTTGTTATGAAGACTTGACACACATTATCTCATTAGAACATTGTAACAGCCTGGTATGATGGAGTCAGAATCCTGGATTCTCAGAGTCGGGGGGGGGGGGGCTTTGGAGAGCTCTTAATCCAATCCCTCTTTAAATGGAAAGTCTCTCCAAGTTAAAGTCCTTCATCTTTTTTTTTTTTTTTGGTGCTGTGGAGCCCTTTGACAGTCGGATGAAGCCAATGGACTCCTTGGAATCAAGCTTTTAAATAAAGACATTGTTAAAGGAAGTGTTAAATTTCAGTTAGTGAAAACAGAGATGACATTGTTTTCTTGTCCACATTCATGGATCCCCTGAAACCTATCAATGGATGTCAAGTTAAGAACCCTAGCTCAGTAACATCTCTGACTGGTGGTCAGCCTTGCTCAGATATCTCCTTTGATTAGTCCCTCACTACTTCCTGATCTTCTCTAGTTCTCTTCAGGACATTTCTCAATTTCAGGATTTCCCCACCCATGTTCAGCTCTGCTTCTCTGCCTCTTCTGGCTCTTTGTCCTGCAAAAAGCTGATTTCCTTTTCTTTATGACATCCCCTCAAATACATCAACACTCTGAACCTCTGTTTGCTCATCTGCAGAATGGGTATATTCATGCCTGTGCTGCCTACCTCCCAGCAATGTTGGATGGATCAAATGTCAGAACACCTGTGGAGTGTTTTGTAAACAGTAAAGTGGCATAGAAATGCCAACTTCTATAAAATAGTGAGGAGGAAAGAAGGGAGAAGAAGAAGGTGAATTAGAAGCATGCTAAGCACTGACAGGACTGCTCGGTTTTCTCCGCCATTTCTCTGTCTGATGATTCCCTTCTACCAGAAATTGTAACTCCAAATATGCTGGGGGCCAGGGTCCTTTCCACCTAGGGATCTTTGCTGGTGGTGTACATGGGAGTTCCTAGTTGACTGAACCCCATTAAACAAACAAATAAGTTTACTTGAGGAAGTTTTTAATGGGGACCATCGATATGGTGGCTATCAGAAGAATTTCTTAGCACATGACAATCACACAAATCAATCAAAATGGTTCCCACATAATGAGGATTAGAGGGGTCATTATGGTATAATGGAGTCAGGAAGACCTGACATATATTGTGACTGCCCCGAGGATACCATTGAACCTCTCAGTTGCCTAGTCAGCTCTTGGACACCATCATTATTTGCAAGGCAGTTGCTGATCTGTTTTGATAGAGGGAGTTTCCTTGATGATATCAACAGAATTGGATAAAAAAAGAGAGGTTCAGAATAAAACTCTTAAGAATATTCTTAAAAACAAAAAGGTCATAATCATTTCTCAAAGGAGGATGGCAATGAATACCTCTCCTGGGTCTGGTTGGGCCTACTTGGACATGAGACCAAGGAGATTTCCAAAATTCTAGTAGGGAGAGAGATAAAGGAAAACATTAGGAGAAAAGACCAGATCACTGCCTCAATTAGCAGAAGGGCAACCTTCAGAAAGTGTGAGGAGATAAAAAACTTTATTGCTCTGGTCTTCAAAGGAAAGCAGGAGCAAGATGGAAACCACAGAGTCTGCCATCTGAGTAGACCAAGCCTGGGCCAGGGTGACTACAAAAGATCTGTCTTCAAGCCCCACCTGCTGCTGCTAGCTAACTCAGCTCACGTGCTCCGTGTTATGTTCCTCCGTGGTAGAATCCAGCAATGTTCACTCTACCCTCTGGAGAGCTGGAGGCAACACGTTCTTCATCCCAAGTTCTACCATGGTTGAAGGTCAGTCAGGGATACCTTGTTTCTTAAGGAGAATCTACAGTAGTAGATGTGTCAAGGGCAGCTAGATGGTGCCGTGGATAGTGTGCCCAGCCTGGAGTCAGGAAGACTCATCTTCCTGAGTTCAAATCTGGCCTCAAACACTGACTAGCTGTGTGACCTAGGCAAGTCACTTAACCCTGTTGCCTCAGTTTCTTCATCTGTAAAATGAGCTGGAGAAGGAAATGGCAAACTACTCCAGTATCTTTGCCAAGAAAACCCAAATGGGATCACAAAGAGTTAGATACAATTGAAAAGACTGAACCACAACTGTGCTATATGCAGAGAAATACAAATATACAAGCAAGAAAGTCTTTATCCTCCAAGAGCTTACATTCTGGGGGCAGAGACAAGAAGTAGTCAATTTTTAACCAAGAGCATCCATGATAAAAAGCCACAACCTCAATTTCGTCTACATGACTTGTTATGGACCACACTTTCAAATCGAGAAGATCCTGTCCTGTTTATAAACAGAAGGCTGCTGCCCCATCCACCTAGTCAACCTCAAATGTCGATCTGGCTAAAATGGTCAATGGCTAAAATTTCATACTCCACCCACCCCATCCCTATTCCAGTCAGTTAGAATGTAATTTGGTCACAGGAATACAGATTTAGAGCTGGAAAGGACCTTGGAGGTCATTTAATCTAATCCCCTTATTTCTAGATGAGGAAACCAAGGCCCACAGAAGTTATTTGCTTAAAGTCATCCAGCTACTAAATTGTGAAAGGCAGGATTTGGACCCACATCCTCTGATTCTATAGACAATGATTTTTCCACTGTGCTATGCTCATTACTTTTGATATTGCCAGGGATGGCTATGACTAGGAAGGTTCCTAATATACTTGCCCATCCCTACCCCTTGGCCACCCTCAGACCTGCCCCATCGTGGCTATGTGCATTAGTTCTGACACAAAGCCCCTTCCAGCTCTATCTCCTGTTAGCCTGTGGTGGTGATGATGGTGATGATGATGCTGACGATGATGCTGATGCTGATGATGATGATAATTATGGTGATGGTGACAACAATCACAACAATAACAATCATTATCATAGCTTCTCTGTAGAATTCACTCCTCCTAGAAGATAACTCTGGAAGTGAAGCAAGATTTACCAGCCTCCACCAACCCCCCACAGGGCCTAGCATGGACCTGCCACCATTTGTAAAAGTGACTAACAGGGTGTCCCCTTTTTACCAGGCCATTAATTGATAACACTTAATTAATCTGTGGCCTGGAGAGATCAAATGAAGATTATGTCCCCTGGACCAGGGACATATATTGACTTTGTTATTCTAATTACGAGCCTGACCAGAAATAGCCCTTTGGTGAGAGACTTAACCTTTGAATCGCTCTCAGCTCTGCACAAGATCAGCAATGAGGAGCCTGACCTGGAGAGGCCCTTCACGGGGGTGGACAGCTCCGCTCACACTCACATCCAGCCCTGGGCCCCGAGATGCCCAGCCTAGTACCCTTGGCTTTTGTAATTACACACGTGTGGTCAACTTCAAGGCCAGATAAGGAGCTGATCATTAGAGGAACCGCTTGATTGCAATTAACTGCTTTATATTTGTGTATTTTTTTCCTTCTTCTAAGAGCAATTAGATTTCAGCCTCTGAGAAAGCAAATTGCTTGGAGCAAGACAATGTATAAATCAGGTTCAGTACAGTAGTCTCCCAAATCAGCATTTTCTCTCATCTCCCTTTCTCTCTCCCTCCTCCTCCTTCCTCTGTCTCTCTCTCTCTCTCTCTCTTTCTCTCTCTCTCTTTCACACACACACACACACACACACACACACACACACACACACACACACACACACACACCGTCTCTGCTAAACCATCAATCCCAGATACCTGCTATTGCCTAAGGAGATTTCCTAGAGGGAGACCTTGCTTCAGGCAAAGGTTGGCAGAGATGACCTAGACTCAGAGTCAAATCTTAAAGCACAGTAGAAGTGCGATTTATCATTATCATTATTGCTACTGCTTCCACTGTTCTTATAATTTTGCTAATGTCCTCCCCCAGGGTATCATCAAGTAAGAGGAGAGGTGACCCTGGCTCTTGGAAGATCTGCCAGTGGAGCCCAAGCTCTGAAAACTCCCACCCAGTTGTGAACTAGCTACAAGCCTTACGTTTGTTGTTAGAGCACCAGCCTCACTATGTGCAAACAGGTACTTGCTTGCAAGGTGACAAATTTTGTGACCACAGCAAGTCATGAAGATTGTCTACAAAGGCACAGAAGACTCTTGGCATCTCTTTGAAGATCTCTTTAGATGGGCTATTTGCTACTTCCTGAGGCAGCCCATTTCCCTTTGGGATGCTTCTCCATTTTATTTCCCTTTGGGATACTTCTCGCTTTTAAGAGATTTTTTTTTTATGTCAAACCTAAATTTGCCTTCCTTCCATTTCCACCCACTGCTTCTTGTCCTACTCTCTGGGGTCAAGCAGAATGAGTCAAATCCCTCTTTTGCATGACAGCTCTCCAAATACATGGCTTCTCTGAACCTCCGTTTCCCCATCTGTAAAATGATGGCTGTGCTGCTGACCTTGCAACAATGTCAAATGAAGCAAATGCCAAGCATCTGTGGAATGCTTTATAAATGGTGCAGTGACATAGAAATGCAGCTTCTGTTAAATGGGAGGAGGTAAATGATGTGATTGCTAAGAATTAATGAGACTACCCAAGTTTTCTCCACCAATTACCACAATACCTTCAGGGCCAGTGGTCTTTTTACCTAGAGAAAATGGTGATACAGGCCCATATGGTCAGGGCTGGAGGAGACTGTAGAGCTATTGAGCCCCTCTCCATCACTTTACAGATAAGCAAACCAAAGCCTCAAGGAATTAGTTAACTTGCCCAGAGTCACATAAGTAGAGACCCTCTGACTTCAAATTCAGTGTTCCTTCAACTATACCATATGTATCAATGGAGGGAGTGTCATAACACGAGAAATCCCAGATCCTTAAAGTATTGAAACTGCTAGATTGTTCAGTTCAATCTCCTCATTTTCCAAAAGAGATGTGGAAGTTCCTTCTGTATACGGGTTGGACTAGATGGCCCTTCCAACTTCTCAAATTCCGTGATTCTGTAATTCCATGAAATAGCTGAGACCCTAAGAGGAAAATGACTTTCAACAGGGTCACAAAACAAAGCTGTGAAGCCAGATGTCCTGTCTCCCAGTCCAGTGCACTTTCCATGGAATGATGCTGAATGTTTTATGGCCTCTTTTAACTCTCTGACTCCGTGATTCTGAAGTCCTCACCTCCAGAGTATGCCCTGGGAATTCAATCTTTCATTTGTTTCTATTTGAAACTGAGCATCAACCAGGAAATTAGGATACCCTGGACTGAGCTGAGAAACCTGGGTTCTAGTCCCAGCTAAGTTGTCTCAATATCTTTCTGAGTGGTGTTTGGTTCCTCTCTCTGGGCCTTAGTTCTTGCTCCGTACAAGGTGGCAGATGGAGTAGGGGTTCTGTCAGATCCCTTCCAGCTGTGACACCCCATAAGATCAATAAATGAATGAATGTTTGGGTGAAGAAAAGAGACTAGCTGCTTGGGAGCTTATCTTTGAGTTGGGAGCTTATCAGAGCCCTGGGGGAACCGATAAATCAGGTCCTGGGTTTCCAAGATAGTGAGCAGAACACAGCTGGAACAGCTGTCTGTGAAGCACATCTGGAAACAGATGTCTGAGAAACCAAAGTCTAATCTTAGGTAAAATGATCGCGTCAATACAGAAGACAGAAAGAAAATTGGCTGCCATCTTGGAAGCAGCTGAACAAGGAAAAGGAAAAGGTATCACTTTAGAAAGATGGGGTAGGCAGAAAGCATAGGACAGAACTGGTTGATGCAATTACCACCACTGGGAATACAGAGGGCATGAGGAGCCTAGAGTCCTTGAAGCCTGTCTGAGAAAAACTGATTGTGAGAGGTTAGAATGTCAGCTCCCTCCTCTGGGGAATGAAAATGGAGAAAAGAACTCTAGAGAAGGGAGTGAGAAAAGGCAGTGTGCATCAATCTCCGCAGGCCTTAGTTTCCTCATCTGTAAAAATGAGTGGACTGGACTAAATGATCACTAAGTCACTTTCCGGATTAACATCCTGAGTTCCAAGATCCCTCCAGCTCCAATATTCTATGTTCTAAGGTCCCTCCCAGTTCTGATATTCTATGTTCTACATTCTGAGGTCCCTCTCAGCTCTGACATTTTATGTTCTAAGGTCCATCTCGGACAGGCTCTTATTCTTGGATTTGTCTCGATGGTCTAGATGGCATGCCAGCCTGCTTGGGCTTCTGACTTTCAGCTCTATGTGTTCTTTATTAGAGATGACAAGTATCCTCTTGGCACTCTCTCCTACCTGCTACCTTGAACCTCACAACCTTTCTCCACCTAGGGTCTTAAGGCATCTCCTTTAATGAACAGACATGAGAAATCTGTAAGACCAATTGCTTCTATGTGCATGAGTGCTTCCTAAGTGCAAAGGAGCTGCTCATTTCTCCTAGTACAGGCTAGAGTAAGGCCTTTTAACCTGAGGTCCATGAATAAATTGGGAAAAAATTATAACCTAATTTTTTACTAACTTTTCATTGAAATTCAGCATTTCCTTCAATTACGAATGTAGGCAACTAACATTATTCAGAGAAGGGGTCAATATGGGCTTCACCACACTGCCAAAGGGGTCCATCTTACGTGTACATGTGCACATGTGCGTGCGCATGTGCGCACACACACACACACACAAACACACACACACACATACACACACATGAGTTGAGAATTATTCCTGAACTAGAGGATCAAGAGTGTCTAAAAAACACCCTGTCAGAGATACCCTCACTAATGGAGTCTGCAGCCAGGCGTTCACCACCATCTCATTTGAAGCCATCTAACTACATCCCTTTTCATCCCTGGCTTCAACCTCTAACCCTGAGATAAACATGAAACCTACAACAGACTTGTTCACCATGAGGCAAACATAAATGAAGATCTTTCTTGGATCCAGGCTAACAGCCCAGGCTCCACAAAAGTACACAAATTAAGATCAGAAAAGGAATCCCTAGGGCCTAGAACCTACCTGGAAGGGAAAGTTCTTACGGTTCTAGGTTAGGTACAGATATGGCACCTGACAAATGCAGAGAAGGGTATTGTCACATGCCCCCAATCCATAGGCTACAAGCAGAGGTTTTCCTCTGCTACTAACTGGGAATTGGTTTCACAGGAGGGAAAAACTTAAGAGAAAACCCCGGAAATGGGTAGTGCAAGGTTGCTAACTACCATGCTTGTTATTTACCACCTCCCTTTAAACTCACAGCTCCACTGGCCTCCCATTTATTGGGTATCATAGTTGATACTGCCTGGGCCGGACTCCAGCCCTGTCCCTCCTGCTCCTGCTCCTCTGGAATATTTTTCCATAATGTAAAGCTCTTGAAATCATCTTGATCTCTTAAGCAAAACTCATCTTGAGATTTTGTTCATACCCTTATGTTTTCCCCAAATTCTTTCTTCATAGGGAATGAGGTCAACAATCTGGATGTTGTCACAAACTCTGAATTTGGAGGAAAGTTATAGGGAGGAAAATTTTGGATCAATAGAATAATTAACTTCTTAATCATTAAAACCGTCCCACAAAAGAACTGACCCCCCTCAGTTCTAGGCTGTAAGCTCTGTGAGGGCAAGGAGCATGAACTCTTATCTAAAGGCTGTTTCTTCCTCCATGGTGGTCACAACATTGTGTACATAAAAGATGCTTGGTAATGCTTATTGGATAAAGGAATAAGTAAACAAACAGATTTATCTATATCTAAAGCTATGCATATTGGCTATCAGACTTTTATCAGAGATAAGTGCAAAGATGTTTTCCCAATTAGTGGTTTCCATTCTTATTCCAGATAAAAGACAGACAGGTAAAAGAATAAGTAAATATTTTTGTGAAATAATGTAGCTAGTTCCCTGTTACTGGAGACATTCAAATATACAAACTGGATAATTCATTTGTCAGGACGACTTAAGAAAGGATTCTTGCTTTGAGTAAGAGGCTGGTCTAGACTACCTCTGAGTTTACTTCTTACTTAGAAATTCTATATTTTTATTAACTATAGCTTCATTTAAACTAAGTTAGAAACATGGAAGGCAGTCTTGGTCTAAGTGGCCTCTAGTTCTAGCAGAGCTTATAATCCTTTCTAGCTCTCAAATTCAATGATTCTAAGAGTTGATAGTTCTGACAAATAAGGTTCTCTGGGAAGGTCATTCACCTGACTCCCCTCAGCCTCCTCCCCCTACCTCAGCTCTCATCTTCCCCCACCTACCTATCCACAATAGTATAGTAGTTTGAGGTCCCTTGGTCTTAGAATCTCCAGCCCTCCATCTAACAGTGAGATCCCCACCACCCACTGCCTGAACAGCTGGAAAATGAGAAGTGTTCAAAGATAAATGAATCTCTGCCCCAGGCTTGTGTGTGTGCTATCAAGCAATAAATACACCAAGGAGGAAGTGCAAAAAGTAATTAAGGTTAAGAAAGAGGCATATGCAAACTATAAAACATTAGGTAGAGAGGAGGACTAGCAAGATTACAGGAGGAAGTTAAGAGAGTGTAAAAAGAGCAATAAGGAAGGTGATGGAAGAAGCTGAGGAGAGCCTGAGGGAGAGGGTCACATGGGAGAGCTGGTGACCATTTGTCAAGGAGGAAGAATTCAGGGAAGAAGCAGCCATACCAGACAAGGGAGAAGAATGATAACTGGTGATGATGATGATGATGATGATGATGATGAAGAAGAAGAAGAAGAAGAAGAAGATGATGATGATGATGATGATGATGATGGAGAGGAGGAGGGGAAGAAGGAGGAAGGATAGTTCTCATGCTTTGCTCATAAGAGACCTATGAGAAAGGTGGCAAATGCTTATCTGGAGGCAGTATGGCATGGTGAAAAGAACATGGGATTCACAGTCAGAGGAACTGGATTAAATCCTGGCTGTGCTACTTATGAGCTGTGTGACCTCAGATAAGTCACTTACCCTCTCTGGTCTTCAATTTCCCTCTCTATAAAATTAGGACATTCAATCGCAATAAGCTCAAAATGGATACTGACCCTGAATATAATAGGTCACCCTCCCTACTATGGCTAGGGGGAGAATTCATAACCAAAGGAGAGAGGAGATCACAGAAGATATAAGCTGTTCATTTCAATTATGTGGAGCATAAAAGCTTTTGCGCAAACAAGATCAATATTTGGAATGAGAAGGGAAACCACTGATTGGGAAAACATCTTTGCACTCATGTCTGATAAAAGTCTGAGAGTCAATATGTATAGCTATAGATATAGATACATAGGTATCAATATAGTTATGGATATAGATATATGGTAATGGCACAAATATGTAAGACCACAAGCATTTCTCGATGGATAAGTGATCACAGGCTATGAACAAATAGTTCAGAAAAGAAATATTGCAAATTATTAACAACCATAACGAGGCTATGCAAATTAAAACTTGTCAAAGTTTTACATCACACCTAGAAAACTGGCAAAAATAGAAATAGTGTTTCAAGGTCTATGGGCTACTAAGGCATTCCTGGTGGAGTTGTGAATTGGTCCAACAATTCTGAAAAAGAAATATGAAACTATATTTCCAAACGTCACCAAAATGTTTGTAGCCTGTGAATCAGATATCTGACTGCTAGGTATGTACCCCAAGGAAGTTAATAACGAAAAGAAGAGTTCCATATATATATATATACATATATATTATATATATATATGTATATATATATAAATACAAAGCACTTGTGTAGTGGCAAAGAGTTGGAAGCAAAGTGTATACCCATTGATTGGGAATGACTAGACAAGTCGTGTTTCATTAATGTACTGTAAGAAACAATGAAAACAGAAAAGCATGGGAAGGCTTATATGAACAAAGAACTGGACTTGCAGTCAGGAAAACCTAGTTCAAATCCAGCCTCAGATACTTACTAGCTTTGTGACCCTGGGCAAGTCGCCTTACCTCTCCGTGTCTCACTTTCTGCTTCTGTAAAATGGGGATAATAATAGCACTTGCCTCCTAGGGTTATTGTGAGGATCAAATGAATATCTATAAAGCACTTTGAATCCTTAAGGCACTGTATGCCTGCTACCTTTTATGCAAAATAAAGCAAATAGAACCAGAAAAAATATGTATGATGTCTACAAGAATGAAAATGGGAAGCACAATAACAGTCAAAATAATCGAAACAAAACTGGCCCCTCTGATGGCACCACTCCTCTTCTCTTTGCTGAGGTGGGGGACTAAGGATATATATTGCTATTCAGTCATTTTTCAATTGCGTCCAACTCTTTGTGACCCCCTTTGGGATTTTCTTGGCAAAGATACTGGAGTGATTTGCAATTTCCTTCTCCAGTTCATTTTACAGATGAGGAAACTGAGGCAAACAGGGTTAAGTGACTTGCCCAGGGTCACACAGCTAGGAAGTGTCTGAGACCAGATTTGAACTCGGGAAGATGTATCTTCCTGACTCCAGGCCTGGCACTCTATCCACTGCACCACCTAGCTGCCCTTTGGATGTGTAACTGCATAAAATGCCATATTTGTTCAACATGGCATGATCCATATGGTTGATGATTTTGCTAAACTGTTTTCTCCTTTTTAAACAATCCATTGTTATAAAGTATTGCTCCTGGCAGTTGGGATTGAGGGTGGTAGTGTGGTGTGGAGAGATGCACTGGGAATTTTAAGTGACATAAAAACAAAAGATACCAATAAAATTTTATTTTAAAAAAAGAAACAATGAACATGAAGAAATCAGAGAATTATAGGAAGATATATGCGCTGATGCAAAGGGAAATAAGTATAACTAGGAAAATAATATGCTTTATAGCTCAAAGAAGTTAACACATGAAAACTAGTCTGTAAACCTTAAGGAGATATGTAAATGTGCTATCACAGTGTAAACAGAACGAACGCTAACAACAAGCTATATAATTTTAATGTGCAAGCCTAACCCTGTAAGGGAGTTGAGAAAATGTACCTCCTTTCCTCAATTGTAGTGGTGAGCAAATTGTAGTGGAGGAAAGGAAGGGAGGAGGGAAGGAAGAAAGGAAGGGAGAAGGGAAGGAAGGAAGGAAGGAAGGAAGGAAGGAAGGAAGGAAGGAAGGAAGGAAGGAAGGAAGGAAGGAAGGAAGGAAGGAAGGAAG
>CM053623.1:410592442-410615094 GCA_028646595.1 Phalanger gymnotis
AAGGAAAGGGAAGGGAAGAAGGAAGAGTTCAGTGTTTCAAAGGCAAAGGAGAGCCTCTCTATGGGCAAGTTGAAGTTGAAAACAGGCAGGGCGAGGGCAGCTTCCCATGACATACAGTGATTTCATTAGTGGCAGAACTGAAACTAGTACCCAGACCTTCATATTCTCCCAGTCCAGGGATTCCTTAATCTAAATCTTGTGGTCACTCTCTGCACTGTACTGCTGAGGCAAAGAGGGTAAGTGATTTTTCTGAGGTAATAGAATGGATTCATGTAATGTTAGGAAGGAAAAAAGGACTCCAGACTTCAAAGTTGTCCAACCACAAATAAAACCTCTTCTTTGTGTTTCTCTCTATTTTTCTCTTCCTGCTCATCCTTTTCTGTGTCTATGTGTGTCTCTCCCCTCCTTCTTTCTTTTCTATCTCCATTTTTTCTCTTTCTCTGTGCCTCAGTTTCCTTATCTGTAAAATTAAGGTGCTAGACTAGATGATCTACTTTCAGGACTCCTAGCTTAGATTCTACCTTTCATGGTTCCCTCTCTAACTATCTCTCCATCTCTTACCTTCCTCCACCCCACCTTGTACCCTGACCCAGAAAGTGCAAGCACATCTCACCCCCAAAACAGCCTATCTAACCAGAGACACGAGTTTAAATTCTGGAATCTCAAGTCAAACTCCACTGAGTGCGCACACACACACACACACACACACACACACACAGATGCACACACACTCCCTCTGGTCTCCCAATCCTTCAGGATCTTCTGGAGTATCTGTATGGCCACTGAGTTCTAGGGTCTGAGACATTAGGGGAGAGTCCTGGCCAACTTCTTGTCCTCCTTCCCTCTCTGCTTCCCTCACTCTCTGAGAGATTTTACGTTTTCTTCCCAAAGGCTGGCCACCACTGTTGCACCCATTCATTACCACCACTCCCAGCTTTCTGTTTCTAACATTTAACTTTCTTCTAGTACCAGTCCCTGGGAAATAAGACTTTACTAAGGTCGAGTGCACGTGAGCGCATGCACGCGTGCGCGCGCGCGCGCACACACACACACACACACGCACTCCCAGAGTGTGAAAAATTGAAATGACAGGGTTGTGTTGATAGCTTGTTGAATGAATGAGCGAATGAATGAAATGAAATTTACATTTCTATAGCACCTTTCACCAGGAGTTCACTGCATCACCTGAACACAGCAACCTGCATCCAAATCAGGGTGAGGAGGGTAGCCTGCTGGGCTGGGGTGAGGGAGCTTGGCCGGATGGAACAGGGTGCTGCCGGGGGTGGCCGGCAGAAGTACAAGTGAAGGAATTCAGTCCAACGGAGCTGAAGGGAGAGGGTGAGAGTGTGGCTGCATGATGTTATAGAAGTACAGAGATCCCAAACATCTTAACAGCCTGGACTAACGGCTAATGAGGTTTCCTAAGGGCAAATCACAGTTGGTGGGAATTGTAGAGTTAGAAGGGGAATGATGGGTAAGAAGACTAGACCTGGAGTCAGGAAAACTTGAGTTCAAATCTCACCTCAGACACTTACCAGGTGTGTGACCCTAGGTAAATCACTTGATTCCTCTCAGCCTCAGTGTGTTCATTGTAAAATGGGTAACAATAGTGCCTACCTTGTATGGTTGTTGTGAGGAGCAAGTAAGTTAACATAAACTTTAAAGCACTATACAAATACTAGCTATTATTAATCTCTTGATTATACAGTTGAGAAAATAGGCACAGAGAAGGGGTGTAGGGAGCTAGATAATCTGGTAGATGGAGTGCTGAACTTGGAAGGAATGAGGAAGGCCTGAGTTCAAATCCCACCTCAGTCACTTGCCACATGACCCCGGTCATGTCACTTAACCTTTTTCAGTTTCCTCAACTATAAAATATGGGTAATAATACCATTTACCTTCCAGGGTTATTGCGAAGGGCAAATGAGAGAGCATATGTAAAGTGACTTACAAATGTTAGAGCCCTATATAAATACTAGATTTTATTATTATTAAGTGACCTTCCATGGCAGGACCAGAATTCAAGCCGAAGTAGGTCTTCAGGTCCCAAATTCAGTGCTCTCTCTGTTACACAAATGCCAGTTTCTAGACTTAGACTCCAAAGGTCAAATCCTCAAGGACACAATAAAGAAGAAGGAGGCAGGAGTCGGCAATTATTCATGTGGAAAAGGCCTGAGGGGTTTAGTGGACTGTAAGCTCACCGTTAGTCAGCAGCATGCTCTTAGACTGTGCTAAGAGGGCAGGAGTATCTGGGAGGGAGGAGCACTTCCTCGGCCAGACCCTAGCAGGAGGATTCTGTTCAAGACTTAGTTCTGGGGCCATATTTAAAGAAGGTCATTGACACATTGGGACTCGTCAGGTGAAAGGAAGGTGTCCGGGATGGTGAGAGGAGAGATGAATGGCCACGAATAGAAGGAAGAGTTAAAGGAAGTGGAAACGTGAAGCCTAGAGGAGAGAATTCGGGGGGAAGAGGTGGGGAAAATGCTCTTTGTCTATAAATGTAACATCAGACGAGCTTCAAGTAAACAAGTTTTTGTTAGGGATGTGGTATTGGGGATTTTTGCTCAGGCTTCAGTTAAACCACAATGCCTTCTTGGGTCCCTCTGAACTCTGAAATTCTAGGATTCCATGATTTATTAAATGCCTCTTCTCTATCCAATATTGGTTAGCGACATCCAATGACTCCATATTGCCTGTCTAATCAAATAAGCAAGTCCACGCTCATCAGCTGTATTTACTTCACTGTGAACGTATTGTTTCTCCTAAGGAGAATGTAAGCTCCTTGAAGGCAAGTACTATTTCATTTTTCTCTGTGTCCCTGGTACCTAGCACCGTGTCTGGCATATTTATTTTTCATATCTCTTGTTGGTATATTTTCACGTTATCTTTCCCATTAGGCTGTGAGCTTTTTGAGAGCAGAAGCTGGGGTTTTTTTTTTGGTCAGGGGTGGGGAGGGCCTGCTTTCTTCGTATATCCAGTGGTCAGCGCGGTGTCTGGAACATGGTAGGTGCTTAATAAATGCTAATTCACTGGCTGACTGACTAAGCGCTTGTAACAACAGCAGCAAGATATCAAAGAAAGAGCCCTGAACTTGGAATTCATAGACCTACATCTACCATTCCCAAAGGATATGAACAGGCAGGTTTCAGAGGAAGAAACCCTACCTATCGATAAACCACACACAAAAAAAATTATCCAAATCGTGAACGATTAGAGAAATGCTAAATAAAGCAATTCTGAGGTTTCATCTTACACCCATCAGGTTTCAGAGACCCCTGGGAAGACTTGCATGAACTGATGCAGATAAATGTGAAAACAATGTATACAATGACAACAATATTACAAAGACAAACAACTTTGAAAGGCTTAAGGATTCTGATCAATTTGATGTACAACCCCAATTACAGGAGACTGATGTTGACAACATAGGTGATGGCCTCAGAGAGAAGAAATGAGACCGATATTTTTTGGACATGGCCAGTGTAGAAATTTGTTTTGTTTAACTAGCCATATTTGCTACAAGGGTTGGTTTGTTTGGGTTTTTTCCCCAGGGGGAGGGATGGGAGGAAAAAATACTTGTTAATCAAAATAATATATGATGTTTCTATTTCAAGTAACATATATATGTGGCTGTATGTAGGTACATATGTGTGTATTAGATGTGGCTCTTCTGCTATGTGTCCTTTGAATATCACAACTCTGAGCCTGAGTTCCCTCATCTGTAAAATAGGGCCTGCAATGCCTACCACCACAGAATTGTATAGTGCAGTATGGAAACGTGGGCTATTATTTATTTCTAAATAGAATGAGAGAAAAGTAAGAACAATTAAATTTCCAACCAATTTGGATTTTTCTTCATAAATTAATTTTCACATTAGTAAGCAAAGGTGTTTGTCTTAAATTTTCAAAGAATCTCAGATCTCAAGGGGTTTCCTAGGCCAGCTCCCTTCCAAAGGCAGATCCTACAACCCCCAAATTCCTGAGCTATTCCAATCCATACCTGTGGTGGAATCTTGGATAAGTGATCAACCAGCCTCCACTTCCCCTCCAGTAATAAGGGGCTCCCTACCTCATAAAGCAACTCTGCCACATTTCAGCTACATGACCTTGAGCAAATCACATCCACGCCCTGTGCCTCAGTTTCTCCATCTGCAAAATGAAGAATGTGGACTAGATAGTCTCTAAGTTCTGGCATTCTGTAATTTGGGATGCCAAGTCAGGCAAATGCAAGCATGGTCAGCTGTGGGCCATGACCAAACCAGCTGGTTTGTTAGGAGATCCTTCCTGTTCTCTCTAATACAGAGGGTTGCAAATGATAATGGAGCTTTCTAAGATTCAGCTCTTCTTACCCATGTCTCATTTACCAAGTATGGTCTCGAGTAATCAAATCACAACAATGATTAAACGCTTTGAGAGCACCAAAATCTGAAGCTTCCCACACCTAAAAATAACAGTAATAAAAATAATAATAGTAATGATCATAAAGTTATTAGCCTTTCCAATTTCTGTGCTTTCAAGTTTTAAAATTATTTCCATAAATTGACTAATTTGATCTTCACAACACCTATGAAGTAGGTTATGGAAATATTATCATCCCATTTTGCAAATGAAGAAACTGTGGCTCAGAGAATAAAGCAATTTGCCCCAGGTGACACAGTGAGGAGGCCACTATATGTGGCATGGGTCTCTGAAGTCAGAAGTCCCTAGGTTCCAATCACATTGATGGATTTACTTACTGCAAAACTTTGAAGAAGTCATTGAACATCATTGGACGCCAATTTTTTCATGTGTAAAATGGGAGGTGGGGTTAGATTTGATGACCTCTGAGATTCCTTCCATCTCCATGTCTAGGATTCTCAGAATTGAGGTCGGAATTTGGATTTGAATCTGGTTCTTCTCATTCCACATTCAGCTTATCCCACTCTGTAAACGGTGTCCCCTACAATACGCTATGTTCCACAAAAAGCCTCACTAGGTAAGTATGTCCCTAGCAGAGTTGGCAGAGAGAAAATGCAGAGAAATGGGATATGGAATCACAAGTTTGAATCTTCACTTAGTGAATGAAACAAGCAGATTCTTTTATGTCAGAAGCTACAGTTCAGTTATAGAAAAAAAAACAGTGATGTGTCTCTGGGATGAATTCACCTGCCTCATACATTAGGACTTCTTTTGTTTATTTGTTTGTTTGGGGGCTTGGGGGGAGGGGAGTAGCAGGAAGAAGCCATAGATAAGCTTCCTGTAGAATTTTTTTTTACTAAAATGCATTTTATTTGATTAAATGAGAGAAAGTCCCAACATATTTTCCCCGTGGCATTCAATTTCTCTCTTGCTTGGCTGTCAATTTCACCATCCTAAGAATGCCTGCCTGGCATCTATCTATTACCAGCCCTGGCAGGGGTATTTTTCTCAGAAGGCAACCACAGAGGTTTGTCATGTCGATAACAAGAGTGAGCATTTGGCATTTACATATTTGATGCCACCTATCCGTCCATCAATGGCCTTCCAGTGAGCTGGGAGCTTTACTGATGGGGAGAGGTAAGGAAGTCAGTCAGCTCAGTGGCATCTCTTGCCAGAACAATCCATCCTGCTTTTGCCTGAGTGGAAGGTGCTTTCTTGGAGCCATTTAGCTCAGTATCTTCCCTCTGCCTCACCCTCACTGGCTTGGGACTGTATGGGCACTAGGAAAATCACCTTGAAGATTTACAAAGTGCTTTCCTCACACTGGTCCTATGAGGTAGGGAATGCAAATATTTTATCTCCTTTTTACATCTGAGGAAATTGAGGCTCCAAGGACAAGGACTTGCCAAGAGTCACATAGCTAGTAAATGGCTGTCTGGACTTGAACTTAGATCTCTTGATTCCAACAAGTGCTTTCTCTCTTTCTTTCTTTCTTTCTTTCTTTCTTCCTTTCTTTCTTTCTTCCTTCCTTCCTTTTCTTCCTTCCTTCCTTTTCTTTCTTCTTTCCTTCCTTCCTACCTTCCTTCCTTCCTTCCTTTCTCTCTCTTTCTGTCTCTCTTTTCTCTCTCTTTCTTCCTTTTCTTTCTTCCTTTCTCTTTTTTCCTTCCTTCTTTCCTTCCTTCCTTGCTTCTTTCCTTCCTTGCTTGCTTCTTTTCTTCCTTCCTTGCTTCTTTCCTTCCTTTCTTCCTTTCTTCCTTCCTTCCTTCCTTCCTTCCTTCCTTCCTTCCTTCCTTCCTTCCTTCCTTCCCCCACCCTCTCCTTTTTCTTTTCTTCTTTCTTTGTTTGGTTTTTAATAACACCATGCTGCTTCTCACTCCTGGGGAGTGGAATTGCTTTAAGAAGATCCAAACTTGCCAAGTAGGTTGTCCTTTGCAAAATGACTCTTCTTTGCTGTATCTACAGGTTTCCTTTAATCAGTGAGTTCTAGTTTGGTTAGGATTCAATTTAGAAAAGTTCAGTCTAGGAGTATTCTGAGAACACAGCTATTGTTGACTGGACCAGTGTTTAACGTAAAATGGCAGAATGCTTTGTTCCATGATTCCATCACTGAAAATAAGGCCCCAGGGTAGTAATAGAAGAGAAGTAACTCCAGACTTAAAGTTTAAAAATTTGGGTTCAAAGTCCAAGCTCTGCCACATTTTAGCTGCATGACTGTAAGCAAATCACTTCTGGGCTCTGTGCCTCAGTTTCTCCATCTGTAAAATGAGGAATGTAGACTAGATGGTCTCTAAGTTCTGGCACTCTGTCATTTTGGATGTTGACTCAGGAAAATGTAAGCTAGATCAGCTGTGGGCCATGACCAAATCCAACCTCATTTAAAAACAGTAAGACATTACTGGTCCAGGGAGAAGTGAGGGATTCTAGAAGAGCACCTCCCAAAAATTACTCCCTTGCAAGCTTCAGGTTGTATGTAGTACCTAAAATTCCACCATTAGAGACTCAATGGTGGATCCTTCTCTGGTGTTTTATTCCCTGCAGACAGGGGCCAGGAAAGACTAAGGTTTGGGTCCCAGAGAGAGAGAGACCAGAGGAGAGTCACAAACGAGGGATGTTTGTCGGTGAGAGACAAATCTCTGAGATGTCACAGTTGTTTAGAGTGTTTGTCCTTATGCCAGACTACTCCCCCATCAGCCAGAGCCTGGTCATAGCTCATTCATGGAGAAACAGAGTCAGAGACAGACAGACAGACAGACAGACAGAGAGAAGGCAGAGAAACAGAGAAAGACAGGGGGTTGGGATGGAGGTAGAGAAAGTATTGAATAATGGCTCCTGTTCTTTCTTATACGAAAAGGACTCAAGACCAGCTCTCTGGGATCAGCACGCTCAATGGATAATTTTCTGACCCTACACATACACATGGGCAAACTGGTTGGTACAGTTGATAGAGTGCTGGGCCTGGAGTCAGGAAAACATCTTCCCGAGGTCAGATCCGGCTTCAAACACTTACTAGCCATGTGACTCTGGGCAAGTCACTTAACCCTGTTTGCCTCAGTTTCCTTATCTGTCAAATGAGCTGGAGAAGAAAATAACAAACCACTCCAGGATCTTTGTTAAGAAAACCTCAGATGGGTTTATGAAGAGTCAAACACAACTGTGTCTGATCAACAACACACACACACGCACACTCACTCATCAAGTTTATGAATGGCTATAATATGTATGTGTATACATACGTATATATCCAATCATACCCATACTCATACACACAGTTAGATATATATCTCTATATGTATAAACATGTAGTAGACACAGCCACGTGCGTGCTCACAGTCACATTCTCATATACCCTCATGTATAAACATGTATACATACATTCACACATATATGTACACATTCACAAATACTTGTGTATAAACATATATATACATACATTTCACATGCCTGTATTTACATAGACATGCACTCACACACATAGTCATATACACAATAAGATATAAACATCTAAGTGCTCCAACTCAGGTCACCTGCATCCTAACCCAAAACTCTTTGTTTGGGAGCAGTGGGAGGTAGGGATTAGACTCACACACTTGGAACTGTCAGAGAATGCGACAGTCTGTAGTGAGTGAGAGCTTACTGTGAGATACAGAGAACACCTGCAATGAAGTCAGAGCCCCTTGGAGCCAGAGAAGGGTAGTAGTGGTGGTAGGTGGGTGGGCAATGACTAGGTTCTGTAGCCAGATTACAATCACTGGTTGGTTTTTAAAACTTTGATGAGTTTTTGCTTTGCTTTCTGAACAACGAAGTTCCCTGAGTTTTTAATAAGTTGGCATTTCACCATGAAACCCTCTAATCCCAACAACAATGGAAAAAACCCAACTGAGGATGCCTCGACACTTCCAGAGACCTGTGACATCACCCACGCAGGTGTTCCCTCCATTGATGTAAGTCAAAGTCTAATTCTTCATTTCATGAAGTTCAGCGACTAAAGGCATCTAGGATCCATAGCTGGCCTTAGGTACGACTTCTCCCCACCACCCCACCACCCAAGCTAGGTCTCAGCAGCCAGAACAGAGCTTGCTATTATACCCAGACTCAGACCCTTGGAAGGAGCTCCCACAACTTGTGCAAGCTGCTCTTGGGCTTGCAGGAAGCTGACTCTGTATTTGTGTATATGTAATGTATATGTGTGGGAATTCATGAATGTATTTGAGTGTGTTCGCAAGTACATACTTGTATGAATGTGAGCAAATGTGTGAGAAACATCTCGGGCTAGGATGCAGAAGACCCAAAACAAAATCCCAACTCTGTCATTAACTCCCTATGTGATGTGCAAGTCATTCCCCTTCTCCAGGCCTTGGTTTCTCCTTTTGTAAAATGAAAGGGTCAAGCTAGATGAGCCCTAAGCTCCCTTCCAACTTCTATTCTAGGATATTTCCCGACGTTCCCCGAGGGCAGAGATTCTGTCTCTTCTTTGTCTAGTCTCCCCCGCAGAGCTGGACACCTGGGAGCGTAGAGAAACTCACCGAGAGCTCTTATTGGTTCCTGGACTGATCTTCCTAGTGCCTGAGTGGTGGGCGGGCCCAGGGGTTTTGGTTCAATGGAGTGAAGCCAGACAGAACAAGTCATCAGAGTTCATTTGTCTATTCTGTACCATTCAGCCACGACACACTTGGAAGATGGAGCTCAGGGCCAAAGTATTGACAATTCAAGATAGGCAACATCAGTTAGCTCTCTTTTGCTTTGGCCCACAGCTAGCCTTGCTCCAGCCTCCAAGCCTTTGTTCCCTTTCTGGAGGCTCTTCTCTGTTTATTGATTCCTGTCCAAATCCTTTCCATTTAAAGCTTAGCCCAATTCCCACCTTCTCCAGGAATCCTGCTCTGCCTACTCCAAGTGTATGTTGGATTTAGAGTCAAAGGATCTGGGGTCACATCCTGGATCTGCAATTTGCTGACCATGGGACTTTGAGCAAGGTTACTTAACCTCCATGAACCTGCTTTCTCATCTGTAAAACAAACAAACAAAAACTATGATACTGGGATCTCTCCCTTTCTCTACCAACCACCTAGAGCGCTCACTATCTATTTTGTTATTGTCGTTCATTTTTAGTCATATCCAATTCTTCGTGACCCCATTTGGAGTGTTCTTGGCAAAAATACTGGAGTAGTTTGCCATTTTCTTCTCCAGTTCATTTTATAGATGAGGAAACTGAGGCAAATGGGGGTAAGTGACTTGCCTAGGGTCACACACATAGTGTCTTAGGCCAGATTTAAACTCAGGAAAAGGAGTTTTCCTGACTCCAAATCCAGCACTCTATCCACTGCACCACCCAGCTGCTCATTTTCTATAGCCGTTATTACTCTGGGACTTACTTATATACTATCTTGACTCATACTCATCTGTTTCAGAAATAGGTTGGGCTATGCCTTCCTTAAGTGGAATGTGAATTCTTCAAGGATAGAAACTGCCTTCAGCTCCATCCCCACTAAACCTACTCCTCCTGACTTTCTCATTTCTGTGAATAATTCCATCATCCTCGCCCTCATTTAGATTTAAATTCTGAATTGCCTTTGACTCTTACCCTCATTCCCCCTACATCCAAACCTGTTGATTGTTTCTGCCTTCTCAAGGTCTTTATATCACAGATTTAGGGCTAGAAGGGCCCTTAGAGACCACTGAGTCTAGCACCTTCTTTTTACAGAGGAAGGAACCAAGACTGACAGGTTAAGTGATTTACCCACAGTCACACAGATTATAAGTAGCAAGGTTGGGGTTAAAACAAGTCCTCCAACTTCAAATTCAGGTTGCTTTTCAACTGCATCAGCTTTCCTCTTCTCTCCACTCACCCAGCTGACATTCTCATTCAGTCTCTCATCAATTCCTGCCTGAACTATTATAATAGCCTCCTAGTTGGTCTTCCTGCCTCTTCTTCCTCCTACTCCAACCCCCTTAACATAGATTCACACAGTTTGTACCTTACTAGTACACAGATCTGATTGTGTTGTACTACAAACCAAATATCTTCAGTGGCTCCTCAGGAGTGACTCCTGAGAGTAGCCTCATTCAGTGGCTACAGGATAAAAAACAAATACTTTAATCTGGTATTCACTGAATGAATGAATGAGCAAGGTCCATTCCAACTTAAAACAAAAGGTACGATTTTGTGATTCTCCACCTTCCCACCTACCTACCCAAAATAGATCCCAGATCAGGAAGGCATGATAGAGATTAGGGGTGGGGCATTGCTAATCAAGAGAAAAGGGAAGATGACATAAAGCCTAGATTTGGTGGCCAGTGTGTTTGGGGGTACAGGTCTACATATCAGAGACCATATTTCCACAGGGCAAAACTTAGAGACATGAAGTAAGTTAGAGGTAATGGGACCCCCAAAGTATATACACAAAGAGATCTGGTTCCCCCAGAAGCAGATTCCTCTCTTAGGGGATTTGCCTGCTTTTTGCTCTGCCCGGGAGTTATCAATCTCCTCTCCCTTAAAGACAAATGTCACGTCAGGCCGAAGCCATCAAGTATTCTCTATTTATCACCATTTAATATATATTAAAGGGCTCTTACCTCTGATTGCGAAAACAAACAAAATAAAGGCACATCCATCAGGAAAGAGAGGCAACAGGCATGTGAGGAGACAGACAAACAGAGATCGTGGGGAGGAGGAGCCTTCAAGGGGAGGAATAGGGATTTTTCTTTCCATTTAAAAATTTTTTCCTCCTCTGATGTCTTTGCTCAGTCTGATGGAATTAACCACAGCTATTCATCAGAGCCACCAAAATAGAGAGCCATTCCAGGCATGGCCAACATGGTGACCAGCAGGGGATGTCTCTGTCCCTGGCTGAGGGTGAGAGCTGTCCAGGCATAGGGAGGTGCTGAAGCAGGGAGTCCTTGCACTAAGACAAGTTACAAGACACCAATAACTTGAAATTTCATCTGTGTGGAAAATAATCGTTTATATTTGTATAGGGGTTACAGTTTACAAAGAAAATACTAGCAGTCTTAGAGATGGAAGGGGCCTTAGGACATAAGGTACACACTGCCAGAGTTGAACTGGACCTTCAATTACAGCATGCATACCAGCAGTACTGCAAGGGTCCTTAGAACACAGACTATAGAAATTTAGAGCTGAGAGGGACGTTCAACAGACATTCATAAATTCCTACTATGTACTAGGCACTGAAGAGGGAATGCCACAGATGGAAAGGCACTTAGAAAACAGAACATTAAACACAGGCTTTCAGAGCTAGGAGGAACATCAGAGACTGTATGGTCCAACCTACTCATTTTACACATGAGGAATACTCAGATTTGGGGAAATGACTTACCCAAAGTCACAAAGTTAGATTGTAACAGAGTAGGGACTCAACTCCAAGTCTTCTGACTCCCAGGATACTGACAATTCGACAGCAACACATTAACTCTATTTTATAAGAACATGTGATTTAGTCCTCAGGGATACAGCACCCTTAAGTCAGATCAGATCATAGCCTCCTCTGCCATAGTAGATGGTAATGTATTGTTGAGGCCAGCCTTCTGGTAATGGGATTCTCTAGTGCAACAAAATTTAGGTGACAATATACCTTATACATATTATCTTGTCTGATACTCAACACAATCTTTTGAGGCTGGCTGGACAGGTATTATCACTCCCATTTTACAGATAAAGAAACTGAGGTTCACAGGGAGTTATTTGGATACACAGGGTCACCCAATAAATTATTGGCAGAGCTCTGAAAATAAGCTAAACCTCCTAATTCTTGGTCCAAGGCATTTTCCACCATCCCAGGCTGCTTCTCAACAGTCTCCATTCTCTCTCTCTCTCTCTCTCTCTCTCTTTCTCTCTCTCTCTCTCTCTCTCTTTCTCTCCCTCCCTCCCTCGATCCCATTATAAACTAAGTGCAGTGCTCCTCTGTGGACTCACCAATGGAAGAGATACTGGGAGTTGCAGGGCCACTGGGAGATGTCAGCCTTCAGAGCTGCTGCTGCCTGGGGACCTGGTAGAGGGGGAGGATGGCGGGAGGGGGGGCTGAGGCCACTAAATCAGTGCACGCTTGTCAACAGCTCCAGCGGCGGGGAATTACTCGAGCGAAAATAACAAATGGCTGTCATTGCGAAGCCAAAAACCTGTGATTATAATTATCACATCCCCAGTGACCTTGCATAAACCTTAATCCCTCTCCAATGGAGCATTTAAATAGGCTGCCGTGGCCGCAAGGACCGTGTCCCCTCTCCCTGGGCTTGCAAAATCTCCAGGCCCAGAGAGGAGCTGGCGACAAAGGAATCCCCCCCAGTCAGCCCCCACCCACCAGCAGCCTGTGTCATACATGGTGTAGGAAAAGCCTGGACAGGGGAAACCCTTCTACAGACATCTTTGTGGAGATGGGGCCAACCCAGCTCCATAAGGCCCAGCAGCTGAACTAGGCAAGAGCCAAACATGGCCACAACCTTTCAGTGTTAGATAGCCCCTAATACCAGACCAGCCTGGCAGGGTGTTTGATAGATCATAGAATCAGAGAACCAAGGATGTCTGAACTTGGAGGAGTCTTAGAATTAAAATGTCAGAGGTAGAAGGACTGAGTTCTGAACCCAACCCTACAGTGACCTCTGACCTCAGCCCCAATCTGACCTGACCTTAGCCCCAGACTCAACCATGACCCTGACCATAAATTGACCTCTGATAATGACCACAAATTGACCTATGACCTAGAGCCCATACTGAACTTTGTCCTCAACCCCTGGCTAAGTACTGACTCAGGTCATAGACCAAATTTCAGGTATATGACAATAGGCTGATCTTTGACAATGACTACAGATAGACCTGTAAGCCTAACCCTTGAGCCGACACTGACGCTTGTCATAGACTGACATGTGACATTGATCGCAAACTGATCCAGGGACCAGTCTGACTCCAGACTCCTGATCCTGGTCACAGACTGATACCTAACAATGACCTTACCACTTGACCCCAGACTTAGCTTTGATCCTGTCCTGAGACTGAGCCCTGACTCTGGTCCCAATCTGCACACTGACCTCAAGCAATAGCCTCGAACTTGGTCACAGATTGAGCACAGCCAGCTGCCATACAAATTTATGTCATGGGGTCTCAAAAATCCTACATGATTGAATATGGATAACTCAGAGCAGACCATTCCCATTGTTGGAGATTTATCCTAGTGCACTTTCATGAGGGTATATTAGTAGTATCTTCAACATGCATGGAATATAGCCTAATTTTAGGCTTAGCATGGGGGTCAGCACAGTGGTCAAAATAGGCCCTATGTTGATCATAGGCCATGTTTCCAGATCATTTAGAAGGCCATTTCCAACAACAACAATAGGAAAAAGAAGAAGAAGAAGAAGAAGAAGAAGAAGAAGAAGAAGAAGAAGAAGAAGAAGAAGAAGAAGAAGGAGAAGAAGAAGAAGAAATTTTCTTCCTGAAGAAAGGCAAGACTTCTATCCACCAGTGCCGTAATAGCAATAACAATGGCTGTCATTTATATGATGTTTTACACACTGTCACTTGAGCCTCCCAAAAATGGTATGTGGTAACTACTAAAGATAGTATTATCCCCACTCTCTCAGAGAGAATAATTGAAGCCCAAATAGCTGGACCTCTCTCTGCTGAACTCCACCTGTGGGAAATTTTTCCTTTTCTCTACCAGGCCCAGAAACCCAAAATTCTGGAGGGAAGGGGGGACCCACAAGGGACCCACTTTTCTTCCCCTTCACAGAGCTAAGATATAGCACTTTATAGCTTTCCAGGAAACTTTTATAACTCTATTGTATTTTATAGTTATTTGCATCATAGAACCATTGACTCACAGAATGCTACAGATGGAAGGGACTTTAGAATATAGAAATATCACAGCTGGAAATTATTTTAGAAAACAGACAACAGATGTCAGAGTTGAGAAGGACCTTCAAATACAGAATGTCAAAGGAACTAGAAAGGGTTCTAAAATGTGAGGCATAGAACTTCAGAGGTAGAAGAGAGCTTAGAACATAGAACCTCAGAGCTATCAGAGACCTAACATTTTAGAACACAGAATATCAAAACTGGTAGGGATCTTTAAACATAGAAACTAGAATGTTAGAGCTGGGAGGAACCTTAGAGATTATCATGGTCAATCCTCCCAATTTATAGAGGCAAAAACTAAGGCCCAGAGAGAGGAAGTGTTCTATGCTAAAATTATTCAGGAAGAGCTGGGAAGCCCATTTGAATTCCTGGGGCCTGTGACCCCCTGCAGCCATCACCATTAAATGTCATTCCTAGTCTTGATACCTTCATGTCCCCACTCAAAGCCACCCAACTACTTTGTTTCTGTGATTGAGTTAATAGAAAGAAACGAACACATAGGGGTCTTCTCTGATTTGATTTAATTCAACAAGTATTTCCTGGCTCAACCACCGCTGCTGTCATCATGTGCCTGGATCTGTGCCAGACACTGTGGAGGAGCCATGAAAATGATCAGATCTAATTAGTTTCTCATGGGACCTCAAAGCCTGTGGAAAGCATTTGTGGAGAGCTTTAAGGTTTGGAAAGAACTTTACATGTGTTATCTCATTTGGTCCTCACAAAAGTCCCTTGAGGTAGGTGCTGTTATTTAGCCCATTTTGTAGATGAGGAAGTTGAGGCTAAAAGAGAGAAGTTAAAAAACTTACTGAGGAGTCACACAACTAGTAAGAGTTGGAAGTAGGATTTGAACTCAAGTCTTCCTGACTCCAAGACCTCAGGCCTCTATCTACTCCATCACATTGCCTTTTAGAGGATATAGTCCACTATGATTTCATACCTTTTTGTAAACCCTGAATTGAGTATAGTGTCATGTACCTACAGATGCTTAATAAATGTTTGTTAAATTGAATGGGGTGAAATATAATTTTTTAAAAGATCTAAGGGTTCTAAATGGCCACAAGTTGATTATTACCTGGAATAGACTTCCTACTAACACTCTTTCTAGGATGTTGTGGAGAGATTTCTTGAATTTGGTAAAGGACTAGACTAGATCACCTCTAAGTTCCCTCCCAGCTCTGGGAGTCAAAGAGATGATGATGATGATGGTAATGATGAAGGAAATAAGGATGATTATGGTGATGATTACATAACTGTCAAAATACGAAGTAAAGATAATAAATCTATTAGTAGTCGGGAGAACGATCAATAAAATGAAATTTAATGGAGATAAATATAAAGTCTACACTTGGGTTTAGAGACTCACCTTCATGGGTATAAAATAGGAAAAGTGTAGCCAAACAGTAATTCAAGTGAAAAAGATCTGAGAGTCTTAACAACTGCTGAAGCACAGAATCCCAGAATATTAATCAACAGTGTGACAAAGCAGTCAAAGACTAGATCGCCGCTTGTTGGGAATGTTAGAGAAAAGCTCCGATCAGTTACAATTTGGACTGGATGGCCTCTGCGATCCCTCCCAGTTTTGAAATTCTAATAGACTTTGATTCTGGGACAAGTAATCAGAGACAATGAATAATGAAAGAAATCACTAACATTTAGTTTGGCAATCTATTAAGTGATTTCTGTTTTGGGCTTCGCAGAAAGTGGTTTTATTTTTTACTTTTTGTTTTTATTGTATGGGAATAGGGAAAAAAGAGGTCTCAACGGGTCTTGAGTGGAAGGGATAAAATGGATTGAGATTAAAAAATACATAGTGAATATTCTAGAGCATTGCCCCCCAAATATCTCCCTCTTTCATGCCTAGAAATCCCTACCATTTGAGTCACTTATTTGGGCAACATATTATCTTCATGAACTTAATTGGTTTCTCTGGGACCAAAGGGGAACCATTTGGAAAACACCTGTTAGAGTCATGGTCTAGTCAGAGCTAGAAACTCCACCGGTAATAAGAAAACAGTGACACTATAATTGTTCCTTAATGGGCATTATACATGTGACATGAGCCCCATTTGTACACAAGCTTGGATCCCAGAACAGAACGCAGGTCTCCTAACTCCCAATCCAGTGCTCCTTCCCCTATATCCTACTGGCCATGGGCCAGCATCCCCATCTTCTTCCCTCCTGCCAAGGCTCCAGGCAAGAACACACATAGGATACATGTACCTGGAACAAACACAGATCTATTCCCATTTGCAAAGAACAGTTTCAATATGGATGTGGACAGCACAAAGACTTCCTCCACTTTCTGACATCTGTCTTCATGAGTGCAAGAAGAGAACATTCATGCACAGCCACACATAAGTTATCTCTTCTTTCCCCGCCACCTTCCACCAAGGAAGATGAATGTCAGGTCCAATAGTTGCTATACGCTGGGGAGAGGATGTGATGTCACTGGAGTTTTACTGCTTATAATCCTGCTTGCCTTCCCAGTCCCTGGCTCCCCACAGACACTGGAGTTCGCTGGATGCTGAGTTCTGGAAACAGCAAGTCATCCAGTTTGGCAAATGTACAGGGTTTAAACAGGAGAGAAGGCTCGAAAGACAGGATGGGGGTAGATTGAGAAGGCCCCCGAATGCGTGACTGAAGAGTTTTGACCTCTACTGTAGGCAATTGGGGGCACTGAAGGCTCTTAAGCATATGATCACCTTGGTTCATCGAGAAGACAATTCTAGCCTGCTCAGAAGACTATTTATAGCAACTTACATTCACGTAGCACTTTCAAGTTCTCAAAGCACATTTGTCATAACCCTGTGAGGTAAGTATTTAAGTCTCGTTCCCCCTGTTTTCTAGAGAATTGAGTCTTCAATTAATACACTTCTTCCTTCGGGTCACAGTATGAATTGAAAGACTAAGAGGGATAACTGTGAAAAACAATGAAGAACACCAAGCATCAAGTAAACTCCGCTATGTATCTTATTTAGGTCAAGACTAACCAGAGGTAGGGTAGAGCATGGAGTGCTTAGCTTGGAATATAGAGGACTTTGGGGGTGAAAGCAATATGATTACTGACTTTAAATATTCAAGGTGGCTGTCTTGTGATAGAAGGATTAGACTTTGCTCAGCTTGATCCCAGAGAATGAAACTGGAAATAATAGGTGGGAGTTACATGGAGTTAAATTTCAATTCAATATAAGGAAGAACTTCTTAACATCCATCCATGTCCAAACAATGGTACAAGCTTCCCTGAGAGGTAGCAAGTTTCCCAGCACTGAAGGCATTCAAGCAGAGGCAGTATAACCACCTGTTGTGGATACTCTAGAGGAGATTCTAACATTGTTTGGGGCCAGGAAGGAGGAATTATATTAGATGTCCTCCTAAATCCTTCCAAATGTTGAGAGGCTGTGATTTTAAGGGGCAGTCAGGCTTCTGGGTGGGTAAAATGCAATGAGGATGAAGGACCCTAGAGCTGAGGAGTGTAAGACATGGTGAAGCAAGAGTGTGGACATAGTTGCCAAAATTGCCTGAGGAAAACAAAGTTCAGATATTTGGAAATGTTTAGATGCTTATCGCCAGATTGGCTTAGCTAAAACGTTCACCTTTCACTTGTATGGGGGTGGTGGGTGTTGACACAATAATTGCCTTGTATCATAGATTCAGAGAGCTGGGGAAAAATACATTAGAATCATCTCCAAGAGTTCTTAACTTGGAGCCCATGGACTTTTAAAACACTGTTGATAACTTTATTTCAATATCATCAATTTCCTTTACAATCCTATGCATTTTATCTTGTGTATCTAAAAGATATTCTGAGCAGGTGTCCATAGGTTTCACCTGACTGCCAAAGGGGTCTATGACACAAAAAAGATTAACAACTCCTGAAAACACTTCAAATTATTTTTTTAATTTTCAAAATATTTTATTATTGCCTTTTGTTTATACATCACAGTAATCTCCAGCTATACCCAGTCCACCTCCACTGAATCATTCTCTTTCGTAGAAAGAAAAATGTTGAGCAAAACCAACCAACATAATCATGTTTGACCACGTATGCAGCTTTATATATCCATAGTCCACCACCTCTTTATGAAAGGGAGGTGGATATGTTTCATATGTCTATTCCCTAGGACCAAGATTGGTCATTTTACAGTAATTTTTAGTGTCTGACACACAAGTAGTCTATAAAAATGCTTATTGATGTGACAGTTACTCATTTTGGCTTTCCTTTCAGTGTTCTTTTCATTTACATTTTTATTGTTCTCCAGGATCACTTACTTCACTCTGTATCAATTCATACAAGTCTTCTTTCATTTCTCTGGATTTTTCATATTCATTGTTTCTTATGGAATATTCCATTATGCTCGTATAGCACAGCTGTGTTGTCTTTCTCCAGTCAATGCATACCCACTTTGTTTCCAGTTTGGTGGATTTTTCTATTAAAAAAACACTGCTATGAATATTTTGAGAAACACAGTAGAGAATGGGCCTTGGAGTCAGAAAAACTTGGTTTTAAGCCTTGTCTCTGAATACACAGTGGCAGGTCCTGGACAAGTCATTTTATGTCCAAGGCAACTAGGAGTTATAGAGTAAATGAGGATATGTTTTGGTGGAGGGTACTTCCTCGTTGGGAGTTCTCGGTGCCAATGAAATCATATATCTAGTCTCCCTCATGTAAGTATATTGTATATAACATATTATGTGTGTACTTATGTGTATATGCATGCATACACATGCAAGTGTATATGTGTGTATTCAGGTTCTCAAAGCACATTTGTCATAACCTTGTGAGGTAAGTGTTAAAGTCTTGTTGTCTCTATTTTATAGAGAATTGATTCTTCAATAAATACACTTCTATCTTCACTGCACAGTATGAATTGAAAGAGTAAGAGGGAAAACTGTGAAGACCTATGAAGAACACCAAGGATGCTAATATACATACAAGCATGGGATATTCTCAAAGTTTTAGTGGTATTTTAGACATTGATAGCATAAAACATCACTAAGACTTTGGGGACATCCTATCATATACACCCACAAAGAAAGGTTTTATATATCTATATACTGAAAGAGAGAAACAGAGATAGAGACAGAGACACACAGTGAGGCAGAGAAAAAAGAGAAAGATATCACCTATGTAAATATGTTACTATAAAAACATGTTATTACTAAAATAATCATTTTATATAATATAAAAGAAGCTCATTTGTTTGTGAAAGTCATTAACTGTATGCACACATATGTAATATAGGCATATATATTGACATATGTGTTTATGTGTACATACACAAGCACACACTTATGACCTTTCTTTTGCTTTGATTTCCTTAGGCAAACTCCTCATTATACAAGAAAAGGAAATTGAGACCCAGTGAGAAGAAGGCATTCGTTCTCTGTTTTTCACCCTGCACCCACATTAGCACCAGCCAATCCCTGCAAAGTTTCATCAGATCGCTATCCAAGAAAACATTTCTGAGCTGGTCAACAACTGAGGGCTGAGCACCCTTTAAATTCATATGGGGGGGGGGGGGTGCTGTCCAGGGTCTGAACCTACGTATGCTGGAACCACTCCCTTCACAATTCCAAATCCCACGCCTTCTTCCTCTTCCCCACCCGCCCAGTAAAAGTTACAGTACAGCTATAGCTATTCATGTCATTGACGATGCTGGACTCATTCTCTAGCTACGTCTTCTGATTCAAGCCTCTTGAGTTTGCTGGCAGATTAGACATTCCAGTCCCAGACTGAGTCTATATAGTCTTTAGAAGCAGAAATACCCTTAGAGATTATCTCAACCATTCCTCTTATTTGACAGAGGAGGAAACTGAGAACCAGAGTAGGAAAGTTCCTTGCTCAAAGTCAAAGAAGCAAAACTGGGATTTGAACTCAAGTCTTCTGACTCCAAACCTAGGACATTTTCCACTATTAACTGAGAAAGGGCTGCTTGTTGGCAAGCTTTTCGAAGTTTTTACAAGGACATTGAAGATATTGTTTTTACTGCTTTTTTTGTTGTTATGTATTGACTAATGAATTTTTGAAAGAGAAACAGATATTAACTTGTTATGTTTAATCTTCCATTTATTTTTTAATTTTACAGAATATGAATTTCTGATTGGAATTAGTGTGATGTCAAAAATTATGTATTTTTTGGTAACCATTAACTGAATAACGATAGATATTTTGACTTTATAGGGATAGTAAGAAGCAAAGCTGAGATTTGAACTCGGGTTTTCTGTGTCCACTTCTAGTGCTGCTGTCCTCTGTTACCCCACAGATCCTCTCCTTGGATACTCCCAGCTACTCTTTAGAGGCGGGCTGGGGAGTACAGTTCTCCTTTGATAGGCTGAGTAACCTAGGTAATGATTTGCCTAAGGTCACACAATAAGTGAGTCTCACACTGAAGAACGGAAACCAAGGTTTTTTCCCCTACACCCTGCTGCCTGTGAGAGGGGTTCAGAGAGGATACAGCAAGCAGTGTGTGTGCATGGTAATAAGGAAAAGAGGAAAGACAGACAAAGACACGGTACTATGGTCCTCCCCCCAGAGCCCAGGACTTCAATTATAAAGCCGCCCGCCGGCAAGGCCGGAAATGTCAGTGTCGTGTCTCCATCTCGGGCAGCAGCAGTGAGGGTTTCCAAACTTTGGAAATTAATCAGATGGCAACGCCAATCTTTTTAAGGCAGTCAGGCTACAGAGGCTGGGCTTCCCCCTCCCACCCTCAATGAATTACACTGAAATCATATAATTGCTGCCTGACACTCAGTCACCCTTGACCAAAGGCACCTCAGAAATTGGCATGTTTCCCTCGGACTCCCCGGCTGCCGAGTAACACACCCAGAGCCACGTGAGCCCAGAGGGGGCTTGGGAAACAGCTTCAAATATACAGCTTTCAAACAAATGAGAAGAAAAGAAGAGGTGGGAGGGGAAAGGGTACATTCTTGCATGTTCCTCTGGAGGGATCTTAAAAAGAGAGAGGATGAACTAATGCAGGCTTCATGGTGTCCACCATGGCTAACGGACAGCCACCTCATCACATGCAATTAAAATTTCTTTCCCAGACTCCCTTATTGAAATAAGAAAGATAGCAAGGGGTAGGCAGGCAGAGAACTGGGGCCTCACCCACTGCTGCCTGAGCCAGCTGATTTATCATGTCTCATTCCAGCAGGCCTCTCTCACCCGTTCATCCCTCATCTTATTACAGGGAAGTTGTAATTGAAGAGGGTGCTCCCACGGAGGAGGGCTCTCGGCCACGACGAGCTAAATTATAAATGTGCTTCTTTTTCTCATCCAGGACCAATTTAAAGGGCCCAGGAGACAGCACGGGATGAGTTGGGGGTCTCACATGGCCCAGGTTTGCAGGCTCAGGACTTAGCACACAAAAAAAGTGCTCCATAAATTGATTAACTAATGGATCTTTGGTCACTGATCTGTACTCAGTCCATAGATCGATCTGTAACCAGTCTATGGAAAGCAAGCCAACCCACTGGCTTACCCAGCCCTGTACAATACCAAGGGGAAGAGAAAAGAAAAGAACATACCACCTCTGCCCTCAGGGAGTTGCTGTTTGATTACTTGAGAACAAGAAACAATTAGAAAGTAGTGAAATTGCCGGGTCTGTGCTTCTAATTGCTACAGGAGTTCAGAAAAGAAAGAAATCAGTTTGGGCTGGAGCGTTCCAGGGAGCCTTCCTGGAAGAGGCAGGATTTGTGTTGGTCCTTGAAGACCAAGTAGGGTTCAGAAAAATGGAGAGAAACCAGGGGAGGTGGGAGCAACAAGAGAGAGGTAAAGATATTGATGATATATAAGAATTGCTAGTTGGGAGATCCAGATGAAGTCACTAAATGTTCCTGGGTTTCGTTTCCTCAACAGTAAAGTGGAATGAATGAATGCATGAGCATTTGTTAAATGTTTACTATGAGTCAAGCACTGTGCTAAATGCTGGGTATACAAAAACAAAAGCAAGACAGCCCTGGCCACAAGAGTCTTACATTCTAATAACTGAGCTTTCACATTGTTTTGCCTCCAAACTATTTTCTAGCCATGTCCTCAAAATTGCTCTCTACTCGGACCATCAACATCATTAACCCATGGAAAACTTGGTTCTCCCAGCTGTGATAGGTGAGTTTTCCCCTTATCCTACTGGTAACCATGCCACTTACTGGTCATCTCCATAACATGCTGCCATGGATGTACCACTCTCCTTCTAGTCTCTGCTTTAGGTGTTGTCTCCTTCCTCCCTGCTACATTGTAAGCACCTCAAAGGCAGGGACTGCTTTCCTTGCTTGTACTTAGTATAGTGCCTGGCATGTGTTATGTGCTTAATCAATGCTTTAACTATCTATCTGTCTGTCTGTCTATCTATCTATCTATCTATCTATCTATCTATCTATCTATCTATCTATC
>CM053623.1:410615594-410667352 GCA_028646595.1 Phalanger gymnotis
AAAAAAAAGAATATAAGCTCCTCGAAGGCAGGGACTGTATTAAATGCTTTTGTGTATATACCTTAGTACAGTGCCTAGCACATGTAAACAACTTGTTTTCATGGTGTTCACAGTCTAGTAGAGAGATGAAATAACAAAGCATAGAGCCATCGTACAATAGTGGAATCTAAGAGGCAGCTTGGAGAAGGGGATGAAGAACTGGTCTCTGCATCCAGAGACCTAGGTTCAAATCTTCCCTTGGAACACATACTGACTGTAAAACTCTGAGAAAACCAGTTAGCCTCTCAATGGTTCTCAGGCAATCCTCTAAAACTGTAAGTTGCAGAAAACTTTTGGATCGGCATTGGATGATGGGATTCTCCAATGGGGCACTCCATTGATGGACAAAATAATGATAACATTATATAATCGGATTTAGAACTGGAGGAATCTTTGAAAGCTTCTATATAACTCATTCCTTTTACAGATCAGGAAGGAAAATTACCTGTTCAAGGTCACACCAGTAGTAGTAAAGGTGAGAACTAGAATTTGGACTCAGATGTGTTGGCTTTTTATTCCAAATCCGGTGTTCTTCCCCTTACTTTCACATCTCAGGATAACATCATGGGTATAAAACAAAGTGTTCAGGTAGATCTGAGCTTCCCTAAAGAGGTGGAATTTCATCTGGGCCTCCAACAGGATAGGCAGGAATTCTCCAGGTGAAGATGATGAAGAAAGCCATTTCAAGCCCAGAATCATGACAGGCAGTCGGAACTGGTATTCCCATTATACAAATAAGGAAACCAAGGCTCAAGAAAGGTAAATGCCTTCCCCCAAGTTTAGGATCAGTCAGCTCTAGGAATCATATCCGGGTGCCCCAATTCCAAGGCCAGGAAACCTTGTGAGCCATTCAATAGTAGGCGGTTTCATTTGACCTTCCCCCTCCACTCAAGGGGGCACTCTGTGACACACCATGCTACCTAAGCTTCCCCACAATCCCCTTCTCTAGTCATCCCTCAGCCAGGATTATCGATCATGTGGCAGAAACTAGTTCTTCTTTTGTCTCTGCCTAAGCTTGGAAAAGATCTGATGGAGACAATCATGGGACCAGCCAAATCGGTCAGCTAACGTTTATCAAGCCCCTCTGTAACTCCGGAAATACATAGAAAGTTTTAAAAAAACCAGTCCTTGTTCTCAAGGAGCTTACAATCTAATGGGTTAAAAAAGGACCTTACAGAGGCCATATTATCATAAGGTCTCAGATCTAAAGCTGTAAGGGACCTCAGAGACAATCTCAACCCCACCCCTTTCATTTTACAGCTGAGACTCAGATTAGCGAGCCCCAAACCCTCATTTTGCTGATGGGGAAATTAAGACTCATAGAATTGGAAGAACTTGCCCAGGATGACAAGAAGGCAGGATTTAAGCCCAAATCCTGTTTGATGCCAAGTCTGATTCTCTCTTTTTAAAACTTTATGTAGAGGTATCTTTTCTTTCTACATTGCCAAAATTTCCTCTTCTCCCTTCCCAGAGAGTCGTCATCCCCTACAACAAAGGTTTTACCATATCTCTTTCTACTGGAATACTAGATCATGCTGTGTCTCAGAATTTCCAGCTTCCTTCAAGCCTCAGCTACAGGAAGACTCTTAATTTTTGCACCCCCGTCCCAGTTTCTGCTACATCTGCCAGATGTTAGTGCGCTCTCTCTCTCTCTCTCTCTCTCTCTCTCTCTCTCTGTCTGTCTGTCTGTCTCTCTCTCTCTCTCTTTGTCTCTCTCTCTGTCTCTCTGTCTCTCTCTCTGTCTCTCTTTCTCTCTCTCTCTCTCCCTCTCTCCCCTCATGTGTTTAGCACATGCTGCAGCTCTCCCCACCTCACCCCCAGTAGAAAATAAGCCCTTGAGGGCTGGCAGTTTCAGTTTGTATGCTTCTACGCATGCAGCATTAGATTCCATCAGGCTTTGGGGTTCCCATAGTACGCAGTTAGCTCGCATTGAGCTTGTAGTTCCCTCTTTTTCTTTCATGGTATCCTAGGGGAATTGGGCAAGATAGTTCCTAAATGTATTCACATCTCTCCTAAGAAAGTTTCTTCTGTCACACTCTTCCCAAGTATTTCCCAACACCAAATTCTTTCTCTCATCTTTTTGTTGGTCATGGAAAGATCACTGGACAGCAAGGCGAACTTGGATTTGAATACTGGTTCTGTTACTTACTACCTTCAGGCAACTTCTCAGGGCCTATGTTTCCCCAATTGCAAAATGAAAAATCAGGATAGGTCATTTCTGAGGTTCCTTATATCTCTAGTCCTGTGCTTAACTAGATAATAAGCTTCAGTAAGGCAGTAATTGTATTCTGCTTATCCTGACTCCTGCACCTAGAGCCTAGGACCCTGCACAAAGAAGACCCCCCCCCCTCAACAAATGTTCTCTGAGTGAAAAAGTACACCTAAGGGTCAACTTCATGGTTCCAAAATAGGTTCATGTCTTTTAATGAGAGAGTTTCAGTTTGGGGAACCAAATCTTCTGAAAAAATATTCCCTCATGGAAATGTGGGCTTGAAGTCATTACAGACTGTCATGTAGATATGAATTGAAACCATTTAAAAACACGCATCATTAGACACTCTTTTCAAGTCCTTATAGTCCATCATGGGAATTCATGTTTGGACCAGCCTTAAAGCACCCTATCTACAGGTACAGAAAAGCCTCACTTTCAACACTTTGACCCTGAAAATAAAATTAAATGAGGGGAGGGAGAACACAGAGCAGGGAGGAAGCTAGGAATTCTCATGGGCAAGTTGTTTCATACTTTGAGAGAAGAAATTGTCCCCCAATTGTTTATATAATAATAGAACCATATAGTGTTCAAGCTGGAAGGGCTTTTAGATCACAGAATGTCAGAGCATAGAAGGGCCCTTAGAACATAGAACGTTAGAGCTAGAAGAGATGCTAAAACATAGAGCCCAGAATATGAGAGCTGAAAGGGCATAAGAACACATATCATAGGAATGTCAAAGCTGGAGGGAACCTGAGAACACAGAATGTCAGAGCTGGGGTGGCCCTTAGAACATAGAATGTTAGAGCTGGAAGAGATTCTAAAACAAAACCCAGAATGTGAGAGGGAAAATTAGACCTTAGGAACTACTGAGTACAATCTTTCATTTATGGATGAGGAAACCCAAAGAAAGGGAAGACTTGCCCAAAGTCTCCCAGTAGAGGGAGGTAGGCCTTGTACTCAGCACTTTTGGCTGTCAGTACAGTGTCCTTTGTACAATTCCATGTTTCTTTACAACCTCAAAGCCTTTGCTCACACAGTTAGTCCCAGCAAGAATGCCATAGAACCACCATCTGCCCATCTGCTCAACCAAATCATTCTCTCCACAATGCTCAGCTCAGTTCATAGACACAGAAAGTCAATTCAATTCCATAAACATTCATCAAGCAAATTATTAGCTATGTGCAAGATATTGGCCTAGACCCTGGAGATACAAAGATGAAAATGAAGCAGTTCCTGCCCTCAAGAAGCTAATATTCTATTTACAATTATGAAATCTTGAAATCTCAGAGCTGGAATGGACATCAGAGATCAACTACTCTAACCCACACCTAAACATTTATGGCATCCTAGACAAGCCTCTATTTGAAGATTCCAATAATTCCAATATTCCAGTAATGGAGAACTCACTATTCACCCTCCCCAAAATAGTCCAATCTACTTAAGGACATCTCTGATCTAGGAAGGTTTTTCTTTATGCTGAACCTCTCTTCCTATAATTTCTCCCCGTTGTTCCTAGTGTAAACTCAATCCAGTAAGCATTTATTGACTATCTATTATATGCCAGTCACTGGGCTAGGCATCATGGATACAAAGAAAAAAATAACCAGTACCTTCCTTCAAGGAGTTTACATTATACTAGGAGGAATACAAATCCATTCCATTAACATTTATTAAGTGCCTACAGAATGTGAGACACTGTGCTAAGTGCTGGGGATACAATTAATAAAAAGATAGTCCCCACTCTCAATGAGCTTACAATCTAAAGGGAGAGACAACACACAAAAGGAGACAGGACATGGGGGGCCACAGGGTATTGGGGGTACCTGGCTGGGGACTTCTTGTTCTATGGAGTTGAAACTAGGCAAAGCAGCAGATGTAAGGTGGAACAATCTGAGAGTGCAATTTCAGCCCTCTATAAAAGAAGGCATTTGGGCTTATCCTGGGCAGGGCATCTTGTTCTGGAGAGTTAAAACTAGGCTGGCCAGCAAATGCAACATGGAGTGCTATGTGCACAAATAAATAATTTGATGTTAAGATAGATAGATGGATAGATAGATAGATAGATAGATAGATAGATAGATAGATAGATAGATAGACAGACAGATGGGTGGGTGGATGGGTGGGTGGAAGGGTGGGTGGATGGATAGAAAGAAAGAAAGAAAGAAAGAAAGAAAGAAAGAAAGAAAGAGAATGAAAGAAAGAGAGAGAGAAAGAAAGATAGTGTTGCATAGTAGATAGAGAACTGACCTCAGAGCCAGAAGACCTAGGTTCAAGTTATGCCTAACAAACACTGGACAAGTCCATGAACTCTCTCTCTCTCTCTGCTCTAGGCAATACTTTAAGACTGTGAGTTTTAGAAAATAAACATCCACCAACTCTGAAAGATTTAAGAACTCTGATAAATGCAATGACCAAGCACAACTCCTAAGGACTCATGATGAAACCTGCTATTTACTTCCAGTTACCGTGCTGATGGACTCACAGTGCAGGTTGGAGCATATTTCTTCTTTTTTTTCCTTTTTGGAACATAGCTAATATAGGAATTCATTTTGTATGACTATACATATTTTAATGAGTTTTGTTTGGCTTGCCTTCTCAATGGTTGGGACAGGGAGGGGAAGAATTCAAAACTGAAAATAAAATAAAATTGATCATTTTAAAGAAAGAAAATAAACATCTCCAGCTCCTTCAACCAGTCTTCCTATGATATAGTCTTCAGCCTGCCCATCATTTTGATCACTCTCCCTCTGGACAAGATCTAGTTCTTCAATGCCCCTTCTACAACATGGTGCCCAGCTACTGAACATGGCATTTCAGGCATGGTCTGACTAGGTCAGAGGAGAGCAGAGTTATAATAGTATTTAGAGCTAAAGGGGGTCTTAGAGATCATCTTGTTCAAGCCCTTTACTTTCAGATGGGAAACTGAAATCCAGAGAGAGGATGAGTGTAGTGGATGAGCCAGGATTCCACCCCAAACTGTCAACCTCAAGGTCCAAGGTTCTGTTGACTACATCACTAAGCTTCATTACATCCTATCCTTCATTCTGGACACTCTGTTTCCATTTGTGTGGCCTAAGCTCATTCAACTGAACCAGCAGGCAACTGATACTGAACTTGGAGTCTACCCAAAACTCTGTTATCTCAGTGTCATGGGAAAATACTGGGTTTGCAGCCAGGAAATACCTGGAAACCAGGAAATACGACATCCTGGGTATGCCACTAATTAGATTAGTGTAATTGGGCAGCTCACAACCTATATAAGCCTCTGTTTACTCACCTGTACAGTGGCTATCATAATTGCACTGTCTTCCTTACAGGGTTGTTGTGAGAAAACTGCTTTGTAAATAGTTAAGTTACATAGAAATGGGAATTATTACTATTATCTTTTTGACAAAAACTTTTGTCTAGCCAAACTTCCCTTATGATATATTGTGCAATTGATTTTTGGAACCCAAGCATAGGATTTTACATTGATCTCTACCAAATTTCATCTTGTTAGATTTGGCTAATCATTCTAACCTATTGGGATAATGTTTTAACAAGAAGCTAGGTGGCTCAGTGAATAAATGCATTGGACCATGAATGAAGACTTGAGTTCAAACATATACCTCAGATCCTTACAAACTGTGTGGACCCTAAGCTAGTTACTCAACCATCATCTGCCTCAGTTTCCTCATCTGTAAAATGAGGATAATAATAGCGTCTACTTCCCAGGGTTGTTGTGAGGATAAAACTGTTACCCTATGAAGTTTCATCTTATTGAAAGGAAGCTTCCTTCACAAATTCTATACCTGTGTTAATGATGGAGGAAGCTAAGGCACAGTGAAGCTGGGGGGTAGAACTGGAGTTATAAGCAAGGTCTCCTGGTATCTCCTCTAGTATTTTCTGTGGAGAGTCGAATCCTTCTCATTAATTGGTTATGACTTGAGTGAACTCTCTTCCTTAAACTTTTCTTGCTTTGTCCTAGATGCAAAGTTACCAGTGGTGGATTTTAGTTCCATAGATGGAAGAAGTGCCCATTTATGAGAGCTGTCCAGCAATGGAAGGGCTACCTTGAAAGTGATGAGTTCCCCCTTGCAGCATTCAAACAACCACTTGTAGAAGGGTTTCTTACTCGGGTGGACCTGGATTCAAGTCTTGTTTCTGACACATATTAGCTGTTTGACCCTGAACAAGTCATTAAACTCTCATGCTCTAGAAAATTCTGAGACTATAAATTTCAAAGAAATTACTGGCTTGCATTGGTAGAGGGAGTTCACCCACCTGCAGCTTCCCTATATAGATGAAATCACTCCCTATCCTCTGCTATTCGGACTAGATGTCTTCTCAGGTGCCTTCCAACTCTGCAGCTCCGTGATTCTGATAACTCTGGAAGGAAGGGAGTCAGCTCCCACTAGAGCAGAGAAAGGAAGTTTGGGATTAAAATAAGGGGCAAGACCATGAATTCCCTTAAAGACACAGACTCTCCTTACCTTAGGGTCTTCCCTTTCTCCTCCTCCTCCTTTAAGTTTTCTGGGGCTTTTATTATCCTTTTCACTCTCCGTCTATCTTCATTAGTCTCCTGGCACTTGGCTGGGATTAGTGAGTTCGTTTCCATGGTTTCTTATTTTCACTTTCTATCTCTCCTTGCTTCACTCATTAACTCCCTCATTACTTGCCTGCATTGGACAGGAGACATATTTATCATATTAGTTACACAATCGAGGGATTAGCCGGGGATAGGCTTTCCCAGCTTGTATAATCCAAAGGCCCCAGTGATAATAATAATAGCTGACGTTTATATAGCATTTAATGGTTACATGACACTGCCATCATTATCTCATACAATCCTCACAACACTCCCATGAGGTAAGTTGAGGAGGCATTATTAATCCCATTTTACAGGTGAAGAAACTGAAGCTTGGCAAAGGAAATTGTTTGCCCGAGGTCTTACAGCCAAGTAGATTGAGAATGTGAATGCAGGTCTCTTGTCTCCCCAATCCAGGGATTACTCAATTGTCATCTTACTTTTTTTGATTATGGAAAAATGAAATTTTCCATCCTAAGCACGTTTCATACTCAGGTTTGTTTATGAACGTGTGCAACACTGAGCTATAATTCCCTTAATTGTGTGCATGAAAATCCTTACAGAGTATGACAGTATGTTTAGCAGACTGGGAGTCAAGAGACCTAGGATCTTGGCTAGAGTCTACTGCTAACTTGTTATTAGGCTCTTGGTGGGGCCTTCTATTCTCTGAGCCTCTTTCCTCCTTTCTAAAATAAAGAAGTTGGACAAGTATTTTTTATTAGTCTGTCTTCCCCTCTGCCTTTTTTCCCCATTGCGCAATTTTTAAAAAATTTTAAATTTTAAAAACAAGTCTACGTAGTCCTCAACAAATCCCCACATTCTCCGTGTCTATGCAATAATGTCCATTTCTCCATCTTGAGTTCATCGCCTCTGTCAGGAGGTGAATAGTGCATTTCATGTTCATTTTTTTGGATTCATGGTTCATCATTGCATTGATCTAAAGTCATTCAAAGTTGTTTTTCTGCACAATGTGATTATTGCACAAATTGTCCTCCTAATTTTGCTCACTTTGCTCTGCTTCAGATCCTAAAGGTCTACCTGGTTTCTTCTGAAATTGTCCGTTTCATCATTTCTTATTCCATTAATATTACATTACATTTATATGTCGCAATTTGTGGTACCAAGCATTTTTATGCTGAGCTAGACACTGGGGGTACAAAGACAAAGAATAAAACAATCCCTGCCCTCTAGGGACATGTATCTATACAAAGATATATATTATATAATAATTATTAATAATATATTATACACATTTGTATATACTTATGTATACACATATGTATGTGTGTATACACATGTATATGTGTATATATGCACATATTATATATATATATATGTATATGGAGAGGGTGTAGAGTTGCAGCAGGGACAGGACCTGCAATTTCATTGCTATAGGGAGCTCTCACTGAGGAAATTTCTTCTACCAAATGGAGAGATAGGCACCTGAGATAGGCACAGTTTATAGTCTGGGTTGCCCGGAGCACAAAAAGGTTAAATGACTTGCCCAGGGTCATACATCCAGAGTGTTTCAGAGACCCAGGTTTCCTTACTAGCCATTATACCACACTTCCTTGTTTCTATATGCGAGGTAATTTCAAGGGAGAGGCACCTGTAGCTGAGGAAATCCCGAAGGGTTTCTTATGAAAAGCAGAGTTGGAGCTGAGCTTTGAAGCTAACCAGGGAGATGAAGGGAAAGGTAGAAGTGAGGAGGCAGTGCATCAAAGGCAATGGGAGGCAGCCTGTATAAAGGCACAGGAGAGAGCCTGTCCTGTAGGAGGCACAACGAGGCTTCCCAGATACACCCCTCCCCACACGGGAAGTCCGCAAAGAAATGAACAAAGAATCTCCGAGATCACCGAGTTGAATTGGTAACTGAGCAGAGATCCCTCTCGACGGCTTTTCCGACAAGGGAGTATTCTCAAACTCTGGACTCAGTCCAGCTTTGTTTTCTCCATTTGCCAGGCAGGTATGCTTCTCGCTGCCTGCCGCCACCACCCCCTCCTCCAGGGAAGTGACGGTCTAGCCCCTTTTCTGACTGAGAAGTACCACAGGTCAATAAGGTGCTAATCCTTCAACTCTTCACTTCACTGGGGAATTCAAGAAGCTTCTAGAAGATGGCCCAGTCCTCTACCCAGAACAATCTCCAGGAGGACTCATTCCTTGCTAAATCTCTATCTTATCCATCCCCTCTGGGGGGAAGGCATTAGAATTAAAAGAGACTGGGAACGGATTTTGTAGAAGGTGGAATTTTAGCTGAGACCTGAAGGAATCCGGGAAAGCCAGGAGGTAGAGACACAGTAAAGAGCGTTCCAGGCACGGGGGACAGCCAGAAAAAGATGCCTGGAGTTGGGAAATCTCCATTTCCCTATGTCTCATTCTAGGATAGCAATATTCTAGGCATATCTCTGGATATAAATACAAAAAGCAAGACAGTCCTTACTCTCAAGAAGCCTACATTCTAAGAGGGAAAGACAACACATAAGAAGAAACTGATGGCCAAGGAGGAATGTTTTGTCTGGGAAGTCAAAAAGATAGTGAGTAGAGTGTTAGGACAGTAGACAGACCTTTCCAGGAAAAGTGGTGTTGATTTGATTATTGCTCCCAGAGTTAAAGGTAAAGAGGGAGGGAGAGAGAGAGAGAAGGCCATATGTTTGGTACATGTCATAAGGAGGGCCTTGGGGCATCCCGATGGGTCTGAGCCAAAATGTGGAGTGCAAGACTTCTGGGCTAGGTGTACTCGGGGGTCATGAGGACTGATGCTTTCTCTCAGCTCAGCAAGAACAAGGCCAGGGCCAGATACGGTTTTGCAAAGTGATACTATCCACCATGGGAAAATACACACTTTTCCATTCCTAATGATTAAATGTTGCATTCATGGTCAATAGTATTACCATTATCTGATAAGGTGCAATAAAACCCCACAAATCACATCGGGACAAAAATCTGTTTTTCCTGCTTGCTGAGAAACGAAAGGTTGGACCTGGCTGTCAGTCTTGACACCCTCCTCATCTCTGCCACGGGCTCAGCTCCTCCTTGATGCCAGTCATTAGTGTTCTCTTTCCTCCTCAAATCACTTTCTAGCTTGGTTAGCCTGGGAGACTGAAAGTTCCCCGAAGGTCAGAATAATTTCATCATGATTTTCATGTCCCCAGCATCTAGCATATGAATCTTTGCTAATAACAATAGCTGACGTTTGCATAGCAATTTACATTTATTTACATTTATCTCATTTGATTCTCGCTATCATGCCCATTTTACAAACAAGGAAACTGAGGCTGAGAGAAATTAAGTCACTTGCCCAAGGTCACACAGCTAGTAAGGATCTGAATGAAGACTGAAACTTAGGTCTTCCTGATTCCAAGTCCAAGACTCAATGCCCCCTACCACCTGGCTGCTTAAAATGGAAAGTCTATCAATGCATCATAAGAAACATTTGTTAAGCTCTTACCATGTGCCAGGCACTGTGCTAGATGCCATTGGATAGAAGGAGCTAAATGAACCAGTCGCTCCCTCCTAGAAACTGAAAGACCATCTAGTTTCAGATTTTTATTCTACAGATCAGGTAAAGGTTAGGAAATGAGGAAACAGGCTTAGTTATAGCAGGAAAGCCACTTAGAGAAGGTCACACAGTGCGGCAGACATAGAGCCAAGACCAAAAGATGAGAGACCTCTGGCAATTAGCAAAGGCTCCTCTTTCAGGGGAGAAACCAGAGAAGCAGCCATTGTCCCTATTGGATCACAAAGGAAACTGACCCGTACCCTGTACAGTCATGATAGACCCCCAATGGTGAGTCTATCCTAAGGCATGACTCAGAGAGGAAACCCTAACTGCCTTGGACCTTCAGAGCATCTCTCAGCCCACCAACAAGTACCCGCTTAATGCAGGTAGCCTTGGCCGAAGATCAGAAGACCTGTTCTGGTCCTGTCTGCCTCTGACATGCTGGGTGACCTTCCAGAAGCTGCTTCCCTATGTCAAGCCTCGGTTTCTTCATCTGTAGAATCTGTAGATCACACTCTGTGTGATCAGGTGGTCTGCGTTTTTTAATTCACAGACCCACATTCAGCAGAAGAAAAAAGGGGGGCGGTACTTTCCTCCCCCCAAAAAGCAGATATACTGAAAATTCCACACTCAGACTTTGCCTTTTACTACGGAAGGTTAAAAGAAAAGGAATAGACGAAACTCAATTGGAAAGAAATTGTATAAGTTGTCTTCGGGCTTTTGTGCCAGCCATTTAAAGGGGAAAGAACAGTCTATATTCAGATCAATATGGCATTTTAAATTAAATTACCCTAGGAGCAAGGACTATATGGGGAGGGGGGAGTGTTAACATGGCTTCTGATGGTAAGCAATAAAGAGGAAGGGAACATTTATTAAGCACCTACTATGTGCCAAGCATTGTGCTAAGTGCTTTACAAATATTATTTAATTTGATCCTCACAAGGGGAGGTAGGTATCATTATAATTCTCATTTTAAATTTGAGGAAACTGAGTCAGTTAAGTTAAGTGACTCGCCCAGGGTCACACAGCTAGTAAGTGTCTGAGGCTGGATCTGAACTCAGATCTTCTTGACTCTAGGTCCACTGCTCTAACTACTCTGCCACCTAGTTGCCTATATAATATTCTGAGTAACATGTAAAACCAAATTATACATCAGACAACACTGAACTCAAAACTGCCTGCTGCTGTGTGCCTGCTTTTTGCTGAAAGGAATGTAGATGATAAGGGTACCAATAGGGAATCTTTTTATAACAAAGTCAAAGGTGGGAGAATGGGTCCGAATTTATTAAAGTATGCAATATGCCTCACTTCATGCTGAGTTTTAAGTCTTAAAAGCCATTAGATGGCACAGTGGATAGAATTCTGGAGTCAGGAATTCCAGAATCCAAATCCAGTCTCAGACACTTACTAGCTGTGTGACCCTGGGTAAGTCACTTAACCTCTGTCTGTCTTAATCTCCTCAATAATTAATAATAATAATAATAACCTACCTCCCAGGATTCTTGTAAGGAATAAATGAGATAATATTTGTAAAGCACTTAGTACAGGGCCTGGCCCTGGTACTTCTTAAATGCTTGTTTCTTGCCTTCTTTCCTTCAGGACCAGCACCTTCAGAGATGTGGGACTTTTCACCAAGTTTATCCCAGATGTCAGGTGTTTGCCAGTATGCACATCTTCTTTTAAAAGCATCTATTAAAGTGATGGTTCTGATGAATAAATCAGAAACCTAAGGCTTGGACCATTCCAAGACCCCATTGAACCTGTCCCCTCTGCTCCTCTACCATCTTAGAGGCTTTTTCATAGAACTCAGATCTTAAGCCAAGTGACCTTGAAACATGGAGGAAAAGTCCTAGAGAGATAGAGATGAGAAAATGCTTTTATACAAATTTCGTGGTTTTTAGTCAGAAATTTGTGACTTCTCGTTCCCAAATTCCCCACAATGCCAATCTCTAGTGTTTAAGAACATCCTGAAGCCCCCAAACCTCCCTGCCCCATGTTGCCTTCAGAAGAATCCTTAAATTCCTATAGCTTTTAAACGACCTTATTTATCTGAGTATCCCGCAAACACCAGACCATCTCTACCACTTATTGCCAGTGAGACCTTTCCTAGCCCTCAGGTAAAAGGAGGGAGCTTAATTAAATGACCTCCATGGTCCTTTTCTGCTCTAAATCCCAGCTGAGATTAAGCCTGGGACAGCAGTTACTTTAAAGGCAGACTCTGGGGTCAGATTACCTGAATTCAAGTCATCTCTCTCAGCCACTGGCTACATGGGTGAATCTGGCAAAGTCACTTACTTAATCTTCTCAGGACTCAGTTTTGTCAACTCTCAAATGAGGGTGTTGGACTAGAAGATTTTTGAGGGCCCTTCCAGTTCTCTTCTGGTCCATTAGTCAATAAATGTGTAGTAAGCACCTACTGTGTGCCAAGCACTGTGATAAGTGTTGGGATTTATGATTCTAAGCACCCACTGGGTGCCATGCCAGGGCTAGGTGCCAGGGGAGTGACAAAGTTTGGATAACACACAGTCCTTCACCCTCACAGAATTCACGTGATAGGGGAGAAGATGACAATAATACAGTGACCTGACACAGAAGTCCGCATCTGAGGGCACCAGCAACTGGGGCAAGGGGGAGATATTGGAAGAAATTGACTTCTTGTCTGAGTAGAGATTTAAAGGAACATAGGGATGCTTTTGGGGAAACAAGAGGAGGGAATGCATCCCTCTGGCATGGAGAGAAGATGGAAGGACATCTATTGGGAACAGCAAGTTGGCCTGTTTGGCTGAAATGTAGAGTGCCTGGGAGGGGGAGTACTGTGAAAATGCCAGACAGTGGGTTTTCTGTTTCACCCTGAGGTCATTGAAGGGCCATCATTGACGCTTCTTGAGCAGAAGAATTGATGTGATCAGAACTGTACTGTAGGAATATCACTATGTCAACTATGAAGAGGAAGGAGAGAGAGGAAGATGAATGAAGTGAGACAAGTAAGGCTATATCAATGGTCAAGATCAGAGGTGATTGGGGTCTGAACAGCAGAAGGGATCATGGTGTGAGTGGAGAGGAGACAGAGATGAAAGATGTTGTGGAAGTAGAACTGACATGGCTCAGTAACTTCTAGACCCTCCCCTGCCCCTTCAAAAATCTCAGAAGGTGTTGCCTCCAATCTCTGCAGATGCAGCTGTTGGCGCAGTATTGGACCTGGAGACTGGAAGACCTGAATACAAATCTGGCCTCAGACACTTACTAGTTATGTGACCCTGGAAAAGTCACTTAACTTCTGTCTTGTTTTCTTGACTGTTTTCTCCACTGGACAAAACAGGTGCTTACATAAGTGCTTATTCTCCTCCCTCCAATCGTGGGAACTTTTTGACTTTCTGTTTCAATGGCTGTCACAAAGCAGAGGAATTAGAGACATTCTGCTTAACTGGCCACAAAGTATAATAGCGGTAAATTAAACATTTCGTAGCCTGCTAGAACTTAGAGCTGGAAGGTTCATTGTCCTCTTTTTATAAATAAGGAAACTGAGACCCAGAGAAGTGATTTGACCAAAGTCACATGTAATAAGTAGCTGAGTCCAGATTTGAACCTAGGGCTTTTGATCTGAAAGTTCTCTCCTAGTTGCAAATCCAGTGATCCTAATTATTAACATGAAAAACACTTGGAGGAAAGCAAGCAACTACAGAGCATATCTACTGTGGTATAAAAAGCATGGGGTTTGGAGAGAAAGAGTTGGGTTGAAAATCACCATCTGGGCTACATTCAAACTGTTCAGCCTAGAACCTTGTGGACTTCATCTGTCAAATAGGAGGGTAGGACTAGATAATCTTCTCGCCTTTCCCCTGGCAGTCCCCCAAGCCTGAAATGTTCCTCTGCCTCTTAGAGTGCCTGGCTTTCTTCAAGGTTCTTTTCAAATCCCACCTTCTACAACAGGCCTTGTCAGTCCCTGTTAGCTGTTAGAGCCTTCCTATCTGTATGGATCTGGTACTCTGTATGTATCTGGTATGTACCCATTTAATTACATATTGTCTCCTTTATTTGAAAAACATAAGGTTCATCCTGGAAAGAGAACCTGGTATGACCAATAGACAGCCCACAGTACTGCATTGATATCTACATGAGGTCAAGAGATATTGAAGAAAACCCCAAGCCCTTACCTTCCCAGCACATTGAGTGGACCTTAGATTTATGGGAACACATAGGCCAATCACAGAGGATGGGCAAGCATGTGTCAATTTCTGTCCTTAGAGAAGGCGCCTATGTCAATGAAATCATAGAGCCAATGAAGAATGGTCTTTGCTTTTATATCTTATCCCCCTACTGATGATGATAATGGACAACAATAATAACATATATGTAGTGTTTTAAGGTTTATGAAGAACGGTATAAAGAATATCTCATTTTATATTCTAAACAACCCTAGGAGTTATGTGCTATGATGAGCTCCATGACATCAAGTTCCTTCCCTTCTCCTGCCTTAGTTTCCTTATCTGTTAAATGACCTGGATTCACTAAATGATTTCCAAGTCCAATCATTATCTTCCTCAAAAGGTTGACTTAACTAACTCAGGTACATATAATAATAATCATACAAATAAAAATATGATTTATTATTTGTGAAAGGAGAAGCAGTGTGACCTAGTAGACAGAGAGCTGGCTCAGGACCAAGAGAGAGATCTGGGTTCAAGTCCTTACCCTTGACACACATGAATATGCTGTGTGACCCTAGAAAAGTCACTTAAACTCTCAGTGGGCTAGAGTGGCAACTTACTGACTATAAATCTCGAAGGAGGCACTGATGTGTTTCCCCTCCTGGGAGCTCCCCACAACAGTGAAATCACAGATCCAGTCCCTATCCCTATTTGTGGAGCACTTACTAATTTTTCCAAAACCCTTTCTATCTTGTTTCTTGAGCAGGGAAAAGCCCTTCACATTTGCCTAGAGCGTTGCTTTTCCAATATCATTATACATTACTCCTCTCCACATACTCCATGGTCTGGCCGTTTGGCTTTCTCTCCCTTACTCACACACTCATTTCATCTCATGTCCATACCTTTTCACAGGCTGTCCCTTGTCCCTCCTCACTTCCAGTGAGTAAAATCCCCAGTATCCTTCAAGAACTGCCTGCTTCATGAGACTTTTCCTGATCTTCTCCAGATACTAGTGCCTCTCCTGCAAAATCTCCTTGTATTTATTTTGTCTATTCTTTGTGTGTTGATATGCACATATACACAGGTTGTGTGTATAGAGATAGAGACAGATGATATAGATGTAAATAATAAGGCACATTTGGGATTTAAGGAGAGAGAAAATTGGGATTTCTGCTCAAAGACCAAAGATGGGAAAATTTGTTGATAGCGATTGCAGCAGAAAGAACTTTCTAATACCCTGCTAAGAGTCTAAGTGGAAGGCATTCTCTTACTCTGTTGAGGAAGTAGGGGAATTGAATGGGGTCTTGACTTGCAGTATCTCTTGGAGTCATAGAAGAGACAGCCAACCTTGGGCACGGGCACAAAGAACACTCACTTCCTGATTAACTTTCTTGTTATTACCATGTTATATTATGATTCATTAAGTGTCTTTTTGCTTTGAATTCATGCACTATTCATCCGGCAGACATTCATAGGATGGGGACTCAGAGCATGGATGTAAATAAACAAATACCTTTAGGTGAATGAATCGATTTAACAAATAAATAAATACATTTAAGTAAATAAATAAATTTAAATAAATGAAGGACCTAAACAGGTAATGGGAACCTAGGTGTAGCTGAGAATGAGGCTATGCATATACTGACGGACTAACCCAACTCAACAGCCTGCCCATCCAACCGCATGTGACATGAGCAAAATAACATTTTGCCCACGTGAACATGAAATATGGTATCTCCTTGATATGCTACAAGCTCCATAAGGGCAGAGACTATGTCTTAGCTAAACTTGTTATCTTGCCTAGAGTCCTGCTCGCAGTAGGTGCTTAATCAGTGTTCAGTAAAAGCATGCTTGTAAAATGAATATTTGGTCCCAAAGAAACAAAAGAACAATCTATAAGTAAAAGTTACAAGGAAATAGAAAGCCTAAGGATTATAGGATCATAGACCTAAAAATGAAAGTGGCCTCAGAGGCCAGCTAATCCAATCTTCCCATTTTACAGATGAGAAAACTAAGGTGCAAATGACTTGCTCGAGGTTATTCAGGTTATAACAACAACAGCAACAACAGAGCTAAAATTTATATAACACTTTAAAGCTCTTTTACAAATATTGTCTCATTTTATCCCCACAACATTTGAGAAAGTAGGTTTTATTATTATCCTGTTATTTATAGAAGAGAAAACTAAGGCAATCAAAGGTTAAGAGATTTCTCCAGGGTCACAGAGCTAGCAAGTTTCTGAGGTTGAATTTGAATTCAAGTCTCCCTGATTCCAAGTCTAATACTCCATCCACCATGAGTTAAATGTCAGAGGTAGGGTTTGAACCCATACCCCTGACTCCAGTATCAGTTGTCTTTTCACTGCGCCTCTTTACTTCAGTGAGACAGTTAATCAGTGAGTCAGTTTATTTGTTAGGTACCTATTATGTGCTAGGTACTGAGGATGGAAGAAGAGGCAAAAGGCAGTCTCTGCCTTCAAGGGGCTCACTATCTAATGGATTATCTAGTGGATATTTGACTCATTTTAAGGGAAAAACCTTACAACAATGGAACCATCCAACGATGGATCCAACTGCCTCAGCTCAGATCATTGATGCTGTTCGAGAAGAGGCTAGAAGTGCATCAGTCAGAACTTCTGAACTGTTTGGGATGGTAAGCTGAATGGTCCCTGGGGTCTGTTCCAATCTTCGGGTTGCATGGTTCTATTTCTTCATTCACAATAACCTTTAAAAGAGACCACAAGAAACAGCAGGCATTGCGTATGACCTCAGTGTTCTCCGATGTAAAATGAAGGAGCGGGATTAGAAGGTCCCCAATGCCCCTTCTAGCTCCAGCATTCTATGTCCTAATGTCCCTTTTAGCTCTGATATTAAATTATTCTAAGTGTGTGGATGGTCTAGGAACTTAATTGAAAAGATTCAAAAAAAAATCATTCCCCTATGGAGAAAAAAACCAACAGGTAAATGCCTGGGATTGTCCTGCATGCTTCTGGGAAGAAGGAGATAACACACACACACACACACACACACACACACACACACACACACACACATTCTTTAACTATGACTATAGCCAACAAAATATTATTCTAAGGGTGGGTTCAATGACTGCCAAAGGAGTCTATGACACAAGAAAAGGTTAAGAACCCTTGATCTAGCCCAGGAAGAAACTAAAACCCAGAGAGAAATGATTTGCCCAAACAAACATATCAACTCAGTGACCAAGCTGTGAATGGAGTCAGAAGACCTGGTTTCAAATCCTGACCTTGCCATTTAACAATCAGCAAGCATTGATTAAGCATCTATCATGTGCTAGGTATCAAAAACGTTCTTGCCCTCGAGGAGTTTACATTCCATGGGGGAGAGAAGACCACAATATGTACACATATAAGAATTAATGAAATATGTTCGCTGACTACATATTTGACCTTGAATACGTCACTAAACCCCTATGGACCTCAGTTTACTCACTAAAATGAGAGGGTTGAATTAAGTGGCTTCTAACACCCTTCCCAGCTTCGTATCTATGATCTTCTGGCTCCCAGGCCAGTCTGCTTCCCCGCATGGTCTGCTGCCCTCGGCTGAAGTTACATCGCATCATAAATTCAGGGCAAAGTGTTCTAACCCCAGTTCACTGAAGGTGTCTCATTCTCCAAGAATGCGAGGGTTTATTTATATTAAATTCCATTAACAGCCTGCGTGCCTGAAATCATCCTCCTGCTGCCTTCTGATGACACTTTTCCCATCAGCAAAGTCTATATTCTTTTTAATCTTTGATGAAACGAACAATAATGTCAGAATAATGTGACGTTCAGGCAGTGATTCCCGATAAAAAGAAAAAGGATGAAGCACCCACCATAAAACATTCAAAATTATAACGTAGGGAAGGACGTGATGGTGTCACCCGATAGCAAAGTCAAATGTCCGCAGGAGAGGTTTTGGCACTGAGAAGTTGGAGAGCTGGAGGGGGCCAGTCCGTGCCTGAATTCTCCAGGCTTTCAGAATCTTGTAAGATGCTCCTTAAGGAGCAATACCACCAGCAGCCATACCACCACCAGCAGCAAAGCAGCAACCACAGCAACAACACCAGCAGCAGCACCAGCAACACCCCTTGGGAGGTGTTATTTCCCTCTATTTAACAGAGGAGGAACCGGATGATCAGAGAGATGCCCTGACTTTTCCAAGACTTGGGTGGGGGTGGGGTACCTGACAGGCATCCCCAAATCATGGGGCAGAGGGATTAAACTTCATAACGTGGCATCATGATTTATAGACAAATGTCAATAACAAAGACAAGACTCAAACTCAAGTTTCCAGCTCTAAGCCTAGTCCCCTTGCCACACAGCTAGGCTGTTTCTCACCTGGAAAGAGAAGTCATAATCCAAAGCAGTAAAAGCCAGTGGGCCACAGTGGATTAAAAGCTCGAAGCCTACCCCAGAACATTTCCCAGGTGTGTGACCCCGAGGAAGTCACCCCACCTTTGTCTGCCTCAGTTTCATCATCTGTAAAATGGGGAGAATAGTAACATCTATCTCTCAGGATTATTGTGAGTACCAAAGGAGATGATGCTTGTGGAGTGCATTGGCACACCTAAAAGCACTATGTAAATGCTAGCTATCATTATTGAAGTGTCAGATGGAGGTCCTGGGAATATTTAGCCTGTAGAAGAGAACACTTGGGGAGGGGGTATGTGAGAAGACATGAGTGATATCTTCAAGTGCCTGTGGGGCTATCATGGCTTATAGACAAGTGTTGATTTTCTTTTGCATCTCCATCAATAGCTATGCTCTCCTATTGATAACACAATTCCAGCTTTCCCACGGCTCCGTTAGAATCAAATACCACGACTCGACTGGAGCCACTGCTCCCACCCAACTTCCTTCCTCCTCAGCTCTCACCTCTGGGTGGGGAAGGAGATTACCTAGGGATGGATACACACTTCAAAGCAAGAGTCCCCTTCGTGGCTTAGGACATGCCTGTGGACCAGGAGGAGGCCTCCAGATCAGAGATGAAAAGCCAAAGAGGAGGCAGATGACCCAAGATCTCCACCGCCCAGGAGGATGTAATCTTTCTTGTAGGGCATCTTGCACCAGCCCTCTCCTTCAGAGCAGTAACGACCCAAAACTGGGGTTAAGGCAAATTCATTCGGGGATGAAGTGTTGATCATACCAAAGATATTTGCTGGAGGGGTGGGCAGCCCAGTGACTTGGAAGATAGTGCCGTGATGATTCCAGAACTTCAGGACCTCTCAGGTGATTAGTCTCATCCTCTCCTCAGGGTGGGCATGCCTTCCACAATATCCTCAACATCCAGCCATTACTACTTACTACCTATGGACCCATGGGCAATTTAGCTGCCCCCTTTGTGTCCTAGATCTCTCCTCTGTAAAATGGGAGTGCATTGATTGGATGGAAGTCCCTCACAGTTCTGAATCCTGTGATCCTAAGACTTCCAGTGAAGGGGCAATTTACTGCCTCCTGAGGCAGCGTTTTCCACTGTGAGACAATTCTGAGTATGAGGACATCTAGAGTTAAAATCTGCCTTTCTCACTTCCTCTCATAGCTCCTAATTCCACTCTCTGGACTAACCAGAACAAGTTTTATCCAATTCCCTGTAAATATTTGTGCAGGTGGTCACTTTGAACAGCCTCTCTTCTTCTGTTTCACACAAATCTTTGTTCTCACTTCTGAAGGGAGAGCTCCTTTGGACTCTCACAGATCTCAGCTTAGCAGAGAAGGCTTGGTGTTTTTTCCACACTCCACCCTGGGTGTTATAGTCTCCATTTTGTAGATGAGAGAGATAGTGACTTGCCCAAGAACACACAGCTAGTAAAGCAGTTGAGACTTGAACACAGACCTGTTGGCTACAAGCCTAGTGATCATCTTTCTGCTCCACTATAACACACAGCTCAATGTGGTCTGGATTCTCATCATCCCCATGCCCAACATCATTTATATTTGCATAACATGTTTCAGGGCAAAATGGTCTGGCCAGGAATCTGCAATTCCTACCCTAATCGTGGAAGAGACCAGTAAGACAGCGTGATGCCCCCTGACGCTGGTCCAGAGAAGGCAATGCTTACCCAAACCTATTCAAAGGAATGGAGCTGTAATAGCAGGATGCCAGGCATCAAGACAGCTGAAAAGCTTTTCAAGGTGGGCCTGAGGAACCTGTCCCTCCCTCTCTGCTCAAGTCACACCTATTCTCTGCTTAAGGTGAAAGAGTTATCCCTTGATCCTGGCAGTAGAAAGAATCTGAGCCAAGGAGAAAGAAAAGCTGGTTGTCCCTTGTTTATAACAAACCCTGGGAGGGATGAGGAGGGAGGGGCAGGGACAGGTGAGCCCTGGAGGGTGTGATTGTACTACTGAGTACCCAGAGCAATGAGGAGCTGACATCGAATAAATCTCTTAATAAAATTACTGTGCTCCAGCCCAGCCAACAGGCCAATGTGCAATAACACTTTTTACAATGGGCGCTGATAAGGGAACGAAACTATTCAGGGAAGAAAAAAAGGAAGCCGCCAACAATGGTTCATGCACGCTTGTGCACACACAGGCACCGCAACGTGTGCAGGCATGCAAAACATAGATGTGCTCTGCATGTACACCAATGCCTGTATGTGTGCTCACACTTGTGGAAAACATGCGTGCATATACACGTGTGTGATGTGAATGTTTTAAGTGTGTACAAATCCCGGCACAATGTGCCCATGCTTATGCAAAATATATACCTACAAATTAGCACATGTGTGCATGAAATGGGTGCCCATGTGCATACAGGATATACACATGCATTTAGGCAAAGATGTGCAGGTAACATTCTTGCGCGTGCACATACACACACACACACACACACACACACACACACACACAAAGAATCTCCACACAGTGATTATCAGAATGTTAAAATAATAACCCAGTGAAACAAATACGTCTGCCCCCAAGCAAATTATGTCTCTGCTTTCCTTATGGTGAAGCTTTCCCCATACCTGATAAAGGAATAAACCTGTTAAAGGAATGAATTGACTGTACAAGGAGGTTATCCCCAGATTTACACTGGCTGCCTGTGATAAAGTTGCTGCAGCATTGGTCCAATAGATCATAGAATCTCTGGTCCTTTCAAACAAGATGATCGTAAATAGAACCCTGGAGGGCCCCCTCCCTCCCACTCTGAACGGACCCGGAAGGAGGGACTCCCTGGCTAGATGCTGGGTCCCTGAGTAATCTCAGTGAAGCTCAACCAAAACCTTAAATTCTTTTCCCTCAAACTTTAGACTCCCGGGACTCCCCCAAAACCACAGAGCCCAGCAGCAGCAGCCTGGCCGGGCAGGACAAACCCAGATCTGAAAGATAGGAACCCAAGTTCTGGCCTCAACTCTGCCCTGAGTCGCTGTGTGACCATGGACAAGACTTTTTCGACCTCAATGTCTTCCTCATTAAAATGGGGCTAATGATTTCTTTTCTTACCAATCTTCTATACACACACACACACACACACACACACACACACACACACACACACACACACACACACATACATACACACACCTCTTGGTGTTTAGGGGGAGAATAAAATGAGACTAGATGGGAAAGCACTTTGAAAAGCAAGGACACTTTTCTATACTTAATTCTCTCTTATCACCCAAGAGATGGTCCATGCTTCTAAAACTCCCACCAAAAGATTCCACACCCAGGCCCGGACTCTCAGCACTGTCTCAGGTACAGCAGACTTGTCGAGATTTCAATAGTGAAGAAAATTTTAGTTTGAAACTTGTTCAGTCAGTCAATATTTGTTAAGTGCCAAGCAGTGTACTAAGCACTGGGCATACAAAGATAGTCCCTGCCCTCAGTGAACTCATGGTCTAATGAGGGAGACAGCAAGCAAGAAAATATATACAAACAAGATGTGTGCAGGATAAATAGAAATAGTTCTCAGAGGAAAGGCACTAGAATTAAGAGGGACTGAGAGAGACTTCCCGTAGAAGGTGGGATTTTAGCTGGGATATAAAGGAAGCTGGTAGGCAGAAATGAGGAGAGAGAGCATTCCACACCTGGGGGCAGCCAGAAAAAAAATGCCTGGAGCCAAGAGATGGAATGTCTTTTTCATGTGACAACCTGGAGGCCAATGGCACTGGATGAAAATGTGCATGGTGGAGAGTGCGGTATAGGAAGACTGGAAAGGGAGGAGGGTGGGAGCTCATGAAAGGCTTTGAATACCAAACGTAGAGTTTTTTTTTAATTTGCTTCTGAAGGCAATAGGGAACCACTGGAGGTTATTGAATAAGGGAGATGACATGGGCAGACCTGTGCTTTAGGAAAATCACTGTGATTACTGAATATAGGATGGACCGGAGTGAAGAAAGACTTGAGACAGGCAGACCCACCAGCAAGCTATTGTAGTAATCCAGGTACGAGGTAATACAGGCCTGCACTAGGGTAGCAGCAGTAATAGAGGAGAGAAAGGGGGTACATTCAAGAGATGTTACAAAGGTGAAATTGACAGGCCTTGGCAACAGATTACATATGGCGGCGTGAGAGATAGTGAGAAATCCAGGATGACACCTAGGTTAAGAGCCTGAGGGACTGGGAGTATGATCTTGCCCTAGTAATAGAAAGGATTGGGGGAGAGTTTGGAGGCAAGATAATGAGTTCCATTTTGGATATGTTGAGTTTAAAATGTCTATGGGACATCCAGTTTGAAATGTCTGAAAGGCATCAAACCCTAGCTCTAGTATTCCCTACCTGTGACGCCTTGGGCAAGTCACTTAACCACAAGGCCTCAATTATCTTCTCTGTAAATTGGTGGTAGGTAGAGAGAATAGATTGACTATATTGTTTTTAAAGTCTCTGTCAGTCCCAAACCTATAATCCCATGAGTCTATGAATTGGGAGGTTCTGGATAGGCCTCTAAGCAGCCCAGGGGATATTGAGGCACTGCTTGACTTGGGAATGCCAAGCTTCAGGTTCCTTCCCTCCACCCCAGCCCTTGGTCATTTCCAAGGGATTGGGAGTATTCTGCATTTTCAGAGCAACCCAAGACACTCTATGTTTAGATTACCACCCTAGGCACTCTTCTTGTATTAGAATCTCTTGTTAAAGAGGAAGAGCTAAAAGAGCATGCTTCCAGAGGCCTAAATCTAACTCTGAACTTGGAGTCATAGGACCTGAGTTCAAATCAGAGCTCTGTCTCTCAGTCCCTTGTGACCCTGGGGACTTGACTCAGCTATCTGGCCATTCTATGCCTCCATTAAATGGAGTAAAAGGGATAGGGTTAGATGACCTCTAGGGTGCCTCCTCTTTCTAAATTGATAATCCTATGATCTTGACTTGCATCTTCCATTATAGTGGGCCAAGGTGACAATCACCACTGGGTCAGTCAGAGATTGCAGAAAAGTTCATTTAACCCCTCCCTGCTTGGCTTGCTGCTGATTGGTAGCTCAGCCTTTCACTGCCATTGTTGAGAAGGAGCAGATATGATCTCCTCCGTGTATCAACTCTCAATTTTTCTCTTTGCAATTTCCACTCCTTGATCCTAATTCTGCCATCTGAGGACAGAGTAAATCTAACTGTCCTCTGCAGTGACAGCCTTTCAAATATTTGAAGACAGCTAGCTGTGGTGGTACATACCTGGAATCCCTATGACTGGGGAGGCTGAGACTGGTGGATTGCTTGAGTTTAGGAGTTCTGAGCTGTAAGGGGATTAAAGCCAATCAGGTGTCCACCCTAAGTCTAGTACTAATATGGTGAAGCCCCAAGAGCGAAGTTGGGAGGCGTATTGAAGGGGAGGGGAAGAGGGGAGAGAGACAGGTTGTCTAACGAAGGTGAGCTAGCCTAGGTTGGAAACTCTGCAGGTCAAAGGTCATGTGCTAATTTGTGGCCAGACGGGGCCCATAAGTAACCACTGCACTTTCAGCCTGGGCAAGTTAGAATCAGTCTCAAATAAATACTTTGAGACAATGATTGTGTTTAAAACCCCATTCTACCCCATCCCAATTCTTCTATTTTCTTAGTAACTTCACTCACTGAGTAAAGCCTTCAGTATCAACTTCTATGTAGATAATATCCAAATTTATATCTCCAAGCCTGACTTCTTCTCTTGGATCCAGACAAGACATGTACCAGTTGTGTGACCGGGGCAAGTCAGTCAATGAACCTCTGTCTGTCTCAGTTTCCTCAATTGTAAAAGAAGGAGAATAACACCATCTACCTCCCAGGATTTGTGAAGACCAAATGAGATAATATTTGTAAAGAGCTTAGCACAGTGCCTGGCACATAGTAGGTGCTTAATAAATGCTTGTTCCTTCTCCTCCCTTCTAAGCCACCCCTACCTGAATGTCACACCCACAGCTCAAATCCAACCAAAACCAAGCTCATTAGCCTTGCCCCAAATCTGCTTTTCTTTCTGATATGACTATTTCTCCCATGGTATCACTGTTCACCAACTTTCCCAGCACTCCAGACCTTGGGGTTATCTCTGACTCTTCCTCATTCCTGCCTTTTCATATTCAGTTTCTAAATCCTATGAATCCTTTCTCTATGAAATGTCTTCTATTAGTCTCCTCCATTTTAATCACACTGTCACCAGCCCAGTATAGGCTTTCATCACTATAAACCTGGGCAAATGGGATAGGATCCTAAGCGGTCTTCCTGCATCCACCATCTCCAATACACCCTTCATACAGCTTCCAAGGTTGTCTTCCTTATGCCCTCACTGATGTGGTGACTCTTCTGCTCAAAAATCTTCAGTGGCTCCCTATTACTTAGGTACTGAAGTTCACACTTCTTAGTGTGGCATTCGAGGCCCCCTATAATCTGGCACCAGATCACCTTTCCAGCCTTGCCTCTTATTAGTGCAGTCTAAATGGAAAATTTTGCCACCTGAATTTGTTCTTCATTGACCTACCTCTATGATTTGGTCACACCATTCCCTTTCACTGGAATGTCCCTTCTGCCTCCCCCCACCCAGCCCTCCTCTGTGTACTTGCCAAAGTCCCTCCGCTCCTTTAAAACTCAGCTCAAATGCCACCTCCTCCAGGAAGTCTTGCCAGACCCTTAGCCCTCTTTTCGCTCTCAGACCTCATGGAGCACCCTCTCTACCACTCTTATTACATAACAGTCTAGTTATCTGTTTCTGTGTCTAACTCTAACCCTTTCTAGTCTATGGGATTCACAAGGGCAGTGTCTGTCTTCACCAAACTGTGGACCTGCCCACATTATCTAGCAGAGTGCTCTTCAGGCAGAAGTCACTTAATGAATGCTTGTCAGATTGAGTTAGAAATCAAAGAGAAGGAAGAGAAAGAAGAGGAGAAGGAGAGGAAAAGAAGGTGAAGGAGGAGGAGAAAAGAGAGAAAAAGAAAGAGGAGGGGGAGGGAGGAAGAAGAGAAAGGAGGAGGAGGAGGAAGAAAAAAGGAGAAAGAGGACGAGAAAGAGAAGGAAGAGAAGGAGAAGGAGGAGGAGGAGGAGGAGATAGAGGAAAAGAAAGAGAAGGAGGAGGAAGAGGGAGGAGGAAGAGAAAGGAGGAGAAGGAAGAAAAAAGGAGGAAGAGGAAGAGAAAAAGAGAAGGAGAAGGAGGAGGAGGAAGAGGAGAAGGAGGAGGGAGAAGGGGGAGGGGGAAGAAGGGGAGGAGGAGGAGGAGGAGGACCCTAGTGTGGTAGGAAAAGCGCTAGACTTGGAGACAGTAGATCTGGATTTGAATTAACTGTGATAGAAACTGATTGACTATGGCTAAGTCATTTAAGTTCTCTGGGCTGCAGTTTCCTCATCTGTAAAACAGGATGATGATAATAATATTTGTGCTGACTACCTTTCAGGGATGTTGGAATTAAAGTGTTTTGCAAACATTAAAGCACATGATAGTGATATAGGACAGATAAATAAAAGACAGAAGGGCCGATATGATTGATGGGTGGGGTCTTTTCATGTGTCCACTGTTAATCATGGGGTTTGGAAAATATGCTCTATAAATGCTTGTTAAATTTTATATTGAATAGATAAGCATGCATATACACAAATATACATAGATCAGGAAAATATATGCACAATGGCTTGCAAATAATGGTTTTAGAGAAAGCTAAATGCGATGGATACGATGTTGGCCCTGGAGTCAGAAAGACCTGAATTCAAGTCTGGCCTCAAACACTTACTAGCTGTATGACACTGGGCAAGTCATTTAACCCCTGCTTGCCTCAGTTTCCTCATCTGTAAAATGGGGATAATAGCACCTGCTCTCAGGAGTATTGAGAGAATTAAGTCAAGTAATAATTGCAAAGCATTATTATTATTACTTGAAGGGAGACGTGTCCTGAGAATCTAAGAAAATGCTGAGTGGGACAATGCACACCTGCCTTAAGGGACATACTTGAGTTAGCTACAGAGACACTTGGAGAGAAAGCTTTCAGGTAGGTCATCAAGAGGAAGAGATTTTTGTATTCTGTGAATTTTCAAATGGCAGGTGAAATGTCCTAAAGCTCTGGACATCCTCCTGGTGTTCCTTCCAGGCCTTACAAGCCTAGAGCCTGCTGAGAAGAGGACCTCCCTGGGGCAAGAACCTTCTTTCTCTCCTTGTTTGAGCTGAGATCTTATCATGCTCCCAGCTGAAGACTTCATTTGCTCTTGTGTATTCTTTGCTCTAGTCTAATCTAGAACTGCTCTAATTTCTGTTGGCTGCCTTGCTTGGATAAATAGGTTTATTCACTATTCTCTATTTGGGCTTTTGTGTAATCAGCATTTAGTGAGGAGGGGTTAAAGCTTGTAAGTGTAAGCTCGAGGCCACCCTCCCTCCTAAAAGGCTATCAGGAAAATGGTTTTCCTTCTGAATCTCTAAAAATAGTACCACTAGATTAGAGATATTTGGGGGGTGATAGGTAGATATAATTCTAGCCGGATACTACTCTTGGAGATAGGAAGCTCAGTTGTCCGAGATTCTGCTTGGGCTTCTCTCTCTCAGGCTAGGATACTTGTGATGCAGGCACAGACCTCCTCCTACTTTCCATAATGGTAGACCAGACTTCAGATCATATACATCCATTCCATCCACAAGCAGTGTCCATATAGACAGTATACTTACGCTACAAGATACCTAGATATCCAGATACACACAGAGACAACATACCCATCTGAGACCTTCCTACTATGTCTCCCTGCCATACCTGGGCATTGTCAGGGGTTGCATTGACTTAGTTTACTAGCTCCCAAGGACAATCAGCCAGTTACTAGTCAACAAGTATTTATTAAGCCATTTATAATTAAATAATAATTTATTATCATGTGCCAGGCACTGTGCTAAGCTCTGCAAATGCAAATTCAAGCAAAGCAGGGTCCTAGTTTCCTTATTCTCCTTTTCTTCCTCCTCCTCCTTTTTCTCCTCCCACTGTGCCCCACCTCCCTGCCCCCAATGCAGCTGGCAGATACCTAGACCCAAAGTAAGTGTTTTAGAAAAACTTACTGAATCAGTAGTTGGTCAAATAAATGAATTACACCAGAAAAGGAATCCTCCAACTTCTATTTCTTTCCTCCGGGTGGTCAAAGGAAAACCTAGACTTAGCATTAGAAGTCATGGGTTCAAAGCTCAGATCTAACAATAACTAAACAGCTGCCATTAGTTTCGCTATCTTTCTTTGACTTTTAGTTTCCTCATCTATAAAATGGGAGTGATGATACTTATGCTGACTCCTTCACATGGTTGTTGTGAGGAAAACTTTTTGTAAATTTTGAAATGCTGTAAAAACAGGTGTTGTCATTTTTGTGGGCTGATTTATGGACTGATGGAACTGACCTAATCGTTCCTTTCTTTTAGGCTCAGCCATACGGTTGGAGTAAACCTCAGCGAACTTGAGAAGTTTGTCTTCCATACAACCAGGGTCCACACTCTGCGCCCTTCCCCATCCCTTGGCAGACCCAGATAGAACAGCCAGAACGCCCCGCTGCAGCACCCACCGTAGCCAGCCTTCCCCAGGCAATGCTCCAATCTCTAGGCCTTGCACTCCCTTCCTGGCCTCTCCATCATGATTCTCAATAGTTTCCTTGAGAAGTCAGGCATTCAATTTAGCTGGGGGGGGGGGCGGGGCGCACAGGCAGAGGAGGGGGCAAGGGGAGCTGGTGTTACATTATAAAGAAGGATCACACATAAGGTAATGCCCAACTCAAATAAGTAGTCTTTCATGGAGAAAAAAGTTTTCATATGGAAAACTAAAGCATTATGAGTAATGAGTTGGTGAGATACTGGGGTCAGGGAAGACCCCACATATCATACCACTCTGCCTCTGTGCAACATCAGATCATCTGGGTCTTGGGGCTTCCAACCCAACACCCTGAGGAAGAGTTTTTGCTCTTCTTCCTGTACTCTACCTCTCCTAGAATTCCCAGAAACCGACACAGATGGAAGAACATCTCATAGATGTGCAGATGTATTGTGCCTATAGGCATACAGCTGTGGTTTTGTGTGCTCCTGTGCCCATATATTTGCTCCACATTTTAGGAATGACATGTTGAAATCTATCCAAAGGAGGAAGAGGAGGATGACTAGATTTCAGTCCCTCCTCACGTCTGGCTCTTAGAATCATTTATTTTCTTCCAAGCTCGGCTCGAACATTACTTCCCAGATAAGACCTTTCCTGATTCTCTTGGCCGCTAGAGGCTCTGACCTTGTATCGATTTTATCTGTACTTACATGTGGACGTGTTGTTTCCCCCAATAGAATTTAAGGTTCTTGAGGGCAGAGACTACTTCACTCGTACCTTTGTAAGCCCAGTGCTTAAAGGCACAGTGCCTGGTATATAAAAGGCAATTAATCAATGCTTACTGATTGATAGTGAGGCGTCTGGTGAAGCCCTATGACGATCAGTGAGAAGAATGGTGGGTACTCAGCCTAGAGGGAAGACTTGGAAGGGTCAAGCTGACTGCCCAAGCAGCTGAAGGGCCATCAGGTAGAGGTCAAAGGAACTTCCTTAGGATCAGGCTCTGCAACTTACTAACAGCGAGTTTATGGACAACTGACTTTCCATCTCTGGACCAAATTGGCCCCCACATTGTAGCCCCCAGGAGCGCCCTCAGCTTCCCCTGGACAGAGCCCTTGGGTTCAGGGTTCTCTGTGAGTTTACGCTCCTAAAACTGTAGCTCACAAATCCCCACCAGTGTGTTCAGCTTTAATAGTCAGCTGGAGCACACCGCAAATTTAATGAAATTAATTTTTTAATTATGTATTAATTATTAATTATTAAATTATTAAAAAATTAAATTAAAAAATTAAATTATTAAAACAATTAATTATTAATTATTTAATGAAATGGCATGTTAAGAAAAATTAGTGGCAAAGCACCTCCCTACAGGAAATCTGGAGTTTCCCAAGCAAGGCACACCTTCCCACAAGCTGCCCACCATTTCTGGACCACAAGTCACGCCTCATCTCTGCTCGTTGCAATTCCTCTTTTCTTTTGAGGCTGATGAGGCTCAGGCAACACCTCCTTTATGGAGCCTTCTCTGAGCCCTCCCAACTAAAAGAAAGTCCTACCTCCTCAGACAGAAGAGCTTAGAGCTAGAGCTCTTTGTGTGTTGTTGTTCAGTCATTTCAGTCGTGTCTAATTCTCCATGACCCCGTTTGAGGTTTCCTTGGCAGAAGTACTGGAGCAGCTTACTGTTTCCTTCTCCAGCTCATTTTACAGATGAGGAACTGAGGCAAACATGGTTAAATGATTTGTCCAGGGTCACACAGCTAGTCTTTGTCTGTATCTCTCCCTTTTCTATATCTCACTGTCCCTTGCATTTTTCCCATCTATGTAAATGTTATATCCAGTCCCTACCCCAGACTTGTCCGGTAGAATTTTAGGTCTTCAGGGGCAGGCACTGGTACCATTTTTTATTTTTCCACGTCCAGTATCTTGTACGTAATAGAGGCTTGAGAAAAATTGCCTTCCAATGGTGAGATTGTGTGATTCTGTGCACATGTTTGTGCATATACGTGTGCCCACATGTGCTTAAGTGTATCTATGTGCACATGGGTATGTGTATGGACTTCTGTTCATACACGTGTGTGCAAGTTTTCATTTCCTTTAAGAGAGTAAGCTCATAGACCCCTTGATGGGTCTATTCTTTAGGTGAAACACTCACTACTCCCCCCGTCATACCACCCCAGAAACCCAGCTGTTCTCTGATGAAGATCACAAAGTAGAAGACCCACGATATGTCTCACAGTGGGCAATGCTCTTAGAAGCTGGAATGAATAAGTAAGTTCATTATATTCTACAACCCGATAAGACCAAAGTCCTGATTACTGTGTTAAGACCAGGCCTGCAATGTTATAAATTTCCATGCACAGCACTCCTGGCCTGGTTGGTTCTCCATCTCAGAGGTAGGAGAAGTTAATTATGTTTATGGGCTCAGATATTGTATGAGGATATCAGGATATCTTGTCACAGTCCAGGAGACGTTGTGTAGCAAGGAGCCCACCCCATGTGCAGAGAATTATTCTAAAAAATACTCAAAGTGACAGATGGATTTTTTGACCTGTATCCATCATGGCTTCACTGATGGGGGCTCCTCCCACCTGCTCTAGCAACCAAGAGCCCTTGGGTATTCCTCGATGATCCTGGTTCCCAGGAACCTTTTGGTGGATGGCCCTGCCAGAGTGGATGAAAAGGTTAATGGGAATTGGTAATTTTTTTCATTATGAAGGAATCTAAAGGCGAGAAAGCCGCATGCCCAGCTCGCTAAGTGGCCCACGAGACAATCGGTAACCCTGGAGTACACTCAACAATCTTTTCTCTTTTTTTTCCAATTGCCCACCACAGCCTATATTACAAATACATAAATCATAATGTTTCAACAAAAGCAAAATGTAATTTTCTCCTTTCAGCTGTTATCGGGGCTGGGTGGGATATGGCAAGCTGCACCCGGCTCATTTATTACCCTAGCTGAATGGATAATGGCAGGAGAACCGATTATAGCCAGCTTTGTTCGGCCTCTGAATGTGCTGCAGAAACCTGTGGCCGACCAAATCTCCTCACATCTGTAATAGATACACAGCACTCTATTATTTCATGCCAGAGCAGAATTAAATAGTTGTGTGTGTGTATGTATGGGGAGGGGGGTGGTTCATACTGGGAAGAGGGGGGAGGTGAGTGTCCTGCACCACAGACATCTCCCATAGTCCTCCCCATGCCTGCCAGAAGAAAGTCACAATGAGAGTAGTTAGATTAGTTAAGACACACAATTTATGGAAATTGAAGTAAGTTTGAGGACAAAATTAGGAGCAAGGCATGGTAGAGTATCTGAGGTGGTCAGGCAAATAGGATAGACAGAAAATTTTAATATGGTCATTTTTAGAGTTGGATGTCATTAAGCAAGTGCATTGATTGGAATTAGATGCATTGAGTTGCTGTGCAAATATATAGACCCCATGTTTTGGACAGACCTGGGATTGCAGCCATTTAGGGAACTCCCAAGTGAGGAAATTCCCTCCTCCAAAACCAAGCTGTAGCAGCTCACAGTCCTGGAGAATTCTCTGGGACACTGAGAGATCATAGGATTGGAGATTTAGGGGTAAGAGGAACCTCAGAGGCTTGGAAGTCCAGACCCTTCTTCGTCCTGTTCGTCCAGGTCTGAGGATGCTGAATCTGGAGAGGCTGAGCACAAGGTAACACAGGGAGTAAGGGACAGAGGCTAAATTTGAACCCAGGCTTTCAGGTTCCAAAGCCAGTGTTCTTGGGAGGGGTGGGAAGGGAAGCAGGAGCAGGGCAGGGGCAGGACTGTGCATAGATCAGGAATCAAACCCAAGCCTCCCTAATAGAAGGAAAAGAAAGTGACACTTTCTCTGCAAGTTAAAGTTTTAGAGGGGCTTCTAGGGCAATGAAAAGTGAAGTGACTTATCCAGGGTCACATAGCCAGTATGGGTCAGAGTCCAGACTTGAAGTCAGCTCTTCTTGACTCTAAGACTAGATTTCTATACGGAAGAGGAGAGGGGAGGAGAGGAGAAGAAGAGTAAAGGAAGAAGAAAAAAAGAGGAGGGAAGAAGAGAGGGAGAGGAAGAAGAGAGAAGAGAGGAGGAGGGAAGCAAAAAAGAAGGAAGAAGAGAAGAAAAATAAATGAAAGAATAAATAAATGAATGGATAGACTAGATAGGCAGATAGATAGACAGACAGACGGACAAACAGATAGATAGATAGATAGATAGATAGATAGATAGATAGATAGATAGATAGATAGGTAGACAGACAGACAGACAGACAGACAGACAGACAGACAGACAGACAGACAGACAGACAGACAGATAGACAGACAGACAGACAGATAGATAGATAGATAGATAGATAGATAGATAGATAGATAGATAGATAGATTTTCTTAAGAAGAGAGAAAACTTTCTTGATCCTCCCTAGCCTTGCAGGGGCCCAGATCCTAAGCTCAAGCCTCTTTCTTCTAGCATCTCCCTTACACATATAAGGTCTGGAGATGTGAAGACCATTTATACCCCAGAAAAGCAATGCATTTTTCACCACCTTTAAACCTGGTTCCAGTGGCTCGGGGTGGGGGTGGTAAAGGATAGAATGCTGGGCTTGGAGCCAAGAAGACCTGAATTCAAATCCTACCTCAGCTATTCAGCTGTGTCATCCTGCTGGGTAAGTCACATTAACCTCTGTCAGACTCAGTTTACTCATCTGTAAAATGAGGATAACAATAGCACCTCCCTCCCAGAGTTGTTACGAGGATGAAATGGGATCACATCTGAAAACACTTGGCAAACACTAAAAGCTCTGTAGAAATGTTAGCTATTATCAGAGAGGTGGAGTGGTTTACTGGAAAGAATAGTAGAATAGGAATAAAGGGAACTGGATCCCAGACCTGGCCCTAGTGCCATTTGTGTGTCTGTGGACAAGTCACGCCTCTCAAATCTCAGTTTCCCCATTCGTGAAATGGAAATATTAAGTTTTTCTGTACCTGTCCCATAGGTCTATCGGGAGGGGAGGGATGTATAAACTTTAGGACACCATAGAAATGGGGGCCGTTACCTCAGGGGTCCTTCAGATCACCCAGGTCAGGGGCAGGTAGATGGTGCAGTGAATAGAGTGCTCAGGAGGACCTGAGTTCAAATCTGACCTCAGATACTTGACACTTACTAGTTGTGTGACCTTGGCCAAGTCACTTAACCCCAGTCTCTATCCCAGACCAAACTCAAGTTAAGTGGCACTAAAGATTCATACCCCTTGGTCTCTATGGCTCATAATGTTAGTACTGAGGCCTCAGTGGAGCCACAGCATGGCCAGTTTGGGAGTTGGAAAGATGGCCTGATGAAATGTTTTCTCATGGGAGGTGGGATCAGTGGAAATGACAAGCATTTAGAAAACTTTTAGATAATTCTTTATGACAAGTAATAGCCCTCTAGGAGAAGGAGGGGCAGGGACGTGTTAGGAACTTTAGATGATATAAAAACAAAAAAGTCCTTTTTTTAAAGAAAAGGTTGAAATAAAAACCTTTGTTGGGAACACAAAGATTTTGCTGTGATGGTTTATCAAACCCTCAATGTAATTGTAGATGCCAGGGCATGATTCATGAAGTCATAGACTTCACAAGGACTCATGAAGCAGGGAGAGGGTGCATGTTTTTGCCACCAACATCAGAAAACCGCAACATTTTCCATTAAAAAAAACAATCTAGAGAGTCACTCTACCTGTTCCTAAGGGAGAGAAGAGAAAAGAAAAGACACTAACCCTAACCCAGAGCCAAGTAAGGCCTAGAGATCCTCTGTGAAAGAGGAGTAAGGAAGTATCTCATAGCAGTTGTCTTAGAAGCTTTATTTTGCATAATTAGAATTACTCAAAGATAATAATGAGGCCCCAAAGTTTAATAGAACTCCAAATTACACCAATTTTATAGAAACATGTGTGCCCCTACCTTTGAATGTCTCGCCCTATAATAGAGGGGACCTGAGTTCTTGAAGGCTGTGACACTGGAGAACTGGGTTTGGTAGGTCCCACCAAACCAAAAGAGCCTCAAGAATGGGCCCATTCTTGGGATTGTGTATGTTTTCTCCACAGATCAATGCCAGTAAGTAGGAAGAGGCTGATCAAAAGTTTGACCTAAGAAACTCCTCCAGGCTGTCAGCTAAAGCACAGAGGGGTTGAGATGAGCATCATTTGGGAAAAGATGCAATCCCAGATTCTTTGTTAATAACAACAAAGATCATAAGGACCATGATGTCATTTAAACAGGGCTTTAAGATCCACAATCCCCTTTTTCCCTTTTTCTCATGAATGGAAAGTGAAACATCCAATCCTTGACTTATTGAAGTAAGTTCTCTCAGCCTACCTTTCTGGCTTTCTCTCTTCTTTACTGATCCTGTGGTCCAGTCAAATTGGTCTTCTTACATGTCTTCATATATGACATAGAGACATCTCCACCCCAAATGTTCATACGGACTATTTATGACTGACTTATGGTAGAGCCTTCTGAGCTCATCTTGGGCTTATCCGGCACAATGTACCTTGACCCCATCATAGTGATATCATTTTGGTCCTCTTTGAAAATGAAGGACAACAACCATCCATGCCACTCAATTGCCTGTCTCCATCCTCCTGCATCTCCATTCCCCCCATGCCAGGGATGTTCCCTCTTGTTACTCTTCCAAGCCTCAGTTTCCTCATTTGTAAATGGGGGGGTTGAATAGAGAGATGTCCTCTGCAGTCTCTTCTAGATCTAAATCTATCTATGGTCCTAATAAGACCTCCCTTCCTTCTGGGTCTCTTCTAAGAAGGGTACTTTGTAAACCTTAAAGCCTTGTAGCTAAAACTTTTCAAAAAATCCTAAATTGAAATTTCCTGGGACACCTTTCCAGAGCCCTTCTTCCTTCTTGGTAAGCTGACAAGCAGGACCCGTGGATGGGAAGCCGAGGGGCCAGAGTCTGAGAGAGTCTGTGAGAGGTAATTATAAATCTACGTAGTAAAGCCTTTGCCCAGAGTTTAATGGGATTCAATAGAAAACATGATTCAGGCCCATGTCTCTCTGAAATTAGCCAAATAACATAATAGCCCTTTCTTTTCAGTAATCCATCCTTCCCTCCTCCCCCCAGGTCCCCCCCCCCCCCCCCCCCCCCCCCCGCCAGCACCATGCGATCTCATCTCTGCTTCTGTTTGATCCTGGCAGGAGGAAGGTGCTTGGCTGGATGGCCAGGTTACCCAGCCCCTGGAGGAAAGGAAAGAAGGAATGAAGGGTATGCAAGGTTACTGTGAGTAGTGGCCACTTCAGAGCAGGTGCATAGTGATCCTTAGGGGAAGAGGGGGAAAACACAGACAATTTAATTAGATAAGGAAAAAATATTTTTAAAAAAAGGTAAGTGGAGCAAAAAGTCTCTCCACCAAGTGAAGGAATAACCTTAGCTCCCTGTGTTAACACCATTTGGGGAACAGAAGATCCCCCTCCCCATTTAAATAGCTCATCCCCAGGGAAAAAGCCAATCGAGTGGCCTAAAAACTAGTGTCATTCCTGTGTTTGGGTCAGGGGCCCTTCTGTTCCCCTAAAACTCCCTCCAGCACTTCTGTTAAAGGGTCAGAGGCTCTTTTAAACTGCTGCTTTCTCCATCCAACCTAGTAGGCTAGAGCTCCCAACCTCCCTGTGTCTCACCCTAGTATTGGTCCTTCTGGCCAGTTATTAACCTAACCATTACTAGGCATCCACGGCGGCAGCTGTGAAGTTTCAATGGGGAAAATTCACGCCCCCCACCCCCACCCCAGCCCACACTGCCCCTCAGATAGCCTGCAATAGGGAGTGCCACGGGTGCCCCCTGAAGAGCAGTCTTTGCTCTCCAGGGCAGTGAACCACAAAGTAGAGGTCCCTCCCTGTCCCACATCTGGGATGGGAGAGAGCGAGCACCACAGGATGGACAGGCATGGATGGGCAGTGATGTCTACCTCAGGATTTCACTACGCTCTCTTTCCCCCAAAACCCACCTTCAGTTCTTCTGAACTTCCCTGTTTCTGTCTTGGACACCATTGTTCTTCCAGTTGACAATTTCTCACCCATTCCATAGAGCCAGTCAGTTATCAGATCTTGTACTCCTGCCTCAGCCATTTCTCTTCCATCTATCCCCTTCTCTCTGCTCACACAATCACCAGCCAAATTCAGGCTTTCATCATTTCCTGCCTGCAGCCTCCAAATTGTCCTCCTTGCCTCTGGTCTCTCCTTCTCTAATCCAGTCAAGGAGGTCAAAGACAGAAAAAAAGATCTCACGTGTCCCAAAGTATTGGAATCAAAGTAAGTAGCCATCATTTAGAAATCATCTAAAAAAAATGTGGCACATGAATACAACTGAATATTACTACATAGTAAGAAATAATGAATACAGAGAATTCAGAGAAACACAGAAAGACTCACAGGTGGAGGACACAAGCAAAACAAAGAAAACAATACATATGATTATTACAAATATGTAAATGGAAAGAAAAACAAAATAAGACCAAACCCTGGATATTTATAACTACCGATCTTGGCCTCCTCAAAAGAAGGGAGAAAATACGCCTCCTGTCCTTCAATAGAGAAGTTCAAGGGATTATACATGTGGAATGTTGCATGTGCTGTCAGACTTAGACATGAGTTCAAATCTGACCTCAGAAACTTACTACCTGTATGACCCTGTGCAAGTCACTTAACTTATGCCTGCCATCAGTTTTCTCAAATATAATATGGTAAGAACTATAGTACCAACTTTCCAGAGTGATTGTTAGGATCAAATGAGATAATATTTGCAAAGCACTTGGAATAGTGCCTAGCACATGGTAGATGCTTCATAAATGTTTATCCCTTTCCTCCTCTGGATGATATTTTAAGTATTTAATAATATATGCTTGTGAGTCTTTTATGTTTTGAGCACTTCTTTTGTGGTAGTAGGAGTAGCTATCCATCATCTACTCAATACTTTGTACATTGTGTCTTTATTTTGCATATTAAATATCTTTATTACAAGGGACTCTGTTCATTCTTTTTGGGGTGACCCTGTGAGCCATATCTAAGCTATGTGTATTTACTCTTGAGTGGAGACAAAAAAAGCCAGATAGAAATAATAGAAGTGTGACTCTCCTCTTTAGGAGAGTCATTTCTAACTCCATAATAAATTTGGACACCATATGAGTCTAAAACCAGAGCCCTTCCTAGGATGGGTCTCCTCTGAGCTCCAATTCGCAGGTAAATTGAGGGAATTGGACTAATTGGTCTTTATTGTGCCTTCCAGACAAACATGGTGGGGGAATGAGATCATAGAACCACAGAACTGGAATGGACCTCAGACAGCATCTAACCCTACGCCTTGGTCAGTCTCCTCCCCACAACCACCGGAAGCCATCTCTCCCAATAGCCTATCACTATGTTCCAAAGTCCACCAGTCAAGCTTCATTCCTTTGGCTTAAGCAAGCACTGACCTTTTGGCTCCTTTGTTAAAATATAGACCTCCCCCCAGAGGTGGGAGAATGGAAAAAGGGGAAGAAGGGGCTCATGTTCAATGTCCTCCAACTCAGCATGAGGGACTTTACCAGCCACTTGCTTTCCTGACGAGAGGGACTTAGTATAGACTAAAATCTCTGGGGCCTGGGTGAAGAGGATGCCAAAACAAGGTGAGGGAAGGCAGCACCAGAAGGCTTTGCCAACCTCCAGCCCAACTTTGATGGTCCTTCTCCAACACCCCCCAAGCCTACTAACATGACATGATATGAAGGAAACTCCAAAAGAGAGAATCTGTCAAGCGCCTAGAATTCAATCTTTAACCAGTCATTCTTTAAAGTTAAATACTGCCCTCCAAAGATTACAAGCCATTTTCTTATAGCTGTCACCCCCATCTGCAATCCATCCCACAGACTGCCACCAAACTCAATCTGAATGTCGCCATATCATCCATGAAACTTTCCTTGATCACCCCAGCTTTCCTTGAACTCTCTGCTCTGAGACCATAGCCCTTTGTTGTTCTCTTATGTACTCATACTCTAATCAGCATTATTCTTATCTATGTACTTCCGCATCAACAAACCTTTATTCGTTAACCCTATATGGCAGTACCTGTCCTTGATGTCCTTTGGACATTTCAGACTGGATGTTCTAGAGCAACTCAAACTCATCACCTCCAGAAAAGAACAGATTATCTTTCCCCTAAAAGTCTTATCTCTTCCCAATTTTTTTTAGAATCCCACCATTCTCCCAGTCATCTAGGCTTGAAGCCTCGAGGTCATCCTCACTCACCACACATATTCAATCCGTTGCCAGATCTTGTCATTTCTTTCTCCATGGCATCTCTTGAATACACCCCCTCCTCTCTACTCCCGTAGCCAACACTCTGGTCAAGCCCTCATCACCTCACACCAGGACTATTTCAAGAGCTCCTGCCACTTGCCTTTCTCCACTCTAATCCATTCTCCACTCAGCTGTCATATTGATCGTTCTAAAGTACAGTCCTGACCATGTTACCCTCCTCCTCCCATAAATTCAATGGCTCACTGTTACCTCCAGGATTAAATATAAAATCCTCTTCATAACCTGGCCTCTTCCTATATTTCAAGTTTTCTGTCTTTATTCCTGTCCAAGGACACTATGATCCAGCAACATTGACCTCCATGTTGCTCCTTTCACACAATACTTCGTATCTTTCCACTGGCTTCCCCCATTCCAGGAATGCTCTCCCTCCTCACCTCTACCTCCTAGCTTCCCTGGCTTCATGACTCAGTTCAAATCTTACCTTTTTCAAAAGGCCTTTCCCGGTCCCTCCCACTCCTAATGCATTTCCTCTGAGACTGCCTTCCATTTATGCAGTATACCTCTTGGAGGTACATATTTAAGTACATACATATTGTATGTATGTACATATATATTTGTGTGATGTCTCCTTAGAACATAAGCTCCTTGAGGGCAAGGGCTATGATTTTGCCTTTCTTTGTATTTTCAGTATACAGCTTAGTACAGAATAAGCCCATAATAAATGCTTGTTAACTGATTAACTAAAGACACAAAGATGAGAAAGAGCATGTTTTCAGCTTAACCTTTGGGAGGGTGGGAAGATGAGCCACATTTCCCATGACAGCCAAGCATAGGGCATGAAGATGGGTTACATCTCACCTAGATGACCATAGGCTTATCACCAAGGCAACCACAACTACCCCTATTCTTCTAGTATTTTCTTTAGTCCCCCTTCCCTCCACTGTACAAATTCTCATCTCTCCTCTTCTGGGACACACAGCCGTAGCTACACAGGTGCCATCAGAAAAATTCCCCACCACCACCATCCCTGCCCCCCAGATTACCTTATGGTGACAGCAGGTATGGGGGTGGGGGACTCTGCACCCAGGGCCAGTGTTCAGTGAGAACAAGCTCCCCTCACCTCCATTTTCATTTTGGGTGGGACAGTGCATCTCACAAGATGAGCAGGTATGGATGGTTTATAATCTTGTGTACTTTCCCCCAAAAAAATATTTCTTCTCCAAACTCCCCAATTTCTACTGAGGGCACTACCATCTTTCTTTGACTCCTTACCCTCCCTCACCCCATTTATTCAATCAATTACCAAATCTTGTCAATTCCACCTCTTCTCCTTCCTTCTATCCCCTTTTCTCTCCTCACACAGCTACCGCTCTACTTCAGACCCTCATCACCTCTTACACCTAGACTACTGCAATAGCCTTCTACCTGGTCACCCTGCCTCAAGCCTCTTCCTTATATAATGCAGCCTACATTTAGCTGCCAAGATGATTTTCCAGACTCTGTGGCTTCCTATTGACACTAAGATGAAATATTATTTCATCTTTAACTTCATTCTTTAAAAATTTTATTTTGTGTACATGTTGTAACGAATGTACATAGTTGTTCACACAAGAGCATATGTTTATAATATACAAATGAGTATGCATACATTGAGAGTCAACGTTCCACTTTATTTTTTCTCATGAATGGGGAACATAATCCCTAAAAAGTTTGAAGACCACTAGCACAAATAATAGATTTAGAGTTGGAACCTTAAGGGTCACCTAATGCAACCCCTTCATTTTACAGATACTACCTGAGACGCAAAAGGGTTAAGTCACTTGCCCAACCTCATACAAATAGTAAATGACGGAGCTGGGATTTGAACCTGACTCCAACTCCAATATTCTTTCCACTATGTCATAGAGATGAGTCCACCTCACTGGAGGCAATTACCAGTTGGGGAGTTTTCTCCATTTATGGGATCACAAGTCAAAAAATTAAATTTTAAAAAACCAAATGAGGAAAGTGAGTCTCATAGAGGTGAAATGACTTGTCTAAGATATCATGGCTACCACAAGAATACAACTCTCCCGACTCCAAGCCTAGGACGCTTTTCAATATGCTTTAGTCTCTAATCTTCTCTGGGAACTTATTAGAGATCTTAACCCAAGATAAGGTTTAAGAAGATGGACAAGGTAGCATGTGAAGAAGAAAATCTATACCCTGGCAGTAATGGTCATAAAGCAGTGGAGTGGGTGGGTAATAGTTCCTTGACTTCTAATTTGTGAGTAATGTGTTGCACAATGAGGTTGCAATTTTCTAATTGTGATTGCCATTTTAATTTTACTCACGGCTGTGCAGCTAACAATGGCAAGTCTAGTAATTAAAATTAATTGTACCTTCACCTGCATATTTCTATTAGGCTGTTCAATTTAGTCTGCAAGCTCAATGATTTTGTTCTCTGAAAGATGCTGAATTCATTTCACCGAGCCCAATTAGGCCACACTCTAATTCCTCCAATGTGAAAAACAAGCATTTCACTCTGCACCCCCCCTTACTCCAAGGGCTCCCCAGGCTCTCATTTTTAAAGCCCACCGGCCCGGCCCAGGGCAGGGCCTTCTCCAGCCTAGGAAGCCTCTATTTAGCCTGGTAGCAAACATGGCAGCTTGGTTCTGAAATGTGAATGACAGAGTCTAGGAATAAGCCTTAGGAAAGGGGGTTGGGTTTCCACATTTTATAACTCAAAGTTAAGTAGGTTTTTATGGTTGCAGCACACTTCCTCCCTCTCCCTAGCCAGGATATCATTTGATCTTCAAAACAGCTGTGAAAGGGAGGACCTAGAGATAGCAAGCTATACTAGAAAAAGTCCTAAGAGGGAGGAAGGAGGGCCTGGGTTCAACTCTTGACACCAAGTGTTAAGGGACCTTAGAGACCCTGTAGCTCTGGGACTCTTAATATGGTGCCCATGAGCATTTTTAAACATATTTTCATAATAGTGAATTTCAATATAATTGGTTTCCTTCATAATCCAATGTATTTTATGCATTCAGAAACATGATTCTGAGAAGAAGTCCATAGACGCCATCAGATGGCAGGAGGGGTCCATGACTAAGAATCTTGGGTCTGGTTCAATCACCCCATTAGCCGTTGGGAAAATGGAATCCAAGAACTGATCCGAAGTGGCAGAGCCTGTTTTCACTGTGTTACCCGCAGAATGCAGATATTGTTAGCTAGGCCTGTTTTACAGATGAGAAAATTGAGCCTCAAAAAGGTTGAGTGTGAGACATGTCCAGGTTCACATAGCTAGCCGATGTGGGGCTCAGGATTTGAACCTAGGTCTTAGCTCCAAAAACCTATGCTCTTTCCCTATACTTTACTAACTGGTCACGCAAGTGAAACAAAACCCTTCAGAGTGAAGTGTCTGCCCTAGTCTTTGACACCACTGTATTCCTACTCTGTGTTGGAGACTCCAGGGAAGATCCCATATAATCTAGCCTAGACTTACTTCTCTGTCCATTCTACATACATCCCTTCTGCCATAGGCTGGCCAGTCTTCTCACTCTGGGCCCCCAAACAGAGAAGGACATTCCTCTCTCTACAACACTAGTCACAGAGATCCCCTCACTTAAAATGTTCTCCTCTCCCCCATTCAAATCCTACTGGTCTTGTAAGGCCCTACTTCTACTTTTCCTCCTCCAGGAAGCCTTCATCATCCCCACTGCTCTTCACTACTCTGAACATCTCTCAGGGCCTCCTCAATTTAGCACTTCATCTTGCTTTCTCGCAGGCCTTCTTGTCTCCCTTTTTCTATGCCCTGATGAGAGACCGTCTAGAGGATTATGCTCAACCCATGGGCATGACATTTTAGAAAGATGTTGGCAGACTGGGAGGTGAACAGGATAAAGAAGTCAAAGCAAGTTGACTCGAAAGAAACCATCCTCCCATCGATCCATCAACAAGACCTAGGCACTCCTGTCCCCAGCTTGGCTTCCCATCCACAGGATGCAGAGAACTGTTAAAAGGAGCTAGATGCCCTACATCAATCAGATATGGAAGAGAACTTAGCCCTCATCTCTTTCAACTCCCTCATTGTACAGAACAGGAAAATAAGACCAAAAGAAGGGAGAGGACTCAGACTAGTTAATACAGTGAGTTGGTGGCAGGGCTGGTCCTAGACTTCAGGTCTTCTGGCTCCCACCCAGCCAAGCCCTTTGTTTTTCTACTAATACTTTGCTATAAAGTTAATTAGCCTCAACTACAGAAGACTTTAAAAAGCCTGAGAGGCAGGAATCTGGGATAGAACATAACAGGACTGTTGGGATTCGAGGCAGGAGGGGACCTCAAAAGTCCCCTGATTCAGTGCATATTTGAATAGAATTTTTCTACAGCATTCTGAACAAATAGCTATCCAGTCTCCCCTTGAAGACCTTCTGTGATGGGGAACTCACTGCCTCTCAAGGCACGCCATGACATTGTTAGATTGCCCTGATTAGGAGGAAGGTTTCCCCCTCTTATGTCAAGCTTAAATCCGCTTCTGTAACTTTCACATATGACTCCTAATTTGCTGGCTCACCAATGTCCTTCCTAAATGGCACCCCACTTGAGGCCTGACCAGAACAGAGGGCAGCTTAGTTCCAGAGTGGCCTCAATTCATCAACCAAATCCAACATAAATTTCAGTTTAGTCATGTCCAACTCTTTTTTTTTGAGGCAGTGGGAATTAAGTGACTTGCCCAGGGTCACACAGCTACTAAGCGTCTGAGGCCAGATTTGAACTCAGGTCCTCCTGACTCCTGAGCCGGTGCTCTATCCACTGCACCACCTAGCTGCCTCCAGTTATGTCCAACTCTTCATGATCCCATTTGGGGTTTTCTTGGTAAAGATTCTGGAGTGGTCTGCCATTTCCTTTTCCATCTTATTTTACAGATGAGGAAACTGAGGCAAACAGGGTTAAATGACTTGCCCAGGGTCACACAGATCAGTCTTCCTGACTCCAGGTCTGGAGTTCTATGCACTGCACCACCTAGCAGACAACAAACATTTACTACTCTATAGTGGGCTAGGTTTCACTTATTAGCTGTGTGACACTGGGCAAATAATTTCATTTCTGTCTACCTCAACTTCCTCACCTGTAAAATGGGGATAATAATAGTACTCATCTCTCAGGGTTGTTATAAGGATTAAAGGAGATATTTGTAAAGAGCTTAGCATAGTGCCTGGCACATAGTAGGCACTTAATAAATGTTTATTTCCTTATAATAATGACTGAGTATACAAAGGTGAAAATGGTAATCTTTGCCCTCAAGAAGGTTACATTCTAATGGGAGGAAGGGTATTTGACATGGGTACAAATCACCACAATACAAGAAAGTGAGTGATAGAATTGAGGACAAAGCAGTGTAGGAATGTTTGAGATGGGGAAAGCTCAGGGAAGATCATTTGGGGACATTGTGGGGGCTGCATGGGACAAGTGGCACCTGAGCTGTGCATCCTTGTGAAAGTCACTTAATCATTTCATTTCTCTGGGTCTTCATTACCTCATTTGCAAAATGGACAAGATGATCCCTGAACTAAGCCCAAACCAGTGATCTATGATCAATGATCTCCTGAATAGGAAGTAGGAGATGATCTCAAGTGATACTGGTAATAAGTTGGAGGGGAAAGACTGTTTAACCTGGTCCTGAGAGATCCAGGTTCTAATCTCAGCTCCGTCCATAACTTGGTGTGGAATCTTGGGGTATACTCCTTTCTATTCCTGGATCTCATTCTCCCCCTCTATAAACGAGAGGTTGGTCTCAGTGGTCTTGAGGGTCCCTTCCAACTGTAAAACTCTAAGACCTTTTTGCTCTAAGAGCTGTCCCTGACCCAGTTGGTGCTGCTTCCTCCAATCAGATCAGGAAACCCCCCAAGATGCCAGGACCCAAGGCAGAGTTCTCATGAGCAGCAAGGTCCTGTGTACCTCCTCCTTCTACCATCCAATAGCAGGAGCTATGGGGCTTTTCCCTGAAACCCCAAAGTCCATGGCCCAGTCTCCTGACTAGGGGTACTATAAGTGTAATCCATGGGTCCCTGAGACAGGAGGAGATAAAGGGGCCAAGGATATGGGGATCTTGAGAGTGGTATCTCAGGGGAGCTGGGAAAGCCTTCCCTCTCTCCAAAAATGTTTTCTCTCCCTCAACATCCCTATCCCTACCATCACGGGCCATTGCTCGGAGTCTCTTCTGGGCAGAGCCCCAGGGAGCGCTCAGGCTGAGTTAGGCAGCCCCAACATGGTAGAAAGAGGGCTGGATCTGGAGTCCGAAGAACTAGGTGCAAATTCCAGCTCTGCTGATTACTAACTGTGCAGCCCTGGACAAAGCCCTTTTATCTGGGCCTCATATATAAGAAGAAGGATTTTGATTAAAGTCCCTTCAGCTTTAAATCAATTGATCCTAGGAATGTAAAATCCTGGGGAGTAGAACCTGATATGCTGAGAGGGAAGGGATGGGTGGGAGCTCAGAACTCTTCCTGAGAAGGGAGAGAGATGGACCTGGGAGAAGGAACAAGGAGAGAAAAGATAAGATTGGGATTTCGGGGGTCAGGAAGGGCAGAAACAATAGAGCTTAGAACCCTTCCAAGAACAGGTTTGGAAACTGGGAGAGAGGGAAAGAAAATAAAGCAAGTGCTGAGTGGAGGGAGGGTGGGGGGATGCCACCGAGAAAGAAGAGAAGGAAGTGGAAAGGAACAAGTATTTATTAAGCACCTACTGCATTCCAGGCACTGAGCTAAGCATTTTACAAATCTTATTTGATCCTCACAATAACTCTGAGAAATAGCTGCTACTATTATCCCCAACGAGAAGTGAAGAAACGAAGGCAAACACAGTGACTTGGCCAGGGTCACAGAGTCAGTAACCATCTGAGGCTGAGTTTGAACTCAGATTTTCCTGACTCCAGGTCCAAGTGCTCTATCCACTGCACCAAATTTCCCTGATTGTCCCCTTCCCCTCACCCCCACCCCCACCTCTTCCTCCAACAGTTTGAACCTGGGCCATATCTTTGTCCCAAAATCTCTTTCCCCTTGGACCTGAACCTGACTCCCACCAAGTATCCTTAGCCCCAGCCTGCCCCTAACCCCCTTTACTGAGGCCTGTCATTATAAGTTTAAAATCAACCACCAAAAGAAAAAAACACTTAAAACATTGTATAGATTTTGTTATGGGTGATGGACTTTCAATTAGTATGTACAAAAGATTCCAGGAGAATTAATTGCCAGTACTCTGGCCAATCAGCTGCCTGCATCATCTCTCCCAGGGACACTCAGCCTATTATCTTATTTATTGAGTCCAGTTGGGGGTTGGAAAACCATTAGAAGGCTGCTTTTGTTGAGCTTAGCCTAAGCCATAAGGCCAGTGGCCTGTAAGTCACAGAATGCTGTTCCCCCTCCCTTCCCCCACCCCAAGGAACTTGGAAAAACTGGGATAGGAGTGTAGGGAGAAAAATCTGAGAGAACTCCCTCCCTCTCCCCACCCACAGGGGTAGACTCAGGAAAACAAGAACATTCCTAGTCAATCCTGGCTCCATTAGTGAAGTAGACAAGGACTCCATCCCACCTACCAGGTCATGGTGAGAGACTGGCCCATTTCTTTTTATCTTTTCCTATGCATTGAGCCTGAGGCTTATTACCCACTTTCAGCAAAAGGATACTATCTTTAGGAAGTTTAACTAACTCTACAATTGAAGGCCTCCAACAGAACAGGCACTTATAAACATTTTCTTGTTGAATTGAATTGGCTTTTCCCATCTGGTCTTCATAGTATCATCTCCTCTTCTGTATTCCCACTGCTTGTACTCTAGAACAAACCTTTATTACCACCCACCCCAGCTATTGGGCCTAACTAAGCAGATTTTGACTTCATTCTACCACTTTCAATCCTTCATTTACTACCATATGAAAAATGTGCTCTCAAAAAGGAGCAGGAAGCCAGATTGCCAGTGGCTGTGCTTCTCACTGGGCAGGACTGAGATGGGAAGCCAGCCACTTCAGCTGGTTTGCAGGATCACCCATGTGGAGCCAGAAGGGGCCTTGGAGGTCATCTTATTCAGTGGCATTGAATTCGGATAGAAATGAGACCACTAAAGCATAATAAGGATCTCTGATGGCCACATATTGATTTAGAAAACCACATATTAACATTATCTATATTCTATGGCCTGGTTTCTGACCATTGGGGAATGTTTGACACCTCTGTAATCCAGCCCCTCATCCTGTTTTACAGATAAGAAAACCAGGCCAGAAGGGTTAAAGAGTTTGGACAAAATCAAAGAATAAAAGAGCAGGGCTAGAATTTGAACCCAACTCTCTAACTCTAAATCCAACATCATTTCCCATGTACTACATTGCTTCTCAAAAATGTTTATCAAGGGTGAAGTTGGGGTTGACAAAGTTTATCTTTGGTGCATCCCACCTTCTTTTCAGAGCCCTTCTCTCCTGTCCTCAGACCTTCCTGCTATCTTTATTCTCCCCAACTCCCCATTTCCAGAGTGACTCCCCCAACCTGATCAGTGCCCCAAGATGCACCCTCTTCAACCTCCCCACCACCTGTACCAGTATTTCCCCTTCCTCAAACTCTACCTTTAGTTGTCTCCCCAGAGAAAAATTACATGATAACCAATTCATATTAAGGTGTTAATGACTGATGACAGCTTAATGAGAGACAGCCGTGGTTTAGTAGCCTGAAGAGTGAAAGCAGAACATCCGGATTATATTCCCATCTCTGCTCTGAATTTACTTTCTGACCTTGAGCAAGTCATGGTCCTTCTCTGGGACTCAACGTCCTTACCTGTAAATTGAATGAGTTAGAATGAATGATCTCTAAGCTTTCTCCCAGCTCTAAAATTATGTATTTCTCTTAATATGATTCCTGTCTCTTTCCCCTAAAATCCTCCTCCAGTGCCTCATGGTCTGTATGATGCTAAGCTCACCAAGACTATGGCAGTGGAGAGTAAGCTCTTGTAGGTTCCCCCTAGTCTGGGATAGATTTTGGGTACCAGCCAGAAAATAGACTATATCTGTTGTGAAAGGACCAACCCCATCCAGTGCAGAGAAACATCTCACCAGAAGATGGACTAAAACAACTCATGAAGACTGTAAGCAGGGAGAGAAGTGCTTCTGGCTACATTGGTGGATGGGAAACCCATTGAGGAATTCACAGATCACTCCAAGTAGTCAAGCTTCAGTTACCTATCCTAAGAGTATTTACATTTGGATGGAGGGCTCCCAGAAAAGGTAAGGCCTTAACCCAAAAAAAGAATCTCTAATGATAGGATTCTAGGTATTGCTGCAGGCCAGCAGGGAAGATCTAGGTGCCTTTCTGGTGCCCCCCAAATAGTGTTATGTAGGATGTCACCTACCCTACCCTGTCTATGAATAAGACCAGTTCTAAGGAAGCGGAAGAGCAGATTGGTACATAGGTAAAACACCCTATTTGGAGGTAGAACCTAGATTCAAGTCCTGACTGTGCTTGACTTCTACCAGCATGTGACCTTGAGCCTCAGCTTTGTAATGAAGGGTTGAGATTGTTTCGTTCTTTGTCACTGTACTCCCAGCACTAGGCCCTATTGATACCTTAGGACATAGCAGACACTTGATGAATACTTGTCTCTAAAGTGAGAGGGTTGTACTAAATAATCTCTCGGGTTGCCTCTAGCTCTCCACCCTCTGTTCTTAGGGCACAGAAAGAGGTAGAAATGAGTCTTGGAGATGGAGGTGGCCTTGAGGATTCCTTTATCTCTAGCTGAGCCCTTGTAGGGGCTAACCAGATGCCTAAGAGGGTCCATATTTGTTCCGGACACTTAGTTGTCATCCATCTAAAAATGACCTTAATGCAATATTGGCATCTTTTGAAGCTTGCCGTGTCCCTTTAAATGAAATGTTTACTATGTCACAGAACATCTGTTGGGGAGGAGGAGAAGAGAAGCAGAAGGGGGGTGGGGGTGGGGACCGAGATTGAATCAGGAGTGCTGCTTTGCAAAGACAGGGAAACATCTTCTAATTTAAAAGAAATTTGAGAAAATAGTTCCATTCCCCCTCTCCATTATCTCCCTGCGGGTGCCCAGCTCTCAGACATCAACATGCAGGCTGGGCTATGCAATCGTAGGGCAGAAATTAGCTGACAGCCATCAGGTTAGATAACGGAGGGCTGCAGCCGCCACACTTGAGAGTACATTAATCTTTCCCAAATTAAAATCTGCGAGGCCGCATTTAAGATTGAGGCCACCATGGTTCAGCGCTGTTTGACCGCCAATTTTGACAAAAGTGTTTTAAGAGAGGTGAGACGGAGATAAATTGCCTCCACTCCCTTGGCAGCTGCGGGGTAAGTGTTGGGGCGCGTGGCTGCCGCCATGATGTTGATGATGCTGGGTGTCAGGCCAACGTCGGCATGTTTACACAAAGTGGCAAAGGGTGGGAAACACCCGGCAAGAGAGCCAACAGCCAGGCGGCCGACAGATGGTATATTTCTTGGAAAGTGACATCAATATTATATTTCATCCCAGGCAGACAAATACACTTTCGCATTTGGGTAGTGGCTGATAAGAACAGGTTTGCTTGTAAAACAAATGAATATTCTTCCTGAGTTGGCTCTTGGGTTTTGCTCATTTGTTTCTGTTGTTCCATCAACAAAGCATTCCAGAGCAGTGGGCCCTGAGCAAGGCAGGAGGGGATCCAGAAACAGAACCAAGAAGAGCCCCTGATTTTCAAGGGGTGAAAGTTCTCAGAGTTAGAGAGACTATGGCTGGAATTGTAGGAGGAGGAGCCCCAGAAGGTGACTCCAGACTGAGCCCTGAACTTGGTCCCAGCCTGGGTGTTGACTTTAGCCCCCACAATGAACTCTAATCCTAGTCCTGACCCTGACCTCAGGTCCCAGACCAAACCTTGATCTGACTCCAGCCATTAGAGCAAACTCAGATCCATGCCCTACTGAGCCCTGACTCTAACCACAAACCCTGAATCTTGACCCCAGCCCCAGACTGAGCTCTGAACCAGATCACAGAATGACCCCTGACCCCAGCTTCAGAATGATCTTGAGCCTGACTCTGACCTACTTGTGCCACGCACTGAATCTTGACCCCAGCCCCAGAATGAGGTCTGACCCAGATCACAGAATGAACCCTGACCACAGCCCCAGACTTAGCTCTGAACCAGATCACAGAATGAACCTTGACCCCAGCTCCAGAATGAGCCTGAGCCTGACTCTGACCTACTTGTACCACACACTGAATCTTGACCCCAGCCCTAGATGGAAGTCTGATCCAGATTAACAAATGAACCCAGCCCCAGATGGAGTCCTGAACTGACTGCAGGCACAGAACAAATCTTGACCACAGTCTCTTATAGACCCCTGTCCTTGACCTTAGCATGGATTCTAACCTCAGGTGCCAGACTGAACCATACACTGAACCCTCACGTGACTCCAGATTGAACCCTACTCCCTGTTCCAGACCAGACTCTGACTAGAGCCCCATATAAAGCCCTGACCCTGACCTCATACCTTACCACACACTGAACCCTAATCTTAGCCTTAAATTAAACTTTGACAAGGTGCCCAGAATGAGCCTTGACTCCAACTACAGACTGTACCCTAATCCTACCTATACACAAGGACATATCCATGCCTTGGAGAAACTCACAATCAACTGAGGAGACAAAAGGAAAAAAATTAAACATAGGCAAGTATTGCCCAGTGAAAATCATAAAATGGCAGAAACAGAGTTTGTCAAAGCCAAAGGGAGCCCAGGCACCATCCAGTCTAATCTCTCACCCCCTGGAGTACTCTCCTCTCCAGCATCCCTAACAGGCAGACATTTCACCTTGGCTTGAACACCTCCAATAACAGGCCTCTCGCTACCTAACAAACCAGCCAGTCCATTTTCAGAAAGCTCCAGTGGTTAAAATACTGTCCTCCCACTCAGCATGATCCCTCCCTCCAATCCAGGTAGACTGACCTCCCCACTGTTCCCTCCTCCTCCTTCCAGTGTCCTCTCTCTTCCCCACCTGGTCTAACCCTACTTTTCCTTCAAGGTCTGGCTCAAATCCCACTTCCTCCAAGAAGATTTCCCTAATAGCAGAGACTAACTGATGTCTCCTTTTTTTTTGAAACCCCCTATGGCATTTAGCACCTATTCCACTGAAATCAGGACTAGAGACACAGACCATCTGTAACATAGTCAGGCAATGGGGCCAGACAAGGCAAGAGGGAGAGGGGGTAATGGAAAGCATGTTAATAAGAAAATTCATTTTGCTCCTCCCTAGCAAAGGAATTGGCTAAAAGAGCTGGACCCTGTGAAAACTGGGAACCAAGGCTCCAGAGAGGAGATCCTAAGGATTTGGAAAAGTGTTTACAAGAGGTTGGAATTCAGTCAGGGGCATCACTATCTAGGCAAAGCTGGATAGTGTTATCAGCCTACCGGCTACTATATGAAAGATTGAGACTAAGTGAAAAAGATGGGGGCACTCCTACCCCACAGCAAGAAGCGGAATCTCAGATAGCCAGGGAACAAACTGCTGCTCAGGAATCTGCTGACTCAAATGAGAACTTTTCTGTTAATGTGGCTAGGAGCAACAGGAGGCCAAATAAGCCAAGAGGGCATTCCAACTCAGCCCAGACGGAGCCTGACTGCTTGCTTTGTCCTTGCCATGGTGGCAGCGGAAGGGAGTAGAGAGAAAATGAGACAATGTTAGGGGCTGAGGTACGAAACACTACTAGGGTTCAAGACATCCCTCGCATAGAGAATGAGAGATGTCTAAATACTCAGACAGATGTTCGTCCCATAAGAAGGAGGAAGACCAAAACCCAAGGTGACAATTCAGTTATGAGGGAAATTCAGGAAGATTTTTCACAGCAAGAGGTCACGGACATTTTGAGTAGGTTCAGCCAAACAATAGGAGAACCATTAATATCTTGGATGGTAAGACTCAGTGATCAAGGGGCCAGTGGAATATTAGTAGATAGGATGGATTGTATGAGATTCATAGGTATCAGCCACGATCCTCTAGTTAAGCAAGCTTTTAGGGAACATCAGCAAGGAGATGGTGCTGGCAGGACTACTCTGT
>CM053623.1:410667852-410685158 GCA_028646595.1 Phalanger gymnotis
CTAACTTGCTTTTCCAAATCCTTTTTGAGCTCTTCCATGGCCTGAGACCAGTTCATGTTTTTCTTGGAGGCATTTGTTGTAGGCTCTTTGACTTCATTGACTTCTTCTGGCTGTATGTTTTGGTCTTCTTTGTCACCAAAGAAAGATTCCAAAGTCTGAGACTGAATCTGGGTGCATGTTCACTGCCTGGCCATGTTCCCAGACAACTTACTTGACCCTTTAGTTTTTCAGTGGGGTATGACTGCTTGTAAAGTATAGAGTTCTATGTTCCAAGCTTGAGGGGATGTGCCAGCTCTGCCACACCAGCACTCCTACTACCCCAGAAACCCCCAACCTGGACTGGACTTAGATCTTCAGCAGGCTCTTCACTCCTGCTCTGATCAGCCACTTAATTCCTCCCACCAGGTGGGCCTGGGGCCAGAAGCAACTGCAGTTATAGTTCTGTAGGTGCCCCATCTCCGCTGCCCCTGGGGTGGTGGCTGAACCATGAATGCCTTTTTTTACTCTGTCCCCATCAGCTTTTCCCCCTAACCTTCTCTGTTGTCTTTGGTGTTTGTGGGTTGAGAAGTCTGGTAAGTGCTGCAGCTCACTGATTCAGGGCACTAGGGCACGCTCCACCCAGCTACTGGTCTGGCTGGTCCACACCACCCATGCTGGGCTCTGCTCCGCACTGCTCCACTCCCAGCTCAGTGTGCCAAAGACCTCACCCGGCAACCACCCAGGTTGTCCTGGGCTGGAGCCCTGCTTCTCTCTGCTTTTTTGTGGATTCTGCAGTTTAGAATTGGTTCAGAGCTATCTTTTCATAGGTTTTTGGAGGGACTTGGTGGGGAACTCACGCTAGTCCCTGCTTTCCAGCCACCATCTTGGCTCCGCCCCCTCAAAAAAAGTTCTCTTTACTGGTCTCTAATTTATTCTCCTTCGAGGCTTAGTCAAATTACCCCTTATTCATTGGTAGGGAAGACAAAGCTCTGTTTTCAGCACATCTTAAAATGTGCCAGCTCCTAGGACCCAGTCTAGGAATATTTCTGAGTCACCATTAGTTCAAGACGGTGCCCTGAGAATGGCAGAAGACTAGGTGCTGACCTTTGCTCTAGATTAGTCCTAGACCTATCTTTGACTAGACTAAGGTCAAACTGACTTACCATGGATCCCAAAGGACCTTCAAATATAGTGACCCCTGGACTTGATGCTGTCCAGATGATAGTAGAGGCACCTATTTCTAAAGCACTTCAGTTTTCAAATCACTTTCCTCAAAACTTCTCTGTGAGGTCAGGAGCACAAGTAGTACCAATCCAAATTTATAGCTGAGGAAGCCAAAGGCTCAGAGAATAGACATGACGCAGTAGAGAAGTTGAGGCCACTGACTCTGATTTTTCTCTGACTGAGCAGCAGAGGCATTTTGTAAATGAAATCCCCAAAGTGGGGAGATGTGAATTTAGTCACACCTAATTCCTTCCATTCTAAGTATTAACTTCTCATGTGGAGAGTGGTTCCCTTCACTTATATGGGTTGTAGTCTTTTCTCTTTAGCAGACTCTCTTTTGTGAATTGCTAGGGCCCAAACGCCGATCATCCCTTGATTATCTCATTGGCCTAGAAGATGCTTCACAGAAGACTTCTGCCGTGTTTCTGGACCCTCCTAATATGATCCTAATTTTTACCCTGGGGCTATGTGGTCCTGATTGATGGAAGCACCTGACCCCAAGAGAAGAGACTTGTCCAAGTCCTCACAGCTAGTCTAACAATGGAGAGATTTGAACTGAGATCTTCTGAGCAGCCCATTTTGCAAGTTATTCCCTTCCTTTACCTGCCTGCCAGGGAATGCATCTGTTTAGAGTGGGGAGAGTCCTCAAAGTTCATTTGGTCCAAACTACTCATTTTGCAGATGAAAAAACTCAGGCCCAGAGAGGCCATCTGACTTAGCCAATGTCACACAGCTGTATAGTAATAAAGCTAGAAATGAAGCCAGGTTCTCTTTTCCTGAATCCAATGCCCTTTCCATTTGCCTATAATTCTGATCAGTGAAGAATTTTCCTGGGGGAGAAGGGAGGGAACAGGATTTCAAAACCTCCCTCCCCACCAAGGGCAGGAATTGCTTTTCCATAATACCTAATAAATAACCTGGATGTAATTGAATTAATATCGACAATAGGTAATTGTGCCTTATTCCTCAAACCTTCCATGCTTGGGATTGAGGGGTATGCAGGGAAATTATTACTTTAAAAATAAACTGAAGTGAGCTATTTCCATGTTTCCCCCCCTCCCAATTCCGTGGAAGTAATGAGGGATGTTGATCTAATCTGTCCTTCCCCAGAACTGCAGTCTGGCTACCCCCACCTCCACCACTGCCACACACAGATCGCCAAAGTCCTTTGTCCCTGTGGGCTGTTTCTGGGTAATTAAAATCAATAGCCTCTTCGTCAGTGATCTCTTTAACCTCATCAACACCCTGCGCCCTCCGAGCTTAGAACTGTAAGACAAACAAACGAAGCCCAGGCCTTCCAGTGGGGGTGGAGGTGGGGGTAGGGGTGGGGGTGGGGGTCAGAGAGAATAAACAACATCTTTCCCTGCCAGCCCTCCCTTCTCCCAAACAACCCTGGACCAGTATGACCACCACTGATCTGTCCACCTCCTACCTCCCTCCTACTGCCTCTCACCCACCCTGCCCCCCACCTTGGTCTCCCTCTAATCCCCATCTTTGTCCTTGGGAAACAGCTCCCAGGTCCCACACAGAACCTTGGCCACCCTCCCTAAGGTCACGGTAAGGCAAAGCCTTCATCTATCTTCCCTGGGAAGGGGGAGGGGAAGCTTGGACTGGCTTCTAGAGGTAGAAGTAGTATATGGACTTACAGTCAGAAGACCTCCTTTGGCACTTGTGGGAAGGCATTCCCCCTCCCTGGGTCTCAGTTTCCCTGTCTATAAAACCAGTAGGTCTGTCTCTAAGTTTCTTTCCAGCATTGACAATCCAAGTTTTGTGCTCTGAGATCGCTCCCGAACTCTGAAATTCTATGATCACCAGACTATCACATCAGGAAAATTACTTTAGGAACTGAGAGGAAGAACAGGATTTGTTTTTTTGTTTTGTTTTGTTCTGGTCTGGTCTTATAGTTTTGTATCCAACCGCAGCACTCTGCATAGGGTCTTTTGTGCAAGTGTTTATCAAAGTTTTCCAGTGAGGTTTATGTTTTTGTTTTTGTTTCTGGTTTTTAGACTGGGTCTCCCCATCTCACCCAGCCTGGAAGCGACTACTCACAAACCCAACACTGATGAGTGTGGAAGCGTTGACCTGCTCCATTTCCTTCCCACCCCTCTTTAGGCAGCCTAGTGTGCCCTCTACCTCCTTTCAGAAGCCCACCATATTGGTGCCAGACCCAGTGTGGATACTTGGCCCCCTTTCGCCTTGCTGCAGCAAGTGCTCCATCATAAGCCTCAGACTCTCCCCAGCCTAGGAGAGATTACTGCTGTGTGCCACCATGCCCAGCTCAATAAAGTTTGTTGAATTGAATGTTATATACAAATTCAATGAACCTTTAGTAGTCTGCTATAATGTGCTTACTGTCTTAGGTACTAGGGATACAAATACATGAATGTTGCAGCTCTGCCCTCTAGGAATTTCCAGTCCAAAGGGAGGAGTGGGGCTAGCATGTATATATGCAAAAGGAGCAAAGGGGAGATCAGACAAAGTGACTAAAGAATATTTGAGGAGGAAGAAATCCCAAAATCTATCTAATAGTAATTTCCATTTCTACAGCCCTTTCAAGTTTTCAAATCACTATCCTGAGAACAATGTCTTGCGTGAGCAATGCCAATATTATATCCATTTTACACTAGGTAGTGAGGGGCAGAGCTGGGACCGAAACCCATGTCTCTTGACTCCATGTCCAATGCTGTTTCTCTTACATCACAATGTCTCATCCAACTGTTCTCTTCATATAGGAATCTTCTATACAACTTCCATGAGAGGCATCTAGTCCCCGCTTGGGCTTCTCTAGTGACGAGTGATCACAACTCATCAAGGAAACCCAGTCTGCTGTTGAACTAATGAGTGAGATACAAAATTAATAAATAAGGGGAATATTGTCAATATAATTTACCTAGGTTTTAGCAAGGACAGCTAGGTGGTGCAGTGGATAGAGCACTGGGCTTGGAATCAGGAAAACTCATCTTCCTGCATTCAAATCTCTCACTAGCTGTGTGGCCCTGGGCAAGTCATTTAACCATGTTTGTCTCAGTTCCCTCATCTGGAAAATAATGTAGAGAAGGAAATGGCAAAACAGTATCTTTGTCCAAATCCAGTATCTTTGCCAAGAAGATACCAAATGGGGTAACAAATGGTCAGACACAAGTGAAAAATGACTGAACAGATTTTAGGAAAATTTTTGGTAAAGTATTGTGCACTATTCTCATGGAGAAAAGTGAAAGACAGCCTAGATGGTAATACTATCAGATGGATTCATAGGGATGGTTGGTCTCAAAAAGTAATTGTTACTGGTTCAGTGTCAAAGTAGCAAGAGGTCTCCAGTGGAGGACTCCAGGGATCAGTGTCTAGCCTCGTGCCTTGTGCAGTTTAACTTTTTTTCTTTAACAATGACTCGGATAGAGGCACAGATGGCTTGCTCCTCAGACACGCAGAAGATACAAACACACCAAAGTATAGAGTCAAGATCCAAAATTATCTCACCAGCCTTAAGCCAATTAGGCTAAATCTGATTAAGATGAAATTCAGTAGGAATAAGTGGAATCTTAGAGCTGGGTACCGAAAAATCACCCTCACAAGTACAGGATTGAAGAGACCTCAATAATTTTGAAAGCAGTTTTCTAAAAAAGATCTGGGGATTCTAATGAACTGCAAACTCAGCTAGAGATTGGGATATAATGTAGCAGTCAGAAAAACATACTCTCTTGGACATAGCAGCCAGGAATAGGAAGGTTATAATCCCACTGTATTCTGCTTTCATCGGATTTCATCTAGAGGGTTGTGTTTAATTGTGGACATTGGATAGGATATTGAAAAACTGAGATCATTTAGGGAAGGGCCACCAGGCTAGTGAAGGACTTCAAGGCTGTCTTGTTTGAGGATTGGTCTCAGGAGTCAGGGATGTTTAACCTGTTGGAAAGAAGACTTAAGAGGGACATGATAACTCTCTCACACACGATTTTTTTTTGAGGCAATTAGCATTAAGTGACTTGTCCAGGGTCGCGTAACTAGTAAAGGTTTGAAGTCATATTTGAACTCAGGTCCTCCTGACTCCAGGGCTGGTGCTCTATCCACTGCTCCTTCTAGCTGCCCTAAGATAGCTCACTCAAAGTACTGAAGTTCTGTCATGTGGAAGAGGGATTAGTGGGAGGGAGGAGCAATGGGTAGAAGTTAAAGAGATGCAGATTTCAGCCCCAGTAAAAGGGGAAATTTGCTAATGACTTAAGCTATCCAAGAGTGAAATGGTTCCCCATCTCTAGAAACCTCCAAAAGTCAGAAGACCACACCGCTGGCGATACTAAAGAGTGGATGCTTGTTCAATTCCGTTAGATTAAGTGGCCTCAGGAGCCCTCCACCTCTGAGATACTGTGATTCTAAAAGATAATCACTTATTCATATGCAAGACAGCCCTGCTAAGTGCTAGAAAAGTTTGTTTCCTAAAGCAGGTTAAACATTCCTTCTACAATCTTGTTTGCAAGTCTTCATTTCCTCAGCAAGCCTCCAAGATATAGTAACAGAAACAAGGGATTTAAAGGCAGTAGAATTGGTTGCAAATTTTGTTATCTTTGGCTTATTTGGAGAAGTCAAAAATCTCCCTGGTCCTCAGCACCATTTCTGTTAGGGTTCTAAACTGAGGAATATCTAAAGCCCCATGCGTTTCTAAATCTTATGACGCTTTGATTTTTGTTTTGTTCCTAGAAACTCAAAAACCCCAGCTCAGCCCAGCTCTTATCCAAAGCAGAAGGATTCTGAGTTAAATGGATCCAAATTAATGAGGTCTTATTAAAATAGGGAAGGAAGCAGGGCTCCCATAGAGTAGGGGTTCCTTCTAGTGACAAAAGGGATTCTGATGAATGGGTCAGTGGGTGCTAAGCTGAGGTGTTGGAAATAGCAGCATAAATAAAGCCTCCAAGAGCTCCCCAAGACCACCACAACCAAGAGGAAATCACTATCAACAATTCAAATTCACTCCTTAAGGCCAATGAAAACCAATGGCAGCATGGCTCTGGCACCCCTGGCCCCAGGAGTTATTTAGGCAGCCCTACCCAGCTCATGAAAATCAATGCCTTGTCACAGCTAGGGGGACAAATTCTTTTTTAATCTTTCTTCTTCATATTTTATTATTTAATATTTTAGTTTTCAACATTGATTTCCATGAGATTTTGAATTACAAATTTTCTCCCCATTTCTACCCTCCCCCCCACTCCAAGATGGCATATATTCTGATTGCCCCATTCTCCAGTCAGCCCTCTCATCTGTCACCCACTCCCCTCCCTTTCTAGAGGGACAAATTCATACTCACATAAACTTGCAGATTCTCTGTATATGCTTCTGTCCAGATACGACCAGTGCTTAGCACAGTGCCTGGCACATAGTAGGTGCCTAATAAACATTTATCAATTGATTGTTATGAATAGAACTGGATGGGGGGAGGAACAGAAAGAGGCAGTCATGGCACATTTTTCCCAATAACTAAATTCTGCTGAAGTCTTCTGTCTCTCTACTTAATGGAGCAAGCTCAACACCTTCAACTGAAGTGACTGAGGAACAACCATACTGAAGGATCAGAGGATCATATATTTAGGGCTGGAAGGGACCCTGGAGATCATTGAGGCTCTAACTCACCTCTCTCCCATCCGTTTTTGTAGGTGAGGAAATGGGATCAGAGAGGTTATTTTTCCCAGGACACTCTGACAGTGCAATAGCAGAGTTGGAATTCAAATTCAGTCCTGCACTTTCCACTGCTCCTGCTGTCTCTGTGGAGTTAGCCTTCCATCTAGACTTCGGGACTCTCCCTATTCACTCCAAATCCCAGAATTAGAGAACTCAGATGCACACTGGCAGCCATCTAATCTAGCCCATGCATAAAAGGAATGCCCCCTATAGCATATCCAAAAGGGGATCTCCAAGGAGATGCAACCACCATCTCAAAGGCAGCTCATTCAACATTTGGACAGCTCCAAGTGTCAGCAAATGGTTACTTGACATCAAACTGAAATCGGTCTCTGCATTTTCCACCCATCTGTCCTTAGGGGAATACTTCATTCCATTCAATGTCCAGTTTTTCTGGGAAATTATATTTTCTTCATGACAACAGTCTGGTTCTTGTGATATATATCTATATAGATATATAGATATATATCTATATAGATATATACATATAGATATATACCAATATATCCCAACCTGGAAAATACTTTTTTTTAACTGCATTTAAATCATTGTGGCTTTAGCATGCTAAGCAGAACACAATAGGGGGGGGGGGGGAAGGGGAGGACAAGGTGGAGGGGGAGGAGAAGGAGGAGAAGGGCAAAATCATCAATCTTTTCAAGCTGGAAAGGACCTCAGAGATCCTCTAGTCCATTCCCTCTCCCTGTTTTACAAAGGAAGAAACTAAGGCCCAGAAAAGTTAAGTGACTTGCTCAAGGTCACACTGGTAGTAGTGGAAAAGCAGGGATTCAAATTGAGGTCCTTTGACACCAGGTCCACTACTGCTCTTACTATACCACTGCCTATCCTGCCTTCAGGGAGCTTCTAGTCTGGCTGGGATGATAAGATTCACACAAGTTAAGTAAGAATAATAATCATCCACCAACATCTTCTCCTAGTACTTCCTGGAGGTGTAGAGCTGTCTTCTGATTCTCAGATACTAAGCCCAAGGAGGACAAACTCTACCAGGTCCTTAAGGGAACAGGCTTCCATTCTGATCTTGGCAATGAACTGGAATGCTGGGCCTGTCAGACTCAAGAGTAGCTCATTCATTGCTTGGTCATTAGCCAGGGGAAGGTTTGAGCCACAAGAATTCATGAAGACCGTCCACTGAGGCATGGCAGATGTGAGACAGCAACAACAGGGGAAACATCATAGATGAAATCACAGATCCATTCCTTTTAAGATTTACAGAGAAGCCCTCTGTGTGGCGCGTAATACAGGCATGCTTATCTCTTCCCCCATTCCGTCCGACTTAATGGACAGAGATATGACCTTAGAGATAGGAATACCTGGGTTAAAGTCCTGCATCTGACAGAAGCTGATTGTATGACCCTGGACAATTCCCCTAACCTCTCCCAATGTTCTTGGCAGCTCTCTAAAGCTATAAGTTGCAGATGATGTTAAAAGAATCTCTTAGATCAATGAAATCACAAGTTGGGTCCCTATCCCTAAATACTGAAACCAAGCCTCAGCCTGTAGCCTATAGCCACAAAACCACTAAGTGTCAAAGTTGGCTGCTGGATGCCCCCAAATCTCCTGACTTCAAGTCCAATGTTCTTTCTACTACACTCCACAGTCACCATGTCCCCTTTAGGAAAATCACCTCATCTCTCCAGGCCTCATTTTCTCCATCTGTAAAATGACAAAATTAGATTCATCATCCAAGAGCCCTCCAAGCTCTGACATTCCAACTCTCTATGAATGTTCTAAAAATGGAGTTTCAGAGGGATCCAAAACATTACGAGTTTATTGTTTTATTACCTAAAGCAAGTCATGTTTCTAGAGTCAATAACAGTGAATGAATTGATTAAAAAGAGTTTACTAAGCATTTAATACGTGCCAAGCAAACTCATACCCCTGGCATGCCTCACGGTGTCTAAAGAAAACTGGTGGAAAAGTTAAAAGTTCAACACAATTATTTATTTGGCATGAACCAAAATCTGCTTTGGTTGTCTATTTTCCCAATTCTGTTTGCACTTCAATTTCTTAAAAATCCAATAAGAGGTGTGTGTATATACGTGTGTCTGTGTGTGTGTGCATGCATGTGCCTGTATTATTCAGCTTTGTTCCCTCTGGTTTAGCACAACGGTTTGCATAAAGTACATGCTTAGTAAATTCTTATTAAATTTAATTGAACTAAAATGGACAGGAGAGCTCAAGCAACCCCAGCTCAACACCTTGGCTGCTGACCCTATCCCTATGTCAGTCTGTGTCCTCTGAATTTCTGGGAAGATGGGGATGGGTTCCGATACAGGGCTGAAAGCCAGCTAATGTCTGTATAGAAGCAGGAACAGATAACAGAAACGTGAGTTGTGATTCTATTTAGCATCCAGTTCCCAAGGCTGATATATAATGTCAATAAGGACAGATTCTGTCTTAATGACAGGCCCTTGAAAATCAAATTGTATTTGCTTTTCTATCCTCTTGTGTTCCTGAATTCCACCCCATCAAGGGGCTAGACTCGGAAAATCATGATCAGGGCTCTGATCAGAGCAGAAGCTATTATTTAAATAGCCTATATTTATGTTGTGCTTCGTATTTTCCAGGTGACAAAAAAGATAGCCACTCTTCTGGGGGCTTTAAATAGCTAAGCCCTGGGCAAAATTCAGTAGTCTGAGAGTCAGGGAAGTTACAAGTCAAGAGCTCTTGTGGAAGAGACACCTGCAGAGGGAAAAGAGAGAATTTGTCTCTTCTCCTCTCTTCTAGCATCAAAGTGTCTTTAAAGAAGAGTAGAAGACCCTGCATTCATTTGAGGGGCCATAGACCTACACTACAACCACACACACCTACAGCAAGATAGTTACTTGAAATATATCAGAGGTATAAACTGTGGAAACTCATATGAGCAATTCATGCAGCACAGATGCTGCACTCAAGAGGGACTATGTGAAGATTCTTCAAAAAGAGAAAAGACATCCAAGCCATGTAGTATCGGGGGCTGTGATTTGCCTTTGCCACAGATGTGTGTGTACGAAAGCATCTCATAGAATCATCATACTCTAAGGTTGTTCCACTATTTCCATTGATAATGTGTGTACTTGTGGGGAAGTGTGCTCTAAGTCTTGGTGGGGGGGATGTTTTATAGCTACTGTTCTTATTTTGGCTCCTTAGTAATGCCTTTGCTAAGATCTAAGTGCATCTACTGGCTGATTGTTAGTAGGAAGTACATCAATAGGGGGTCCTGAGCTAAGGCGTTAGGAGTATCACCCTATTAGATTTACCCCTAGGACCCAAGGTAACAACCACCCTCTGGAGACCCAACCTAGTGTTTTGAATGAAAGTTAAGAAAATAGTTGAGAGGAATGGTTGGATTCCTACTACTAGTTTTGCAATGTTGCTTTGAGGAAATCAAGAGAAGTAGTAGTAGTTGTAGTAGTAGTAGCAGTACATAAAGTATTTACTTTTTAGAGTTTTACTTGCAAATATTCTGTTACATTCAACTTTATAAGGACAGTAGGTTAATTTTGTAAAGAAAGGCCCAACTAAATCCTAAATCTTCAATTCTGGAAAAGCAAATGAAAGGAATAATTATTCTCATTACAATGCATGCTGTAGTGGCGGGGGGGAGGGAGGAAGCATGGGTCTTGGAGTCAGAGAACCAGGATGCAGGTTCTAGTTCTGTTACTATAAATCTGAATGACCTTAATCAAGTCATTTACCTTCTCTGTGCCTCACTTTCCCCACCTTTCTAATTAAGAAGAGTTTTAAGGTCCTTTCTAGATCTAAATACTATTATTCTTTGCTTTAAGAAAGAATTACCACTGGGTGGTCCCTCGTTTTGATAACTCATGCTTTGATTTACAAATAGTCTATTTGTTTGCTGCTTTGGAGGATTTGTGAAAAGTGAAAGCCACCCATTTGGTTCCTCCTTCTTGGCTCTATGCCATCCTGGCCTGGGATGAAGTCACAGATAACAGATTCAAATGATCATATATTGTAGCATATCCATTAGGCTGTGAGCTCCTTGAGGGACTGTGTTTTGCCTCCTTTGTTATCCCCAGCACTTAGTAGGGTACCTGGCACATAGCAGGTGCTTAATAAGTGTTTGTTGATTGATTGATTTCTACAAAATTTTCCCGCCAATGTGTTAGCACAGAGACACTGAAGATGCACACATACCCTGCCTACACCCACACAGGCACAAACTACACAAAGTCCTGACACAATACAAGCTATCAACTCACCCACACAGATGACTCCCATTGCATGGACAGACGATACACATGCATAAACATACCACATACATGTTCTCCCATAACTACATATCTCTACACATGCAGGCATATGCACAGAAACAGATACACACTGCATATGTATAGATATTTGTGTGTATATATGTTTAAATATATGTTATGGTACATGTATGTGTGATGTGTCTATGTATAAGATGCATGTGTATATATACATCTATATTGTGTTGTGTATATGTGCATATACATATATATGAATTTATGTGTGTATATATACACAGAGACACACACACATTTGATAATGAAATTGTGTTTCTTTTTCTTTCCTCTTGTATTCCTGAATTCACCCCCATCATGGGGATAGACTCAGAAAACTGTGCTCATGGCTCCTAGGATCTCCACTTCTTTAATATACATACATTTTATTTGTATCTATATAGTGCACATATACATTTCCACAATGCATGCACAAGGTAACATTCACCAATATATTTATATCTACATAGATGAAAGCACACATACATATTAATGTGCATATGTATATATCTGTATGTGTACATAATACACACACTACACATATACATATACATATACATACACATACACATACACATACACATACACATACACATACACATACACATACACATACACATACACATACACATACACATACACATATACATATACATATACATATACATATACATATACATATACATATACATATACATACAGAGGGAGAGAGAGAGAGAGAGAGGAGAGGCACAGACCTTGGGAGCCCTGAGCATAGTTTTCTGAGTCTAGTCCCATGATGGGGGTGAATTCAAGAATACAAGAGAGAAAAACAGATACACTTTCATTATCAAATGTGCCTGTGTATACACAATATGTAATATATATACTATATATATATACACACATTATATTACATACATGTATATACTCACCATATGTGTATAGAAGCCACAGTGTATTATATTCAAATATATACAATCACGCACCACATTTCATACATAAATGTGCATGTATATGTATGTGTATACCAAATATACATCACAAACCACATGTGTACCCTATGCACACACACATACATATAATCAAATGGATCACATGTTTGTTTATGTGTGTGTGCATATGCATGTATATATGCCACATATACATTACAAACTATACATATAGCCTATAAATCTATACATACGTAGTCACATGCATGACATTTGTGCATGTATTCCATGTATGTGTACACTGCATATGCACATACAAACCATATGTGTATCCAATACATATATACATGTGTACAGTCACATGCATCACATTAGTGCATTATGTGAATATGTTCACACCACAGCTGTGTGCAAACCATATGTGTATTCTATACATAGACACATGTGTGAACACAACACACATTCATGTACATGTTTACATGGATGCATGTATGTATACCAGATATGCAATATAAACCTCATTTGCATCCTATACATATACATCTGCATATAACTACATGCATCACATTGCATATACATGCCACATCTATAAGCCACCTGTGTATCCTATACAAATACACATGCATAAGTCACATGCATCACATTAGTGCATACACGTACATGTATATATATACAGCATATACATGTACAAGCCACATGTGTATCTTATATGCATATACATGCACAAGTCACACATCACATTAGTGCATGCATGTACGTGTGTGCATCTATGTACATGTGTGTACATGCCACATATATATTTACAAGCCACATGTATATTCTGTTCATATATGCATTGTGCACATGTGTATATGCATGCATGTATTGCTTTTCATATATAAAGGTACAAACCCCATGTACAAGTACATACAATCACACATCACACATATGCCACAACACAAATACCCATCCACACTATACTAACACACATATTTGCATACACAAAGCTCTACACATCACACACACACATTCATCCATCCCTCCTTGTCTCTGGCCCTTCCACTCCCTTGGCCTCCTCATGTTAGGGGATCTCTCTCCTCCCTATCAATACTTCTAAGTTGAACACACTTTAATTGTTCACCCTGGCAAGGAGAGACATCTTGGCCTGCAGGGCCTCTCACCTTAGACGGCCTTACTGTCTTCAAGCTCAAGGAGTTCCCCTGCTGCTAATTTCCTGAAGGCTGGTGAAGTCCCTCACCCACTGAGCCTCTCGGCTGCCATCAGACATCAGATGTGTTGTCCAGCACCCACCAAGCTAGAGTTTAAAGACTTGTGGATGCAGCTCAGAACTCATCAGGGGGAATTACTTGACTGGTGAGACTAAGCAGCAATTAGACACCTCAGCAGGAACAGAAATGAGAAATGTGCTGTTTGGCCTTCAGATGAGAAGGCGCTCTCCAGCTGCCCAAGCTCTCTGGTGAGGTCTGGTGGGAGGCAATGCTGGCCCACCCTGGGTCCAAGGTGAGGGGTGTGAACCCAGGTGGGCCACTCGTCCAGATCTGGGAAAGATTTCATCTACGCCTCTCCACTAAAATAACCTCTTTTACCATTACAAATTTTCCCCAATGCCTGAAATTCCACCATTAAGCACTAACTCCTTTAGTTTAAGACCCTGAAAATAGAAAAAAAGTTCCAGTCAGAAGGATCCTAGATTTAGAGCAGGAATAGACCTTAGAGACCATCCAGTCCAACCTCCTCTTTTTATAGTCAAGGAAATTCAGTCTCAGAGAGATTAGATGACTTACCCAAGATCATCCAGCTGGCAAATGTCAGATGCAGGATTTGAACCCAAGCCTTCCTAATTCCATCCACTATACCAAACCAGCTCTCAGATAACAAGGTCTTATCCCCAATTTAAATAATAAGGATAATATCCTACATTCTTATTATTCACTCAGTTTTCCAATGCATTTTCGCATGAGAATAATTATAACAAATGCTTGAATTTTCAGAATTTAATCATATGTGTCTGAAGCTCAGAACTTGTTAAGTGCCTTTGGCTTAAGCATACGAAAACCAAGAGACTGAAAGAGTCACTGACCTCGAGAAGCTTGTATTTTAATGGAGGCAGGTGGAGGATATGATGTGAATATAAATTCGATTAATACAAGATTGAGTGCAATAAAAGCAGAGGAGAGGTAGAAACCAGGGGGCCCAGGAAGATGTGAAGAAGGGGGGAGCTCTTTCACCTGGGTGATTCCCTGGATTTCAGAGGTAGAGGGGACCCCTTAGGGGTCATCTATGACAAAACCCCCCTCCCTTTACAATTTCCTCTGGAAACTGAGTGCCAGAGAGGAGAAGTGTCTCGCATACAAGCTCACACAGGTGATTCAGGAGCAGAGGCTCAATATAAACCTAGGCCCCACAGCTATTCTTCTTTATTGCTCTATATCATGCCAACTAAACGAGGAGGTGACACCTGAACTGGGCCTTGATATAATAAAATAATAATAATAACTAGCATTTTTATTACACTTGGAGGTTTGTAAAGCACCTTACAAATGTTATTTCATTTGCTCCACATGACAAGGTAAATTCTATTATTATCTTCATGTTACAGATAAAGAAACTGAGGCAGACAGAGGTTAAGTGAGTTACACACACAGCTAGAAAGTGTCTAAGGCTGCATTTGAACTCAGATCTTCCTGATTCCAAGTTCAGCAATCTACCTACTGTGCCACAAACTTATTGGAAGAATGTTGCCAAGCTAAATCAGGTCCAGAAGAGGATGACAGGTTGATAAGGGGGTAGAGGCATGCCGTGTGACTATCAGTTGAAAGAATTGAGAATATTTATCCTGGAGACAAGACGTCTGGGGCTGGGGAATGAAAGTGTCTTCATGCATTGGAAAAACCATCACACAGAAAGATGGTACTTCATCCAGTTGACCCCAGAAGGTAAAACCAGTGATGATGGACAGAATTTGCAAGAGGCAGCTTTTGGCTCCATGTAAGGCAAAGAAAAATCACTAGATTGTCCTAAAGTGGAGTGGGCTCCTTGAAAAGACAGTGATGGCCCCATCACTGGAGATCTTCCAACAAAGGCTGAATGGCCACTTGTTAGGGGTGGTATGAAGGGAATGCTTGTTCAGAAGCCAACTAGACTAGGTACCCTCTGAAGTCCCTTCCAGCTGGGATTCTGTGGTTCTGAGTCTGTTTCCCTTCCTAAGCCTCACAGTGGAGTGTATGCCCTAAGCAGTTGCAGCACAAGTGGCGGTGGGGATTGTCATGAGACCATTGAAACAGCTTCTTGATGGCCCTGCTTTCCTTCAGGCCCTCTCCTATCCAGCTGGCCTTCACATAGCTACCAAAACAATTTTTGTAAATGCACAAGTCTGATTTTTTGGTCTCCATTCCAAAATACCCTAGGTGAATCACTGTTGCCTCTAGTCAGCCTGGCATTTAAGGCCTTATGCAATTTGGCTCTAACCTAGACTTCTAGGCTTGTTTCAGATTGCTTCTATTCACCTTGCCTATGTTCCCAATTAACTAAACCACTCAGAGTTTCCTGACCATATCCTGCCATCTCCCCTCATTACCCTAGAGTGGTCTTTCATGCCTACAAGGCACTCCTTCATCTCTCCTGGCTGGAATTTTTTTCTTCTTTCAAGGTCCAACTAAGATGCCATATCCGCCATGAAGCCTTCCATGACCCACACATTCACATCATCAACTTTTCTTGGAATGCTTTGTCTAGATCTTCTCTTTGTCTCTATCACATCCTTCCAAGTATCATAGTTGTGTGCACTCCATAAGTTTTTTATTAGAAAGCAAGCTTTTTAGGGACAGGATTGTCATTTTTCATCTTTGCATCATCAGCACCAAGGACAGGGCGTTGAGTTGGGTTCTCTCTTCTTTTGACTCCTATTTGAGAAATTTGTGAAATCTTTTAGATCTCAATCTTTCAATTGGAAGGATAATTTTCAAAGCATCCTCCCCACTCTAACCCCAGGACTCACCGACATCATTGGAGCCTGTCCTGTGTTGCTCTGAGAATAAACATGTATAATGTTTTCCTATGGATCACCTCCCATAGCTGTTCTGATGATGAATGGCCCAGAGACAGAACCAGCAATTATAATAATGAGCTATCCCCACATCAGCAGTCCTGACACTCCCACTCTAGCTTCACTTTCCCTAGATAGCTCTACTATTGGGCTCCTGGCTAAGTCCAAATTTCTGTTCAAAATCAGGGCAGGAGCTGCTGCTGAGACCCCACCATAGATCCCGAGTCACGAGACCAAATATGGGGGAGGGGCAATCACATATGGAACTCTTGCATAAGTCATGGGACCATAGGAATCAGAAATAAAAAATTCATTAGCCAGGCTCTAGTCCAATATTTTATTTTCCAGTTGAGGAAATGGAGGTTCATAGAGGGAAGACACTTTCCTGAGGTCACATAGTGAGGTGATGACAAAGCCAGGATTCGAACGTAGGTCTTTTGACTCTCTGGTCTGGTGGTCTTGGCACTCAACCATGTTATTTCATACACCTTTATGCACACATCTGCTTCTGTACACACAAACCAGACCAATAAACATTTATCATACAATCTCATGCTCATTCTGTGTTGGGGTGGAGCTCAGAGGAGATGAATCACAGAGCTGGAACAAAGCTATGAAGGACCTTAGAACATAGAATTTCAGAGCTAGAGGAAACCACAGAACAAAGAATTTCAGAGATGAAAGAGACTAGAAACAGAGAATGTTAAAACTTGGAAGATATGGGGGGCGAAGCCAAGATGGCAGCACGAAAACAGCGTCTTGCCTGAGCTCTCTCACAGGTTCTGTTGGATTCCTATAAAAAAGTGAATCTAAGCAGATTTGAGAGAGTTAGAAATTGCGAGCAGTCTGAGTGGGGCAAATTTCCCAGCTCGGAGAATCTGAAAGGCTGAAGGAACGACTCTGTAGGCTAGGAGAGCGCTCGGCGTGCGGAGCTGCCCCAGACAGGACCAAAGCAGAAGCAGCTGGCCGGAAAACCCACGTGGGAGACAGGCTGGGAGAAAGCTGGGCACCTGAAACCAGTGCAGATCCCCAGGCCTCCCAACACAGGATGGCAATCTGTGGAAGTGACGAGAGGCAGCAGCAACGCCACCGACTGTGAGATACCAGCTCCTGAGGCTTGCAGCCCAAAGGTTTCAAACACTTCTTGAGCTTCCGGGAGACATAATGGACAGGTAAATGGCTCTAATCCCTCCCCTCCCCACCCAGAGAATTCCT
>CM053623.1:410685658-410708065 GCA_028646595.1 Phalanger gymnotis
GGCTAATTCTGCCTTTCAAGGCATTCTTCTCCTCATTGGCTTTTTGGAGCTCTTTTGCCATTTGAGTTAGTCTATTTTTTAAGGTGTTGTTTTCTTCAGTATATTTTTCAGTATTTTTTTGAGTCTCTTTTAGCAAGTCATTGACTTGTTTTTCATGGTTTTCTCATCCTTCTCGTTTCTCTTCCCAATTTTTCCTCTACTTCTCTAACTTGCCTTTCTAAATCCTTTTTGAGTTCTTCCATGGCCTGAGACCATGAACTGGCCCCTGTTAAAGGTAAAGATATACAGACACTTGTAAACCTTATCAAGGATAAAACAACTTTGATAATTTTGCACGTTGAAATGAAAAACATTCTGAGGGATCCCTGTGGATATGAATGCCTGGCATCTGTGGTTATTGGAACGAGAAAGGCTCCAGGTACCGTGAGGGCCCCAGAGGTGCTCAGCCAACATGGTGCTTGGCTGGCCTGGCCAATGGCTCCGTTATAGGCAATGCCTCCGAACTTTCTTCAGCATGAGAGGGGAAGATGCCTAAAGAAGTTACTATGCCATCAGAGCCAAAAAGGACCTGAGAAATGACTGATTTGTGAAATAGAAATGATAATGCCTGTGACTCGTACCTTACAGGGCTATTCTGAGGATCAACTGAGAAAATGTATAGAAAATAAAGAATTCTGTCAACTTGAGATCACTAAATCAGCATCAGCCCCTCACCCTCACTCAACTTCATTCTCCTCAGCTCAGCATCCTTATTTCCTTTGTGTCATAAAAATAAGAACAACTGTTTCCAAGGGTTGGTGTGACGATGAAACGAGATATTTATAAAGCATGCCGAAAACCTCAAAGTGTTGTATAAATGCTGTTATGACTGGCATTAGCGTTATTATTACTAGTAGATTTTTAAAAAGTGAAGCCCAAGCCTTTCCTGTTGTTGTTTAGTTGTTTCTGATGCTTCGAGACTCCATTTGGGGTTTTCTTGGCAAAGACACTGGAGTGGTTTGCTATCTCCTTCTCCAGCTCATTTTACAGATGAGGAAACTGAGGCAAACATGGTTAAGCGACTTGTCCAGAGTCACACAGCTGATAAGTGCCTGAGGCCAGATTTGAACTCATAAAGAATAGTCTTCCTGACTTGAAGCCCAGCATTCTATCTACTACACCACCTAGCCGCCCCCAAGCCTTCCCCAGTCCTCCTTAATCTTAGTGCCTTTTCTCTGAGACTACTCACAATTTATCCAGTCTGTAACTTGTTTGTACGTAGAAGTTTGCCTCTTGTCTTCTCAGTTAGACTGTGAGATCCTTGAAAGGAAGGGCTGGGATTAGGAGGAGGGCAGTCTTTGGTGGGGGTTGTTTGGTTTTGTTGCCTTTCTTCGTATCCCTAAGTCCTCCGGACAATCCTGTGCACATGCTACAGCTTCTTGGAGCCAGAGGTGAGAGTTGGGTTGCCAGTTGGACACCAAAGGTAGATAAGCAGCCCTGAAAAGGGCTCGGTAGCCCTCACACCAGAGGTACTAGTCTTCCCTGAACACCCATGCCCTCCCCCTCCCCAGGATGGTGCCTGACACATAGTAGGTGTTTAATAAATGCTAGTTGATTGACTGACTAGACAACGTGACTTAAAGGTATCACAAATAGGTGTCCCAAGAACTCCATGAAAACCTCTCATGCAAAATAAACATAGAAAAATAGAGACAAACCTGTGTAATTCTAAGGATGAACCTTGGCCCCAGGAGAGATAAGGGAATGCATCTGCCTCCATTCTTTGGAGAGGTGAGGGTCTATGGGTGTACTACATGGGTGGGGAACCTGCGGCCAGCCTCGAAGCCACTTGTGGCCCTCTAGGTCCTCAAGTGCAGCCCTTTGACTGAATCCAAACTTCATAGAACAAATCTCCTTCATGAAAGGATTTGTTCTATAAAACTTGGACTTAGTCAAAAGGCCACACCCAAGGATCTAGAAGGCCACATGTGGCCTCAAGGCTTCAGGTTCCCCATCCCTGGTAGGGTCTTGCATCTGCTGTCAGAAGAGGCTGCTTCATTGGTTGTTTTTGCTTAACTGGTTTTCTTTTTCTTTGTTACAGGGGAAGGCTCACCAGGGCATTCTATCTGGAAATGATTGTGATATAAAAACACAAAAGGTATCAATAAAATGTTTTTTAAAAAAATAAAAATAAACAACAGCAGGTCAAGCCAAGCATTTTCCAAAGGAGAGGATGAAAAATGAGACATGTGAACTGTGTGCTCTTGTCTCCTGCAGATGGAGAACAGAACAGATCTTGTTAAGCCCTAAGACACAGAGATCTGTCTGGGGCTGAATTTGGAGTGGGGAGGGAGAGGGAAGAGGGGGAGGGGAAAAGGCTCCACTGTAAAAAAACTGACCCTTACATGGGAACAGACTCGGTTTGATTATGTATGTCAAGTGTCCGCACAAGAGCAATCAGCGGGCAGCCAAGGTTCAGGCTCAGAGTCTCCCTGTGTCACCCGATCCATTTAGAGAAAAGGGGAAAAGTGAAAGCATCAGTGGCTTCATGCTTTACTCTCTGACAGTATCCATCTTTCCAAATTGATTTTTGATATCCATAGTGACCTGGAAGGGAGACACAGCGATAACTCTCAGAAAGTGGAAAACAATATTATCGCCACAAATATGAATTACTGGCCGCCAGGTTAAATCTACTGTGCAGTGAATTATGTGACCCTGGAGCTCCTATAATTCTTTTGAATTTTATAGAGTCGGGAGTGGGGCCTGTGGGCTTTGACAAGCACTTAACAGCCAAAATTGGGCCTAAACAACTCTCTGGGACATTGGATTTGGCCCTCAAAGGCTCGGCACCACTTCATTTGGCTTGGAAGGCAAAAGATGACATTCATTCGCTTCTGAAGTTAGAGGCTTCGTTTGCTGATTTTTATTGTAATTTCCCCCAGCCTCGGGTCTGGTCTATCATGGCCAGCGCAGCAAGGAAATAAAAAAGAGGAGGCCAGCAGGTGTGGAGGAGAAAGCTGGTGGTGGACCTCAAAACCTCTGGTCCATGAGTTTGGTGTAGTGGAATGAACAAGGGGCTTGGAATCCTACCTCTTCTGTGTGCTAGCTGTGTGACCTTGGACAAGTCTCTTCTTCTATCTGGGCCTCAGTTTACCCCCTTTGTAAAATGAGGTGACTCATCTTCCTAAGCTCTCTCTGCAATCTTCTTGTTGTTCAGTTGTAGCTGTCTCTCTGTGACCCCATTTGGGGTTTTCTTGGCAAAGATACTGGAGTTGTTTGCCATTTCCTTCTCCAGCTCATTTTACAGATGAGGAAACTGAGGCAAAAAGGGTTTAGTGACTTGCCCAGGGTCACACAACTAGGAAGTGTCTGAGGCTGGATTTGAACTCCGGATAAAGAGTCTTCTTGACTCCAGGCCCAGCGCTCTGTGCACTGTGGTGCCCCCTAGCTGCCCATCTCTAAAATCTGTCATCCTGTAAAATTCATCCAGAAGAGTAGAGCGCTGCCTGGCCTATCAGGCAGGTTGGCTCACACTGGAACACCTGAGACAAGAGTCCTCGGTCAAGTTACAGAGGCAGCTGTATCTGCTCCCTTCCCTTTGGATACCAAATGGTCTTCGAGAGCAGCTCCCCAGCGCCTAGCATAGTGCCTGGCACAAAGCTGGTGCTTAATAAACGCTCAGCAAATTATATTTAATTCTAACTTTTGTCATTCTTTCCTTAACGTATTGCCAGGATAATTCAATTAGTTTGGTCATTTTCAGTCATGTCCCACTCTTCATGACCACATTTTGGTTTTCTTGGCAAAGATAGTGGAGTGATTTGCCATTTCCTTCTCCAGCTCATTTTTACAGATGAAGAAACTGAGACAAACGGGTTTAAGTGATTTACCAAGGGTCAAATAGCTAGAGATCAGATCTGACCTCGGTTCCTCCTGACATAAGGCCCAGAATTCTATCCACTGCACCATTTAACTGCTCAATTAATCCAATTAAACAAGCATTTATTAAGTACCCCCTGTATACTAGGCCCTATACTAGGCTCTAGGGTTTTGTTTTGTTTTTAAATAGTTGGTTAGGGGCAGCTAGGTGGTGCAGTGGATAGAGCACCAATCCTGGAATCAGGAGGACCTGTGTTCAAATCTGGTCTTGGATACTTAGTAGCTGTAGGACTCTGGGCAAGTCACTGAACTCCAATCGTTCCCCTCAAAAAATAGTTAGAAGTAAAATAAAAACAACAGCAAAAACCTTGTGTTCTATTAGGGGAAGTAAATGTGCTGATAAATTAGTATATATGCATATTTATACTTATATATACTATTAGTATATATGTATATTTATACTTATATATGTATACTTTTTTATATAAAAGTAAATTGCTTTTAAGTGAGTGTATGTGTATGTATGTATATGTATGTGTATATGTATATGTATGTGTATGTCACACACAAACACACACATACAGAGAGAGTAAATATGAAATAATTTCAGAGACCAAGTACTAGTAACTGAGGAATCAGGAAAGGTCTCTTGTACGAGAATCTCGAATCTAAATCTTGAAGTGAGCTGAAATGAAGGTCCTAGTGGTGAGGACGGAGAATATTCTGAGCACGGTGCCCAACCTATGCAAGGCTCAGAGGTGGGAGATATAAACCTTGGGATACAACAAGAACACTGACAAGTCAATGCAAGGTAATCTGATGAGAGAGAGCACAGACAAGGCTTTGTGAGGGAAGGAGCACCTGAGTTAAGGCTGACGGTGAGACTGAGGAAGACAATACCTTCTAGGTGCATGGAAAAGCACAGGGATGGGATGAGTTAGAAGGCCAAATTCTGGAAACAGTAACGCTTGAGTGGAAGGTAGACAGTGTGATGAATCATGTGAAATAAGACTGGAAACATAGATGGATTCCTATCATGGGAGGCGTTAAAAGCCCTTCTGAGCAGCTGAGTTTTTATCCTAGATATGATAGGGAGCTATTGAAAGTTTTTGAGCAGGGGGGTGACATGGTCAGATCTGTGTCTTAGGAGGATTAATTGGGCTGCTGTGTGGAGGATAGACTGGAAGAGGGAGATGTAGGAAGCACAGAGATCAGTTGGGGGAGGTTATTGAGATAGACCAAGAGAGAGTTTCCTTTAAGAATCTCTAAGGAAATACACTGGGGCTCCCCCTCTCCCATATACTACTTCACATTTTTCAAAATCCTTCTGAATTCATTACCTCACCTGAGTCTCACAAACCTAACATTCTTAAAGTGTCTCCCCAAACCCACCCATTTCTTTATAACTGCCTTGACTTTTCCCTTAAAACACTGTAACTCCACCCAACCTGGATTTGTCAGTGTTCTCTGGCTTCTTCTCACTTTCTACTACCCATGGCAGGGCCATTCCCCTGCCTTGAACACATTCCCTCCTTATCTCTGACCATTGAAGTCCTCTTCCTTCAAGGCCCAGCTCAGGAGTAACTTCTCCCAGAAACCTTCCCCAGGAACCCAGAGCTGAAAGCCACCTCTCTGATTCTCCCCTGGTCTCTATCCTCCTAGCCTGTGTATATGGTGTATTCCTTCATCTCCAACTGTGGTGAACACTGGACCACACGCATAGCAATTGTTTAATATGCACATTGATTTGTTATGTATGGCTTCGCTGCTTACCCACAACTTTTAATCTCCCACCGTGTAGTAAGGGGAATAGCAGAATACCCATTTGACAGATTAGGAGATTAAAGATGAATTGAAGAAATAGAGTCAGGACAAGAACCCAGATCCCCTGACAATGAATCCCAGGGGCTGTGCATGATGCCACACAGCCTCCAAAACTTAAACGGAGGTATGAGGTTATATCAACACCAACACAAAAGATTAATTTAGTCAAGTAAAGATGAAAAATCAGTCTTAATGTCTCTCCTCCAACAAATCCTCTTCACTATATATGTTAAGATTATTTAAGATAGTGTCATAGATACAGCCACTGAGATAACTTTGTTCAGTGGACCCCTGATATCAAACCGCGAGATAGATGCTCTCCCAAAGAGTTTACCCATGTTCTGGAGGCTGTTGGGCAGAGAGACCAAAAAAGGAAGGGGCAGAAAGGGAGGCCATCTGGAGGCTCTTTTTGGTGAAAGACATTTCTCCAACTGCTTTGAGCCCTGGAAATTCCAGAGCTTCTTGAATGAAATCCGTGGCCCCTCAGAAGAAATCTAACAAGCCACAGAGGAAAAGCCAAATGATCAAAAAGCATCTGGTGTCCAGGCCGTGACCTGGAGTGGGATGGGCAGCTCGTTGGCTTAGTCCATTGGTACATATATCTTGAACAGGCACTATAAACAGGCAATGAGTCAGGCTCAGAATTAAATAGAAGGAAGAGAATGGGCTAGATTGCATTTGGAAAACTCTACAGCACTTTTAACAAGCGCGAGCTAGTCCCCAACACAAAACCCATCTTTTTTCATGTCAGCATGATGTTATATGGCTGTGCACCATGGGTTACCTCAATCTCAGAAGACAATCCAACTGGCTCCTTAAGACGTAGTCACTTTTGAAGTCCCATTAAGAGGATATCCAATGAAATAAATTCAATTCAATAAACATTTAGGAAAATCCCATCAAGACACCAGACGCTTGGGGCATCTGGGTTCAAATCCCACCCTGACACTACTTGTTCGACTTTGAGCAAGTCACCTCACTTTCCTGTGTCTCATTTTTCCCTACCTGTAAAATAAAGGTGTGGGACAAGATGACCTGAGAGGTTCCTTCCAGCTCTAGACATACGGCTATCACAAACGTGTTAGAGAAATGCAAACAAAGAGCCCTGGGACATCCCGGAGGAGAAGTCATTGCCACCAGGTCTTTAAAGAATGGGTAGAAAATCAATGGCTCTAAATTTCACCTGGGGCCGCTAGGGGGCGCCATAGTGCTCAGAGCTCTGGGCCTGGAGTCAGGAAGATTCATCTTCCTGGGTTCAAATCTGACCTTGGGCACTTACTAGCTGAGTGACCCTGGGCAAGTCACTTAACATCAGTTTGCCTCAGTTTCCTCATCTGTAAAATGAGCCGGAGAAGGAAATGGCAAGCCATTCCAGTATATTTGCTGAGAAAACCCCAAATTTGATCGCAGAGAGTCAGACGTGACTGAAACAACTTAACAGCGACAAAGAAACTCAGTGAGAAGAAAGGGTGAAAGACATAGGGTACAATATGAGCAAAGACAGAGAGATTGTAGGCGGATACCACTTTGAGTGTAAAAAGGTGTGGTATGAGAAAAGGATAGAAAAATTGAGTGCACTTGGGAACTATGACCCAAAAGTCACGAAGTTTTGCATACTCTTTGACCCTTCAACAACATCATCAGTACAGAAGCTAGCATATAAAACGTAATTTAAGGTTTGCAAATCACTGTACAGGTGTTAACTGATTTGATCTTCATAACACCCTGGCAAGGCAGATCCCCATTTTATGGATAAGGAAACTGAGGATGAGAGAGGGTAAGTGACTGTCCCAGGGTCACCCAGGTAGTAAGTGTCTGGGGCAAGATTTGAACTCAGGTCCTTCTGAATCAAAGAAATATTCTCAGGTCTCTTTAAATTCAAACACCCTACATCATAAGCCAAAGGCAGCTGGGTGGCAACAGTGGTTAGAGGGACGGACTTAGAAGATCTCAACTTAAATCCTGCCTCAGACACTAGCTGGGTGACCTTGGGAAAGTCACTTTTAAACTCAACCTCAGTTTCTTCACCTATAAGATGAAGAGACTGGACTCAATTGCCTCTAAGTTTCCCTCAGCTCTAAATCCATGAGATACTTCTACCTCTGACCTCCTATGTAACATCGACCTTCTAGGTTCCAGGTTCCCTCTCAGCTCTGATGTGTTATGTTGTAATTCTAAGACCTTTTCTAGGACTAACATGCCATTCTACAGTCCAGCATTCTTTATGCCAGGTTTGCTTCCAGCTCTGACCACCATCTTCTCTAGTTTAAGAGCTCTGGGGTTCCAGGAGGCCATACAGAATGCATTCAGGTGGGTAGTTCCTGAGGTCCATCGGAGAGTAGGCCAGCCTCAGAGCCAGCCCTGTGCCCATCAGCTCTCACTTATAAAGAAGCATCTTTCTTTTGATGGAGCCTCTAAGCCCGGAGAAGAATTGGATTCAGAGCAATAGCTAACTCTGAAAGTCCAACAGAACCCTGGGAGGCTGCCAAAAGAGACTCCCAATTAGAGCAAAGAGACCTAGCTGCAGACATCTTCCTCAGATGCCCGGATGCCAGGAGCTTAAAAATCTCTTCCCTGCATGAGCTAGGAAGGCAACAACACAAATGTCATTTAATTTCCATGACAAAGTGGTGCCATTATTGCGGGCTGACAGGACGCCGCTCAGGGCAATTTCCGAAAATTATTTAAACAATGTAATGAGTTAAATGTCAACGGGGGCTAATTATGTTTATGCTAATTGTTAATTAGCCCCATAATGGAGACAGTCTTAATTAACAATAGTTATGTGTGTGCCTGTGTGTGTGTGTGTGTGTGTGTGTTTGACACACAGGGAAGGGGGCTATGTCTCCATGGGAGAGACAGCAGATTGGAAAAACAGAAGTCTTTTAGTGTCTCTCACTTTGTAGGTGGAAGAGAATTTCCCACAATGCTCTAGGAAAGCTGTAATTAACAGGACAGTATGGCTGATCTGGACACCCAAGCATCTCATCTGTACTATTCTGCTTGGGGAGTCTGAGGGGCTCCCTCAGCACTCTATGCTCCATGGTACAGAAAAAGCTTCTATAGAAGAAAGAATAGAATAGAAAGCCAAGCACTGGAGGGATCCTTAAAGCACAGAACATAGAATGTAAGACATGAAAGAGATCTTAATATCAAGAATGCCGAGATTTAGAGGGATCTTAAAGTCTATCCCATCCAACACCTTAATTTTACAGTAGAAGAAACTGAAGTCAGAAGAAAGAAAGGAATGTATCCAAGGTCATACAGTAAATTAGTGGCAGAACCTAGGACTTTATTGCATGGCTCTTCACCTAATTGAACATATAATATGATTTCTCCCTCCCTCTCTCTCTATGTCAGACCTGTTTCATCTCCCGCTCCCTCAGGGTTCTCCAGTTGCCAGGCTGTCTCTTTACTTTTACATCAGCTCAAGCCCCCACCAGCTGTGTCCCTCATTTTTATGGGGCTAGTGCCTAGCACTCCAGTTACATTTTACCACTGAATGGTAATTGGCTTTTACAAAGGGATATTTACTTTACAGCTATAGCAAGAACCAACATACAAACCTTTCTCCCTAATACATCAGGGACGTAATTCCCACACACACATACCTCAGTCTTGGGAAGGGGAACAGATTAGGCTCACAATTTAGCTAGTCAGTCCCTACGTAGCATTGATCCTCTCAAGTTCAACTCCAAAGGCAGCATCACTCCTAGCTTCTGATGGCCTAGAGTCCTCAACTCATACTCCTCAGGTAATCAGTGCTAGTCTGGCTGCAACATCTGACCTAAGATTCCTAGCTAGAGCATTCCATGCATCAACCAGTCTAGTAACCCCATCAATGAGATTCATCCATTACCTATTGTCGATGAAGCCATGTTGACTCTGGGACTGCTGGTTCCTTTTCTAGACAGTCACTAACCATGCCTTTAATAACAAATTCAAGAATTCTTCCAGGAATCAAAGGCGAGAGCACTTGTACTCTTCATATTCTTTTTCCCTTTAAAAGAAATTAGGGCATTTGTCCTTCTCTCATTCTCTAGTTGGCCACAGTCTTTCAAGGATCATTGACAATGGTACAGTTTCACTGCTCAACACCTCTGAGGCAGCTGGATGTTTTCCCTACTGGCCACTTTTGTTCTGTCCCTTCCAGTCCAAAATCATTCTCATTAGCAGAAAAAAATAGAAAGAAAATGAAAAGGGAGCTGCCTTCTTGAGGTCAACCATTATCGCCATCCTCTCTCTCCTGGCAGCTTTACTAGTACTTGTCTGGTCTTCCTCGTTCCCCCAAACAATCTTTTTATTTAAAAATCCTTTTCATTGTCCTGAACAGATGCTCAACAGCGGCCACATGACGCCCTGTAAAGGATGCTATAGATTCCCTGACCAAGATCAAATGCCCCCTGCTCCATGAAACATTCCCCAAACCCTCTCAAATGGAAGTTACTGCATGAGGGAATGGTCAGATTTTACCCGTAAATCTTTCCTGAGTCAATTCATCAAATAATTATTAAGTACATACTGTGTGAATGAGTGAGTGAATTAATGAATGGGAAGTGATTTTTTAAAAGTTCAATCTATTTGCCAAACACTGTTCTAAGGACTACAAATACGAAGGGCAAAACAGGTCCTGCAATCACTGGATTTTTATTCTAGTAGGTAGGAAAATGCATATGAGATATGGTAGATGAAGAAGGATCTGAGGTTCTGAAAAGCCCTATGGATGATAAAGAGATTTGATTGACACATTTTCAAGAAATAAGGATAGTCTTGCTTTGATTATTGACTGGGGTGGGGTGAGGCATTACCAGGGCAGATAGCAAGATGGACAGGATGGAAGGTCAGATGGAATGTGAAGCATAGTTGTGGGGACAGGGGCTGGCTAGCATTTGCCAGAATTTGCACGGACTGACTCCCCACTCAGAGTGGCATGTCCCCAGGGCAATGATTCCCAAGTTAAGTATTTAAGTGACTCTCAGGAGATCCAGTGGTCCAGAGGGATCAGTGGCAGGGCTGATGGCATAATAGGGTAGAATTTGAAGCATGGTATGGGATCTCAGATCCAGGTTTATATGCTGACTCACCAATATGTAGGACTTTATGTTAGGCAGTAGGGGGTGTATATATATATGTACATACATACATACATATACATATGTGTGTGTGTGTGTATATACATATTTATATAATGACCCTCACAAAGCTTATATTCTAATGGAAACAATGAAACAGGTAGAAGGCACAACAAGTGTATGGAAAAAGTCAAACAAAGAAGGGTGAGCGGTTAGAAAGGTATCACTCCTAGCTAAGGGGATCATCAAGGAAAGCTTCATGAAGGAGTTGGCACTTGATCTGGCCCTTGGAGATGACAGATTCCAGAAGGTGGAGACGGGACAGCTAGGTAGCCCAATGAAGAGAGAGTACTGGGCATGGAGACAGGAAGACCTGCATGCAAATTTAGGCTCAGATGCTTACTAGCCATGTGATCCTGGGCAGGTCATCTAACCTTGGTTTTTTCAACTGTAAATATGGACAATAATAGCGCCTATACCCCAGAACTGTTGAGAGACTCAAATGAAATATATGAAAAGTATCTTGGAAACATTAAAACTCGACATGTCTGCTATTATGTTGTTCACACATCCCGCGTGTAAGAGGACCACACATGCACATAGACTTCTAGGCACATTCTTGTACACACATGCATATACACATGTGTATGCAGCCATAGTCACACTGATAGACACATGTATATGCATATTCTACTTGTCCCACACTTGTATACTTAGACTCGCAAGCATGAACACATGTAAGGTTTTTTTCTCATGGAAACAAACACGTTGGGAGAACCTGAAAGTGCCCAATGTAATAGTTTAATGAAATGAGATAGTTTGCAGTGATTCTCCAGGCTGGTTTGTACGTGCTCAGAATGCTCTGCAGTGTAACATAAACCCATCATTCCTGTTATCTGGGACCAGAGACATCTTGTTTCTGTGGCAGGCATCAGAGGACCTAGCTCTATGTTAACAGGATCACAGCCATCCCCTTTTTCCTCCCTCCCATTCCCAGAGTAGGTGTGGATACCTTAAACTTAGGGTATACCCCCAGGAGCAAAGGATGAGCTGGCCTAAAGCCGGCTTTAGGGGACAATAAGAAGAACAGCTGTGTGCGATTAAGGGTCTAAGGAGCTCATCACAACCTCTCTCACCTCCTTGGCTTCCCTCCCCTCTTCTCACCTCCCCTCCCCAGAAGCGAATAAAGGCCACAGTGCATCCAGTCCCATCTAGCCCCATCAGCAGATGTAAGCAGGGCCAAAGATAATTAAAGCCTGATGTTCCTGTGTAACAATTACAGCCACTTGGGGACAAGGTCATCCCTGGAATGAAGCCATCAATCAGAGGGCAGCACAGAGCCACTCAGCAAATCTCCTGCTTGCCTGCCTGCCTGGGAGGTTAAAAGCCCATCCCGTCAGCCACCCACATGGCCCTACAACCTGAGCAGGGAGCTATGAGGACTAGGAAACATAAGCCTGAGAATGGCTTTCTCAAGAAAAAAGTTACTTTGGTATAGCTTCCAATGGACTCTTAGGGATAAAAGAGATAAAGATCCCAAAGGAGACACTCATTGATTCTGAACTATATACTCACATCCCATCTCCATCTGGGCTTTGGTTTCCTCCTCTGTAAAAATTAAAGGGTTTAGACTCACTGAACTCTAAGGTAACCTTCCAATCCCCACATTCTACATTCTATGGTCGAAGTCGACATCTAGCTCTGACCTTTGTTCTTGGTTCTAAGGTCCCTCCTAGCTCTGACATTTATTGTTCTATGTTCTAAGGAAGATGATGGTCAGAGGAGAAGTGGAGGGAAGAAGTTAGAAAAATGTTCTGAGAGTCATCAGAAATGTGGGGTTGGAGGCTCAACCTCCAACGGAGGTCCAAGAGAGAGATGGTGGGACTAAACACTTGGCTGCCCAGAGGGACGTGAAAAGTTTATCTTAGATCCAGAGAGATTTCTGCAAGAACCGAGGAGAAAAAGTTCTAGGTGTGAAACCATTTGGATTCAGAGAACTGGACAGAGGCCCTCTCACCCTAAGGGGTCTCTGAGTGACAAATGTTTCCTCTTTCCCTTTAACATCACCCTGAAGAGTCTGTAAACCCTAGAATCCTAGAATTCAGAAGTCTTGAGACTAACCTGCACTTAACAACAAATATCCATATAAACCATAACAACAGTCAGCATTTACATAGTTCTTTAAGGTTTTCAAAGCATTTTCCATACAAATGTTCGTCTAATCTTTGCTTCAAGACTTCCAGGAATGGGGCACTCACTACTTCCCTAGGCAATTCATTTCACTTGTAGACAGCTCTGATTCCTGGGAACATCTTCCTTAAAGGCAGGTAGAAGATTTAATGTATAGAGCACATGAACTGGAGTCAGAAAGACCTGAGTTCAAATTTGATCTCAAACAATTAATAGTTTCGTAAACCTGAGTAATTTGACCTTTGTCTGCCTTACTTTCCTCATCTGTAAAATGGGGATAATAATAGCACCCACCTCCCAGGTTTGTTGTGAAAATCAAATGCAATAATGTTAATGTACTATACAAACATTAGCTGCTATTATTATGATTATTTGACCCCAAATCTACCTCCCAGTAACTGTTACCAGTTGCTTCTCATCATGCCTTCTGAAGCTAAATAAAATACATCTAATTTCTCTTCTGTATGACAGTCTTTGAAATGTTTGAGGAGAGGAACCAAGATCCTGCTGAGTCTTTGCTTCTCCAGACTAATTATTTTCAGGTCCTTCATCTGAACTTCACAGGATATCTTCAGGTCCTCCCCTCCTGCCCACCCTTCTATGGACATATCCCTCTTGGTCAGGATCCTTTCTAAAATGAAGCCTGCAAAGCTCAGCCCCATACTCCAAATACTGCCTAACTAAGGTAAGGGACAGAAGGTCTGTCACCTCACCTGTTCTGCAACTATGGCTCTCTCAATACCCTCTAAGACCATTTGACCTTTTTCAAGCAGGAATATCACACCATTGTCTGATACCGAAATCACAGAGCCATCTACTCTCTTTCTTTGTCAAGAGACACGTGGGGAAAAGATAGCTTTGCAAATACACAAGGTGTTCCAAAAGTCTTAGTCTGTTTTAAGCTTTACAAACATCAGAAGTATAAATGCTACAAACTTATAAAAATCATTTGAAAGTTTAATTATTTAAATGTATTTTCTACTTATATAAAATCAAGATTTTTGAATAATAAAATTTCAATTTTAACAAGACAATGTACCTTGTACTGTGAGTGTGACAGTTTCTCGATGACACTTTATCAGGCCAATGGTCAGTAGAGGAGTCCCCCTTGTTTGTCCACCTAGGTCACCTGATCTATGTCCACTAGACCTTTAATTGTGGGATCATATCAAAATAGGCATACACACATCAAAATATTATTTTTTGACTGATTTGAAGGTTTGGATCATAAATGCCAGCTTTTTAGTCACTAAGAAGCAGCTGGTGAAAGTTTTTATAACGTTAAAAAATCATCTAGAGCAGTATATAGCTGAATATATTGGTTATATTGAATTTTAATAAGAAGCCTTAATATTTTTAAATTGTAAATAATTGACCATTCAAATGTTACTTTTTGTAAGTTTGTAGCATTTATAGTTCTGAAGTTATTAAAGCTTAAAACTGCACTAAGTCTTTCGGGACACCCCATATAGAAATATATATGTTATATCCATACATACATATAAACATTGTATCTATATATGTATCTATACATGTGTGTATTATTTGTGTGAAAATTTCTACATTTATATGCATTTTGACCTTGCAGTTCATTCTTTCTGCCAGGAGGTCCAGGGACTAAGACAGTTTTGTTAATATATTCAACTCTCAAATAGCTTTGCCAAACTGTTTCTCTAAGATAAATTCTTTACTGATGCCAAAAGCAGGAAGAAATAAAGCAGAAAATAAAAACTAGACAGCAATATCAGTAATGAAAGTTAATGCAAAATTATTATTAATGTAAAGAGGCAACAGAAAATTATTCACAAATTATTCATTATGACCAAGCCAGATTTATACAAGGAAACCAAGGATAGTTCAATACTAGGAAAACTATAAATAAAATATTAATAACAAATGTAACACAAATCAAATGAGTATACAACCAAATGGAGAGAAAGTATTTGACCAAATGCAGCATTCACTTATGCTTTAAAAAAACACTAAAAATCACAGGAATAAAAACATCTTTACTTAATGTGATCAAAAGCTGCTACCTAAAACCAAGACCTAACATTGCCCATAATGGAGAAATACTAGGAACTTTCCCAATAAGATAAAAGTTAAAATAAGAATGCCCACTATCACTGGACATGCTAACAATATTATACATAACAATAAGGCAAGAAAAAGAAATGGAAGGAATACACATAGGCAAAGAGGAGACAAAATTATCTCTATTTGCAGAAAATATCATCTACTTAAAAAACCCTAGAGAATCAATGGGAAAATAAATTGATATAATTAATAGCTTCAGTAGAGCAACAGGATATAAAATAAATCCACAAAAGCATCAGCTTTTCTGTATATTGCTAACAAAACCCAGGAAGAAGAGATAGGAAGAGAAATTCCATTTAAAATAACAACAAAATGCATTAAATGTCTGGGAATTAACCTACCAAGACACACACAGGACTTAAACCAATTCATCTACAAAACAATTTTTGCATACATATAGAAGTTCAAAATTTCTTATCTAGTCCTCTTTCTCATTCTTCTTTGCATATTGAAATATTTGTGTTTACTGATGGCTAGTAAGTTCACAATAAGAAAGAAAACTGTAAATTAAAAAAGAAATAGAAGCCCTAAATCAGTGGAGAACTATTGAAAAATTTATGCTTACACTATATGATTATAGTAAAAAAAATAATAATAGCAAGAAAATTCTATTGACAATCAATTAGGAAATTCCCATGCTTCCAAGTATGTTATCATTTTACAAAATTATCATAGTTTATTGCCTGTCCTGATGCTCCAGAGGTCTTCCCCAATCCAAAGGCAATTTTAAAAAGTCAAAGGGGAAAAAAATCAAGTTTCTTCTCTCAAAAATCTGGTCCCAACAAAACTTAAAAAACACATAGCTCTCCACACAGAGATTAGGGATTTAGAGCTTGCTGGAAGTCACTCCCCTCATCCTCAGGTGAGAAACCAAATTGTCCTGGCTGAAAACTCTCATGAATCTCTCTACCCTACAAGGCAATCTAATCCAAGGGCTAGATATCTCCAGGGATCCCCTTCCATACAGGCCTCACCAAAATGTCTCCAGCATCTTTTTCACACATAGGCAATCTCACTGGATGTCCTGTGGGAAAAAATATTCCCCTGAATCTCTATACCATAGGAAATCCCAAAATTTCCCTAAAGAATCTCTATCAATTCATTAGGTAGGCAATAGGGAATTCCAAACGAAGTTCCTAACTCACGCCTCATTAGGATGAGCAGGTTACTTTAACGGGAAAACAAATTCAGAAAAGCTCCAAAGAGATATGAGACTTGCAAAATGGAATTAGGCACAATGGGGGGATTCCTCAGGGTTTTTAACCTTCTCTTATGAACCTACAATTTCTTAGGATCTCACAATAAGGCTAGGCCTCCTTAAAAAAATTAAGAAAAAATGAATATTTATAGACATTTATAAACAACATAGGGTGCTTTAAGCAACCTATGAGGCACCAATATTTTAAAGACTGAAAATCAATATTGCTGATATTAGCCATAATACTCATAATAAGTATAGTGATACAATAGATATCACTACATAACCATTCAAACCAACCAAAGTTATCTCACAGGAACTAGTCTGACTTTTAAGGAAAAAACAGAAGACAGACTGTCCACATGCAATCAAAAACAAGAGACAAAAAAAGCTCCTCAATTTGAAACTATGCCCAAAGGGCTATAAAAATGTGCATACCCTTTGACCCAGAAATACCACTTCTAGGGCTGTATCCCAAAGAGATCACACAAGTGGGAAAAGGACCCATATGTACAAAAATATTTATAGCAGCTCTTTTTGTGGTGGCAAAGAACTAGAAATTGAGGAGATGCCCATCAACTGGGGAATGGCTGAACAAGTTGTGGTGTATGAATGTAATGGAATACCTATTGTGGTATAAGAAATGAAGAGCAGATGGACTTCATAATAACCTGGAAAGACTTATATGATCTGATGCTGAGTGAGGGGAGCAGAACCAGAATGCTATACACGATTAGAGACACATGGAATCTTTGATGACTATCTTTGATAGACTTGGCTCTTCTCAGCAATGCAAGGTTCTAAGACAGCACCAAAAGACCCATGACGGAAAAAACTATCCACATGCAGAGAGAGGATTACAGAGTCTGAATGCAGACTGAAGCAAACTATTTGCTTTCTCTTTTTGTTTTGTTTCTTCTTTCTCGTGGTTCATTCCTTTGGTTAGAATTCTTCTTTACAACTTGACTATTGTGAAACTAAGTTTAATGTGAAGGTATATGTAGAACCTAAATCAGATTATATACCATGGGAGGGAGGTGAGGACGTGGGGAGGAGAGGAAGGGGGAGAAAATTTGGAACTCAAAAACTTGTGGAACTGAGTGTTGTAGACTAAAAGTAAAAAATAAATTTTGAAAAAGAGAAAAACTAAAATAAAAATATTTTGGATGTCATAAAAAATGCTCCTCTTTTTCTCTAATGAATCCCCAAAAGCAAAACTGGGTATTCAAGAATAAATGTCACAGATAGAGAATGTCTTCAATGAGTCCTTTCACATGCCAAGGGTCTCAAAATTAACCCAGATGAAATCCCCAGTGTACCACCTCATCCCAAGCTACTTCCCCCATTCCTACTTGTATTGATTACCTCACTTCCCAAAGAATGATTACAGAACCTCCATTAGGATTCTTGAGGGTTGCTGGCTTCTAGTATAACTCATGACTACTGGTGTGCTTCCCACTGATTATCAGCCAGACCTTGCTTTTACAAAAAGCATTTATTAAACTCATATATGTGTATATATATATACATATATACATATACATACATATATACATACATATATACATACATATATACATACATACATACATAAGGACAATTTTTATACTCATTCAGTCATTTCAGATTCTTTGTGACCCATTTGGGATTTTCTTGGCAAAAATACTGGAATAGTTTGCCATTTTCTTCTCCAGCTCCTTTCACAGATGAGGAAACTGAGGCAAACAGGGTTAAGTGACTTGCCCAGGGTCACATACTACTAAGTGTCTCAGGCTGGCTCTGAACTCAGGCCTTCCTTACTCTAGGCTTGGTGCTCTATCCATTGTATCACCTAGCTGCCCTAATTATCAAAACTATATGGTGCTGGACAAAAACCAGAAAAGTCAATCTATAGACTAGACAAATTAGGCAAGTCCTGGAAACAGCTATGTAAAGCAGCCTAGAGTGATATAATCCCCAAAACACAGACTACTGGGCAAGGGACTCAATTCAACAAGAATTATTGGTGATGCTAGAAAAGGGTCTGATGTAAAAAAAAAAAAAGATTAACTTCAACATCTTGTATCCTATATCATAATAAATTCCATACAGATAAACAACTTAAATATTAAAAGTTACAATATAAAAAACTTAGAGAGAAATGAAATCTTTCAAAATTGTGGCTATAAAAAATTTAAAGCTAGACAAGAGATAGAAGAAATCATTTCTTAATAAAAGATAATCTTGATTATATAAAATGTAGGTTTTTCAAAATAAAATTAATGCAACTAAACTCAGAGAAAAAGATGTAGATTGAAATGTCTGATATCCAAAATCTGTAGAAAATTGACACAAATATATAATATTAAGAGCTATTCTCCAATAAATAAGTGGTCAGAAGATATTAACAGTTTTCAAAAGAATAAATACAAACTATTAATAACCACCCAAAAAAATTCAAAATCACTAACAAATTATAACAACTCTAAGATGTCACCTCACGTTCATCAAGTAAAAATATTTTAAAATGGCAACTATAGCCCAGGGAGATTAATGACAGTAAAAAAAAAAAGACCCATGGATCAAAAAGAATGTTGATAGCAGAATGGTATCTAACAACAACAGCAAAAAGTTGGAAACAAAATATGTATGAGTCCTTCGGAATTGCGGCATCTGAATGCAATGCAATATCGCTGCTTTGTAAAGAATAGCAAATGGGAAGAATTCAGAGAAAAATAGGAAGACTTATGTGAAGTGATACAATGAGGAAAGCAGAATCAGAAAAATAATATACACAACAACCACATTGGAAAGAAAGTTTAAACAGTACCGTACTATCAAAGTTAACCCTTCTGATTACCAATTAATAAATGATCTCTTGTAAGGGGAATGTAGTTTGTAATAGAGTATGTTTGAATGTTTGTTGGGAAGTATCTATTGTCTCAGAATAAAATGTCTCAACATTTTAAATAAAGTACAAAGGAAACATTTTAACCATTTCTGGCTTTGATCTGCCAAAAGAATGGAAGGATGTCCTTATAAAATAGTGTATGAGCTGGTGGTTGTAGCAAGAAAAACATAGAGATGGGAAAGTCATTAAGGTTAATCCTCCAGAGGGTGCCCTTACTTCGGTCATATTGTTTTGTTGGGTTTTTTTTTTTGAAGGAGGGAGGGTGGAGCAATTGGGGTTAAGTGACTTGCCCAAGGTCACACAGCTACTAAGTGTGTCAAGTGTCTGAGGCTGGATTTGAACTCAGGTCCTCCTGACTCCAGGGCCAGTGCTTTACTCACTGCGCCACCTAGCTGCCCCACTTTGGTCCTATTGTTGAGGGTAATTCTTCCATTGGTGCAGATCACAACCCCTCCTTACCTTCTCATCCTCCAAGACCTGTGCCCAAGTATTCTATATATACTCCATAGAGAATACACCCAACCAGAGACCTTCATCTATTCGGGATATTTTTTCCTTTAGTATCTTGGAACTTGCCCATCCAACACTTGGGCTATTTATCTCCCATTACTCCTTCTTGCTCTACGGCTGGTCCACTCCTTTTCCAGTCATGCATGTGTGTCCTCGATGACATCTTTTGCACTATCTCTAACGCACAAGACATCATTAGTAACATGCTGCAGCTTTTTTTTATCCACCATCTGTCACTCCATTCACAGCAATTAGAAGTCTTCTGGCATCATGATATCTCATACTCCTAGCCATAGAACATCCCTGGGAGAATACTGGAGTTAGAGAAATGGGTTTTGGTAATCACCATTCTCCTCTCTTCCTCCTTTTAACTCATACCTAGCCCTTAGTCACTGAGTGACTGAGACCTGGGAAAGACCTTAATTTAGAAAGGCCAAGGTCACCCACTGAATCCTGGGCTATCACCAGTTTTCTTGACCTTTGTCTTGCCACTGGATTTCAATGATTCTGAAGAAAAGGGTGAGGCATGAGCAAATGAAGACATCACCCTTGTGACGTCATTGGTCTTCTTAGAGAACAAAAGATGAACAGCAACGAGTTCTGGAGTTGAAAACCAAAATAAAGGGGTACGTGAGTGGACAGAAAAAAATTAAGGGATGTAGGCCAGTTCCCCTGGCTCTATTGGGGCAGCTACACATTGGTCCTTTACAGAGCGTCTTGGTCTTGCAATTAATTCTTACTCCAAGAGGTAGAGGTAGCTATAGATGAGAACTGTTGGATAAGAAGTCCTTGGGTTTCAGCTACTCCATGTTAAGTCACAGAATCACAGAATGTAATAACTAGATTGGAAGGTAAAGTAGATCATAGAATGAGAGGGGAAGTAACTCTAGAGGCCAGCTAGCTCAGGCTCTCAAATGAGGAAAATGAATCCTGGAGATTCATTTGTTTGCTCTTGCACCTTTGTTTTTGTTCAGTCATTTTTCAGTTGTGTCTGACACTTCTTGACCCCATTTGGGGTTTGTTTGGCAGAGACACTGGAATGATTTGCCATTTCCTTATTTTATTATTTTACAGGTAAGGAAACTGAGGCAAACAAGGTCAAGTGACTTGCCCAGGGTCACACAGCTAGTAAGTGTCTGCAGCCAGATTTGAACTCATGAAAAGCAATCTTCCTGACTCCAGGCCCAGTGCTCTAACCACTGTGCCACCTAGCTGCCCTCACACACCTTTGTTTACTCCTCTCCTTTAGCATGAAATGTCCTTCCCTTCCCATCCTACTTTAACTAGCATAACTTACCAAGGTCCTCAGGAGGACTGAGACTAGCTGGGTTCACCTCAAACTTCCTTAAGAGAGGATTCTAAAAAGGGGAGAAACAGGAATAAGGAATGGAAAAATTCCTCTGAGTAATAACTGTCAGCAGCGTTGGGGTTCAGAGGGGTCTGTATTTTTCCCCTAATGTGACAGACACTTCAAAGAAAGAAGTGAATTCACTGCCCCGATAAAGCTGTGGCCAAGTCTGTCTCTGCCCTACTTTATATATTGCAACAGTAATAAAGTCGCTCTTTATGGCTCCTCTCTTTTTGAGCTAGCGTGCCTGAGGAATGTTATTTACGAGAAAGCAAACTAACCCATTTTATTAAACTCTTGTTCTCAGGGGTTTGTAGTCGATGAGAATAGCAGTCTGGGTATTAAAATGATGCTTGTGACAATTTATCCTCTAGTTGGCAAGAGGGAAGGCTTCAGAGACCTAGAGCTCAAAGTGGACTCAGAGGAGCCTTGTGGGGCCAGAGTCCAAGACAATGTGTGGAATCAAGTCATGGCAGCAGATTCCCAGAGCCACTGAACCAAGCTAGATGGAGCCTTCAGAACTCCAGGCATGTTTGAAGATGGGCATTTGTGGCAGGTATGGGTAGAGAAATTGACAGATGCCGATGGAGAAATGGCAAATAGGCTAGTTGAAGTTATCTAGTGAAAAGATCACTGCAGTAGAAGCAGACCTACGGTGGCAAGTGAAGTTTCCAGTCCTGGTCCTGTTTCTAACTCCAGTGGGCTCTCCCTGATGCCATGCTGCCTGGCATGCAAAGTCCTCCACATCTTAGAAATCAACTTGGAATTAAGCCAAAAAAGTGACTGGAATGTGCAACCCTTTGATCTAGAAGTTCTAATGCTTGGCATACACCCCCAAGGAGGTCACTGACAAAAAGAAAGTTTCTACATACACCAAAATATAACAGAATTTTTTTGTGGCAACAAAGAACTGGAAACAAAGTAGATGGCCATTGATTGGAGATTGGCTAAGCAAATTGTAATACATGAATGAATGGAATGGAACATTATTATACTATAAGAAAGGATTAATAACAGAGAAACATGGAAAAATGTACATGAACTGATACAAAGTGAAGCAAATAGAACCAGGAAAAAATATCCAATGACTACAACATTTTAAAGGAAAAGACCAAACACCACAGAACAACTGAAACTAAATGTTGTAAACTTGTAATGACTATGTTTGTCCTCAAGGAGATAAAAAGACTCCTCCCCCAGCTCCTTTGGGGGCTCACAGGTATGGAGCATTGTGTATAACATTAGGCTAAGTTTTGCTGGGTTTTTTCCTTCTTTTTTTCCTGTATTTTTAAAGAATGAGTTCTCTGAGAGGGACAGGGGAGAAAAGAACAGGGGAAAATGTTAGTGTTGAAGAAAGAAAGAAAGAAAGAAAGAAAGAAAGAAAGAAAGAAAGAAAGAAAGAAAGAAAGAAAGAAAG
>CM053623.1:410708565-410730921 GCA_028646595.1 Phalanger gymnotis
GTTCTTAATCAGCTGGACTCTCACACACTTCCTGATGGCAGAATTGGACTGCTTGGCTTCCACACCAACTTTTTCCAAGACAATTCCTTTGGCATGAGATGCTCCTCCAAACGGGTTAGCCTTCAAGGCAGTGCCCAAATGTGCTTTTTTGTATTGTTCGTCATGCCACTTTTGGTCTCTCCTGTGGCTTCGGAGTTTTCGAGCAGTACGAAGACCACGGCACTTACCCATGCTGCCGCCGTCCGGGCGGAAAGAAAAGATTAAAGGAAGGAAGAAAGCACGCACCCACAATCCCCTGCGTCCTCGAGCTCAGCCGAAGGGCCCTAAATCTCTTTTCGAGGCTAAACTTCTCTAGTTACTTCAAGCGATCCTCATAAGATATGGTCCCTGGTCTGTCCTCCCACCTTCCTGTTTGCCCTCCCCTGGACACAATACCAATTGTCAATGTCCTTCCCAAAACACGACGTCCAGAAGAAAATAAGCTCCTCATTTAGGGTTTTGTATTTATGTCCCCAGAACCCAGTCCATGGCCTTGTAGTGCTTAATAAAAGTCTATTAAATTTAAATGAAATGAATTGACAAGAGAAGGGGAGATATTTATCTTCAGGGGTCCTTAAAACCCCAGTAGAAACATGGAATATTAGAGATAGAAGGTGTCTTAGAGAGCATCTCATGTAACCACTTCATTTTATAGACACAGAAAATAAAGTCCAGAAATAGAAAATTAATTACCCAAGGTCACACAGCAAGTCATCAACAGAGCCAGGACAGAAGTTCATGAGTACTTCAGGGCTCCCAGGCCAGGGCTCTTTCCTTTATATCAATTAGCGGCTGCTCGTTCTGCTTTGGGATTGGGGCAGCCTTGGTGTAACATGGAAAGAGCCTCGGACTATGACCACAGGATCATTCAATATAGAATTATATGGACCTGAGATGTTACCTAGTTAGAACACCAGGCTCTGCCACTGATTCACTGTGTAATCTAGGTCAGTCAGTCAATTAGCATTTATTGAGTGCCCACTGTGTTCGAGGCACTGTGCTAAGCACTAAGATACAAAGAAAGGTAAAATGTATACCCTACCCTCAAGGTGCTCACAGTATAATGGGAGATATATGTGCAGACCACTATGTACAATCAAGATATATATACAGGGAAAATTGAAGATAATCAACAGAGGGAAGATACTAGCATTAAGGAGGATCATACACAGTCTCCCACAAAAGGTAGGATTTTAGCTGAGACTTAAAGGAAGCTAGGTGGCACAGTGGATAAAGTGCCAGGTCTAGAGTCAAGAAGACTCATCTTGCTGAGTTCAAAACTGGCCTCAGACACTTACTAGCTGTGTGACCCTGGGCAAGTCACTTAATCTTGTTTGCCTCAGTTTCCTCATCTGTAAAATGGAGAAAGAAGGAAACGGCAAACCACTCTAGCATTTTTGCCAAGAAAACCCTAAAAGCGATCCCAAAAAGTCAGAGACAAGTGAAAAACAACTCAACAACAACAATAAAAAAGCCATGAGGTGGAAGAAGCTAAGAGGTAGAAATAAGAATAAAGAGCATGCCAGGCATGGGAAGCAGTCAATAAAAATGCCTGGAGCCTGGAGATGGAGCATCTTGTGCAAGGAACAGCAAGGATGGGCCAGGGTCATCGGATCATAGGGTTTATTGGTACAAGTAAGATGTAAGAAGACCAGACAGGTAGGAGGAGACCAGGTTATGAAAGGCTTGGAAAGGCAAACAGAAGATTTCCTATTTGATCCTGAATGTAGGTCTCGAGGGAGACCATCAGAAGGCTATTGCAATAATCCAGGTGTGAGGTGAGGAGAAGTGCACCACAGCAGTGGCGATGTCATGGGAGAAAAAGGGATGGATATGAAAGATGTGACAAAGGTCAAATCAACAGGCGTAAGAGACACCATACCTAGGTTGTGAATCTGGGTGTCTGGGAGGATGATGGTATCCTCAACAGTAACGGGAAAGTTCAGAAAAGGAGTCGATTTGGGAGAAAAGAAAATGAACTTGGTTTTGGACATGTTGAATGTAAAATGTCTACAGGATATCCACTTTAAGATGTCTAATGGGCAGCTGGAGATGTGAGGTCAGGGCTGAATAAGTAAACCTGAGAATCATCAGCATAGAGATGATAATTGAATCCACGGGAATTGATGAGATCACCAAGACAACATGGAAGAGAAAGAGAAGAGAGGCCAGGACAGAGCTTTTCAGGACACCTGTGGTTAGCTGGTGTAACCCAGGTCATTGTACAACAAAAGAGACTAGAAGGAGTGGTCTGATAAATAGGAGGAAAATAGGGAGAAAGTAATGTCCCAGAAACTAGAAAGTAGAGAATGTCAAGGAAAGATGGGTGATTGACAGTGTCGGTGGCTACAAAGAGGAACAGGAGGATAAGGACTAAGAAAGGGGCCAAGCATTTATTAAGCATGTACTGTGGATTAGGCACTGTATTAGGTCTGGGGATATAAAGACAAAACCAAAACTGTCCCTGCCTTCAAGAAGTTTACATACTCATGCAAAGTCCCTTCCCTTCTCAAGTCCCTTCCTCACTTGTAAAATAACAGGGTTGAAACGTATCATTTCCAAGATCATTCCCTAGCACTGGGATTCTAAGATCCTAGGAAATAGTTTTCTGCCAACTGTTATTGCATCTTTAAAAAAAGGTGTTTATACCACACTGGGACAATGCTAATGTCCTCTGGAAAAGAAAGTTCGTAAAGTACTCCCTCAGATCAAAGTCTGATCATTGACTTAGTCTTTTTGTGATAAATGGGATTGCTGTGATTGGTGGATCTTATGTAATATTTAAGATAACTGATAATAAAGAGCCAATTAATCAAAAGTAAAAACTAGGAGAATACAAAATTCATAGGATCATAGATTTAAGAGACCTTGAGACAAAAAGAGCTGCCATATCTATGGATTTTAAAGATGTTTTGTTTTCCAAAGTACTTCCCTTACAAAGAAGGCAGGACATGTATTATTATCCCCATTTGATATCGGGAAAAGTGAGATTCAGAGAGCAGTGGCTTGCCCAGCGTCACACAGCTAACAAGTGTCCTAATTCTAAATCCAGTGCTCTTTCCCCTAAATAGTAGCTGTGTTTAGCATCAAGCCCGGCCCTGGGGAATTGACATCTTGTCAGGGAAATGCAGACATGCCTATTAGATAAGAGGAACCCTTTCTAAGTCTTTGGAAGAAGAATCTTTTTCTCTGAAGAGGGAAACAAACAAACAAACAAATGTCGGGGCAATGGGGGTGGCAGGAGCGAAGGTGGGTGTCCTGGTCTGTTCACCAGTCTTCTCCCTGTCTGAAGCCTGTTGTATATTTGTGCCTTCATGGCTCCTCATCCTGAGATTAGATTTCTCCTTTCTCATTACCAACCGTAATAGGCCCTTCAGACCTCATTCCAGCCCCAGATATTATCTGACCCGTATAATTAATTAATTATAGCCCAAATATTATAGATTATTAAAAATAGCATAACTAATAGTGTAATATCTCAAGCTGTCGACTTTAATAGTCAACATTGTCTTGGTCGCCCTTATCAGGCAGGGACACCCGGTGAGAATATTGATTTCGGGTAATTTTAACCATCATCTGCCATCCTGATGGGTAATTGTCAGATTCTAACCAGAGTCAGAGCTCATTTGAAATCGTTAAACCGCCCGCACCACTCACAGCTGATCTTAATGTTTCCTTTTTCTCCCCCTTCAATATGTTTCAGCAACAGAGAAAAAATAAATAGAAAGGAAAGACAGAAAAAGAGAGAGGGAGAGAAGGAGAGAGAGGGGGAGAAAGAGAGAGAGAGAGAGAGAGAGAGAGAGAGAGAGAGAGAGAGAGAGAGAGAGAGAGAGAGAGAGAGAGAGGAAAAGAGAGGGGAGGGAGAGAGAATAGAAAAAGGAAAAAGAGAAAAAGAGAACAAAGTAAAGTAAGAGGGAAGCTAGGAGATAATAGTGAGACAAAAGAGAAGATGGAGAAAAGTAAGAGAGTAGAGATGGAGATAAGGAAGCCAGAAAAAGAAAGATAGAGAAATAGAGATGAAGTAAGACAGAGAACAAAGGATAAAAGAGAGGAAGAGAGAGGGAGAGAGATTATGGAAGGGGTCTAAGTGGGATCTTCTTTTTTAGTGGGCCTTTGCTCCATAAGAGGAAGAGGGTCTTTTGGATACTGGAGACTTCCCTATTCCTCATTGTCTCTGTATTACAGAATATCAGAACTGAAGGGAGCCTTAGAATATAGAATATCATGGCTGGGAGAGATATTAGAGCTCATCTATTGTGGTCTCTTCATTTTACAGATGAGGAAACTGAGCTCTAAGAATGGAAAGTGACTTGCCCAAGGTCAAAATTGGAGCCAGAACTGAACACAGGTTGCCAGATTCAAAGGGTGGGGCTCCTTCCAAGGCATATGGTTTCTCTGTGTTGGTGTGTGATCTCTAGGAGTCCTCAGTGCTTTGTCTATGGATGTGTGTGTGTGTGTGTGTGTGTGTGTGTGTGTGTGTGTGTGTGTGTGTCCCTGCCTATTCGGGTCTCAATATTTTTAGCAGGAGTTCTGTCCATGCTGGAACATGAGGGATCTTAAGGAGGTGTCTTTCAGGCTTCCCAGATGAACTGACAGTGTTGGAGCCTGGAGCCCAGCATACTGGAGGAAGGGAGAGAGATTGGAGGGCAGTGTTGATGACCAGTAGTTGCTATGTGTTTTAGTGTTTCCAGGTCACCTTTGTCTCCTCTGCTTACTAGGCTTCAGGCCACTGACTTGAGCTAGGAGCTTCTGCTGCTTCAGCCCTCAGCTACTGAGGAAGGGAGAGCAGACTTTCCGGTGTCTTTCTCTTCCCCTTCTGAATCTCTTCCCATATTCAGAGACTCACACACTTATACCAACAGACATCGAGTAACATACACATCCATAGACAGACAATGACAAGAGTACTACTCACGCAGATCAAAAGACACACTGAGATACACACACAATCAGACATATTCTGACACTTGTTCCTAATCTGACCCTCTGAATCTAATCTGACCTTCTGAAAAAAGGTATTAGGAAAGGATTTCTAGCTGTCTTATTTGAGGATCCCCATCCAGGTCAGTCTGGGGTGGGGAAAGGACTGGGGAAAGTGACAGAGAAGATGCTCCCAGTCGAAGCAGAGATGAAAAAGGGGAAGGATGGGGGTGAGGCCCTTATCTTCCTCCCTCCCCCTCACCCCTCTTTCCTCAGATCTCAGGCAGGACAGACCAACCCAAGCAGACTTCCATGGCCTGGAAGGCTCTGGGCACTGGGCATTCAGGACCTCACACATCATGCCAAAGCCTGCAGCTTCTGCTCTGAGAGGAGGAGAGGAGAGACACACATCTTCATGGGGAACACACACTCCAATGTACATTAGCTCATTTGTACACATGTGCATGTGCACTCAGACACACTCAAGTATACAGACACAGATATGCTCACATATATTTGTGTTTGAAGGAATGCACATTCCTGTATGCCCTGCACATATTTACTCCCACACCCACACATGCATATCTAGCTGACATGCTCACGCTCCACTCCCAGACACAACCTTGAGCATCCACGTATACACTCTTACACACACATACACACAGTTTTGCTTATGAACAAACCTTCAGACACAGTTTTGCTCCTGCACACCTGAAAACGACCTGCCTCCTCCCTCCCCACCCCCCAATTCCAACTTAATTGGCAGCACGGCTGAGCCCCGGGGGGGGGGGGCACACGAGATGTTCAGGGGAAAGTGGGCAGTAGGGGAACTACAGCTTTAATGGATCCTGGGAGGATTCCCCCGCAGCCTTATTTAAACTTCTAATTATGATTCATGGGTGTGATAATATTAATTTAATAATCAAGGAGCTGTGCAGGAAGCATTAACCTCAATTAAGCTCATTAGGGAGGGAGGCCGAGGTGCTGGGGCGGAGGGAGGGGGACTCTGGGGGCCGAGGCTGCCCGACCCGACTCTGGGGTAAGTGCGTCCTCCCTGCCCTTTGGCCTCCTCTCTCCTGCCTCTTGCCTCCCTCCTCCTGGTCAGGCTTAATTCGTGCTCCTGCGCTTCCGGCCTTACACAGAAAAAAAAAAGCCTGGGCTCCCTGCTCCTTCCCCCCTTCATTTCTCCTCTCCCATCACTAGCCACTTGCTCAAAGAGTGGGCCTTGAGTCAGAGAGAACTTAGAGAAAACCAAGGGGAAAAGATTCCTGTTCTTTGGGGGGATGGGAAAGGGAGGAAAGGAGGCAGATAAAAAGTTTGATAAATTAGATAGATGGATAGACAGATGGATGGATGAATAGATAGGCAATTAGAGAGATAGATAAATGGAGAGGTGGGCCGACATGCATGTGGATAGCTGAAGAGACAAACAGATGGATAGGTGGGCTGATGGATGGAGAGATGGGCAGACAAACAGATGGAAAGACACAGGATAGATAAATGAAGATATGGAAAGACAAAGTAATGCAGAGATGGAATGGCCTGGACAGGAAGGAGCTGAAGCATCCCCCAGCCAGTGGGGCCTTCTTCCAGGCTCAGCCTCAGAGTCTTTCTCTTTCCCAGCTCTCTCTGTTTCCATGAAGCTGTTATTATTGCCACCACAGGGAGGGGGCAGGGAGGCCTTGGCTTCCCTTCTATTCTGACCCAGAGCCAGCAGTCCCTCTGCCAGTCTAGCAGAGTGGGCTTTGTCCAAAGGAAATTTGCCTAGGAGGCTAAGCTCATCTTCCCACATTGCTTAGCTCCTACCCATTTCCCTCCTTCTTTCTGCCATACCCTCTCCCACCCTCTCCTTCATCCTTTGATCCCCATATCCTCTCTCCTTCCTTATCCATTAACTATCTCCCTCCTCAGGAAGGCATACCTGCTCTCTTGGCCCAGCCACAGTAGGCAGAGTGAGCAAAAATGCACTGAGACTTGGAGACAAATCCCAATCCTACTACTTATTCCTCCTGTGACTCTGGCCAAGCCACTTCCCCTCTTGATCTCCAATTTCCACTGTTCAATGGCAGGATTGGTCTAGAACTCTAAATGACCTTCAAAATCCCTTGGGAAAAAGTTAAAATACCTGCTTTGGGAACAAACAAGACAAGACATATAGATCTTTACATTTGTAAACTTGGGCAACATGAAAAAACAACGACAGTTGGCATTTATATATGTTCTGAAGAATGTTTTTGAAATGTTATGTTATGTTATTTAATTCTTACAGCTCTCTGAGGTAAGTACTACAGGTGTAGTATCTCCACTTTACAGATGAAGAAACTGAGATACGGAGAAGTTAGCTAATGAGCTAATAGTCACAAAACTACCATGCAGATAATGACATAGTGGATAGAGGGTTGGACTTTGAGCCAAGAATATGTGGGTTCAGATCCCACCTTTTATACTTATTAGCTATATGGCTGAGTAAACTGCTCAATCTCTGTGAGCCTTAGTTTCTTCATTTGGAAAATGGGAGTAATAACACCTGACTGAGACAGGGCCTCTGAGACACCTATTGGCTGTGTCACTTAACTATTCGGTGCTCTATGCCAATGGTGTCAAATTCACATGGGAAGGGGGGGGGTTGGACTAAGGATGCCTGCAGCCATATATTGACTTAGATAATCATGCATTAATATTTTCTATGTTCTACTGTAGTTTTATTTATTATGTTAAATATTTCCCAACTACGTTTTAATCTGGTTCTGGCCTCATCCACTCCTTTAGCACATCTGCTCTAGCCAGCTCTGTAAGATTCCAAGATGCAGAAAAGGTGCTGACCTGCATTTGCAACAGAGACTTTCCTCATCTGGGAGTTGCCTATATTAATGAAATCACAGGCCCTGCCCCTGTCAAGCCTCTAGCCCTAATGCTTTCCTTATAGGGTTTTTTGTGATGCCTCAGTGAGATGTACGTAAAAGTGCTTTGCCAATTTTATGGTGCTATAGAACTGTCAGCTGTTTTTCAGAATTGTCAGAGATGGGATCAGAATCCAGGTTTCTTCTGATCATTCATCCCCCTATTCCATGCTGTCTGAAATCATTGAATCTGGAATCAGGGGATTTGGGCTATGATGCTAAATAGCTTTGTGACTTTGGGGAAGTTACCCAAACTTTTTTGGTCCCTGAACTATCTGTAAAATGAAAAGATTATCAGTAGAGAGCAGGTGAGGGGGCAACATTTTGGAATACTGCATACATTGTCAGTCAAAAACATACTACAACAACCCACTTATTTGACCAAACGAGACTTCATGTGAGGACCATACTTCAAACCTTTCCAGTTTGGTAAGACCTGGTGAGTCTCTTTTGTTTCCCTGATCACTTTCCTTCAAGAAACATACCATGTTTGAGCACGAAAGGCAGACCTCAGTAGAGAGAAATAATAATACCAAGCAATAATACGGGTAGTATATGCCATCAAGTAAATTTTACAGACATTTATCTATATTAGTTTACAGTTACCAAACTCTTTCTAGACACTATCTCACTGACTTCTCAAAATAGTCCTGGGAAATCATATTGTGGTCATTCTTATCTCTATTTTATAGATGAGGAAACTGAGCCCAGAGAAGGAAGGTGCCTCTTCATCCTTCAAGATCAGTTCAGCCTTGGAACACACATTTCATCAGTGCCCCATGCTCCTGTGGTCCTTCCTTCTTAATGGAGGTTGGAGAGCTTCTCCTAGAATGTCTATTTAACAAGTGCACCCAGGACAGTCATCCCTTCTTTTTCTGACTGTATGCACTCCTCTGAACTCCTGTAGTATACCCCTGAGCTGGATACTTTCCCTCTTCCCCTTCTACCTCTTTTTTTCACCTTTGAATCCACAGGTCCTCTCTGCTTATTTGCAAATAGACCCAATACATTGAGTGACCGCAATCCCACAATACACAATAACACATTTGTATATGGTGAGGGTTTAATAACTGTTTGATGGTTGATTGAATCCCGCCTTCCTTTCACAATAATAATCCCATACTTAAGTCCTTTATAGAGACAAAACTTTTTACATTTATTCTCTCATCTGAAGTTTACTACAGCTATACTGTTATGTCCTGCTATATATAGGTAAACTGAGGCTCAGAGAGAAGTGACTAGTCCAAGTTCGCACAGCTTTCCATGTCAGAGTTAGCAGTTAGAACCTAAGTTTCCAGACTCCAAAGCCAGGCAGGATCCTTTCTAAAACACCATCTTGCTTCAATTCTCCTGGACTGCCTAAGTCTCATTCCATGGAGGAAGAAGATAAAGACAGGGAGCGCATTTAGGGCTAGGGCAAGGAAACAATCACTTGTGCCAAATGTCAGCTGCACTAATAAAAACATCGTGTCCAGAGTAAGGGAGGTGATCATTGTCCTATCCTCAGGCCTGATCAGAACCCATTTGAATTATTATGTTTAGCTCTGGAAAACATGTAGTAGGAAGGACATTGACAAGTTCAAGTTATCCAGAGTAGGCTCCTTTGAAGGACCTGGGGGCTTTTAGCCTGAAAAAGAGAAGAAGCATACAGAACATGACCACTGTTACTAAGCATTGGAAGGACTGTTATGTGGAAGAGAAATGGGATTTGTTCTGCTTGGCCCCATAGGGCATAACTTGGAGCAGTGAGAGGAAGATATAGAAAGGGCACATTTGGGTTCCATGTAAAGAAGAATTTCCCAACAATCAGAATTGTTGAAAGGTGGAATGGGTTACCTTGAAAAGTGGTGAGTTCTCCATCCTTAGAGGTCTACAAGTACAGGCTAAATGATCTCTTACTGGCAAATGGTGGAGGTTGGACTAGGGAGCCTCTGAGATCCCTTTCAGCTATAATGTTCCATGATGTAACAGTCAGAGATCAGGGTAGCCCACTGAAAGAGAAAATCCTGTCTTAGATACTAACTGAATGACCCTGGGCATGTCACTTAAGTTCTCTGTGCCTCATTTCCCTCATTTGTAAAATGAGGGAGTTGCACTCCATGGCCTCTGAGGTCCCTTACAAATCTAGAGCTATCCTCCTAAGAGAGTATGAAGGAGCCAATCAAAGAGCTGTCCATAGTGCTGAATTCCTTTTAAGCCCAGAAGGTTAAGGGTCTGGACTGAGAGGATCCATAACAAGCCCTCCCAGCAGATTGGGTAACCTGATAGACTGAGAGATAAGGATTGCTGACAACAGTAATAAGAATGGAGATGTCAACTGCATTTTAACCAAAATTCCCAGGAGAGGGCACAAGGAATAAAGCAAAGAATAAAAGTCTCTGGGAGAGAAACAGGGGAGTAGTGGAAAGAGATTTGGAGTCAGGAGGCTGGATTCAAGTCTCTGCCACTAATTGGTTTGTGACCTTTGGCAAGTCTCTTCTCTCTGTTTTATCACCTGTAAAAATAGGGGGTTGGACTAGTTGATCTCTGAAGCCCTTTCAGTCTATAGGGTGTGAGAGACCAACTTTGTTGTTGAATCATGTCCGACTCTTCATGACCCCAGTTGGGGTTTTCTTGGCAAAGGTACGGGAGTAGTTTAGTCATTTCCTTCTCCAGCTCATTTTACAAATGAGGAAACTGAGACAAACAGGGTTAAGTGATTTGCCCAAAGTCACACAGCTAGTAAGCATCTGAGGTCAGATTTGAACTTGGGAAGACAAATCTTCCTGACTCCAGGCCCAGTATTCTATCCACTATGCCACGTAGCTGCCCCTATGAGATCCCAGAAGTTTCTTAGTAATACAGAAGACCCAGTGATCCCATCTCTTCACTTCAATACTCCATGCCTACTTGATTCCAATTTGTAAGTTGATTCCACATTTGGTAGTAGGGCTGGACTGTGCCACCAGAACACATCCCTAAGAGGCCACTGAGCAGAGGTTGCATGAGATCAAAGCCCTCCAGGTAAACACTTCCAACAAGATTCACACTTTCAAAAACAGAAAGAACACAAAAGACCTGTATCTGAGTTTCATCTTAGACACAATAGCAGCAAGACCTTCAGGAAGTTACTTCTGAACTTCAATCTTTGTAAAGCCTTCAAAAGATCTCTGGTGCAAATACTCCTTCCAGTGATATAAAGCACACCCCCTTCGTGCCTTATCATTTGTGTTACTCTTGTCCATGAATTTCCATAAGTCTACCATAGAGGATCCATGGAGATTCACTGAAGATCTTCCTTTCAGGTTTTTACTTGTTTTAAATGTCATGGCCGAACTGGAGCTGTCCCTCCTTCATCTAATTCTGGCTGCATGACTTGTCTGTGATGAAGATGTCCTTCCATTACATGCTGCACTGAGCCTCAGTCTCCTCTATAAATAAGGATAGTGATATTTAGTATTCCACACCTCGCTGATATCAAGTTTATTAAGCCACTACTATGTGCAGAATCCCACGATGAGATGCTGACACACATACAGAGTGCAAGGGAAAGAGAAGGAACCCTGAGGAGGGTGAGACGATGTACAGGATCTAGAGAGCTTGCAAAATGTACCTGAAACATAATCTTACTTCTCATTTTTATAGTACTTTAAAGGTTGACAAAGTACTTTCTTGGCTATGTTCTCATGACGCAGGAAGTGAAAGGGAAGAAAATCTTCAATTCACAGATGTGTCCATGGTCACATAGGTAGGAAGGATCCCAGCCAGAATTTCAGTGAAGACCTGAGCGTTTCCAGGATCCTGGTGGCTAGGAGAGAGTGGGGAAGAGAAAGGAAAAGAAGGGAGATGAGGGGGATGAGTAGTGGATGCATTATCCTTACTCCCCTTTCACCAGCTTGGCCCCCAATTCCTCCTTTCCCTTTTGACTTCCTTCTTGAACCATTCCTTTCCTCCTTTCCCTACACTGAATTGGGCCTCCAAACTTTTCCTCATAGCCAAATACAGCTCAACCCGGTCTGGCTCCAGGACCTCTTCCCAAGGTTCAGATTCTTACTAGATGGGCTGGAGAAGGCTTAGACCAAAACACACATGGCCTAATACACACACACACACACACACACACACACACACACACACACACACACAGCTCAGATGCTCAGAATACCTGTCAGCATCCTCTGGGCTTTGGGCCGGCCCAGATGAAGCTGGCGCTGGCGGCAAGCAGATAACCAGAGATGGCAGATGGACGGGGATTGGCCAAATGAGGCCCTAATTGACAATCAATTGTGATTAGGAGCAAGGGGACGTCTTTATAGCCTGGACAGCGCCAGGCAGAGACTTGGGGCTGAGGGAGGGGCTGGAGGTGGGAACAGAATGTCCCTTAGGGGCCTGAAAGACTGGGGCTAGTGGGTGGGGGGAGAAGAGATGATTTCTGTTCCTTAATGGTTAGCCTAATCTCTTATCTTTCCCCCATCTCTCCTCTCTCTCATTTCTTTTTTTCTTCCCTCATTTCTTCCTTAAATCTCTCTCGTCTCTTTTTTTCTCCTAGTTACTCCCTCACCTTATTTTTTCCCGTTCCTCGGCTCCCCACTCTTCTCTTCTCCCCTCTTAACCTCTCTAATCCTCAGTTTCCTCATCTGCACAAAGCAGGGTTGAACTAGATTTTCACTAAGACCCCTCCCAGCTCTAAATCTCTTTCCCCTCCCTGTCATTTTTCCCCTGAGAAAGCAGCCTGTGGCAGATCATGAAGCCCACTCCCATGCCCACTCCCATCAAAATCCCTCCCCTGGCTCAACCTAACCCTCCTACTCCTTCCTCGCAAGCCCTCTGCCTCCTGGCTCTCTATTCCCCTCCCCCATATAAATTGGAAATCCTGCCTCACCTCCAGCCTACCCAGGCTTGGACCTGAGATTGGGGGCGGGGGGGTGGAGGGAGTGAGGAAAGGCTCTTGGAACTCTCTCAAATATCCCACTGCTCTCTTTCCTTTCTCTTGGTGCTTTAAGTTTCTTATTCACCCAAGACAGCAGTTTAAGGGGGCCAAATGTATGTGTCTCCATGTTTGTGTCTTTGTCTCTGTGTTAATATTTATATAGTTATATTCTATTTAATTGAATATTGAGTATGGTGTATGTATGGGGAAGGATGTCAAACACCTTACATTACAATTCTTAGTGCATTCATCTGGCAAATGTATACAGGTATATAATAAACAGGTCCATGCCATCCAGATGTGCTAGTTGTATAATCTGTGTGTGAACAGGTGTACCAAATATGTATGTATATTCTGTGTATATAAATGCATGTATATAATACACTAAACCTGTCAGGGATGGGGGTTTCCTTCTTATTCTATAGGGTGCCTGAAACACTATATTCTAAAAATATACTCAGAAAATTTTCATTGAATTAATTACTAGCTGTGTGTAAACCAATACACTATATATATATATGTTATTGTTATGCATCTATTCTTACAATCTGAATACAGGTGGGCATATGAGTGGATGCATTCCATTCACATCTACGTAGCATGTAGGTAAATTCTTGAAAACCCATGCACTAAATTCACATACATTATCCATACATTCTATCCGTACGTTACCTTGTAAGTTCTTTGTGAGCAGGGACTATATTCACCCTGTCCCTCTTTTGTATTTCCCTCCAGTGCCTAGTACAGGGCCTCACAGGAAGCAAATCTTCAGAAATGCTAATTGAGTTCTGTAGAATTGACTCTCCAACAACACAGAGTGCTTTCCCCTGGTGTATTCTCCGTGTGTATAGCAAAAATACATTTTATCAGTAGAGATAGAGCTGGTCTTGGAGCCAGGAAGACATAGGTTCAAGTCCCACCTGTGACATATATTGGCTGTCTGATTCTGGACAAGTTACCTAAACCACTCAGTGCTCTGGACAGCTCTCAGAGGTCCTAAGCGCCAAAGAAGTTGCTGCCCTGTGTTACATTTGGGAGCTCACATACCAGTGAAACCACAGTTTCAGTCCCAGTTTCCAGTTACCCCCACCCCCATTATCTGTATGCTCTATGTGAATAAACACACTCTCCATATATTATGGCTATATTTTTTGTACTATCGATACATTCTATCTGCCTCTGGCTAGATTATTAGGCCACACAATTTTATATATCAATTCATCCCATCCATCTGCGTTTGCCTGGGAGCTCTAGTTCTACCCTACCCCTGCATGGATCCCAGCCTCAGCCTCAGTCTGTCCTGGTCTGGTGGCTACCTCTGGAACTGGGCTCTCTGATTCCAGGGACCTTACCCTCCTCTGCCATGCCCTGTTCAGAGAAGAGCTGCCTGGTCGTGATGAGGAGAGAGAGAGAGAGAGAGAGAGAGAGAGATTTCAAGAGCCCCTCAATTCCCTGATGAGCCAAAGCTCAGAGAGGAGTATGGAGCCGCTGAAAGTAAGTAGGAAACTACACCAGTGTATATCTGGGTACGTTATCAGAACCACTCACTCAGCCTCAATAAAAACTCAGGAAGCTACCAAGGATACAAACAAGCGCCCAGAGTCTGGGTATTGAGGCTCTGGAAAGAGCCTGAAGTGGGAGTGGGGATGTTGAGGATAAGACCGAGGCTATGGTGTAGACACAGAATTTCCAACGAACTCAGCAGGGCCCCAGATAACTAGTTCAATCCACTCATTTTTTAGGTGAGGTGATTTGAGGCCCAAAAACGAAAAAAGAATGTGACTTGCCTAAGGTAAAATAAAACGAAGGTTTGTGAATGCCTACTGTTGATAGCCGAATTGGGACTTGAAACCAGGGCTTCAGTTTGAACCCCAAGGTTCTTTCCACTACCCTGCCAGCCCAACTTCTCGCTTCTAGCTGCGGCTGTGAGGCTAGCTGACCTGGGAAAAGTCCGGCGGAGGCGGGCGCAGGCAGATTCACGGTAGATAATTGCTCCTGTACTGTCAGAAGTTGGGGGATGGACCTTGCCCCAGAGGTGAGTTTGAATTTGAAGATTAAGTCAAATGAGGTCGGGGGGGGGGCGTTGGCGGGAGATAGGGAGTGCAAGGTTGTGGCGGCTACTTGCAATGGCTGTGCTAGGGAGAGGGGAGACCAGGACCTAAGGGCTGGGAAGGGATGGGGGAAGGCGGAGGCGGGGGAAACATAGAATCTCCTGAGTCCCAGCCTCCTGGTGGCTCAGCATGTCCAAGCTCCGGGCCCAAATTACAGCTGATTGTTTTACCCATTATTTTTCCCAACTTTTAATTTCTGCTTTCCAAAGGATCATTGCCCGCGGTAATTGTCAGGGACCTGTCCTTGTCGGCGTCACGGACTCCCAGACACACACTGGCGCACACAGAGGGCTGCACATGCACTCGAATACACAGAGGCGCAGCCACACACACACACACACACACACACACACACACACACACACATGCACATAGGCACGAAAATACACGCATGCACACAAAAGCACATACAGAGATTCTTACACTTGCACAGGATACATATACATATATATATATATACACACACACAGACATAGAGACCTAGAAATACACAGATAAGGATGTAAATACCCGCAGACACATAAATAAGAATGTACACCTACAGCGACCCGGGCGCGAACACTGGACTCACAGTCTCCTGTATTCTATTTTCCAAACACTTTTCCCCAAGCGCCAGAGGACGCAAGGCCAGGACGTCCTAGCCCAGTGGCTCCGTCGGACAGAGGGAATGACTGACTGGACTGGTGCCAGACCCAACACTGAGCTCTAGCAAAGGGCCTAGGCTCAGACAGCCCAGATCCAGGACCACCCATCCCACTGGGCCTGGGCATCCCGTGTCTTCCCAAAGCCTCGGAGATACTTTACGGACAAAGGACACTCTACTCTTCCCAGAAGCAAGAGCTGAGCCTGGCTTCAGATGGCTGGGCTATTTCTGGGGGAGACAAAGATCAGTCCCGGGTCAGAGGACATACCCCTCTCCAGGGCTTAGCTGGGGAAATGTGTCTGCCCATTTCCACTGCCTGCGCCTGCCCCCTCTGTTTGTGTAGGGGTTGGGGGAGGGAGAAGGGAGGAGAGTTCTCAGCGACTATGATTTAATTTCTTACGGAATGATTTCTACTTTCAGCTCTCTTACTCTAAAGACCTAATTTTAAAATGGGGGGGGGGGAGGAAGGGGAGAAAAAGAGAAGACAGAAAGGGAAAAAAGGATAGTCAAAGGCACAAATAGAGGGAAAAAAACAGAAAAAGAGAAAAGAGAGCTAGAGAGTGCCAGAGCAGTTTAAAAAATTTAAAAGAAGCAGAGAGAAAGGAAGAGAAACAGAGAGGGAAAAAGACAGAGAAGAGGAGAGCAGAAAGGGACATAGAAAAGAGGGAATGGGGGCTAGGTGCCGAGCTCGACAGCTTTTTTTTTCCATTTTGAACACAAATAAATGCCTTTCTTAATCTTTTGATCCCATAACCAACTATTAGAATGAGCCAGGGCTTAAGTTGCCGCGTTGTGTGTGGGCATAATATCTCCCCTCTATTGATCCTACAATTATTTAAAAGAAAGTCCTATCTCCTCCCACTTCTCCAAATAAGGTCATTTCGATGTTTTCCAGATGAGTGGAGGTGTACCGGAACAGAGCCGACAGCCAAGTATATCACCCGCACCCCAGCGCTCACCGCTTGGCTCGCTCCTCGCCAGCCTTTCACACCCCCGAACTAACTCTCTCTCTCTCTCTCTCTCTCTCTCTCTCTCTCTCTCTCTCTCTCTCTCCTTCTCTCTCCCTCCCTCTCCCTCCCTCCCTCTCTCCTTTTCTTTTTATCCCTTGCTGTCTCTGTTTCTCAGTATTTCTTCTGTGTCTCTGTTCTCTTTATCTCTGTCTCTCCTGGAGATCACAGACTATTATGGGCAGGGGATTAATTTGTAGCCAATTATGATCCAGTGCTAAATATGTATCCCTAAGGGCCTCTATCTGCAAGCGCCCCCGCGTGTGAGTGTGAGTGTGAGTGTGTCAGTGAGTGTGTCAGCCTGTGAGCTCTGTGTGCCTGTCTGCCAGCCTGACTGCCCATCAATGCGGGGGGAGCCCTGACGCCCGAGGAAGAAGGAGCCTCAGCCGGAGTCTGGCAGTTGCCACATCAGTCTCACTGGCGGTGCCCGCAGGGATCCCACAGCAACCAGGACCTGGGGTTTTGTTTGTCTGTTTTACTTTTTTCTGAAGATCATTTTAAGTGAACTCTGACTAAAGAGCTCCTAGTTCCCGCGTCTTTTTCTACTGTTGGGCCCAAAGCTGAAGTTCAGAGGAGAGAAGAGAAAGAAGGGAAGGGAGAGGACAGGGAAGGAAAAGAAGGGACAGGTAAGAGGAGGGGAAGGAGAGGAGAAGGGGGATAGGAGAAGTGAGGAGAGGAGAGGATAAAAAAGAACAGAGCAGAAGGGAAGAGAAGAGGAAATAGAAGGGGGAAAAGAGAAGAGAGAAAGGGGGTAGAGGAGAGGAGAGGGGAGGGGAAGAGGAGAGAAGCGAAAAGGGGAGGACAAGAGAGGATTCCTCTAGGGAAAGGAGTAGGGAAGAAGCAAGGTGAAAGAAGGGTGTAGGCAAGAGGAGAGAAAAAGGAGAGAAGGGGGTCGAGAAGAGGAAAAGGAGGGGAAGGGAGGAAAAGAGGAGAGCAGAGGAGAAAAAAGAAGAGGAGAGAGCTAGGCGCTAGGGGGTCGAGGGGAAGGGAGGGGGGAGGAGGGGTCTCCCCAGAGTCATGAATGTGAGCACCAAGGCTGCGCTGGTTGACATCTCCATTCCCGTGGCTGTGGCGGTGGCAACCGCGGCGGCTGCAGCGACGGGCCCGCCCGGGGCTCCGGGAGCCTGCGGCCGGTCCCGGGACAGCATGGACAGCCACGGAGAGCTGCCGCTGTATCCGTGCCCGGGAGGGCGCGAGCGCCCAGGGGCCCCGGAGCAAGCCCCCAGCAACACTCCTGCGGGGCCCGAGGCTGCTGGGGCAGCGGTGCCAGCCGTTCCCCGCCCCACTTCCTTCTCTGTCCTCGACATCTTGGACCCTAACAAATTCAACAGCCGAAGGCGCCGCTGCGCTTTGCTCTACCCAGCTACCCAGGCAGCTCCGGCGGGCCTGGGCCCGGGATCCGGAGGAGGGCCAGGGGCCGGAGCTGGAACCGGAGCCGGAACAGCAGCGGGAGCAGACTACGGACTGACTGGCCAAGAGAAAGCCCGAGAACCCGGCCCGGAATTGGGCCCCGACGCCAAGACTCTGGCCGAAGTCCTGGAGCCCTGCGGCCCCAAGCCCTCAGATCTGACCCGTAAGTACTATTCCCCAGCCAGCTCCTGCTTCCCAGTTCGGCCGCAGCCATCCAGCCCCCAGCAGCGGCCCAGCTCCTCCCAACCCCCGTCCCTTTCGGCACCCCTTCCCTGCCTTTTCCTCCCCAGCAAAGGCCTCGGAAACTCCAACCAAGTTAGCAGCCCAGGGGAGGTCCTCCAGAACAGAGTGCGGCTGAAGGGAGTAGGAAGGTGATGCTCTTTCTTCCAGGAACCCTGCGCTCCGCAGTTTGGAGACTACTTTGAGTCTTCCTCCTTCCTCTCCCCTTTCCCACCTACCCAATGATGCCCTAGACGCCCTTGTCTGAGCGGATTCTGACACCCTATGGTATCCGAGACAAAATTTGAGTTGGTGGGGGTCAAAATGGAGGTCGGGAAAGGGGGTGAAGATTGTTCAGGTGGGAGTGCCGGACCGGCCCAGCTTTTGATGTAACCTCTTCCCTCGCCCGAGTAATGCGAACTAGGCTCAGCCTTAGTGGCTGGTGGCTAAGGAGGTAACCTGGAGCTCTGAGAGGCCTGCCCAGGGCTGATGCAGGGGGCTGGTGAGGTCTAAGCCCCCTGGTCCGTCTCCTTCCTAGTATCGGCTCCGTTTCCCCCTCCCCAGGCCAATGCCAGGATCGAATTTTCCTTAGAGTCGTTATTAGTAGTAAATAACAATGAAACAATTATCATAATAATAATAATGATAATAAATATCTCCGCTCCAGGTCCTGGTCTGGGCAAGGTTCCCTGAGCTCTTCCCGGACACATTCCATTTTCTCGTTCCTCTCGAATTCTCTCTCCTCTCTTTCCACTCTCCTTCTCCCCACCCCCTCTCTCTTTTTTAAGGGCAAATCAGACTAATTGTCACAAAATGCTGGTTATCTCTGGAAAAACAATTAAATTCCTTCGATTACATTTAAGGTAAAATGTGCTTAGCAGCGTAAAGAGGCCGGATAATGGGGGAGCGCCCGGAGCGCCGGCCCGGCGGGGCCGGTCGATATCCCATTATCGAATCGTGCATATCTCTTTCAAACACCTTGCAAACTCTCTGCTAACATCTAAATTATAGGGTCAAAATTCGGATAATTACTCGATTAAAACCTATTACACTTATTAGGGGCCTCTATTGATCGCGAATTGCATTCGACCCGAGCGCCAGATTGCTTTTTTTTTCTTTTTCGTTTTGCCCCCTTTTTCCCCCCGGGTCCAAACTGTGCCAGCTCCACCCAAGTCCCACGGGGGGCAACGGCCAAGGGAGCTTGGGTTGGGCCTGTGTCAAATGTAGGAGAAAAAATATTAAAAAAAAAAACAAACGTAAAAACCTCCCATTTCTATAGCGCTTTAATGGTAAAGCGCTTTCCCCTTAACAACCTGATGAAGGTGGTAGTGCAAAGCTTCGTTATCCCCATTTTGTGATAGGAAAATTGAGACCGAGAGAGAAGTGCCCAAGGCCAAAAGCGCCAGCAAATGTAGGGGCCAAGACTCAAGTCCAAGCCTTCCGACTACAGATCCGTAGTTCTTTCTACCACCTCACGCTGGAGCCAGTGGCTGCAGGCCCAGGGTGGAAGTTGAGGGGCATGGGCGAGGGCAATTTCCTTGGAAGAGATCGCCACGGGATAGGAAGGGAGAGCAAGTCGATGGGGAGCGCCCAGAGTCCGGCTGGCCCAGCACAGCGGGTTCTGGACTGCCGGGCCTGCCGTGAAGAGTGCGCCAGCTGGGACCGCTGGTTTGGGTGGGTTTCCCCACCATCGCCACCTTTTTCCGTACTTAGAGTCTTCTCCCAGATCATGGATCCTCAGAGTCCGCACCCATTCCAAAACGCAGTCCACTTGGGATGGGGAGCCAAAGACTGCTGGGCCTGAGAGTGTTGGAGGCAGTGCTTAAGAAGGTTCTGTGTGGGTGAAAGAGCAAGTCGGAGAGGTTCAGAGAGTCACCCCCCACCTCTGGGGCTGTGATCCTAGGCCTAGCGCTCCCAAGGGCCTCTGCCCTCACAGGACAGGACTTGCGGTTGTGGCGGCAAATTAGGCTATGCAGGAGGGCTGAGGAGAAGAGCTTGGATCGAAAGAGGAAAAGGAGACAGAAGCGTTACCTAAAGTGAGGCTTCCCAGAGCAAGTAGGCACGCTTTCTCCCTCCGGGTATGAAGATCACGCACGGTCTCCCAGAAGCACTTGGCCCAGTGCGCAACCTGCGGGAGACCAGCTGTCCAGGAGGCGTTCTGGGACAACCTAGGGGAGGCCGCAGCCTCCACCCTTCCTACCAAATCGTGCAACTCTGGAGGAACCCAGGACTTAGACTGGCCGAAAACCAAGTTCGTAGTGTCCAGTCGGAAACAAATTTTCAGAAGCTGCTGGAGCGTGACCCAAGACCAAAGTTAATCAGGGTTCGAAAGATCTCTTGTTCACCCCTCACCATCTTCACTCGGAGAGAAGAGTGTGGAGTGAAGAGGTAGGAAACCGAGGTGACGGAGAAGTAATGCACTTGACAGAACCGATTTTATCCATTCGCATCTCCCCCAAGGAAAATCAGTGCGTATTTATTATGCCACGCCTCTGGGGGCATTGGTTCGGACATTGGCCTCTGAGAGCAGCCTATGTCCGAATTCTCTTCGGGAAAGGCAGAGCCGTTGGGGCAGCCGAGTCCGAGTTTTTCAGTCCTTGAGCAAAATCAAAGAGAGAGGGTCTAGTCCCGGCTTTGCCTCTCATGCATTGTGATCTTAGTCAAGTCTCTTCTCTTTCTCGGCCTCGGTTTCTCCCCTCTGCAAAGAGAAGAGATTGGACTAAAAGGCCTCTTTTAGTCCCGGCCCAGATGGGACACTCTGTAATTAGGTTTATTCCTTGAGGATACAGACCTCTGTCCTGGAAGCTGGCCTACCCACGCCTGTGTTCTAAAGCGTGAAGGGTCATGGTGAGGCCACCACCAGATTAGACTTGCACTAACGTGAGGAAGTAAGCATGGCACAAAGTAAAGCCTGAGTGATTCCAGTGCCTGGCAATCTTCGGCGGGGATCTTTACGCCAGGAGTGAACTCCTAGTCTGGGAGTCTGGGACATAAACTGTCTGGCCTCCACGTAAGCCGCGCCATGGACTTGGAAGGGTTCAACCCCAAAAGTTCAAAGCTGTGATTTGTGTGCCTACCCCGAAGCCAACTTTCCCCGGTGCTCCCTCTCCAAAAAGTCTCCCCAGCAGGGAGAGACAATTGGCGAAGCCGCTGAATGAGTTGGAATCTGCGAGCTTCTCCATGCACCCCAGGTAGCGAACAGAAATCCTTTACAAGGCTGAGGACCCCAAGTCGCAACAAGGCCAAACCAGCCAATACTTCGAGTATACAAACCTTGTCCATCCTGCAGGAGAACCGGTCCTTGGGTACTCAGGGACCAGTAGATGGAACCCTGAGCTGCATCTGAACCAAGGACCTTGGGGTCCCAGGGGCACAGCCCTAAGAAGAGAACGGGATGCAGAAAGGGAAGAAAAGGACTAGTCAGGGATTCAGCCCTCCACCTGCGAATATCTGTGTTTGCCCCCACTGAGCTCCAAGTGATGGCCAGAGTTGCCCCCGGCCCCGCCAGGCTGCTGTGGGTTTGTGGGGTATGGGAGCCGTGCCCAAGCTTCGCCGACAGGCCCGGGCGTGCCAGCCTAGGTTGAAGCAGCTCACTTCTAAGTGTCGGATAATTGCCTTGTTCGGTGCCCGAGCCCCGTTAATTGGAGTATAATATAAGCCGAAATAAATTAAACGACCGTTAACTAGTTTGTACATTACACAAAATGAGTTTAATTAAGTTTGTATCTGCCCTGCTAATCAATACGAGTATTTACTCCAATGTAATACTTCTCAGTTGGAAGCAGAGAGAAAACAAATAAGAGGGAAATTAAAAGGGGGTGGGGAAGGTTGACAGTTGGTGTGGGGGCTTCCGAATGGAAGATCACTTCACTGATCCCCGCTTTGCCACTCTTAATTCCAGTGAAATTATGGCCAGTCTTCGTCTGTATAGAGAACCCAAGACGTTTAGTCTCCCTTCTCTTTCGTATCTGACTTTATTTGAAAAAAGAAACAGCCTTTCTTGACTATTTCCTTTAGTGGAGAAAAGAGCTCCGCAGGGAGGATTCCGACATGTGTAAAAGAATAACCCCATTGGCGAAGGAAGGAAGGAAGGAAGGAAGGAAGGAAGGAAGGAAGGAAGGAAGGAAGGAAGGAAGGAAGGAAGGAAGGAAGGAAGGAAGGAAGGAAGGAAGGAAGGAAGGAAGGAAGGAAGGAAGGA
>CM053623.1:410731021-410760325 GCA_028646595.1 Phalanger gymnotis
CGAGGAGGGAGGAAGGAAGCAAGGAGGGAAGGAGGGAGGGAGGAGGGAAGGATGAAAGGAAGAAAAGGAGGGAGGGAAGATGGAAGGGAGGGAAGGGGAAGGAAAGAGGAAGGGAGGAAGGAAGGAAAGAAGGAAGGGAGGGAAGGAGGAAGGAAAGAAGGAAGGAAAAGGGAGGGAGGAAGGATGACAGAAATAATGGGAGGAGGGAGGAAGGAAGGCAAGAATGGAAAGAGGAAGGGACTGAGGGAGGGAAGGCAGAAGGAAAGAGGGGAAAGAGAGAGGGAGGGAAGAAAAGTGAAGGGAGGACAAGAGAAGAAATAGTAAAGGGGTAAGAGAAGGGAAGAAGAAAGTGGAAAGGAAGAAAAGGGCAAAAACGGAGAGGTGAGAAGAATAAGGAGAGAAAAGGAAAGGGAGAAAAGGAAGCAGAGAGAAAGGATAGAAGGAAGGAGAAAGAAAAGAAAGGAGGGGAAGGAAGATGAGAACAGACACAATGAATATAGAGTGAAGGAAGAAAGGGAAAGAAGCAAAGGGGGAAGAAAAGTAAGGGAAGAAAAGAGAAAGATGAGAGAAGGAAGAAATAGCAGAAGGAAGGAAGGAAAGAAGGAAGGAAGGAAGGAAGGAAGGAAGGAAGGAAGGAAGGAAGGAAGGAAGGAAGGAAGGAAGGAAGGAAGGAAGGAAGGTCTGTGGAACGGTGGAGGAGATTGGTCATTGCTTTTGTAGGATGCTTGGAATAAAGCCGTGTAATTCAGTATAATTGCCTAATACCTCTTTGCCCGGATAACTTGCCAACCAAAGGGGAAAAGATGTAGCTTAGACTGTCCTCCCCCACCCCCATCCTCGCCCAGCCCGGACCTGGCAAAACTTTAGTTCTTTAAGGCAAATACCTTGTCATTTTTTAGTCTTGCATCCCCAGCACCCGGCGCGGTGTCTCTGAATATAGTAAACACTTCATAAAACTGTTGAATTGAATTAGGACTTTTCAAGACCTCGAGGTCCCCGGGAAAGCTCGGTTACGCGGGAAAGGTGCAAGGGGCTGATAAGCAAAAACGTGGTCCCTGGGAGAGCGGTACTACATCGCGCTGGGGCCCCTAGATAGGCGAGCCGAGGCAGAGATCACAGAGAGTCTCCGGAGTTAGAGATGAGAGCTGCAGGAAATTTCCCACGGGTCGGGTCTCTGCTGGATTGAGGGGCCGAGAGTTGGGAGCAGGGTGCGATCTTTATTAAGGTTCCAGTCCTCTCTCCCCTCTTCGGCCAATACCTCCTTGCTCTCCACGCCACCCTCCACCTTCTCGGGAAAGGGAGACTAGCAAGAGTTCTCCTAGGAGTGGGAAGGCCGCATGTGCCATAGCAAAGTTCCAAATAAATGTATAATACCGCCCCCCATTCCCTTACCCACCGCCCACCACCCACCACTCACACACACAGTTTACACGTTCTTCAGCCTGAGGACACCCCGAGGAAGAAGGGAGACAGTCAGAGGAATGATTTCCTCTGCTTAGTCCAAGATGGGTGTTTGTTCCTTTACTCTCACTTGAGAAACTTTTTAATCCTTTCCTCCTAAGGGTTTCAGCGTAGCCGGGGACAGGGACTATCTTCTGAATGCCCTGGCGGGAAAGTTTAGGATAAGTGGAATACATTGGTCAGGGACCAAAGCCGCGGGGAGGATGAACTTAAAATCTAACTGTCCCCTTCTCTTTGTTTCTCCTCTTTTCCTCTGCTTTTTCAACTTCTCTGTTCTATCTTCTGTCTGCTCCCGTCTTCCCCTATGGCTCCTTGTTTCGCTTTCCATCTTTCCTTTTATCTGTTTTCTCCACCACCTCTCTCTCTCTCTCTCTCTCTCTCTCTCTCTCTCTCTCTCTCTCTCTCTCCTCCCCCTCCCCCCGCTTGCGTTCCCATCTCTCTGTCTCTTCCTCTGTCCCTGTCTCCTTTTGCTCGTGTGCCTGTTTCCTTCCCTCTTAATTTCTTTTACTCCCTTTTCTGTATCCCTGTCTCTCTTCTCGGTGGCCCTTCACCCGCATTTCTGTCTCCTCTGTCTCTCCCTATCTCTGTGTCTCTCCGTCTCCACCCTGCGCCCTGCAGACACGAACGTCTACAAGACGGAGGGGAGCGAAGTGAACAGCTACAGCAGTAGCGGGCGACCCAGCCCTAGCCCCAGTCCCAGTCCCAGTCCCAGCCCAGGCAGCGAAGAGCTGCCCGATGAGTTGTTGGGCGGCGAAGAGACCCTCAGCAGCAGCAGCAGCAGCGGTGCCGGCGGCGGTGGCATCGGAGGAGGGTGTGCTGGCGGAAGCGCAGAAGCCGAGGTCGGCGCTTCCAGGCACGCGGAGGAAGAAGAGGAAGAAGATGCAGACCCTGGAACTCTTGGGGCCGCCCCGGGCCCTCCTGCGCCACCAGCTACACAGCCTACGTCAGGCACTCAGTCTGGACCGCAGGCGGCAGCGTCCGCAGCCACAGCCGCCAAACCCAAACGCAAACGCACCGGCTCCGATTCCAAGTCCGGAAAGCCGCGCAGGGCGCGCACAGCCTTCACCTACGAGCAGCTCGTGGCGCTGGAGAACAAATTCAAGTCTACGCGCTACCTGTCAGTGTGCGAGCGCCTCAACCTGGCGCTGTCACTCAGCCTCACTGAGACGCAGGTGAAGATTTGGTTCCAGAACCGCCGGACCAAGTGGAAAAAACAGAACCCGGGAGCTGACACTAGTGCCCCAACGGGAGGCGGGGCGGGCCCCGGACCGGGCTTGGGAGGGCCAGGGGCTGGCTTGGCTGGAGGACTAAGCCCGCTCAGCCCGTCCCCGCCCATGGGCACCCCGCTAGCCATGCACGGTCCCACGGCTTACCCTGGCCATGGCCCGGGAGGACTCGTGTGCGCGGCACAGTTGCCCTTCTTGCCCAGCCCCGCGGTGCTCTCGCCCTTTGTGCTGGGCTCACAGACCTATGGGGCGCCCGCCTTCTACACTCCGCACCTATGAATTCAGGCTCAGGCCACCGCTGCCTTCTCCTCCTGCAGCCTCAGGCCCGGGCCGCTGGGCCGCAGCCGCCCGCCGCCCCCCCGCCGCGTGACCCCCTACGCTCTGCCCCACCTTCCCCATTTATAACCTTTTCCCCACACACAGACTTCCGCTGACTCTACAGCACTGGCGGTGCAAGAGGTGTGGGGCCCAAGGGCGCCTGCCCATCTCGTCGGAGCTCTCTCAGCCCACAATCCCCACCTGCAAGTGAAAAGGTTCCGCACTCTTCTCCGACCTGGAAGATGTGCCCAACCAGAAGAGGAGAAAAGAGCTGTCTGGGGACCGTCCCACCTCCTACCCGCGCTCCACTCGAGAACAACCTCAGGTAGAGGTGAGGAGAGAGCGGAGTAGCCAGCGGGGTGCCCAAGGCTTGGTCCCGCGGGAGTCAGAGTCCCAGGAACGAATATGCAAAACTCCAATTGGACAATTGGCAGAGATGTGATAACTTCGCCAGGTGCTCGGAGGGCCCGTTCCGTGCTCTGCTTTCCTCCGCAGAGGAGCCTGCTTGAGAGGGTGCATTTCCCGAGAGCCAGAAATAGGACTGAGGGCTCCTCATCTCTCTGGATCCTACCTGGGCTGGAGTTACACGCAACTAAGTGGACACCGTGAGGCCCGGGACCTCTAGGGTCATGAGGGCACTCCAAGCATTTCCCGAACCCCAACACACACACACACACACACACACACACACACACACACACACACACACACACACACACACACACAAACACACACACACCCCCTCCCTTTCCCGGGACCTAACAAGGCAGTATCAGAGCGCCCCTTCCGGCTGAGTTCGTGAAGCAGGAAATATACGCATTCTTGTTTCAGCAGGGACCTAGTTGTGTCCGCGCCCCACCTAATGGGGTCAGGACAGGACAGTGTCCCGGAGTGCCCCACCTGGCGGGGTCAGGACAAGACCGTATCTTCGATCTCCTCAAGAAGGAGTCAGCACAGGGCAGTGTCCGCACGCCTATCCTGACAGGGTCAGGAAAGGTGAGTGTCCACGCGCCCCTCCTGGAGGGGTCAGGACAGGACAGTATCCTCGAGTCCCTAATGGAGAGGTTGGGACAGACTAATGTAGGGAGTCAGGAGAGCCTACGGGAGCATCTGCCTTCGATTGCCCAGCTGTGCTGCCGCGAATCCTCTCCCAGGGCCCAACCCCAGAGACCGCTTGTTTGGAACTTGGACAATGACATGCCCACTTAACTCAGGGTAAGGCCAGGCCGCTCCCTATTTCCAGCCACAGCTCCCACCCGGCCTGGCAGGGCCTCTGGCTAGACCTCGCCTGGGCTGCCGGGCTTTAGCCGCTCTCCAAAATTCGGGGCGTGGGGAAGAATACGCTCAAACCAGGGACGTTTTTTAAGCAGAGAAGTATCGGGCCCGGGGGATTCAGAAAGGGCCGGGAAACCTAGCGCACAGTTGGAGGAGAGGGAGGGAAGCCGCTGTGGCGGCGGGTTTGTTTTTTTAAAGACATCAATCATTTATTATGTATATTTCCACTTGTTACAAAAAAAAGTTTTAAATTTATAAATTAATGTATAAGGGATTTGGGAAGGGGAGGGAGAAGAGGACGAGTGTGAGTCCAAAACGTTCCAACAAGCACTTTGCTGAACACTTTAAACCAATCAATAAACTTTGAGGAAACTGTGATGCCTCTTCCTTCCTCCCTCTCTGCTTTCCTTCCTCCTTCCTTTTCCTTCTTCCTTATTTCTTTTTCCCTCCTTCCCTCCCTTCTTCCTTTCGGCATTCCTCCTTTCTTTTCTTCTTGAACCTTTTTCTTTCTTGCAGATTTTTCCTCCTATCTCTTTCTCCCTTATTATTTTTAATAAATATTTCTTCCCTTTCCTCTTTTCTTTTTCTCCTTTTCATTTTCTCTCCGTTTTTATCTCTTTAGGTGCCTCTTCTCTTCTTAATCCACCCTTCTGTCCCTTTCTCCTCGTTTTCCTGACAGTGACTACGGCCTCAACGTTGGGGCAAGGAAGGGAGATCATCACTTGCCTTCTCCTTCCTTCTTTGTCCGTTTTCCTGCCCACTTCCCAGACTGTGGGGCCAGAGAGGGGCTGGTTTTTCCCTCTCCTCTCCATCATACCTCACCCTACTTTGTATCATCCAGGTTCAGGGTCTTGCACCCTCCCTTCAGTATCCAGGCCTGTGCAAAAACTAGATGGCACCAGCCAGGAACCCTCGGTCCTTAGCTCAGCCTCAAGGCTACGGTGGCCCCAGGCACGATTGAGGTGACCCATCAGAGCCTCGAACATCTGGTGTCTACCAGCGGATACAGCTCCTTCCAGCATAATACGCAGTGGCCTTTGATGTATCCCCCACCTTTACAGCCTGGCTCTCCCCACACGCCACCCTCAGTCCTCTCCCAGTCTCCTGCCTCAAGTCCACCACCAGAGCTTCCCAAGTTCCCCAATTCCTTGACAATCTTTCGCAATTCTCTCCAACTCTCCTAGGCCCGCTCCTAAGTTGACCCCGGCCAGGGGTATCCCACTCCTCTCCTTGCCCCATTTCCTCTCTTCCCTGTCACCCCCCGCCCCTGCCCGCCGCCTGCCCTAGACAGAGACCAAGGATGAGATAGGTTTGAGGGGATGGGATAGGTTTAAGGAAGCTTCGTTCTTGTCCAGCCTGTAGGACAGATACTGCGCTGCTGGCGCGCGAGGCAAGGTATGCTGTACGGAATTGGAGAGCGTGGGAGAGGGGGCAGCTAAGAGGGTAGGGTGCTTTGGAACCTTCAATCGTGAGTTCTGTGAGTTATTGTTATTAGGGAACCAGGATCTGTCGGGCAGCGGACCTGGCTGTAGGTCTTTGGGGTTTGATTGTTGAGAGGGGTTTTGCACAACGGGGATCATGAAGCAGGGGCTACGTAGTTTTGGAACTTGGGTCCGGAACCTGGGAGCCCAACAGTGGGAGAGGGCCCGGTAAAGCTTGTGGATGATGGGGAGGGAGCTGCAGAACGGGGGAGCAGGGGTAGGACTGGTGGCAAGGGTCTGAGAGGTTGGGAGCTAGGGGCCCTGGGGCTGTCGGGCGAGAGGCTGTGTCCCCCATCCCGGGAAGCCCCCGCAGGCTCGGGCCGCTGACAGTATTAAATGATATCTCTCTAATCCCATTAGCTCCTTCCTCTTGTTGGCGTCTTCTGCTGAGCGCTTCTGACAACCTTTACCGCAGCGCCTGGCACTTGAAGCGTGAGGAAGTTATAATTTCTGACAGTGGAATTACATCTCTCTCTCTGGGGCCTTCTTCCACTCTCTCCCTCCCCACCTCCCCCTTTCTGGCCCCGGACGGAGACCCACACGCAGGCAGTTACACAGACTCGCAGACACAGACCTGGGGTAAGGGGAGAGGCGGACAGGTGGGACCGGCAAAGCCCCAGGGGACAGCTAGCAGAGGGCACCTGCCACAGGGTGTATTCGGCCTCCAGCCCCTTCTATAGCTCCCTAACCCTGGTGAGAGGCAGGCATCAGCTACATAGAGTCGGGAAGGATGGAAGGGGTGAGCACAGAAGATAGAAAAGAGATCCAGCAGGAGGTAAGTAGACAGAGGTCACAGTGTCCACTCCAGGACCAGCCAGGTATACAGGGTATAATAATTTGATATCTGACACTTACATAAGCCTTAAAATTGATAAATCTTTTTGCATTTGAGCTTCACAACAGGCGAGGAGGTAGGGACCACCACTGCCATCCCTATTTTGGAGATGAAGAAACTGAGCCTCAGAGAGGTTGCCCAGGGAAACACAAAGATGGTAAATGTCAGTGGTAGGATTTTAAGCCTTTTAAATCTGTACTCTAGCCGCTCTACCACCTTTTTAGAGACAGAATCCTGGAACCATTGCTAATGTAAAGTCAGAAGACCTGAGTTCAAATTCTAGTTCTGTTACTGACTGGCCATTTGTCCCTAACAAGTCAAACCTCAATTTCCCTTTCTGGAAAATAAGGAGACTGTGCTAGAATTAGATGGTAGTTAAGGTCAGTCCTTTCCAGGCCGAGGTCTCTGGAGTACACCTGGCTCTCTGCCTCTCATTCTGTTCCATACTGATGATCCATTACTGGTAATCTGTATTAAGCATTACTGCCTAGGATTTCTCTCTCTCTCTCTCTCTCTCTCTCTCTCTCTCTCTCTCTCTCTCTCTCTCTCTCTCTCCCTTTCTCATACACACACACACTGCTGCAGTGGGCTGTCAGGAGACCTGGATTCTAATCCCAAAAAACCTGTTGTATGACCTAAGGCAAACCCCTTTCTCATTCTGGACATCAGATTCCACATCTGTAAATTGAGGAGGAGAGATTAACCATTTTCCAAGGTCCTTTCCAGTTCTGAATCTGGCCATTTTTTAAAAAAGTAACTGCCCACTCCTCACAACACCATTTGCTTCCCTGCCACCAAGGAGGCCAAAGGCCAGCTCCTCTTTTTTTTCTTCATTCTCTTTCCCTGACTCCTTATTCAAAGACACAGACTCACTACTTCATGCCCTTACATGCATCATAGTTTTGCTTTTGGGAGGAAGCTTTGGCCCTGGAGCCTACCTCTGCTGATCTTGTCTCTCTGTTCCAGTTGTACCCATTGCCACACAACCGACCTTTGCTGAACCAGAGAGCCCTAACATAAAGCCAGCATTGCTGAAAAGGTCCTTTCTCAGCTTGCCTTGGCTATAGACACAGAATTCACCAGTCTATTATATGGCCACTTTATTCTAAACCATCCTCCTCCCCTCCCAACCACCCACAGGGGTGAGAGGTGCTCACAAGCATCTCTCTGGCCTAGGAGAGCAGCAACTGAGCTGCTAAGAAACCAAAAAAACCTTCAGATTCAAGAGAGTTAGCACACTGAATTCTCCCATTATCATCCATTCAAATTTTCATCTGAAATAGGTTACCAGAGCTACTATTATTCAGCTTTCTGCAGCACTGGCCAAGAAGGATTTTTTTTATCTTTGCCTGAGTCTGGATCCTCATCATAATAGTCTCCATGTCTTCAGTGATGCAAACACTTCCCTCACAAAAGCCTTGTGAGATGGAGAGTACATCTTCCCATTTTACAGATGATGAAACTGAGACCCAGCAAAGCTCCAACAAGTGTTCATAACTAGTAAATGGCAGAATCTAGATTTGATCTAGGTCCTCCAACCCCAAGCCCAGTGTTGTTGTTGTTTTTTTCCTTATAAGGAAAGGGTTGGGGTTAGGATTAAGAACTGTGTCTGTGATTTCACTGGTATGTGGAACTATGTATAGGAAGCTCCAACATAAATGGATTCCCTCCGCCAATGCAAGTCAGAACTCTCTCTACACCTTATGGTCTCAGAAATGTGTTAAATGACTTGCCCGTGGTCACACAGTTTTCTCCTTATACTCAGTTGAAATCTGCATCCCTGTAACTCTATTCTCTCTCCTCCAATTGCTCCTAATTCTACTCTCTGAAATCAAAGAAGACATTATGACCATTGTCAAATACGAGAGGCAGTTTGGCAGAGTGCCTTTGGAGGTGGGAAGACCTGAGCTCAAGTCCATCCCATCTCTGAACAGAATTGACTTGGAGTTTGGGAAAATAGATGGCACATCTGGTACAAATGCATGGCAGAGTAGTGATAGGTGAATTTATCTCGAAATGAAGGGAATGAGCAATTATCAAGTACCTACTGTGTGCCAGACATTGTGCTAAGCACTTTCACAGATATTATCTCAATTGATCCTCAAAACATATTATCTTCATTTTACAGTTGAGAAAATTGAGACAAACAGAGGTTAAGTAACTTGCCTGGGATCAGACAGTTATTAAGAGACTAAGGCTGGGTTTTGTCTCAGGTCTTCCTGACTCTAGGCCCAGTGCTCTATCGAGACACCTGCTAGACCCCTTCCTATTAAAATCAGAATACCTAGCAAGTTCCTGACTTGACATAAGTATCAATTTATCCTCCAGAAATGAAGAAATGGCAAGAATTTCCAAAGTGCTCTACATCCCAGATCACTGACAGAACAGGCACATGGGATTGCTAAGCAATTTTAATTACTTATTGTTAATGACTTTGGAAGTATGTTAGAGCAGTGGCTCCCAAAGTGTGGTCCAAGAACCCCAAGACCCTTTCAGAAGGTCTTCAAGGCCAAAATTATTTTCATAATAAAATTAACATGTCAATTTCTAAAATGGTACATATTGATAGATATAACCCATGTAAACAAAAGCTTTGTGAGTCCTTTGTATTTGTCTTGGATCTTTGTGTTGCTGGGAAGAGCTGAGTCATTCATAGTTGGTTGTCACACAATGTTGCTAATACTGGGTACAATGTTTTTCCTGGTTCTGCTCATTTCACTTTGCATCTTGGAAGAACTTCCAGTTTTCCTGAAATCCACCAGTTCATCATTTCTTATTACACAAGCGTATTCCATTCCATTCATATACTACAGCTTGTTTAACCATTCCACAATTGATGGGCATCCTCTTAATTTCCAATATTTTGTCACCACGAAAAGGGTTGCTATAAATATTTTTGCACATGTGGGTCCTTTTCCCTTTTTGTGATCTTTTTGGGATATAGACCTAGTAGTAGTATTGCTGGATCAAAGAATATGCATAGTTTGGTTGCTCTTTGGGCATAGTTCCAAATTGCTGTCCAGAATGGTTGGGTCAGTTCACAACTTCACCAACAGTGCATTAGTGTACCAATTTTCCCACATCCTCTCCAACATTTATTATTTTCTTTTTTCATCATATTAGTCAATCTGATAGGTGTGAGGTGGTACCTCAGAGTTGTTTTAATTTGCATTTCTCTAATCAAAAGTGATTTAGAGCGCTTCTTCATATACTTATAGATAGCTTTGATTTCTTCAATCTGAACTCCATGAACTACTTGTTCATATCCTTTGACCATTTATCAATTGGAGAATAGCTTGTATTCTTATAAATTTGACTGTGTTCTAGAACCTATTATTAAAGGGATGGTTTGTGAACATTTCAAGAGGGAAGTGGTAATCATTAAGATACAATGTCTTCATCATGAATAGGTCATACCAGATCACTTCATTTGTCTTTTTTTAAAATTCTGTAGGCATGGTATACCTAGATTTCAGCAAAGCATTTGACAACATCTCTTATACTGTCCTTTTCAATGGAATGGAGAGTTGTGGGCAAAATCAATTCAGACCTTGCTGAATGACTAAATCCAAATAGAAGTCTTTAATTAATTACATATCTGCTACTAAGAAGATCTCTAATAAAGTAATAGAATACAAGGGACCTGTCCTTGGTACTGTTATTGAATACTTTTCTCAGTGACTTAAAGGAGAGCACAGATGATATGTTCATCAAATACGCAGATGACATAAAGCAAACCGAATGCCAGAACTGGGAGCAAAGAAGATTTGGATTCAAATCTCACCTCTGACACTAGCTATGTAACCACAGACAAGTGACTGAACCCCTCTGAGTTTCCTTAAGCTATAAAGTGGGAAATAAGAATATCCAGAGTACCTACCTCCATAGGCTTTTGTTACAATCATGTGTGTGTGTGTGTGTGTGTGTGTGATGTTTTGCAAACTTTACAGTCCTGTATAAATTGTAGCTATTATTTTATAATGGAGTCATGATTCCAAAATAGTTTGATAGATTAGAACAATGGAATGAATATTAAAAGATGATATGTAATAGGGATAGATGTAAAATTCTACATCGGGATTCAAATAATTAGGTTCTCAAGTAAAGAGGGTGATAAATAATGGTTCATGATAATAGTAGCTAGCATTTATATGATACCTTAAGATGTTCAAAGCGCTTTACACATTTTATTCTTACAACAACCCTGGGGGATAGGTGCTGTTATTATCCCCATTTTACAGATGAAGAAATACAGGCAGACAAAATCTAACAAAATTACAATTTACAGCAATAAATATAAATATATCTACCGCAGTTCAAAATACAATTTCATAAGGAGATGATGGAGAAGCATGGCTGCACAACAGTTCCTGTGGGGGGAAAATTCTTGGGGTTTGGTGAGTTGCAAGTTCAATGAGTCAATTATAGTATGACATGACAGCCCCCAAATGCTAATCTAATTTTGGGCTTCATTACAGGAAGTAATACTCAGACCAAGGGATTTGACAATCCCACCACATTCTCTCCTGTTAAGAAGAGGATGACCAGGATTGTGAGGAGACCTGAAAACAGGTAATAAATACCATAGGAAGACCAATGCAAGGAACATTTGGCCTGACAAAGAGATTTAAGAACTAGCTGTCTTCAAATATTTGAAGCATTGTTGCAGAGAAAAAGGACTAATTTTTTTTTACCAGGTCCAGAGAATAAAAGTAGCTTCAACAGAGGAAAGTTACAAAGAGGAGAACATAGTTTCCATGTAAGAAAAAAGTTCTATAACAATTGGAGATGTCCTAAAGTAGAATGGGGTTACCTTCCCCTGAGGTGCTAGGAGGCTCCTCACTAGAAATTGTGAAGCAGAGATTGGATAACCAATTATCAGAAATATTCAGAGGGACTATGTAATAATCAGGTACAAATTGCAATAGAGGTTCTTAAGGACCCTTCACAGTCTGGAATTCTGGGATTCTTTAAGGGGTTTGGCTTCCATAAAAATTACCATTGAACAAAAAAAAATACTGTTGAACAAACAACTCACGCTGAGTTTAGAATTGAATCTACTGTAGTTTTTCTTTCTCTTCCTTCCTTTCTCTTCCTTTTTCCCTTTCTCTTTTTTCTTTTTCTCTTTCTCTTCTTTCTTCCTTCCTTCCTGTCTCTTCTTTCTCTTTTTTCTTTCTTCCTTCCTTTATCTTCTTTCATTTTATTTCTTTTTTATTTCTTCTTCCTTTCTAAGAAATCTGCAGAGGAAATTTCTCAGGTCCATTGTAGTCCCAAGAACCCAGAGTAACAGATATGATCTGGTAGCTTTTTTCATATTCTCAAGTCTAATCTAAGCAATTATTTCTCGTTTAACAACTATATGTGAACTTTTCCAGATCAGGAAAGAATTGTAAACTCAAGGAAGTATATTCAAACAGGACAGGACAAAGGACATTATATCAAGGTATCTCACATATGGCACACTTTAACTCATGTGAATTTCTAAACAAATGTCTCCCATTCTCCTTGTTATATATGAGCTATCCTTACAATTTACCAACTCTTTTTCTCTCCCTAATAACATGTGCACCTGATTGCTTGATTACAATCTGAGGCATTGTTTCATAGACTTCTACATCTCTCCAATTAATCTCTCCTAGCTCTGGACTCCATGACCCTATGAACCTGTGCCAGAGCAGGAATCCCCCACCAGGGGCCATCCAGGCACCATTTGTTAAGCATTGCTTCTCTAGCTCTGCCCTCTAAGACCAACAGAACAGATTGAATTCCTCATGAGGAATCACTAAAGGCCCATGAGTGGGGAAGGAACACAGGGTTTTAGGAAGGTGTATCCAGTCATGTGTACTTTACTTAAACTCTGTCTCATTTCTATAGTGCTTTATTGCTTACAAAGGCTTTTCCTCATATCTCTGTGAAGTAAAGAGCACAAGTTTCATTGTGATATAGTAGAAATTACATAGGGTTGGGAGTCAGAGGACCTGGGTTTGAATCCTGAGTCTATTGCTACCTTCTTGACTGTGGGCAAGTGACTTTCCCTCCTTGGACCTCATCTTCCTTATTGGTCAAAAAGGAAGTCCAGCTAGAGGTCTTCTGAAGTTTTCTCCATCAGTCTATGATTATATCATAATCATCATTGTATAAGTCCAAGAGAGATAATTTTAAAATTATTGGACTACTTGAAAGCCATGATCAAAAGAAATAGTGTAGACATCATCTTTCAAGAAATTATCAAGGAAAACTGCCCTGATATTCTAGAACCAGAGGGTAAAATAGAATTTGAATGAATCCACCATCCCCCCTTAAAGAGATCCCAAAAGGAACACTCCTGGGAATATCATACTCAAATTCCAGTGTTCCCAGGTCAAGGAGAAAATATTCCAAGCAGCCAGAAAGAAACAGTTCAAGTATTGTGGAAATACAATCAGGATAACACAAGATTTAGCAGCTTCTACATTAAGGAATCAGAGGGCTTGGAATATGATATTCCAGAGGTCAAAGGAGCTAGGATTAAAACCAAGAATCACCTACCCAGCAAAACTGAGTGTAAACAGTGAGGTGGAAAAATTGACATTCAATGATATAGAGGAATTTAAGCTATTCTTGAGAAGCCAGAGCTAAAGAGAAAAAATGACTTTCAAACACAAGACTCAAGAAGCATGAAAAGATAAACAGGAAAGCAAAATCATAAGGGACTTATCAAGGTTGAACTGTTTACATTCCTACATGGAAAGATAGTATTTGTAACTCATGAGATCTTTCTCTGTATTATGGTAGTTGAAGGGAATGTACATATGTATAGACAGAGGGCACAGGGTGAGTTGAATACGAAGAGATGATATCTAAGAAATAAAATTAAGGGCTGAGAGAGGAATGTACTGGGAGAAGGAGGAAGGGAGAAGTGGGGCAAATTGTCTCACATAAAAGAGTCAAGAAAAAGCTTTTACAGTAGAGGAGAAGGGGGAGAGGTGAGAAAGAATGAGTGAACCTTACTCTCATCAGATTTGATTTAAGGAGCTAATAACATACACACTCAATTGGGTATGGAAATTCATCTTACCTTACAGGAAATTAGGGGAGAAAGGGATAAAGGGGGGTTAATAGAAAGGAGGGCAGATTAGGGGAGAGGGTAATCAGAAGCAAACAACTTTTGAGGAGGGACAGAGTCAAAGGAGAGAATACAATAAATGGGGGAGTGGGATATGATGCAGGGAAATATGGTTAGTCTTTCACAACATAACTATTATTGAAGTGTTTTGCATGACTACACATATACAGCCTATACTGAATTGTTTGCCCTCTCAATGATGGTGGGTGGGGAGGGAGGAAGGGAGAGAATTTGGAACTCAAAGTTTTAAAGGAATGAATGTTGAAAGTTGTTTTTACATGCAACTGAGAAATAAGATACACGGGCAAAGGAGTATAGAAATCTAGCTTACCCTAAAGGAAAATAGAAGGGGAAGGGGATAAAAGAAGAGGGGGTGGTGATAGAAGGAAGGGGAGATTGGAAGAAGGAGTAATCAGAATGCACGCCACCACGAGTTGGGAGGGAGGGGAAAGATGGGGAGAAAATTTGGAATTCAAAATCTGGTGGAAGTGAATGTTGAAAACGAAAATAAATAAATAAATTGAAATGTGGGGGGAAAAAAAGAAAATATGGGTCTATAGCTTGGAAGAGAGAGAACAAGCCTGGAAATAAAGACTTTTTTTTTTTTTAACATCCACTAACATGCAGTTTCTGATTCTCATCTTGCCTTCTTCACCCCGAGGGCTTTCACACAGGCCACCCTCCTGCCTAGAATGAACTTTGTCTTCATCTCTGCCTGTTGAAAAACCTTGTCAACTCCAAAAGGCTCATGATGCCATCCACATCCAGAGAAGGAATTATGGAGTCTGAATGCAGATCGAAGCAGACTGTTTGCTCTCTTTCTTTTCTTTTTTCTTTTTTTTGTTTAGTTTCTTCTTTCTCATGATTCATTCCATTGGTTCTAATTCTTCTTTACAACATGACTAATGTGAAAATATGTTTAATGTGAATGTATATGTAAAGCCTGTATCAGATTGCGTGCCATCTTGTGGGGGAGGGGAGGGAGGGAGAGAAAAATTAAAACTCAAAAGCTTGTGGAACTGAACGTTAAAAACTAAAAGCAAGTTTTAAAAATTAATTTAAAAAAAGAAAAACTTTGTCTTTCTTTAGGATTTAGCTCAGGTGGCTTCTCCTCCAATGACCTTTCCCTGATTCTGCCCCATCCTCTTCCTCTAAGCATATTTCCCTACAACCCCCAACTGGATCTCGCTTTTGCACACATCACATTCAAGCCACCACCATACTTATTTGTGTATATGCTGTACCCTGCCTTCGGGAAGACAGAAAGTATGACATTTTGTTATCTTTATGTCCCTAGCTAGGTGGTTCAATGCATAAAGGACTGGGCCTAGTCAGGAAGACCTGAGTTCAAATCTGGCCTCAGACACTTACTAGCCATTACCCTGGGCTAGTCACTTAACTTCTGTTTGCCTTAATCCATCAGAGAAGAAAATGGCAAACCACTCCAGTCTTTGCTAAGAAAATCCCGTGGACAGCATTGGTGTCTATGGGGTCATGAAGGGTCTGACACAACAAATACCTACTATCCAACACAGGGCCCGGCACACAGTTGGTGGTCAATAGATGTCGGTAGAATTGATCTGAATGGTACTGAACTGAATCGAATCATTACTTGAATTGGGATTGGGGGACTTACTTAGAGCAACATTTTCCAAACTAACTTGGCCCCAAGACACTTCGGGCTTGGAAAAGAAAGGCCATAAATTTTGACCTGATGACTTGGGAATCTGGAGGTAAATGCTGCTGTAGCTTCATTGACACGGCTGTTCCCTCTCTCACACAGATTGCAGCCCCTCTATCATTTAGCTGATATTCTTTGTGAACTACTGTGGCTAAAAAATGTATCACCCTAAGGCCAAACTGGAGATGAACCTCTCTGACCTTAGTAAGGCTGAGCCACCAATGACAGACAGTCCATGGCCGGGTTTTCCTTAAAAAAAAAAATAACATTTTTAGGAAATAATAATATTAAGAATTCAAGGAAGTATGGGAAGACTTACATGATTTTATGCAGTGAAATGGCAGAACCAGGAAAACTACGTGCTCATACATCTATAAACACACACACACAAACATATATATATATAGACACACATATCACACACATAGAGACACACATATACACATATGTATAGATACACGTGTTACACATATGTATACGTATGATGTGCATAGACACACACCACCATGTATATATACATATATAGACATGCACACACATCACATATGTATATGTAATATGTAACACACGTGTATAGAAACACATACCATACATACACACATGCACAAATGTAGATATGCATATCACATATACATAGATAAGTATCACAACATACATACATGTATATAACCCGTATGTATGGACACGTGTGCCACACACATGTATAGATATACATATAATGCACACATATATGTATTGTTAAATATGCTTACGTGGTAGAGGCAGGGGAAGCAACTAGATTTAAGTGACTTGCCAAGGGTTGTACAACTAGTAAGGGTCTGAGTCCAAATTTAAACTCAGGTCTTCCTGACCCCAGGGTTGATACACCATCCACTGCACCACCTAGCTGCCCCCCGAATCATCTATTCTTAAAACATTGCCAAAAGTACTAAAGGATTAAGTTATTTGCTCAGGCTCACACCACTAATATGGATCAGTGGCAAGACTTGAACTCAGATCTTTCTGGCTTTAAAGATGACTATCTATTATGCCATGCTAACTTCCATAAAAGTGTATTTTTAAAAGTATATTAAAATTAATCTAATAGCACCAAACTGTCCTCCTTTCCATTTCCTTCTGAGCTTTTTATTTCTGATGGGTTGTTTTTAGATATTTCATTAACACACTCTTTCTTCTTTTCTTTTTTTAATCACTCCCCTCCTCACTCTTGCCTCCCCCAAAAAACAAAAACCACACGTTGGAACAAAAAGTATAGTCAAGCTAAACAAATTCACTCATTAGCAGTGCCTGCAGATGGCTGCTTCATTCTGCACCTCTCTGGCAAGGGGTGGGAAGCATGTGTACAATCAGCTTTCTGTAATGGGTCATTTTATTGATTGGCATTCTTGAGACTTTCCAAGTTGCTTTCCTTATGTTATTATTGTTGGTGTATTTATCTTGCATATATCTTGCTTGTACATAGATGTTTTCATGTTGTCTCCCCCATTAGACTGTGTGCTCATAGAGAACAAGGACTGTCTTTTACCTTTTTTTTTTTAAGCATTTAGAGCAGTGCCGAGCACATAGCTGGCACTTAGTCAATGCTTACTGACTGATAACTGCTGATTAAATTGTTCCCCTCGTTCTGTTCCTCTTATTTTGCAGCAATACTCCAAGCCTTTCCATCATGGAGGCTTCCTGGGTCTCTTCACCATTGGCATAGCCCTGGAGAGCTCAGGGATACACCCCCATGCTAGAGATCAGAGTTAGATTTTGGTGGAGGAGACAAGGAATGAAGTCTAATTTCATACCAAAATATCACAAGTATTTTTATATCCCTGTCATATTTAACATTTTAGAGGGGAAAATATAACCATTATGGAAATTATCTCACAGAGTTCTATTTGGCCTAGAACACCAAAGTTCTCGATTCAATAAATGGTGATTTAGTTGTTCCTCTGACCCTCCTGAACTCTTGGATCCTTTATTGACAGACCTACAGGAACCTTTCAATTCAGCAAGCATTTATTGACCAAAGACAGTATGCAAGGCCCTCAGGGATGATGTTAAGGAGAACCCAATTCCTTCCTTCAGAGAGCTTCTATCTTCCCTGGTTATTCACAAATAACTGAAGGGTACAAAATTCTATGCTTGTTCAAAGGAATATACCTGGCTATACTCCTTTGTATTTCTCCATTGTACTCCCAGGAACTTCAATCAGATTCATTTTGGTATTCATACCTCATGAGTTCCCTACAGCCTGGGAGTCCTCTGATTGGAGGGCAAAGCAATGAACTCCTCCCAGAGCTTCCATTTATCGAAGGTCCCCAGACCAGCCATCCCATCGTTTCTCATCTGGCCATAGTCTTTGAGATTTCTTTATCATGCTGCTGGGTACTTTCTTGACATTCTGTGTTGTGCTCTGAGGTCCCTCCAGTCCCTGACATTCTTAGTTCTAAGGTCCTTTCCTTGCTCTGACAGTCTATGTTCTATTTGAAATCCATGCAAATTGGCTTCTTGTGCCTTCTGTCAAGCTTTTAGAGGACCCCAGAATAGGCAGAGTTCATTATAGTTTTATAAATACAGCAAATTAATGGGGGATGGAATGCCACCACCTTGTCATTATGCAAATTAGAGTGCCAACTGAATCAGATCCTCCACAGTCTCTTGGAGGTAACTGCAGGCAGTCCCTACTCAGTGCTCATTGGGGCCAAGCTAATTAGCACCACCTTGAAACACTTGGGTAAGAAGCCTTTCCCTTAACTCTTGGTATCAGGAGTCAGACCGCTCCCTCACCAAGGGTGAAGGCCAGGAGAGCAGCCCTGGCACGTCACTGGCCTAGAGAAGCTAAGACTTCACTCAGTGAAGGAAGATTTAATAGACTCACAGAATCTCAGAGCTGGAAGGGACTTTATCTAGTCCAACACTTGGCTGAGTGAGAATCCTTCTACAATATCCCTGACAAGCAACCATCCAGCCATCATCTGAAAATCTCGAGTGATGGAGAGTTTGCTACCTTCTGAATTGGGGCAATCTATTCCTCTTTAGGATATCTCTGCTATACAGAGTCAAAACTCTCCATTTGCTTCCCAGTGTTCCCAGTTCTGCCTTCTGGAACCAACCAGAACAAACTCTGTCCTTTCTTCCTCGATGGCAGTGCTCCAAATACTGGAGACAGTGATCACATCCCCATTCCCTTCTTAGCATTCTAAGTCTAAACATTGTATTCCATTTTGGGCACATTTTAGGAAGAACATTAACAATTGGGAGAGCTCAAAGAAGGGAGACCAGTATAGTGAAGAATAAGACTTATTGGCATTGGTTGGAGGACCTGGGAATGTTTAGCCTGGAGAAGAGAAGATTTAGGAGAACATATCTACAAATATCTACAGAGCTAGCAGATGGAAGAGGAATTAAGTTCTGCTTGGATATGGAGGGAAAACCTAAAGAGAGCAGTGATAGGGAAGCAAATTTTGGCTATATGTGAGGAAAATCTCCCTAAAGATTAGAGATTCTCCAATGTGGAATAGGCTCTTCATGAGTAAGTGAACACCCCACCACTAGGTATCTTTAAATGAAGCCTGGATGATCACTGGATAGAGAAGCTCAGGGAATTCTTGCTTAACTATCAGTTGGACTACAAGGCTTCTGAAATATCTTCTAGCTCTTAGATTCTATGAATCCCCAGTACCTTCAAACAAGCCTTGTATGGCATAGCTTGGGGAAATGGGGTAGGAGACCAGGAAAGCTCATTACTACAGGTTTTGAAGTACAGCCCGAATACTTTTCAGAATGCTATAATAAGGGAATCCTGCTTACAGAGGAGTTGAACTGGTTGGACTCTGAGGGCCCTTTCATTCAGCTATGGTGTTCTATGGAAAAAACACCAAGACAGACTTTGGAACACATGCTCATTTTCTTCCCATTGCCAGGAAGGACTCCCAAAATATAAAGCAAGTTATGACCCGAGAAAGGAGATGGGATAGAAGGAAAAGAGGACCCATATTCAGTGAGCTAGGTAGCACTCTGGATAGAGCATTGGACTTGGAATCAGGAAGACTTGGGTTCAAATGTTTCCTAGATGTGTTATCCTGAGCAAGTCACCTCTTATTGGCCTCAGTTTCCACATCTGTAAAATGGGGGGTGATAATTACATTGACTTCAAAGGAATGTTATAAAGACTGATTGAGATAACCACTTTGCAAACTGGATCTCGAGGAACACTGGTTTCAAATCCTGGCTCTGCCACTTTCTATTTGTATGACCTTCAGAAACTCAACCTCACTTTCCTAACCTGTAGAATGAGGTGGTTGGACTAGGTGACCTCTAGGTTCCCTTCTAGCTCTTAATCTATTGTTTTATGACACACAAACAGAAAGAGACAGAGAGAGAGAGAGAGAGAGAGAGAGAGAGAGAGAGAGAGAGAGAGAGAGAGAGAGAGATATCTGTGCTAGCTATTATTATTTTCAAGTCCCAAGGCGGTCATTTTTGTGAATGTTCGGCATTTGATTCCTTCTCTTCCTTCAAAATCATTAATCAAGCTGCATGTGGTATACTGCTCAGTCTGTGAAAGGCAGCTATGTGATTCTGTGATTCTCTGACCAAAACATAGCTGCAGTCTTGCCTCAAGACAGACCTTCCTCCCCTCCCCTCCTCTACCTCTTTCTCCTGACATGGATATGCAAGACTGACCATATTACAAGGACATTAAGTCCAGTAAGCCTGGTTAGATCATAAAACCTCTTTTGGGATGGTGAGCAAAAGTTAGGAAGTCCCTGGAGAAAAGCATCAGGGTTCCCATGATCAAAATAATCAGGGTATCATAGATCTCACTCTGAGGTCTCTCTACAGATGAAGGAATTATAATAAATGCATTTTTATACTGGTGAGGTGTGTAATTAGCAGCACAGAAGCCCAGTCCTTGAAAAAGAGAAGTGACTTATTTCAAGCAAACCCAATATTAAAACCTAGAGTCATAAAAATGGATCAGTTAAGATCAAAAGATCTAGAAGAGGAAGGGACCCTAGACACCATCTAGTTCAGGGACTCTTACCTTTTTTGTGTCCTGGACCCCTTTGGCAATCTGGCAAAGTCTAGGGACGCCTCTCAAAATAAGGTTTTTAAATGTATAAAATATGAATCCATAAGATTACAAAAGAATACCAATGATATTGATAGTTATAAAAATATTTTTTTAGAAAAGTTTAGAGGTCCCAGATTGAGAACCCCTGAACTAGTCCAGCCCTTTTTCTTTTATAGGTGAGGAAATTAGAGCTCAAGGAAGGCTTGAGATTTGGAGTCAGGTATTTAAAGCTGGAAAGGACTAAGGAGGTCAAATCTGTCCCCTCCTTTTAATAATAATCATAACTCTCATTTATATAGAACTTCAGGTTTGCAAAGCGCTTTACATGTTATCTCATTGGATTCTCACAGCAACTCTGGGAGGTGGGTGCCATTATCACCCCCATTTTATAGATAAAGAAACTGAGGCTGAGACTATAGATGAGGAAACAGAAACCAGATGGAGCGATTTACCCAGCAGAAGAGCTGAAATTCAAATCTATGTCCAGTGTTGAAGTCCAGGCTCCTTTTTTACATTCTATTGCAATCAGGGAAACAGGACTTCACTTTATGAAAGGATATGCCCTAAGGTTAGTATAACTAGCTGGCTCTCCTGATGCAATCATTCATATTTGGCAAGTGTTTAGTGGCACTTACTCTTTGTAGGGCATTTAAACTCTGATCCATTTCATGAAAGTCCTATTTACACTGTCTATGAAGAAAAGCCAACACCTGGCTGCTCACTACAATGCCCCCTAGTGGTTTCCTGACTTATAACCAGCCAGTGACTGGTAAAGGTAACTGAGGGAACTCAGGAACCCCCGGCTTATTGTCTATGACGGCCCTCCATACGTAGCCAAAATTTCCCAAGAGCCCTCCCTTTCAGGGAGACCTTCATAGATTATTTTGTGTCACAAAACGATAGATTTAGAGCTGGAAGGGACCCTAGAGGTCACCTAGTCCAACCACCTCATTCTACAGATTAGGAAACAGATTGAGGGACCATAGGTTGTACAGAGTCAGGATTTGAACTAGCATCTCTCCAAATCCAATGCGCTCTCTACTCGAGCACGGGTTACCTGGCACCCAATATCATGTGTAATAAAAATGGTCATAGCTTTCATCTCCTTGGCATTTTGTGGTTTACCGTCTGTGTACAGATATTATCCACATTTTAAAGATGAGGGAACCACTAAGGTGCAGAGTCTGCAGTCTCTTAGCTAATAAGCATCGGGGTCAAGTCTCTCGTTTCCAAGTTCAGCGCTCTCCCTGGGCACCATGTTAGGTTGGGGACAGCAGAGTCCTTCTGAGTCAATGTAAGGGACAATAGAAAGTTCTTTTTCCACATCTCTAAGGGTTCCAGAAGCACAATTTAAAAGAAACAAAAGATAGAGTAACACCACAAAAAAATAACAATTTGTGTTTCTCTGGTGCTTTAAGGTTCACAGAGTACTTTCCCCACACAGGATGACAGAAGTAGAAATGACTTTAAGAGACCATCAAGTCCCTTCATTGTGCAGATGGGGAAACTGAGGCCCACAGAAGGGAAGCAATTTATCCAAGATCACATAGTAAGTTAGTTGTAGAGCTGGTTTTGAACCCAAATCCCCTGCCTTCCATGACTCATCCTACAACATGATGCTGCCTAAGAGCACTTTCTACGCATTATGTACAATGAGAAAATCATGTTAACCATAGTTTTTATTAATTATAATAGTCAATACTAATAATTATTATTACAAACAATAATTTAAAATTCATGTAAGGCTCAGGAAAGTTACAAAGAGCATCACAGTGACAAATGTGGTCCTGTGTAATATAATACAAATTCATTTCAGCCCAGCCCCAATACTAACTCAAAACTGATGTAGCCGGTCTAATTTATTTCCAGTGCACCCCTTTAAAAGCCGGCAGTCCCTCTCCATGCCATGCTTGGCACAGCCCAAGCACAGGGTAGCACCAGGGACTGTACCCACTGTGGTGAGCATCAGCTGGGGGCTGACATCGACGGACATCCACACACTCGATGGAGCTTAGCTGCCCAGCCCAGGCCCCAGACTGGCATCAGCCCCTGAGTGAGGAGAAGCCCCAAGAATTTTAATTAAAATATGTACAGGACATTCCGTTAAGCTCATTCTGTTTAGTGTCAAGTCCAAGGAGTTGCCAGCTGATGTTAAATACACACAGTGGTGTCTGGCAATGCTCATCATCCAATGTCGAAGAGTTAACAGATGGAGCGAGCTGATATTGGCTGGGAGAGGCGGGGCGGAGCCCGCGTGGTGTGAGACATTTAGTTCCAGTCCCATGAGTGTTGTGTCCTCTCCCCAGGGATAAGTATGGAAACAACTTAATTTAATGCATAGTTAAACTGGTTGGCAAACTTCTCATGCTTCTTCTGGTCCATACGGTTCATAGCCTTTATCACCCTTTTCACTGCTCCTCTGCAAAAAAAAAAAAAGTCACCCAGAAGAGTCAGTCATAGAACACACTGAGCGGGTGTAGGGGGAGACAGATGGAGGGGTAAGAATCATAAAATGATAGACTGAGGGCCCCAAGAGAGTGCCCCAAGAGGCCATCCAGTCCAATTCCCTCATTTTATAGATATAGAAACTGAGGCAGAGAGAGGTTAAATGACTGGCCCAGTCAAATGACTAGTGTCTGAGGCAGGATTTGAACCCGGGGTTACCTGAGACCAAAGCCAGCACTCTATTTTTTCCATCCCACTGCCTCTCAAATATCCACATAAAGGTGTAATAAGCAACAATGTGGCTGGCAGCTACTGTGGCTGTGTAAAACCAACAACAACCAGCACACAGGGGGCCACTAACACAGGTTCTTGTGATCTGCTTTACTAAGAAAAGTAACGTTAGGGGGTTAACAATCTTACTTTAATCCAACATATGAATATCATTCATTTAGTTCAGGAGGAAAAGCCAGCAACCTGAACTAACTTCAGAGCAAAAACAAATTACAAACACACACAATATAAACAGACCAAATCACAATTCATAGTTACCAGGAAAGCATCAACATCTGGGTTTATGGGGGCGGGCCTCTTAAAGCAGCTGCCCAGAGTCCCATGCCACTCTTCCGGTGACTGAGAGCCCCAAAAGTCAAAGGCCAACCTTGGATCTTATATACCCATGTCAGAACCCGAAGGATTCACACCTAATCAGCAAAAGGGTGTGGGCCTGGGGTTTAGCACCTATCAAAGCTTAATCAAAGGCATTTGATTACTTTAGCATTTCTAAAAGAGAAAACAATAAAAAAAAAAAAGTCCCACCTTAATTAATATTACAAATCTCCCCCTGGCTAAGAGGTGTCTATGGGAGGTCAGGCATTTTCCCCACAAGGCTGCCACCACTGCTCCAGTGTCTGAACTTCCCTAAGCAGAATGACCTTCAGACTCAGCAGTGCAGGCATCTCCTTAGTGTGAGAAGGAGGAGAAAAGGGACAAAATGTCCTCCTCTGAGGGTCACTTTAATTTCTGAAAAGGATCATGACTCACCCAGAGTCCAGCCTGGTAAAGGTGGCTGCACTTTGTGAAGCTGCTTTCGGTCCAAAACACAGTGAGCCTCTCAAGCAAGGAGGCAATGACCAGAGTCAGGGCTCTGAGACCACGTCCACGGGAACACTTGAGCACCTTGTGCCTGGAACAGGCAAGCCCACAGGAAGAAGTTCCCAGCCTAAACAAGGGTCTGCTCTAGAGAGGGCAGCCTTCATGTGGCAGCCGACTTGCTGGGCTGCTTGTTAGGAGGTTTGTTTCATGTTTGTTTCATGACTTGACAGCAACACCTTCATAGTCTGAGCAGAGAGTACCAGACCCCCAGAATGTAAGTGCTGGATGGGCCTTCCCTGGGAGGCCATGCATTGTGAGCCCTGCCTCTGACAAAGGTTTGGGTTTTACAGGGCATCAGTGTCAGAGCCTTCGCTTGGACCCAGGCATCCTGACTCCTAGTCTGCTGCTCTCTTTACCAAACTATGATGCCTGAGTCACGAAAGGATGCTTAGGAAGGTTTGCAGGAATACTGAGGCTGGGACAGGTCATTACTCATCAGGTCTAATGTTGCACTAATAAGGCAGAACAAATTTGTCGGGTTAACAAAATTAGCTCTTGTGATATTCAAATAGTTTTCATTTAGCTACGTTTTATGAACAGGAATAAGCAAGTTCACAATTTATTTATTCTACTCCAGCATCATGCTGCTCTTAGTGCACAGCTCCACCTCACCTAGGCGGGTACCAGCCCAAAAGGTGGCGAAGCTCCTTCACACTCATTACCTTATTGTACCCTCCCAACAGCCCTGAGGTTGACAGGGCAGGTATCTTTGGTCTATCTGGAATAGGAAGTTTGGGTCAGGAAGCAGGAGCAACAGTAACAGGTACACTGCTCAAGTACTGCCTGGGTATTGAGGAAATGGTCCAGAACCAGAGGAAGGCAGATTCTCTGTGGAGGACATAGACAAGAACCACATAGCACAGGCATGATTTTCCTCCTCAATCTCCTCTTCCTCCTCCATTTCTTCTTCCTCCTCCCTCTCTTCTTCCTCTTGCTCCTGCGCTTCCTCCTCTTTGCCTGCCATCTTGCTTCCTGAATAAGCCTCCACTCTAATGCCCTGCTCTCCTGACAGGTAACTCCCTCCATGAGACCACCGTTCACCTCACTCACATTCTCTCTTCTGTCTTGATCCCCTGCAAAGGCTTTCAAACTCTACTCTGCCAACTCCCACCCAACAGCTTCACCTTCCAGCTCCCTGCTGTCCTCCTCCATTAGAATGTGAGTTTCTTGAGGATACAGACTGTCTTGGCCTCATTTGAATCCCAAGTGCTTAGCATATCACCTGACACTATAAAGGCTCAATATGTGCTTTATCAGCCTCTCCATCTATAAGAAAGGGTGGGTGAATGGTTATGATGTATGCCAGGGCAACAAATAACTACACCAATGAGACTGGGAGTCCCCTGGAGGAACAAAGTACTCTTGTCACCATCTGAACTCAGGCCCTTTGCCTCCAAGTCTAAGGCCCTTTCCACTATGCAGGCTCTTCATCAGTAAATCAACAAGTATTCTGAAATAAACTCTTTGAAAATGGAGATTTTCATCTGACTTTCGGATCCCTGCAGCTACAGCTCATCTGCAATGTGGCACTCTAAATTTGGTCAGGAAGGAGAAAAGATAATCCTGAGAGCTGCTAGGGAAGTTGGTGCTCCAGCAGACTGGGGTCTCCACTCAGGGCCAGGCACCCATGCAGAGCTGAGCCAGCTCTGACAGCCAGGACACAACATCCTTCCCTTCTCTGGGCAGGGGCACACCAGGCTGATTCCCAAGTAGCAGGGCCCTCACCTCCTTTACTGCTCCTTTCTCCATCAATCCTGTTTACTTCCATCAGACCACGGCCACACGCATGCTCAAAGCCAATGGCAAGGAGGACTATAATGTAGCTAAAAACTTCCTCTCGATGTGAGACAGGGAAGAGAACAGGTGGCAGATCATTATGGTTATTCAAACTTTCTGGCTACTAATTTCTTCATATAAGAGCAAAGAGATTTCATGACCAAAGGCCAGAAATTTTAAAAACAGACCGGGTAGCTAGAGCATTTTTAAAATTAAAAAAGAATAAAACATAAGGCAAGTCACTTAACTTCTCAATGGTCCAGACAACTCTCCCTAAGGCTCTAGGCTGCAGAGAAAGGGCTTACCTCCATTTGCAAAGGAAATTCTTCACTGGCAAGTTCCCTAGACCAAAGAACTCACAGGCCCAGCCCTCTCTACCCCACTTTCTTCCCTTTTCTTAAGTGGATCACAGATGATCACCAGAGCTAATTCACAACAAGCAGCTGCAGACACAGGGTCCCCAAACCTCAGAGCTGGAGGGAGGTGGCCCAGTTCACTTTCTACCAGCTCAGTTTTAGGAAGTTCTTCCTTGTGCTGACATCTGCCTCCCCAGGACTTCCTCCTATGGATTCTGTGAGACCTTCCAAGCAGAACAAGCTTCATCTCTCTTCCACGCAGAGGTTTTTCAGATCTTCGAAGGCTTCTTGGGTCACGTTTGCCTGGGGTTTCTCCATCCCTCAGCACCCCTTTATGAAGATAGCCACCAACCTGCAGGGCCGAGGTTACTGTCTTCATTCTACAGAACAGGAAACTAAACCCAAAGAGGCAGGAATTCTCCTAAGGTCACATAGCCATGGAATGGCAGAGCTGATATTGAAACAGGCTCTTCTGATTCCAAGCCTAGGCCCAGGCTACCTTGAAAAATAAGGCTGAAACATCAGTGGAGAGAAGCAAGGTCAGCAGGAGGAGCATGCTTTGGGTGGGCGACGTCACTTACTTGTCAAACACCTTTTTTCCAATCCTTGCCCGGGATGTATTGACTTGCTGCTTCAGGTCAGTCAGATTTGGGTACTTCTTTTTCTTTCCTTTGCTTTTCCCCTCTGTTCCTTTTTTACTGTACCTGGCAGAGCCAAGGTCCACTCCCGTAGCTGCTTCAACTTCTTTCATAAACTCTACATCTTGCCACTCTGTTAAAAGGAAATGAATGTTTTAGAAAAAATACTTTGTATTCACTTTTCTTCTACATTCCAAAGGCCTCTAAAAAGCTTCATTGTGGCAAGGTGATTCTGGCTTCACTAAGGCCATTCAGCAGGGCACAATTTCTGACAGGCTTTACCAAGCTGAAGGGCCTTCAAGTATGGACCTAGTTTGGTCAAATACAGGACTGCACCTGCTGTGTAAGTCATCACCAAGAGGTTGGCCATTATTAGATGATGAATTATTCAGCATTTATCAACCCAGGAAAGAGAAAAAATTACAAAATATATGTTAGGTGTAGCCTCCTCCATCCCTTGGGACAAAGGCAAAGAAAAGTGGGCAGAGAGTACCAAGAATCACACAAGTTTTAGACCATCTATAAATAGTCATTGAATCACTGGTACTCTAAATGTGAGACCTACTACCTAGCACATAGTAGGTGCTCAATAGTAGGTTCCCTGTCCAATCCTGTCCTGATCCTTGTCCAATGACCACTGAGTCTATAATCACACTGTAAAAACTGAACAATGTCAATGATTCCATTCTTGCCATATAGGAAATCAGAAGACATAATAGCTAACTAGAAGGATAGCTTGAAGAGCTAACAAAAGGGCTGACAGGATTGCTTCCATCACATGCCCAATGGCAACAAGAAATGTCATTTCATGACATAGGATCATCTCATCTTGAAAGAGGGTAATTACAACTTATATACTAACATCTGTTGCAAAGGACAAAGAAGGAAAGAAATTCTACAAAGAACTCAACAACATCTTCCAAACATATAAGTAAACACACATACACACACATTTGTTGACCTCGATGCAAATGTTGACTTCAATGTAAGGCACAGGGGAGGAGGGAAGAAAAATTGCTGGAAAATATGATTCAGGATTAAGAAACAAAAGAGATTAAGAGGCTTATAGACTACTCAGAAGCCTAATGCTGACATATCATGAATACTTTCCATAATAAGAGTTGAAATGTAGTGGACATCACGAAAACAGAATGAAATTAACTATATCTTAACAGACAGAAAATGACCTGTTAGTATTGGAAGAATCACTTGTAAACAATGGGCTATGTGTAGTCTGAAACAGTTTTATTACAACAAAAGTCAAGATCAACTTCAAATTAGAAGAAACATAAAGATAAGCACATACAATAGACAATTACAACAGCTACACTCTGCCATATTCCATAAGCTGTTGACGTTGAAAAAACAGGAAATGGGAGCCTGAGGGATGGAGCCAAGATGGCAGCTGGAAAGCAGGGACTTGCCCAGGGCTCTCCTCCAGGACCCTCCAAACACTGATAAAAAATGGCTCTAAACAAATTTTAGAACTGCAGAACACACGAAATAGCAGAGGGAAGCAAGGCTCCACCACAGGACAGCCTGGATGGTCACTGGGTAAGGTCTATCGCACACGGATCTGGGAGCAGAGGGAAGCAGAGCCCACCATAGGCTGTGCCCAGATCAACCAGATCGGGAGCTGGGCAGAACAGGCCCTAGCACCATGAATCAGTGAGTTGTCACAGTTACCAGACTTCTCAACCCACAAACACCAAAGACAACAGAAAAGGTTAGTGGGAAAAGCTGCAGAGGACAGAGTGAAAGGAGTTTCCTGTTCAACCACTGCCCTGGGGGCAGTGGGCGGTGGGAGTAGGGGGGGAGGGGTGCAGCTACAGAACTACAGCTGCAGTTGCTTCCAGCCCCCAGGCCCACCTGGTGGGAGGAATTAAGTGGCTGATCAGAGCAGCAGTGAAGAGCCTGCTTAAGATCTGAGTTGTGGTCCCAGTTGTCAGTTTTTGAGAGAGGAGGAGGGCTGGTGTGGCAGAGCTTGCTGTATAGAAAACAACAGTGCATCCCCTCAAGCTTGGAACAAAGTACTCTCTACTCTACAAGTAGTCACACCCTCATGAAAACCTCAAGGGTCAAGTAGTTAGCTGGAAACATGGCCAGGAAGCAAAAACGGTCTCAGATTCAGACTCAGATTTTGGAATCTTTCTTTGGTGACAAAGAAGACCGAAACATACAGCCAGAAGAAGTCAACAAAGTCAAAGAGCTTACATCAAAAGCCTCCAAGAAAAACATGAACTGGTTTCAGGCCATGGAATGGCTCAAAAAGGATTTGGAAAAGCAAGTTAGAGAAGTAGAGGAAAAATTGGGAACAGAAATGAGAGTGATGCAAGAAAACCATGAAAAACAAGTCAATGACTTGCTAAAGGAGACCCAAAAAAATACCGAAGAAAATAACGCCTTAAAAAAATAAACTAACTCAAATGGCAAAAGAGCTCCAAAAAGCAAATGAGGAGAAGAATGCCTTGAAAGGCAGAATTAGCCAAATGG
>CM053623.1:410760825-410779850 GCA_028646595.1 Phalanger gymnotis
AATTGGGTATCTTACCCCACAGGAAAGAAGGAGGAAGGAGATAAAAAAGGTGGGGGGGGATGATAGAAGGGAGGGCAGATAGAGGGAGCAAACACATCTGAAAAGGGACAGGGGTCAAGGGAGAAAACTGAATAAAGGGGGATAGGATAGGAAGGAGCAAAATATAGTTAGTCTTTCACAATGTGAGTATTGTGGAAGGGTTTTGCATAATGATACACATGTGGCCTATGTTGAATTGCTTGCCTTCTTAGGGAGGGTAGTGGGGAGGGAAGAGGGGAGAGAATTTGGAACTCAAAGTTTTGAAAGAAGATGTTAAAAAAAAAGTTTTTGCATGCAACTAGGAAATAAGATATATAGGCAATGGGGCATAAACATCTATCTTGCCCTACAAGAAACTAAGGGAAAAGAAGACGGGGGGAGTGGGGTGACAGAAGGGAGGGGTGACTGGGGAACAGGGCAATCAGAATATATGTCATCTTGGAGTGGGGGGAGGGTAGAAATGGGGAGAAAATTTGTAATTCAAACTCTTGTGAAAATGCTGAAAACTAAAAATATTAAATAAATAATGATTTAAAAAAAAAGAAAAGAAAAATCAGGAAATGGATAAAATAAGATGCTGACAGAGACTATCATCATTTCCTATAGAAGTTTAACTAATGTCACATGGTGGGGAGGCAGGGGGAGGGGGAGAATGAATGTAGAATGCCTATGTCCAGAGAAGCAGCTTTGAGTTAGTCTGTCAGTACTTATATTCTGGAAAGGTACAGAAGATAGACAAACTAGCTAGACCCAGAATGAACCAAATAGGGAAAATGGAATGGACTACATTTCATTTGGGAAGTCACATAGTGCTTTCAACAGTCCAGAGCTGCTGCTCCCTGAACACCAGGACTCTTCCCAGTGACGCTGTAGGAGTCATGAAAAACCACAGTCTCCCAAAGGGCAAAATGGAGAATTAACGAGAGAACGTGGATATGAATCACACAGAATGAGAAGCTATTAATGGACTGTAGTCCATCCTGTGGGAGAGGAGTACCCATGTGGATACAATTAAGTGCATGTAATAATAAGCTCAGGACACCCAGTGAGGAGAGTCAATGACAAGTTGTCATGGTCCCTTGGGCTTCAGATAAGAAAACTGAGGCAAAGAAAGATTTAATTATTCACAGAATCACTAAGTTGGAAGGATCTCAGAGGTGACCTAGCTCAACAAATTCCTGAATAATAATCCCTTCCTCAATAACCTCAACAAGTGATTACTCAACCTTTTCTAGAAAAACTCCAGTAAAGAAGAAATGCATCACATCTTCAGGCAGCCCAGCCTACTTTGGGTTTGCTCTAATTATTCAGATGTTTTTCCTTATCTTAAATTGGAATCTGCCTCTCTGCAGCTTCCACCCAGCGATCCAGGTTTTGCTTTCTGGAAGCAGAGCATGTCTGATTCCTTTTCAACATGGTAACCCCTCAAATATCACTATTCTCCTCTGCCCTGACAAATATGCTCTAATTCCTTTAACCAATCTTCGAGGCTATACTATCATTCTTGGACCCCCTCTTATGGATGCTTTCCAGCTTATAGATATCCCTCCATAATACTCTGGCTATGGTCTGACCAGGGTAAAGGACAGGGAGATTATCACTTTCCTAGTGCTGGACACTGTGTCTTTCTTAATGCAGCCTAAGACAGTGTTAATTGGGTTTTGACTGCCATATCATATTGTCAACTCATGTCAAGCTTTCAGACCATTAAAATTTCTGTATCTTTTTATAGATGAACTATTGTTTAGACGAACCATTTTGGACTCATTGATTCTGTAAGCTGAATTTAGGATTTTACATTATTCCTATTAAATTTCATTGTATGAGATTTGACCCTACATTCTAGCCTGCTGAAAAATTTTTTAATCCCCATGCTATCATTCAACTAATAAACTCTCCTTCTCAGCTTTGTTTCATTTGCGAATAATTTGTTAAATGTGCCACTTCTGCCTTTAACCAAGTCATATTCAATAAGCAGACAATAAATGCTTACTACGAAGGTGAATTGATAGTGAGAGGTAACTAACAGAGTGCCACATCTGCAGCCCTAAGATAGTAAAAGAACCAGGGGAAGGTATTTGGATTAGACAGAAAACTTATGCAAAATCACAGACAAGAATCAGACAGGATAAGAGGGCATACATAGAGAGATTATATACTATACTGGTGAAGTTGCATGGATCCATACCAATGAAATCCCAGAATCTTTTAAGTATTTAAATATTTTTGCAGTTGTTTTGGGCTGGGAATGCAAAGATGAAAAATAATTCAGTGCTTTCCTCAAAAAGCTTAGAATCTAGTAGGGGAATAATTGTGACACAGATGAGAATAAGGCACAGCTAAGGGAAGGCTTTATTGAGGGAGTGGAAGCTGAGTTCCCTATTTATTTGACTGAAGAGATTGGTCATTGCAGTAAAAACAGTCAATTGATATGGTCCCTCCTAGACACTGAGCTTCAAAATGGTGAAGTATCCTGGTGCCTATCACCAGGCTAAGCAGAACCAGGACAAAAGAGGTGGCTGAAGGAAGTCTCAGGACTTACATTGACAGTAAAGATAACCTTTCCCCTGCCTTTAGCCTGAAGATAGCTAACTCCGACCAGCCAAGGCTCTGAAGAGAAAGAGGATGCATGGTGGACACAATCAATACATATTTGAAAAGCAGCATTTTCAATTCCTTAAACAACATCCTACCTACCCAATCAATTTAAATATACATTTGTTCTCTACAAACATATGGCCCCCTGAGATCCATATGCCACAGAGGAAAGAAGAAGAGATCACGACTACCAGAGGCAAGAGAAGAAATCTCTCCCCGTTGTCCCATACAATCTATAAGAGCAAAACAAATCTCAAATCACGCCACATTCATCCTGCCCAATGCTAACCAACTCCAAGAAAACCCCCATAAGTCTGGGCACAGTTTGAAATGGACCAGGAGATAAATATTATCAACTTATTAGCTCCTGATGTAAAACATTAGCTTTCAATAACTTCCAAGTCCTCTGACTGTGGGTAGGTGCTTAATAAATGTTTGTTAAATTGAATGGAAGTAAAATTAATGCATGCTGAGAACAGCTCTGGCCTTTCTCCAGGCACTGTCATTGGACCAGCATTAAAACCATAAGTGCACGTGGCTAAATGTGTAAAATTAAGAGTCAGATTTAAACACAGAGACAGAAGGAGAAAGAAAATGAAGCTGTGAAGCAAAAGTTAAGGAAAAGAAACACCCCGGGGAATACAACACATACATTTGACAGATAAGAAGACTTCACCAAGTTTATTTTTCTGAAGTGAAGGAATACCGGGGAGCACAATTCAGATACAGGAACGATTAATCCAAGATTAAGGAAAACTGTCTAAACAGTTTATCTCCCAGTAATAAGAAGGCGTCACAGTTTAAGAACCCAGTGAATGGAGCAATTGTTTAAACACAACGAAAAAATGCCCGCATCCAGTAGAGACGAAATGAGCATTGGAGTAAAATGAAGGAGCAATTTAAAAGCCTTTGAAAAAAATCAATAGACTGGCAGGGAAGAGCAGCCTTTTTGAGCATTGATGGGCCCCTAAAGCTCTTCATACATTGTTACTGAGTTTAGCAGCCGGGAAAAGAAAATTACACAGTTTGCAAGGGTAGGCGGGAATCAATACTGTAGTTAGTAAAGAGATGCTATTTCACATCTGACTGGCCAGAGGCCTGCCTTCCTCGCTTGTCCTGATACCTGTTTGTTAACAAGTCACTAAGGGCTGAAAAACCAGATACTCTTCAGGGTTGACACAAAAAATAGGCACTTAATTTGCTGCCCCGTGCGCACTCTTGGGGAAGGATGAACGCCGCAGATTAGTGGGGTCACCGTAATCCCTCACAGGACATTGTTTCAGGCCCTCGGTTTCACAGACCATTGTCCAGGCACTTAGTTAAAATCTCATATTTTAGACTAAGAATTCCCATCCACACAGAGCAGTCACTAATTATGACAAATCAAGAGCAGAGCGTGGCACTGCTGCTCGAAAAACCTGGCTGGGGCCTCCCATGACCTCTATTACTTTTCCATTGTATTCATTATTGCATTTCCTCTCAGTTATATCACCTGAGGCTGAGAATGGAATTTCTCTTCCAAAGGAGCCCAGAGCAAAGGAAGCAGTGTTGAGATTATGTTCCAAATGTCTAATTTTTCCTTTGGAAAAATTCTTCCAATAAAATAAAGATTAAACTCTTATTACACACCAGGATAGACTAATAGGGGAAATGATATATTATGAACTTAGAGCATCAACAGTGAACTGAAGAAAGCAAGGGAAGGGAATAAGTATTTCCTTAGCACTGACTAGGCGCCAGGCACTGTTCTAAGCTCTTTCTGTAAATGTCTCATTTTATCCTCATGATATCCCTGCGAGGCAAGTGAATATCCCCATTTTACAGCTGAGGAGACTGAGGCACGCAGAGGTTAAAGACCAGTGAATGGTGACTTGACCTCCATAATTACACAAGGTGATGGAAGAAAAAGAGCAGATTTGGAGTCCTAAGCCTGGGTTTCAAAGTCTGGCCCTGTGTGATCTCAGGCAGATCCAGGGCCTGCTTGGGTCTCACTCTGCTCATCTATAAAACGCGAGAGTCGAGCTAGATGATCTCAAAGGTCCCTTCTGTCTCTGAATCCCATTAGTCTGTGACATTGGTTGGTATTACCTAGAGCATGAGACTGAGTAACTGGACTCCCACAGAACGCTTAATAAGCAGATTCTTGCAATTTAATGATGAAAGGGTCTTTAGAATTTGTCTAGTACAAACCCTTCATTTTCCTGATGAGGAAACTGAGGTCCAGTAAAAGGAAGAAACAGCAAAGCCGGGTCTCAAACCTAGGCCCTCTGACTCTCAGTCTACTGCTTTTTGCACCAGGCAGCTAGGGAAGTCAGGAAGCTCTGAGTTTGAATGTGACCTCCGATACTTCAACTAGCTTTGTGACTCCAGGCAAATCACTTCACCTTGTCTGCCTCAGTTTCCTCACCTGTAAAATGAGCTGGAGAAGGAAATGGCAAACTGCACTGGTATCTTCACCAATAAAAACCCCAAATGAAGTCATAAAGAGTAGGCTCCAACTGAAATGACTCAACCACAACACACTGATTCCCTTTAATGATTTCTGATGCTGATGAGAGGGAAGGATACTTCACAAGTGTCCAACAGCAAGATGATGTCACATGATAAGGATGTACTACAAAAGTGACTCATGCACTGAAGTCTGTGCATTTAAAATAGGGCAGAAGCCCAGGGCTCTGGTTTCCAAGTACCTAATGAATATAAGTACATTTTATCACACCCAGTAGCGAATCAACTTAGCTGCATTTTCTCTTTTTTAAAAAACTTAATTTAATTTATTCAATTAACAAAAATCTATTTTCACTTCCTCTACCCTTTATGGAAAAAAAAGAAATAAAAAAAATCCTTTAACATATATTTAGCTATATTTTCAGAAGAAACTGAGTTAACACTCACCAATTTAATGTGATTTAAGCTCAATATTTATTGGCTGGAAAAAAGCCTTGAGAGGGTGAGAGTTAAAGGCTGAGTCGCCTTTGCTGACCCTATTCAGGGAAGTCCAGTCTCCTCATCTATAAAATGAGTGATCCTAGATCCCTCCCAGCTCTAATGCCAGATTTTTTGTCCTAACAACCCTCCTAACAACCCTCCCAGCTCTATGCTTTGTGATTCGAAGTTGAAATATGTTCACTAGGTTCCTGAAAACTATAATTGTATTACCTCTGAACACCTGCTAAGAAACCAAATGCAAGAAGCCTCTCCCCTAACTGCACGTTCTCACCTGAATAGTCTCGGCAAGCAGCCATGGGGCCATCTCCCCTTTGAGCCGGACGGACGAAGGATTTAGAACTTCATTTGCTGGGAATTAGTCAACATTTCACAATGGCTCATTACTGTTATTGTTCATCCTCTGAAAACCTGTCTCCAGGATGGTTAATTCGGAATGGGTGGAACTCTATTTGACACAGGCGGGCTAAGAGATAATGTGTCTTAGTGGGAAGAAATGAGGTTATTTCTAAGTAAGTACCATGGCTAAGTCAATTAACTTCTCTTGCCTCAACTGCTTCATCAAAAAAAAAAAACCCAAAATTTTAATCCTTTAAGGATCTGTGAATCTCCACTGGTGGGCTTCCCTCCACCAATACAGATCCTAACTTCTCTAGGAGAGGGATGGTCTTCATGAATTCATGAAGTGGCTGAAAAATGGATCACCCTGTGACCAACCATCTGGTGACAAGTAAGACTCCCTACCCTTAGATCAGCTGGTCCTTGGACAACAGTCCATCACTGGAGCTGTGCTTAAAGCCTGTCTTACTTGATAGGAGGTATTAGAAGCTGACTTACTGGAATAGCCTTTGACAATGTCCATAACACAATTAGGTGTCAGAAGAGGCGTTCTGGAGGAGAACAGGAGAGAGTAAAAAAGGGAAGGAGAGGGAGAGGGGGAAAGGAAAAGGGGGAGAAGGAGTATAGACCACGGATAAGCACAGGCAAATGAAAGTGACCCAGTCTTCAAGTAAAAATGAGACTGTTTCCAGGAAGTGAAGGACATGCTCATGTTTTATGTTCAATTGCACCATGAAAATGGAACCTGAGTGGAAAGGTTCACATGTTTAATAATTAAACGAATCTAGGAAGCAGGGGACCTCCCATAACAGATTTCTTCCTTTACATAGAAGTACCATGTAATCAATCCTAATACTTTCCATGAAAGCATGTACCAGTATATCTCAAACTAATGGAGTACCTGAGATCCAAAAACTTATTTCTAAGTCAGTAGTTCAGAACTCAGGACCCATTTTTTAACACTAGAAAGGAGTATAGAATCACAGAACCTAAGAGGCTACCTAGTCCAAACCATATCTGATGAAGTGTTTGTAACAAGAGAACCACAGAATCAAAGAGGCAAAAGGGCTCTCTGAGGCATCAAGTACAACCCATGCCTAAACAACAATCCCTTCTACAAGATGATTGACAAGTGTCATCCAATCTCTATCTGAACCCCCTCCCCCAATGAAGGGGCACCCATTGCTTCCCAGGGATATATACTTCCTTTTGGGACAACCAAAGTGCTAGGAAGTTTTTCCTTGCATTAGGCCAAAATCTGCCTGTCTACAAATTCCCCCCTCTCCCTCTACTGTGGCATGGAAATTACTATGGGCTCTCAGAGCCTGGGCCAGAAAAACACGAGCTTTGTCAAGTGCTACCCAAGCTGGGAAGCCTCTGAGTATGAGCTGAAAATGGACCATGCATCCATTATCCAGGAGGAGCCCAGTTACACAGGGAGAAGTTTATCCTTAAAGAGCTGCCCACCAAGTGATGTTTTTGGTCCACAGCAGCTCAGGAAAACCATCTTCTAAAGCCTGGCAGGGTTGGAATCGGAGACAACTGAGGGAGGAGCCACACCTACAGAATCACTGAGGTAGCTAACTGGCACTAATATAGAACTACAAGACTAGGTTGGATTATGTGGCAGCGGTAGGGCAAAAGGCAAGGTCCTTGGAGGAGGAGGACAGAGGAAAGAGGGGAGCACAGAGCTCTAGGCAAAAGATGAAACAGGCAAAGCTTATCTTTGGAATCCTCCTATATGCTAATTTCACATATACCAGCTGTTACCTCTCAGATCCCCCTCCTTTCCAAACACAATCAAACCTCAATGGAACTATCAGGTGCTGAGGAAAAAAGTAAAGTTTATTGAGCTAATTTATGCCAGGTATGAATGACTGATGATCACTTAACATTTCCATAGGCACCTGAATTTTTAAATGAGGTTATGTAGTTAACGCAAATAAGTTTCTGATTAGTGGGATTTCAAACAGCACTTATCTGGGAGCAATGGATAGGTGAAGCCTGCCTGGGAATTTTCTCTCAGTACCAGCTCCTCTAAGTTGTTTCTGCTTTTCCCAATTTTGCCCCTTTCCTTGCCTCTGAAACCACAAGCCTGATGGTAAGCACCAGGAGCCAGAGGAGGAGGAGGGGGGAAGGGAGGAAGGGCCACTGCTGGGATGGTGATGACTGAGAGGAGGGCAGAGTTTGCCGTTTGTACTTAAAATCAGTCGTTCCCTCTTTCTGAGGTTTCAATGGAGATGTGTGCACTGTGTCCAGTCCTTCTCTCTTCTTGAGGACCATTTCACTTTCTTCTACCTGATACCCACCTGGGTGCTGTGCTTGCTTCTCAAATTTCTTCTTTTCCTCTCTGGCTTTGTCTTCTGGGTTGATAGGATTTCCACACTCATCCCGGGGAATGATTTTCCCATGGAATGGGCACTAGTAACAAAAAATAAGAAGAGTTTGGATCAAGAAAGAAAAAGGACATGGCTGCGGCAGTTTCCTGTCCACGCTGGAAGGCCAGGAACACTTAGAGAGAGGAAGTATAGTATAATGGAAGGTGAGTCAGACGTCAAGTTAGGAGTCCTGGGTGTGAATTCTGGCTCAGACACTTATTAGCTGGGTGACCACTTGGGCAAGGCCCTTACTTATTCTGGGCCTCAGTTTTCTCATCTGTAAAATGGGGGTAAACAAACACCTCTGACAGACTGAAGAATTCTTTTTTTTTTTTTGGAGGGGGGGAGGCAGGGTAATTGGTGTTAAGTGACTTACCCAAGGTCATACAACTAGTAAGTGTGTCAAGTGTCTGAGGCCAGATTTGAACTCAGGTCCTCCTGACTCCAGGGCCGGTGCTCTATTCACTGCACCACCTAGCTGCCCCTAAGACTGAAGAATTCTGACCAATGTGCAATGACCATCTGTGATTCCAGAGGAGCGATGATGATCTATGCTACTCATCTCCTAACAGAGAGGGGAGAGATTCCTGATGCAGAATGAGACATACATTCCTGGACACAAATGATATGGGGATTTGGTTTACTTCACTTGGAATATGTTACAGCGTTGTTTTTTTAAGCTGGGGAGAGAGAGTGGGAGGCAAGGAAGATAAATGCCTTTTCATCGGCTGTCCCGCATACCTAGAATGTTTTTCCTTCCCAATTCTGCCCCCTGGCTTCCCTCAGGACTTGGCTCAAATCTCATCTTCAGCCTTCCCCTCCTACAATGGTAATGCCTTCCTTCTGAGATCACCTCCTAATTTCACTGTATAATTGTTGGCCCTTTGGCTCACTGATTAGAATGTGAGCTCCTTGAGGGCAGAGACCAAGTCTGTGCCTTTCTTTGTATTCCCAGGGCTTAAGGCACAGGGCCTAGCACACAGCAGCAACTTAATATATGCTTATGGATGATGATGATGACTTGTTAATTAAAAACAAAATAAAATTATAGATTAAAAAACTAAGGCAATAATTTCACTTGCACTACTTATCTCCTGGCATGTTGTGAGAAAAATGATTTGTAAACCTTAAAAGTGCTATAGAAACGTGATTTGTGACTCACTGCTTCCATGTGAATAGGCAAGAAATTCCCGCTCCTGTAATCGAGAAGATCAGATTCTACAAAGACATCGCAGGCTGTTAAGAGTTTCAAGGGAGCCAAGAGATCTGCTAGTCCAACCCTCTAGTTTTACAGCTCAGTAAACTAAGGCCCAGAGAGACCCAAGGTCACAGATCAGATTTCCCTAAGAAACTGAGAGCCAGAGAAATTGTGTGACTTGCCTGAGAGACCACAGGCTACAGAGTCACAATTAAACTCTGCTCCTCTGACTCCCAGTCCAGCCTGCTTTCCAATCTTCCATGTGGCCTCAAGTGTCAGACAAAATAGAAAAGGGATGATCAATCTCAGGCAGAAGACCCAGATCTTCTGGCTGCAAGCTCAGTGCTCTTTCCCTCACACCATGTTGCAGAATTATTTCTGATCCAGAACCTCTGGAAAGAAATGATTCATTTGGCACAGGAAATTCAAATCGCAGAATTGGTTTGAGATTACAAGGTTAAAAATTCATGTGCTACCAAAACTTCTTCATACTTTCCCTAAGAAAGAAAGAAGAAAAGGAAGGAAGGAAGGAAGGAAGGAAGGAAGGAAGGAAGGAAGGAAGGAAGGAAGGAAGGAAGGAAGGAAGGAAGGAAGGAAAGAAGGAAGGAAGGAAGGAAGGAAAGGAAAGGAGGAAAGGAAGAAAGGAAGAAAGAAAGGAAGGAAGGAAGGAAGGAAGGAAGGAAGGAAGGAAGAAAGAAAGAAAGAAAGAAAGAAAGAAAGAAAGAAAGAAAGAAAGAAAGAAAGAGAAAGAAAAGAGAAAGAAGCATTGTTAATGCCTTTATAAGTGACCAGTTATACGAGAAGATAGGAGTCAGGAGTTTCAAAAGAGACTTTTCCTGCATCAAAATCCTCCTCTTTGGGATTCTGAAAGGAAAGTGAAGACTAGAGTTTATTTGGAAGAATATGACCAGATTACAGGATCACAGAATTTATAGCTGGAAGGGGCCATAGAGATCACCTAAGCTTCCTTTTCTCTGTCATTCTCCTCCCAAAGAGGGTAAGGGACTTGCCTAAGGGCACATAATTATTAAGAAAAAAGAGGAAGAATTAGAGTCCACGTCCTCAGACTCCAAACCCAGCCCTCTTTCCTCTACGGCACGTTTCCATAATTCTGTTCTCATCTATCACACACAAAGTTTCTTTTGAGCCAATTAAGAGCAGTCCTCTTCCCCATCATTTAAAATATTTAACACATTCTACTTCTCAGAACAAGTGACAAAGCATCATTCAATAACATGATCTATGTAGGCTTGACTCCCAGGCACTGCATGGAGGATGCTCTGGGCAGAATCATTTTTATGCTGGACAGACTTCCACTGCTCCATGAGTTCTCTTTTGTTTTCTGCAACATTAGCCATATTGTTTCTATCCCAAAAAAGCAGTCCCTAAGTTCTTCCCCTTCCCCTCCATTCATATCTATATGAAATTAATTTATCATGAAGGAGAGCCTGGAGGGCAGGTCAGGGAAATGAAGAGAAGGGAGAGACCCAAGTGATGAAGACCCCATAGTGATGACAGTGGCTAACTAAGAACTGGAGTTTTGTATCTTTGTATAAAATCAACCCTGAATCTCTACCAGCAAAACAAGCTTAGGATAATTGATTCATTTTCTGTTTCCTAGTGATGATGCTATCTCTGAATAGCTTTAATATTTTTATTTCGAACTTACTAAACACAATAGCATATGCAAAGAACAAGAAAAAAAGATTGTACATGAGAACTAAAGGTCTCTATTATGACCAGCCTGCTTTTCTTTTTAAGTATATACTACAATCTACTTATAGTTTTCAAAGCTGTCCTGCTGGTCTGGCCTTCCTTCTGTTCTTTCCATTAAAAAAAAAAGTGCTTCAGTAACTCTCTTTCTTTTCTTATTTTCTTTCCCTTTTTATCCTGCCATATCCCAATCCTCTCTTATCTTCCTTCCTAGGCCCCCCCTTCCCCCTGGAAAAAGCTAAAAAGCCAAGCCCTCCTGGCCCCAGGCGCACCTTCAGCCGATCTTGCCTCTCGCAGAGGCTCCCATTGGGCATCGGGGCCCCACACTTGTGCTTCACCGGCTCAAACTTGCCAGCAAAGGTGATGTAGCGGCTCTTCAGCATCTCAGCAATTTCTGTACTTTCCACTTCCTCTTCTGTCTCATTCGGTTTCCAGAACCGATGCTGGGAACCAAATCTGTGAAATCAACAAGGGAGACAGTGTTATACATAAAAACATACTTTTTCCAAATCACTCCAGCATCCCAAACTCTCTGTGGGTACATCTCTTACATTTGCGAGTCTTCTGCTAATGAAAACTAATCATAAATCCACAGAGAATTTATCAGGCTCCAGCTATGTACAAATACTGTGCTAGGGACTAAAAATACAAAGCTGAAAAATGACACTTACTCCTGTCAAGAAGCTTATAGTCTACTAAGGGGAATATGAAACCTATACAAATAAATATGATATGGGATAGAACATGTTAAGCAAAGCAGAAATCCAGACAAAGTACTCTGGGAAAATTTGAGGGAGAAATCACTTTCAACTGGTGGGAGAGAGTAAGAAAAGAGATTATATACTGTTGGAGTTTTTTTTAGGAGAGGGCAAACAGGTACCTTTCATAGATACACTGACCCAACAAGAGATAGATGTAATTACTAAAGATAAAATAGGTAAGTTTGATTACATGAAATTGAAAAGCTTTTGCACAAACAAAATGAATACAACTAAGATATAAGGTAAATGACCAACTGCAAAAAAAAATCTCTGCACCAAAAATCTTTGATAAGAGTCTAATATCAAAGATATATAGGCAACTAACAGAAATATGTAAGATCAAAAGCTATTCTCCAATAGATAAATGCCTTAAAGATATGAAGACACAGTTCTCAAAAGAACTACAAACTATAAACAACTATATGAAAGGTGCTCCAAATTGCTAATAAGAGAAATGCAAATCAAAGCAACACTGAGGTTTCATCTCACATCCAGAAAATTAACAAAGTTGATAAAAGATGGGAATAGTCAATGTTGTGGCAAGACAAACATACTCTCCTGTTGGTGAAGCTAGGAATTGGTCCAACCATTCTGGAAAGCTTTTTGGAATTTATAGAAAGAAAGTACCTAAAACATCCACATGCTTTGATCCAGAGATTTCATTGATAGGCATGTGCCCTAAGGGGGTCAACGATAAAGAGAAAAGTCTCCCAAATACGCACCAAAACATGTGTAGCAGCATTTATTTTTTGTAGAGGCAAAGAATTGGAAACAGAGTAGATGTCATTGATTAGAGAACAGCTAAACAAGCTGTGGTGCATGAACGTAATGGAATATTACTGTGCTGTAAGAAATGATGAATATGAGGAATACAGAAAAGCGAAGTAAACAGAACCAGGAAAACAATATGCATAATGACAAAATAATGTAAATGGAAAGAACAACAAAAAAAAACCGAAATTGAATGCTCCATGGAGGGAACTGAGGCTCAGAGAAGAAAAGTGACATGTCCCAGGTTAGACAATGAATTAGAGGGAGAACAAAGATTAGAATACTGGATTCCTTACTGATGAACTTTGCAAACCTTAAAGTGCTCTAGAAACATGAGCTGTCATTACTGTTATTGCTATGACTATTATGACTTAAGAAATGTCCCGGGAGTCAGAATGTCACAGACAGGAACTCACACACAGTCTTCTCCAGGAAAACTCTGATTGCCCCAATTCTCTTCCTGTACTGGAGCCTACATATGGACTATACACCAGGCATTTTTTGTGTTAATCCTGGAGGAAAACTCCTATGAAGTGGTATAAGGGAACAAGGGAGATCCAACACTGTCCTCACTCAAACAGGCTTTGTTTCTTCTAAGACCAAAGAAGAGAACAGTAAGGACACAGGTCCCCAAGGCAGGAGAGCAAAACAGAACAAGCCCTGGTCTGGGAGGATGGGGCTGTAGTCTTGGCTCTACCACTAATTCACTGTGTGTGACCTTCAACACATCCTGTTCTCTTTCAGGGAAATCCCAGATTCCTCATATTGCCAATGAGAGATTCAGAATAGATGAGCTCTAAGTTACAGTCTTGCTTGGATATTTCATGTTCTAAGGTCCCATACCCACTTCTAATGATCTGTGTTCTAAGGACCCTCTCAGTTCCTATATGAGGATTCAGGCTCAACTTTAATGAAAGGGAAACCAAAGTTTTATTGTTCACCAGCACAAGGCTCCAGGTACATTTAAACATAATCGAAGCTGTTTTACACTCCATCCCAGTAACATGGCTAAGCTAACATATACTGATTTCATCATCCTAGCACTTGGAACCTGGAAAAGAACACAGTGGGTTTTCTGGAATGGTGCTGATTAACCAAATCCCGGATAATCTGAAGCTAGAAATGGAATGACCGCTACACTCTGTACTAGATGCACTACCCTATACACTGAAAGCCAACTATACCACTATATCCAAACCACAGAATGTCGCAGCTAAGAGGAGCTTTGGGCTCTAGTCTAATCCCTTCATTTTATGGATGGATGAACTTGGGACTAAAGTGGTAAACTGAGTTGCCCAAGTTCACACAGCAAATAACAGCCAAGATACAAACTTCAGTTTTCTGACTTTCCGCTACGCCATCTTTCTGTCCTTCGATTCTTTTGACAGTGGACAGAAATCAAGGAACCATTAACTTTCAGAGTATTACAAACCAAGATCCAGATATGAGTGAATCCTAAAAAGGCTTCCTTCAGTTTCCAGTGCTTGCTATGGGGCTACAACATGCTTCTATTCTAGGCTAAGTCAAAGACTTAGCCAACACTCTGTAATCCCAAGCATGCCATTACTGAAATTATCCTTGGTTTGCCTGGCATATCTGCAGGATGAGAAGTTGCGTTTTACTGGAGAGAATAAAAATCCATCAATCCATCAAACCAGTGGTAGATGCATCTGATTTCACTTAGGATTTGAAAAATTAATTTGCAATGGAAATTTCTTCATGACAGTTTAGCTAATCTCATGGGCAAAGTTCCTCGAGACCTTTGTGAAAATTTAACCATCCTGAAGGCTTTAAAAAGCTGGTTTAGTTTAGAGACCAAGAGAGGAACAGCCTCCACAGTGGAACGTCGCTTCTGTGTCTAATAATCTCCCCACAGGAAAATATTAAAGGTAACGAACAATGCTTTATGATGGTGGTCATGAAAACACAGAAGAGGAGAAATATATTGTGGCATAGTAAAAAGCTCTGTTATAGCAGACCAGGTATAGTTGGCCTCTGAGCCAGAAAGCCCTAGGTTTAAATCCTGCCTCTGACACATAAGGGCTGTGTGATCTTGGGTAAGTTATTTAACCTCTCAGTGCTCTAGGCAATAATGACTATATACTGTAGAGATGATGCCAACCTACGCTGTTAAAGGGAGTTTTCTGACCTGGGAGTTCCCTATCCTAGTGAAATCACAGGTCCTATCCCTTTCTCCATAATGAAAATCCAGTATAAGGTAACAGGCTTTATAGTATAAATGTTTAACTTATAGCATAATATATAACATGCTATAATACGTATTATAGTATGAACATTTAACTTATACAGAGGCAGAATCCAACCTCCTAGTCCAGCACCTCATGAGGTAGACTTTGATAGGACCAGAAGAATTTGAGACCACCATGTCCAATGCCCTCATTTTACAGATGGCCAAACCAAGGCTCTTCGAGGTAAACTGATTTGCCCAGTACCTCACCAGTAGCTAAGCAGCAGAGCTGGCCTTCAAACCTGGATCCTCCAGGCTTAAATTTGGGTGCTATTCACTTTACAACGTCAGGTTTACGTACATCATCTCCTACGTAGCACAGAGCATAGTGTTTTAAGAGCAATATGGTAGCAGGTCCACAGAACACCATGTAATTTTGAGTTATTATTACATAGACACATGATCCTCTCATCTATGATCAAGAGACATTGAATGTAAAAAGATACAGGAGCGATGAATGGCTCCTGGGGCACAGTCACAGTTATCAATACAACTCATCCCACATTTATGTTCCTACTGTTATGTGCTACTGTAATACTACTGGGCCCTGAGAGCACCACCAGCTTATGTTCTCAAAGTAATTCAAGGTTTACGAGACATTTTCCTTATAATCACCCTGTGAGATAGACCATGTGGGATGATCCCCATTCCATAGATGAGGAAACTGAGACTCCAAAAAGATCACTGACTTGCCTGAGATTAATAGCCAATCAATGTCAGAGTTAGGATTCACACCCAGGTTTCCTGAATCCAATCGAAGTTCAGGAGTCTTTCTACTAAACCAAGTTACTGCCTGTAAAAATAGTTTCTGCAGTAAATATCAAGTTTTGATAAAACAGTCTTGGTTCTTATGGAGATTTACAATCTCTAAAAGGGTGTAACACATACCAAAGGGACTACTGTCAGAAACGTAACAGTGTAAGAAACATTGAAGTGCCGGGGAAAATGGTGATTTGGGGTAAAGGAGAAATATATCAAACTAAAGAATTATAGATACCATTTAGTCTGTTATTCTAAGTATGTTATGTAATACTTGTCTTTTATCACTCTTTACAAAGCTAGCTAATTTTAAGGATAAAAATGTTATAAAATTTGTAAAATATCATGTTTGAACTCTAGAGTTTTGCCTCATGCCCCTCGAATTGGCAAAAATGACAAAAGATGAAACAGTCAACATGGGGAAATGAGCACATGAAATCATTCTTGGTGGTGCCATGAATTGGTCCAACCATTCTGGAAAGCAATTTGGAACTATGCAGAGAAATGACTAAAATGTCTATACCCTGTGGCTCGGAGAGTTCACTGTTAGGCATGTATCATCCCAGGGAGTTCAATGGTAAATAAAAAGTTCTCATATACACCAAAATATTTATAGCAGCATTTTTTAATAGTAGCAAAGACTGGAAACAAATCAGGGATCTATCAACTAGGGAATGCCGAAACAAAAAGTGGTACATGAAGTAATGGAATATCACTGCTTTGTAAGAAATTATAAATAGGCAAAATAATACTAAGAGCTAGTTTAATAGCTCTTTAAGGTTTGCCAAGTGCTTTATATGTTATTTCATTTGACCTTCACAACAAACCTGCTAAGGCAGGTGCTGGTATTAGCCTCATTTAGCATATGAGGAAATGGAAGACAGAGAAGCATGAGAAGACTTACGTGAACTGATGAAAAGCGAAGTAAGCAGAATACGGAAAATAACACACACAAAGACTACAATAACATAAATGGAAACAACAGCAACAAAACAAACAAAACCAAATTCAAAGAAATTGTAGTAACTAAAAGCTTGGCCCCAAAAAAGAGATGCAAGAAGGCGCCACCCCCTGCTTCTTTGGCTATGGCTGTGGAACACTGCATATAATGTCAATGCTAAATATCTTGGTGGGTTTTGCTGGACTTTTCCCCCACCTTCTCTTGTTTATAAAGAATCTTTCTCTTTCTTATAAAGAACGGCAATGGAAGAGGGAGAGAAGTATACACTGGGAAATGTAGATAAGGTATAAACAAGATTTTGGCGTATTTTTAAAAATGTAAATGGAAAGAACGGCAACAGTGCTGTGGAATTATAATGACTGAGCTTGGCCTCAAAGAGTAAGACAGGAGAAGGCACCTCCTTCCCTTCTTTACAGAAATAGAGATCCATCAGTTCTCTAGATACGATGCATATAATATTAGGCTCGGTGGCTGTTTTAGTTAGTTTTGCTAAACTGTCTCCACCCCTCTCCCTTTTATTCACTGTTATGTGAGAAGGCTCTCTGGAAAGGACAGGGGAAAGGATATATTGGAAAATGAAGGTAATATAAAAACAAAAGGTATCAATAAAAACTTTTTAAGTACCATGTTTGTTATACCACGTATACAAAAAATATCATTTACATAGACAATAACTACATATTTTCTATATGAACAGCTTTTTAAATGTTTGGAATTTTTGATACAAATAAAGCTGGGAACTGGTGAACTTCCAGGAATGAGGCCACTCCCAATTTTTGTCAGTTGTTTTCATTTAAACATCAGCCTATAGCTGTAGATAACAAAACCACAGAAATTGCTGTGCTTTCTGACTTGGGGTATTCTACATTGTGAGAAGATATAGAAAGACAGGCATGAAAATTCCAGAATGGAAACTAAGGAAACAACTAAAAAGCCCCCAAACTTTATACACATAACATCTAATTTCTACTCCAAAGGACCTCCTCTCATGAGCTTCTTTTCAGTGAGTGAATGCAGGAGATGGGAATGGGGTGAGAGTATTGTGTGTGTGTATGTTTATGAGGGGGTACATGTGGGAAAGTATATGTAATGAGTGTGGGGTAGCGGGGCTCTGTCCAGAGCTGGGCTTCTAACATCTTGGTCTGCCTCCCCCATGGCTCCCAGTACAGTGAGGGCATTGGTCATAGTAAGGACAATGATTTTATTTTTTATCACCTTCTCAGCCTCATGGAATAGAATGGTTTTCCAGACCCAAGACAAGCTTCTCTGCCCTCTGAAGTGTTAGTTCCTTCCTTAGGTGCACCACGGTGTACCAGAAAAGCCAAGCCTGGGGAAGGAGCACTGCATGTGGCCCCAGAGAGCTCAAGGAAGTCTGGGCTCTATCCCAGGGCAGATGCATCACTGATGCTGCGTTTGGTGGTAGTATTGTGCATCTACTCCTTTCCGATGTGAGCTCAGTGGGTACTTTCCATTCTCTGGGGCTGAGTTTTCTCACATGCAGAATGAAGGGGTTTGAATGGGATGATTTCTAAGGTGTCTTCCAGCTTTGATCCCAAGTCATTTCCCTCATCTGTCACCCAGGGATGGTAACTCCTGATTTCCCCCCTTGTGCTCCTCTCACATGACTGTCATGAGAACATGTGAGATCACATATTTGATCTGAAAAGTACAAAACACTCTAGAAATGTAAGATGTGATCACACACTACATACCTCACAAGGCCAGTCTTAGACTCATGCATCTACATAGCATGCTATGGGTACATGGTGGTACTGGTGATTTGGTGAGAGTATTCCCAAAGAAAGATCGATGCCCCTCATGTGCTGCTGCTGACCACAAAAGCATCTGAAGCTTTCTACTCTCCTCTCACCAATATTTGTAAGAACAAAGTCATGGAGAGTCTCAAAAAAGAAAAAAAAAACCCTTGATTTTAGCAGAGTCATGTGGTAGGGGCTGTCTGAGAACAGGACACTCACTGTCTGATTTGGGTGCAGTGGTTGCCATAAGGGACTTGGTATATACACATTTCCACTATGCAGTTCTAGGAAATCATTTGGGGAAGTAAAGGTCAGGCAGCAAGATCTTAGACATTTTACTATTTTAAAAGCAAAGTTTTTACAAACTTCTCAGTTTTTTGAAATACTGAACAATGGGCAAGTGTATTGGTAAGCAAAATGGGCTCTTAACACTTAGTTCAACCAAGTGCCCTTGAAGAGTTTGGCTTTTGTTTCCTTTGAATAATTCAGTGTATTTTGTTGAGTCTTACTAGGTGCTAAGCCCCAGGCCCAAACCCCTATTAGGTGTAAAACCTATG
>CM053623.1:410779950-410804090 GCA_028646595.1 Phalanger gymnotis
AACTCCCGGGCAGCCTAGCTAAGAAGCCCTCCAGCTCGTAAACCCGGATGCTGGGACTTTGTTAAATTCTGGTAACTACGTAGTGGGATTTGAATCAAACAAGGTCTGTCTGTTGATGTTTGCAATTTGTTTGTAATTTGCTCTGAAGTTCAGTGTGCTGGTCTTTTCCCCTGAACTAAGTGAATGATACTTGTATGCTGAATTAAAGTAAGCTTGTCAACCCCTTAACATAGCTTTCCTTGGTTAAGCAGATCAAAAGAACCTGTGCTTTTGCAGCATGCTGGTAGCGTTCTTTTTGTTGGGCTTTCACCCCCACAACAGCTGCTAGCCGGATTGTTGAAACAGCAAGTCATTTAACCCCAATTGCCCTGCCTTCTCCCCTCAAAAAAAAAAAAAAAAGAAAAGCTGAAATACTGAACAAGTTCTCAGCCACAAAAATAATGGCCCCCAAAGATTTCTGTTTGGGCTTATTCTCACATCTCTTGGCACTTAGTCTTGAAGTAGAACGGCAAAAGGTGTCCAGTCTGCTCAAACAACTGCCCTAATAAAAGTGAAGCCATTGTCCTAGTATAACACCAGGGAGGCAAGTAAGTGCATGTGAGCCCAAGCACCATTGCCCTTTCCCAAGGACAATAAGCCACATGGTCCAAGGCTCTTTTTCTCCTTTTACTTATTCTTTTTAATGTACAAACTCTTCCTTCCTCCCTAGGGCCATTAACATTTCTATATTAATATTCTACATTTTCTACATAGGTCTTTTAGAACTCATTATGTTGTTTTTTGCTGTTCAGTCATCTTCAGTCATGTCTGACTCTTTGTGACCCCATTTGGGGTTTTCTTAGCAAAGATATTGGAGTGGTTTGTCATTTCCTTCTCCAGCTCATTTTACAGATGAAGAAACTGAGGCAAACAGGGTTAAGTGACTTGCCAAGGGTCACACAGCTAATGTCTAAGGCTAGATTTGAACTCAGAAAGATGACTCTTTCTGACTCAAGGCCCTGCGCTCTATCCACTGTACCATGTTGTACTATTACCACCAATTAGCTAAAAATAAGAATCTAGAGTATTTGTTCCATTTATATGTTCATATCCAGATCATAGTATCACAAATTTAGAGCTGGAAAATGACCTTAGAGGTCACTGAATCCAATGCTCCCCATTTTATAGATCATAAAACTGAAGCCTCAGAGGTTAAGGGGCTTGTCTAGGGTCACACGGCTATTAAATGTCCAAGGTAGAATATGAGCCCAGGTCTACCAGCCTCAAAGATCAGTACCCTGTGCACTAAATCAGGGCTTAACTTTTTCCACTCAAGACCCACAGTTTAGGAAGTGCTGCATGAAATCACACAGAGGCAATTTGGTAGGGGCAAAAAACAATGGACTTACAATCAGCCTTGGCGCCATCCGTATGTGAGCTTGGGCTTACCTTGCTGCTATACCTTGGGTCCGCACCCAAACACAGTAATTCACATGCCTAGAAGGGCAGAGACATGATGCAGTGCTCTGTGTGTGTGTGTGTGTGTGTGTGTGTGCATGAGCGCACGTGGTTATTTACAGTCAGAAGATAGGCAGTGACCTTTTCAGCCTTGCAGTAGTTTTGTTCCTAAAGACAACTCACCAACATGTATTCCCATCAGACCTTGTCCCTTACAGCTGTCTGTTATACAGGCAGATGCTGCCTTATGTTCAGCTGAGGGGGAGGGGGACGGATAAGAGCAATAATCAAACTGTAACTGTGTACAGAGCTGACTTAAAATAAATTCACATGTATTGAAATATACATATGTGCTCTGACTAAAAGAAATCCTGACTGCAGATTTATATTCATAAAAATACAAATATCATTCATCCAAAAAGCACTTATAAATGCCTGTGGTGTATGAAGTTCTGTGCCTTGCAATAAGCATGTAGAAATGAATATAACACAGGCTGTCCCTGAAGTCTAAGGCGAAGACATGAATACAAGTGACTATGACAAGTGAGCAAAATCAGTTCCAAAATCAGGTCTCCAAGCAAAGGGATCCAAGGAACCAGAGGACGATGACTCTCCCCAGGAGTGAGGGAAGGGCATCTAGGAGATGGTGTCTGAGCGGGAACTTGGGAGGAACAGAGGAGCTTACCTAGAGATAGGACACTGGGGGAGGGGGAGGGAGGAGCCCATTCCAAGAATGAGTGAGGAAAGGGTAGATGGAAACATGAGATGGAGGGCAATCTGATTTGGTTAGAACAAAGAGTACTTGAAAGAAAGTAGTGTGGGATATGGCCAGGCAAGAAGGTCACACACACACACACACACACACACACACACACACACACTCATATTACACAAATGTAAACCACAAAGAACACTATTTGTACCATCAAGGGGTGTGTATGCGGGGGCATGTGTGTGGTGGGTGTACACATCAGATTGTAAGCTCCTTGAGGTCAGGGACTATCTTTTGCCACTTGTAGATTCCGCAGTGCTTAGCACATAGTAGGCACTTAACAAACATTTACTGAACTGTGTACGCTCACAATGGTGGGACAGAGTGTGTATCTCTACCTGGTAGGTCGGCTGCTCTGCTCTTTTACTGGTGACCTACACAAGCTTCTACGTAGTTTTCCATAAACAAACGCTAAAACAACACTAAAAGTGTTTAGTACCGCTCTGTATATTGATGCTTCTTTGAAATGGCTGCTTCTGTTCCAGTCATTTAACATTAGCAGAGTGTATGCTACAGTATAGTAATTGTTAGCTTCATTATCTTGTAATAAGAGGTGCCTCTGAAGAACCTTTGGTGAAATGTACACAGGGCAGAAATTTCACAGGAAGGAACATGCAATATGTGTGGTACAGTTAGATCAGAAAATGTTGGGCACACACACATGCATATGCACACGCACACACACACACACACACACACACACACACACTTTTTAAAAATCTCACTCTATCAAATGATCTTCCCTTAGGAAAGCCCTTAGCTTTAATCACTACGGAACTGTATTTGCTCTATATCTGATTTATGGAGCAAATTAAATAACTTAGTATAAAATCAGAAAATATTGCACTGGTTTGGAACTTGTATCTTACAAACACTTTGGAAATCACTCTGGTCATTAGAAAAATGAAAATGGAACTGAACAGAAGTGAGGTTACATGCCTGGCTCAGAATTTCCACAATTATTTGGCAATTTGTTGACACAACAGGACAAGGGGCTACAGTGGAAAGATGACTAGACTTTGAGTCAGAAGAAGTGGGTTCAAGTCCTGATCTGTAACTAACTTGCTGTGTGACATGAGGGCACATGTGACCTCTCTGAGCCTTAGTATCTTCACCTGCAAACTATCAATTGACAAGTACTTATTAAGCATTTACCAGGTACTGGGTATTACCTAAGTGCCGAGGGTACAAGAAAAAGCCAAAACAGTCCCTGCCTTCAAAGAGTCTGCATTCTAACATGGAAGAGAACATATACATACATCAGTGTACATAAAATCAAGAAGAAATGGAAGGCCCCGATAGGTGTAGAGACCAGGACAGGTCTCTTGCAGGTGGGAGCCCTAGGGCTGAGTCTTAAAGGAGCCAGTATTCTGTGAGGCAGAGGTTTAGAAGAAACAGATGGATGTGGTGACCATTCCCAACATGCAGCACAGCCAGTGCAAAGGCCTGGAGATGGGAGACGAGTGCAGTGTGTGAGCCAGTGGAGCTGGATTCATGGAGCCTGGGAAGGCGAGTAATGGGTTAAAATGCTGTCAATACAGGCCATGGACAAGTTGTGAAGAATTTGAAATGGCAAACAGAGCAGCTTGTCTTTGATCCCAGGGTAACAGGAAGCCAAACAGAGTTTACTGAGCAGGGAATGGTCACGTTCAGACCTACACTTCAGGAAGCCATGGAGGACAGACTGGACTGGGGGCCTGAGGCAGGCTGTTTCTATGGTCCAGACTTGAAGTGACTGAGCTGGTGGTTGTGTGGGAGAAGAGGACAGACATGAGAGGAGCTGGACGGGGAGGTGAGGGATAGAGGGAGCTGACTGCCTCCTCCTCACCAGGGTACTGTGGAGACCAAGTGAGGTGTCTGCTCAATGGGATGTGAACTAGAGAAGCTGCACACGTGGCAGCTGGGACGAGCAGTCCAGCACAGAGAGGCCTTTCAAAGGGAGCCTGGGGAACACTGGTATTGTCACATTTCAGTGAAGACTGCCAACTCAGAGGACCAGTTAGTTACTGAGGGAATCTGCAGCATTGGTCCCTTTTAGGAGATTGTTAAGAGGGTCAATTCTCAGCTGAGATGACGAAGAAGCACGGTCCACCCTGAAGGCCAGGGGATGTCACAGGTGACCTCTCACGGTGTTCTAGTTCTAAGATTTCAAATGACACTTAAAGTGATTCAGCTACAGGTCTCTGACTAAAATGGGAGGCATTTAGAAATCAGTCTGCTTTTTGCTCACTCCATAACTCCTGCAGAGACATGAAAACATTTATCCTACAGTTTCCTCAAAGAAAAGAGACAGCAAAAGCAATGGTGGAAAGAGGTAGAGGAGGCAGAATAAGACTATCTAAGGAGCATTAGGGCAGGCCAGGAGCTCAGAGATCACCCAGGCTGTTGGTTTTAGATGAGGAGATTGAGGCCTAGGGAATAAATAATTTACCCAAGGTCGCACAACCAATTAGTGGCAAAACTCGGGCTAGAATTCAAGATCCCTAGGCCAGTGTTCTTTCTCCTATATGATAAAGCCTTCAAGGAATAAAACAGAGGAAAAAAAGGTTTTAAAACTAATTTCATGGTTAACTCTGAACAATGTTCCTAGTTAATTATCTGATTACTGTTTCTTAAGCTCTCTTAAGGGTATCATCAGGCTCATTGGGCACTAGTAGGGAAGGGAAGTACTGGTGGTACTGTAGCTACTGCTGTTCCCCAAAGAGAACTGAATAGAAAGGAGATGGCAGAAGGAATCACCAAGCAGTTCCTGGGGCCCCTGCCCAACTACGGTCATCATTACAGGGCACTTAGAAAGCCGTATAAATCATAGGATCAGAGAACATCAGAGCCAGAAATGACCTATGGCATCATGGTCCAACCTCTGGCTTCTAAGGATAAAGGATCTGAGGATCAATGACCTGTCCAAGGTCATAGCCAGTAAGTGGCAAAGCAATGAGTTCAGTGAACCCAAGAAGGCTGATTCCAAATCCTGTACCGTTTGCCACACAAATACCATGCTCATCAGCATTACCATTTCCAATCATATACTTCACTGTTTCAAATTATTGCCTCCTGTTTCATAACCATCCTGACCCCAGTCAAAGGGGAACTGACTCTTTAAAGGAAAAAAGTTCTTAATACTCGTCAGGTAACAATGCAGAAGAATGCATGTGTTAATTGGTTGTATAATGATTTTGCCCACTGGGAACCGTGTAGAAACACAACTCCACTTAAACAACTACCACAATGGGAAGAGATTTATCTCAGGTTCAGGTTTTCTAGCTGGAAACAATCACTCTTTGGTTGTCAGAATAAACTAGGAGAGCAAAACTGAGTTTGGACAGAAGCCCAGCACAAATGGCTTCTGGGAGCCAATATTATGATTTCTTAAGCCTCAATAACAACAAAATATGTTGCCCCAATGTCTAAATATCCATAAACTTCTGAAAAATAGACTAAGAGGTAATTTTGCAGGTGCAAAGGAATCACAGAGCACAGGATGTCAGTGCTTCAGAGCTGAAAGGGCCCTAAGAAATTGTCTCTTCCAGGCCCCAACTCCCCCGTTTCACATATAGGGAAATGGTAGCCCAGAGCAGGGAAGTGACTCATCTCAATCCTGAAGGAGCCACACAACTGAGTGCAGAACCCAGATCTTGTGATGCTCAAGGCCATTACATACCCTACTGCTCGTGATATGTCTCCATTAGATTTTTCTTGAGAGCCAAATCCAACAACATGAAATAGCCAGAGAACAAATTTTCATGTGTGTAGATGGACAATGATGACCATTTTCAAGATAAGAATATACTATTTTATCTCTGACTTTTTCACTTGTTAATTTTTTTCTCTCATTTATTCCTTCCCATCACTTCTACTACCACTGTCCCATAACCCTATTCCAAATGTAGAAGATTGAGGATAAGACAGGGCAGAGGAAAGAAGAGATACTCAGATCAAAGCGAGGAAGAATGGTGACAGCCAACAGAGACCAGGCTGAGTCATGCCTGGGGGGCACAGTTAGAAAGACAATGGTATTAAGGGCAGAATAACATCTAGGCATTCATTCAACAAACATGCCAAGTGCTGAATGACATACAAAGTTTAGATAAAATGCAACTCCTGCCCTCATGGATCTCAGAGATTAGCAGGAGAAAAAGACAACAACCAGACGGTGCGTGGTTTAGTGTATAGACAGCCTTGAAGCTTGGAAGACTGGGGTTCAAGTCCCATTTGTGACACACACTGGATATGCGACTGTATTGGTAATTAAGGTGGGACTTTTTTACTGTTTTCTCTTTTAGAAATACTAAAGTAACCAAATGCCTTTGATTAAGTCTTACTAGGTGCAAAACCCCAGGCCCACACCCATTTGCTAACTAGGTACTAAGCCCCAGGCTCACACCCTTTTGCTGATGGTGTGAATCCTTTGGGCCCTGAACAGGCTATAAAAACTCAGAGGTTAGCATTTTGTCTGGGGCTGTCACTCATGGAGGAGTGTTGATGTGGAGACTCTGGGCAGACATTGTTAAGAGCCCCCCGGCTTGTAAACCCAGATGTTGATGCCTTCCTGGTAACTATGAATTGTGATTTGAATCAGATAAGGTCTGTCTATTGATGTTTGTCATTTCTTGTATTTGTTCTAAAGTTCAGGGTGCTGGTTTTTCCTCCTGAACTACGTGAGTTATATTTGTATGTGTAATGAAAGTGAGATTGTTAACCCCTTAAAGTTATTTTCTTTAATAAAGCAGATCAAAGAACTGTGTTAGCAGCTTTCTGTGTGCTGGTTGTTGGTGGGTCTTATATCCCTACAGCAGTTGCTAGCAGATTGTTGCTACAGTGACCCTGGGCAAGTCACTCAACTTTTCATTGCTCTAGGCAACCCAGTACTCTAAGTTGCAGAGAAGATGCTGCTCTGAATTAGTAGGATATGTTTCCTTACCTGGTAGTTCTCTATACTAAAAAAACTCACAGGTCCAGTCCCTATCCTAAGGCACAAATGTACAAACATAGATATCTACAGAGCTCTAGTTCCGGAGTGAAAGGACTTGCATTCAAACCCCATCTCTGACATTATCTTTGTGACTTTGGACAAGTCACTTACAGTCTCCCTGAGCCTCAGTTTCCTTGTCTGTAAAATGAAAGGACCGGATTGGATGGCCTCTAAGATCCCTTCCAGCTCCAGAGCTATGATGCTATACATATATGAATATATACACATACGTACATGTATGTGGGTGTGTATGAGAATGTATGTGTGTGTGTATGCATTAGAGAAATATAAAATAAAGTTCCATACAAGGTCTGAAGGATAAAGTCAGTACCAATGGAGGGAGGTTGGTGGTATGGAGAAGGTTTGGAAATCAGGGAAAACTTCATAGAAGACTACTGAGGCAATGACTTCATATCTGACAAAAACAATTTCAAAGGCTGGAAAGCAGTTTGGCAGAAATTAGGTTTAGACAAACATCATGTACAATATACTGAACCATAAGGTTCAAATGGACACGTGGCCTAAATATAAAAGGCTACATCATAAAAAAAATAAAGAAGAGAATAGAAGGAGATAACCTATACACCTATGGACAGAGGAAGAATTCTTAATTAAATAAGGAACAGAGGTGATCAAAGAAGACAAAATGGACACTTTTGAATACAAAACATTGAAAAGTGTATATATGAATAAAATCAATGCAGCTAGACTAAAAAAAAAGCAGTTAACTAAGAAAAAAACCTCATAGCAAGTACTTTTGGCAAAGATCTACTGTCCCTGATATGTAAGGAATTGTTACAGATATGTAAGAAACAGAACTATTCCTGGATAGAAAATTGGTCAAAGGACATGGAAAGGCAGTTCTCAAAAGAAGAAATTCAAGCCATTACAATATGAAAAAAAGCTCCAAGTCACTAACAGTAAAAATAAATGAAGACTAAAGATAAATCAAAATTAAAAAACCTCAACAGTTTCCCATCACACATTATATTGTATAGATGACAAAAGGCTAAAATGATCACTGTTGGAAGAGCTGTGGGAAGACAAGCACACTGACACCCTGAAGGTTGAGCTACTGCACATTGGTCTGGCTGACCTGGAAAATCATTTGGAATGAAACAAAGAAAAAGTCACTATGCTATCCATGCCTTTGAGCTAGCAGAAACCCTATTAGGCACAGACTCCAAGGAGCAAAGTCAAAGCCAAAGGAAAGAAACCCCACAGACACAAGAACAGTTACAGTCCTCATGGAAAGATGAATAACAACAAAATAACCAAACCTGAATATTATGAAGTTCTTATGACCAAGCTTGACCTCAAAGATGAGATAAGAGAAGGCACCTCCTTCCCTTCTTTGCAAAGGTAGAGGACCGTAGGTATGAAACACAATAGATGTCAGACTTTTTTAATGCACGGGTTAGTTTTGCTAAACTGCTTTTCCCCTATTCTTTATTATAAAGGATAGCTCTCTGAGAAGGAAAAAGGAGGATGGATATATTTGGTGATGTCAAAACAAAATATATCAGTAAAAATTTCTTTTAAAAAACCATAAGCTGTGTTATAGAAACAAACAACAAAAAGCAAAAGGGAGAAGTAAAGTGGGCCCGTAGGTAGACAGTACAGAAAAATCCCTAGCGGCTGGGAAGAGATCACTTTTCCTCTTCCGTGGCCCACGCAGACACATGTACTCACTTAAGGATCTTCCCAGCTGTCGGCTGCTCCTCCCCCCAGTAATAAAGGTCCATCCCAAATGGCATCACAGGTGCTCTTGCCCGCTCTTCTGCCAACTTCCTTGCCTTGCTGTCATCAGCCTCTCCCATAGAAGCTTCTGGGGCACTTCCTGATACACTAGAAATCACAGGAAAAGCCAACAATGAAAGATGGTAACAATGTCACCATGACTCTGGCCTCCTGAGAGAGGCCATGGAGGTTCCTGGGAAGAGTGACAGACTTGGGTAGAGTCTGAAGGCCCCACTTCCTAGAGGACACTTCCTAGCTTTGTGGCCACGAGGAAGTTACTTCCCTTTCTGAACTACAGTCTTTTCTACTGTGAAATGGGGGTAATAATTCTTCTGCTATCTGTTAAAGGGAAAGTCAGGAATGTGAGATCTTACTTATGGGCAGTTCTCCTGTCTTTGGATGCTTAGGTGTACAGACAGAGAATTCTTCCTAACTTCAGATGAGAAGCTCCTGAATTGGACATAGAGCATCCAGTATAAGCCCACCTGGGGGTGGGCACTTCCATTCAAGTGGGGCTCAATGAGGGCACGAGCCTCCCACCTCAATATGGAGCAGCCCCAGGCAGAACGGTAACCATGGAGAACACTCAGCTCTGGCCCTTGAGGAGACCTCACTCCTGCCAACCCCACATTTTACAGGTGAGAAAATTGAGGCCGAGAAAAAGAAGGGACTTGCCCAAGGTCCCATAAGTCCGGCTCTAAATCCAGTGGGACTCTTTCAAAAAAGAAACTTGGAGAAAGAAGAATTGGTTTATCTACTTCCAAAAGTAATTATTCCTTAAATCCATAAATTTTAAAAGACTATTTTGCAGGTGCTCTCTATATCTTTTGAAAACATTTGGCCAGTTGTGAAAATCCATTATTACTTTTCATCAATACACATAGCAAAATGCTCTTGAAAACAAAATGCTCATTTTTATTCTTTTAAAACTTACTATAGTCAGAACAGTCCTGGAAAATCTTTATCACAGAAAAATAATATTGTTCTTCTAAAATGGGCGGCTATGGCTTTCATATCCTTCCTTTCCCTCATCTTCCACCCCTCCCACCATGGCCCAGAGGCCATTTTTACAATTACAAAATCATTCTGAGACCCTATAAAGATATGGATAATATATTCATAGACTTTCAAGGTTGGAATGGCCCTTAGAAATTACTTAATTCAATCTCATGTCCAACTGATGAATCTCTTCTACAACATCTCCAATAATCAGTCATTCAGCCTCTGTTTGAAGACCTCCAGCAATGGGGAACTCACTACCTCTTGAGGCATGCCACTCCACAGAGTATGGGTGCTCTGTTCCTCTGGAATGGGACTTAATCCTATCCTAGTGTTAGATATCTCTGCTTATTAGAATAATTATTTATATTGAGCTAAAAGCTGCATCTCCTGCATCCCTGTAATGTCCTCTCACTGTCCCCAGTCCTGCACCCTCTAGTACAAATCTATTCTCTCCCACAGGAAAGCCCTTCAGATAAATGAACAGAGGGGTGAGCCCCACCAGCCCACCTACCCAATCTTCTCTTTCTGTAAAATGGAAACCATTCATGAAGGTTTAACTAAAGAACAAGCCAGACTGGTCAGTAAAGCCTAGAGTTCCAAACAACACGGTGCCAGAAAGGCACATCAATAATTTGGTAGCCTTTCAGTCTGTGCAGCAAGGCCCATGAGCACAACATTTCTGGAGGAATTTAAAGTCTGGAAAGAGACCTGCTGGACAGAGGAGGGAACTTGGGGAGCCTGTCTCGGAGCACCCTCAGGGTAGCTGCAGCACAGGTTGGGTCCAATTCTTCTTCATTGGGTCTTGGCTTGGCAGCTGAGCTGAGACTTCCTGACTTCATTCCTCCTCCTTTCCTCGGGGCTGATGGATGTGACAAGGGCTCTAGCCCTGGAACAAAGAGGTATCTGTTAGTGGTATTTGTACAGGTCAAGGTGTTTTACAGTTTGTCACTGAAGTCCTCTGGATTCTCTATTTGGTCAGCAACTGAAAAGGACTGCCATGCTCCCACTGTAGGGACAGAGGAACAAAAGGATAGTGGAGTTAAGTCCTGGCCAAAGCCTCACAGTCAAAAAGTAAGGCAGCTAGTAAGAGTTATCCTCCAAATCTATGAGGCTCGCTCTCTGTCTGCTAAATCACATTGTTCCTCAGTTTAAATAACCTTTAGAATAACACAAGTTCCCCCTTTTTTGCTACTCTTCCAGAAAAAGGAAAGAGCAAAATGATTAGCATTCTGAATCCACTCGGTTTTTTGAGCCACCCTCTCGAGGGCAGCTCCCAAACACTTAATTCTGAAAGGGAAAATTGATTGTTTCCAAATAAACAGCCAAGCTAAGACAAAAGAGAACCACCAAAGTGACCCACCGCCCCAAGACCAAGTCTTAGATTACTCATTGAAGCAATATCCATAGTTGTTAAATTAGCCCAATCCAGCAAAAGAAATGGTAACAATGATTTTAGTTGAGACAAGAATTTAAATATGTAGACAGTGGAAAACTGATAAGATAAAATCCAAATGAAATTAACTTGTCTACAAAAGTAAATCAGCAATGCCTTGATTTAAACTACAATGAAGAAGGAATAAAGCAGACTTACCTTCCCCAAACACCATGCTCCATCTCCCAAGTTTTAATAGAAATAGTAAGAGGCTGAGACTGTCCCTCTCAAAACCCACACAAAGAAACATCAGCACAGCTGGCAGTAACTTGGTAAGTCTCACAACCCCAAATCTATCTTTCTCTGGACATTTCAGTTTACAGCTAAACCTACATACCCTGACCTCTCGGGTGCAGATGCTAAATAACGGACAAGAGGTGAGAAGAGAGGAATATATACTTTGATAGTTCTGAAGGATACCCGCTTTGGAGAGCAGAGATTGCGGATAAATTGATCCACTCAATCCCAAAAGCCACCAGTTAAGCTAATAGTTTAAGGAAAATAACACTGCATTTACATACAGAACTTTAAGGATTCAAATATACATTACACACATTACTCCATGTATTTCACACAACAGCCCTTGCGGGAGGAAATTTGAGTACTATCACCCCCATTTTACAGGTGAAGAAATGTAGGCTCAGCCCAGGGCATACAGTTAAGTGTCAGAGACAGGACTCAAACCCAGGTCTCCTGCTTCCAAATCCAATTTTCCAACCTTCCATAATGTACATCGATAATCTAGGGATCACCTCATCCATCCCATCCTCACAAGCCCTGAAGGTGAAGGGACCTCCAAGATCACAAGGGTAGGTCTGTTGGCTCCAAGCTACCCCTTCTATACACTGTCCTCAGCTGAGTTGTGACACACAAGTCTCCTGCCTCATGTTATAGACGTTCTTATGGCCAGAGAAGTAATAAAAAGCACACCCTCCCCCCAAAAAAAGTGGGAGATGCAATAAGTCTGGAAATTTCACAACGCTTAAACCCTGGACCCCTAGATAACTGACAGTTGAGTTGTGCTTCAGCAGAGCCAATGAGACTTTGGGAACATTCCGAAAGTAGACTTAAAAAAAAAAAAGAGCTTCCCAACAAACACAATTAGCATTACCCCAGGAAATAGCATTGCGTTTAGATTGACTGCCTGGATTCTAATACTCCCTCCACTTTCTTCTTACTGTCTATAAGAAGTGGGATGTTAAGCAAGTCATCTAACTTCCTGGTCTAATTTGTAGCCCCATAAAACAAGGAAGTCAGACCAGATGATCTCTTTAGGTCTCTTCTCGTCCCAGATCCTATCATTACCTTGCAATGGAAGGACTCTTTTTAAAGCCCTGAGTGAGAAAACAAGACTCATTTTTACAATCATTTTAGCCCGACTAAATCCTTCCAGAGATAGATATCTTACCAACACAAAAGCATAAAAGTGGGAAAACAGCAAGCTTAATGAGTCCAAGGACGTCAGAGCAATCAGGCTCCTGATCAAAGCAGCAGGCACGCCTGTGTTCAGCCAGAGGGATACTTCCAAAATGTTTCCTACTTCTCCTTTGCTAATAGTTATTTATGTTGTTCAGCTATGTTAGCAAAGGTTTTCCTCCTCTAAGACTGGGTCATCAAAAGCAAGCAAAATTAAAACAATATGATTCAGAAATCTTTTTAGTAAATCTCAATTCTGTTATAAAAATCCTTTATAATGAAATCTATTCTTACGAAATCCTCTATAACATGTCTTTTTCCTCAAGTGAGGAGTCCTGATAATTATTCTGATTCTGGCCAGTTCGAAGAGAACAGGGTACAAAGGGAGGAGGCATACACTTACAAGCATCATTGGAGCTCAGGAGCCCCTAAGCACTACACTCTACCATGTCAAAAGGAATGTAAAAAAATGATGTTTCTAAAATATATATTTTTGGTCTATATTCAAAAGATTGATAGGGAGACTCTCCGTGCAAAAGCATCATCCAGAAAAAGCTCAAATTTCCAATTTCTTGCACAAATTCAGAGGCAAACCCACTTACTGACAATGACATACACGTACAAGGGAGAACCACGTGCACATGCACGCATACACTTACATACACATACACACATACTCACCCACCCCCACTAAGGAAGGAAGGGCAAGACTGATAAGTGAACAATGTGACATTTAGATAGAAACAATCACAACTAAAAGATCAATACAAGAATTCCTAAGAGTTACAAGAATGAAATATATTTTTCATTGATTTGTTGTTTCAAGCCATTAAAAAGATGGGTAAGCGTGTTAAAGAAGGGTAAATACTAACGGCGTTTTAAAAAATCCTCCCATTTTCACATTGTTGTAGAAAATCAATCTCAGTGACATACTTTTAAAGTAAAAGTCCCTAAAGCAGACAGCATTCCTCAGACACCAAGAACATTCGTTTTCAGAAAGAAAAATGGGCTCTTGGTAAAACAAGAAACAAAATGGGATGGTTACAAACACCCGAATCGAGGAATTCCAACTGCTTCTTGCCTCCCGGCAAATACGAGTACAGCGTCTTGGCTCCAATGTACTCTCAGAGTCGCTTTTAGAAAGAATCATAAAAATGTCCAAATCCCCTTTTTTGTTTAAATTGACCAAATGGCACCTATTTGCCTGAAGCAATAAAGCAGACAGTGTTCAAGAGATAAATCGATAGGAGGAAATAGAGAGGCTGGGGTTTCAGCTGAAAGTTAGGCTGCTGAATGCTGACATTATTGATTTTACCTAGTTCAGCTGGCCTTGTAATTAAAATGTAAATTTGAGAAAGAGATTATGTCCTGACAGAAATGGTGGGATTAAGGGGAAGATAAAAGCCCCTCAGTGAAAATTCAGAGAAAGAAATGAGAAAGAAAAAGAGCCCAGGTTTCTTCAGCTGTGTGGATTTAGCCTAAATCTAACGACTTCAGATTCACCTAAGTTTAATTGAAAAAACGGTGACAGAATATAAACTAATGTTATGAACTGCAACTCACCCCAAGGGCCATATTTACTATGGAGTTTGGGTGGCACCTTTTATGAACTCCAATGTAAAGCAATCTATCCATGCTGGGGAAAGATAACCAACTGTGTTTTTAAAAATATTTTTAAAGTCATGCAGGTGCTCTGGTGCCTTTCTGCAAAATCCCATCACCGAGGTGGGGGTGGCGGGCCTCTGGGAGCCAGGGCAGGGCCAGGCAGAGGCTGCGGCTTTTTAACTCTCCCCAGAAGGCACTGACCTCAGCGCTGGCCATAAGCAGGTCTTTCCTATGTGCTCACTAACAAGTAAGATCAGGGGATTCAGAGTCAGAAAGGTCAGTGGAGACTAGTTCAACTCCCTCATTTTACAGTGGTTGAAACTGAGAGCCTGAGAGGGGAAGGGACTTGACCTCTAACTCTGTGTACATGCTCTGACTCCTAAGCCAGTCAGGGTCCTGTGAGATCTGGTAGTGATCTCAGAAGAGAATGCCAACATAGCCAACAGTGCCAACCTTAGAAGGAAGGGCACCGATGATTCATCAAAGGGATGAAAGAGGCCACCTCTACAAACATGATCTCATCTCCCCAGAAATGGTTTTCAGCATCCTGAAGTGTTCCCAAGTCCAACAACGGTCATCAAAGAAGAGGCACAGAAAAAAAAATCAAAGCAATTGTTCCAAGACTTGAAGCTATAATTACCAAACTTTTTGACATTGTTATGCTCCATTGACGATTTAATTTCAAGACTCAATTTCCCCCTCATGACTTCCCGCACTGGGCTTGGGGCATCTTTAACAAAAGGGGATTAAAATTCATTGCACTGATTTTTCCACAGTAATATCACAAATTAGGGCTTTTGAGTATTCAGTGGTTTATTTCAGCCAAAAGCTGCCTAGATCATTGGAGAGAACAGTGAAATGGATGAGAACCTGGGTTCTTCTCTTAACCATTGTTACATATGACTCCCACACTCTATGGTCCAGACACACCGGTCTTCTTGTTGCTCCTCACACACAACCATCCATGTCCTACCTCTAAGTCTTTGCACTAGTTATGCTCATGCCTAGAATGCCCACCCTCCTCATCTCTGCCTCTCAAAATCCACTGTTTTCTTAAAAACTCAATTCAAATGATCCCTTCCACCTGAAGTCTTTCTGATCCCAGCTGCCTGTGCCCTCCCCCTCAAATTCTCTTGCCTTTATTTCACATACACTTGGAATGTAGGTGAAATATATACATTTTTTCCTCTCTCTCTCCAAATATACGGACATGGTGTCTCCCCATCCAATAGAATTGAAGCTCACTGAGGTTGGGGCCTTCCATTTCTGTTTTTTTAGCACCTGGCCTGGGGAAAGGGCTCGAAGAATTCCTGTTGATTGACTATGACTGATAAATTCGTTCTGACACCCACCAGCTACGAGACTTTGGGTAAGTCATGTCAGCCTCTCTGGGCCTCACTTTCCTTGCAGTAATTTCCTCACACATAAGAGGAGATCGTATATATGAAGTACTTTGTACATAATATTCCAAACATCAATTGCTACTATCGTTGCTCTCGCTGTCAGCACTGGAAGGCAGTATGAAGCAATGGAAAGAAGGCCAGCCTGAGTCAGGAGGAGCCTGGGCTCACAGAGGCCACAGGACCGTGACTCCAAGTTAGAGATAAGCAGCCCAGCCGCAGCAGGGAAATCAGTTTCCATACAGAGAATTGCCCATAGCAATTAAATAATAGGGCTGGACACTCCCAAAACAAAGTTATCCTCAATAAAGGCTTTACTGGCTTTGAAAGTGCTTTATAAATAGTCAGCTCACTTCAGGTCAATTCAAACAGGAAGCAGTGGGGTCTAGCAGAAAAAGCATCAGAGTCACAGGCCGAGTTCAAATCCCAGCTTGGCTACCACAAGCTTTGTGGCCCTGGGCAGCACACTTAATCTGTCTCAGGTTCTTCATCCACAAATGGGAGTGACAATGCTTATGCTGCTACTTCACAAAGCTGTTGTGGGAAAACCCCAGAAAGCTATAAAAAGAGGACGCTATTAGAATCATGCACAGTATTAATATCCTCATTTACTAACCTGCAGGGAAGGAAACAAGCACGCATGAAGTATCTACTATGTGCCAGGCCCTGGGCTAAGCTCTTTATAATTATGATCTCATCTGATCTTCACAACAACCCTTGGAGGTAGGTGCTACTATTATCCCCATTTTATAGACGAGGAAATTAAGGCAAGCAGCCACGAAGTGACTTGTCCAGGGACATATAGCTAGGAAGTGGATAAGGCTGGATTTGAATTCAGGGCTTCCTGACACCAAGCCCAGTAATCTACTTCCCCTAAGCTCTAGAGAGATGTGAGCCATGATTATTAATGGCTTAACATATTCTACAGAATGACCAAGTCAATCAGCCATGGGGACCCAAAAGCCACGTAATGGGCACCCTGCTCCTCAAGCTTGCCTGTCCTGTCTGAATTGGACACAGTCTGTTTCTTCTAGCTCTTACCCCACCAGTCCCCTACAATGATAAGTTCCTTAAATGCTAGGACAAAGTTGTGTCTCCCCCTATCTCCCCCAGAGCACTCAGCACCTAGTTGGGCACCGAGGACAAGAAGCAGTCAGCAAAATTTGAGCTGCTTGACCTTTACTTTGCTTCCATTTCTCTGCCAGGGACAATGCTCTGCGGTGTGGAAAGGATGGAACAAACATGATTAGCAGGGGATAGGTACCCAAGACCAGCAGGAGGGGAGCACCTTGCTGCTTCTGAGGAGTTGAAATGGCCAGATCAGGATGACCTGTGTGGCAGGGCTCTGAAATAACACTGTCCCTGATCTCTGAAAGATGCCAAGCACACAGGAGGTAAGCACCATGGGATGACAGAAAGGAAGATGGTCCGATTTTGGGAAAAGGGACAAGGAGGGAGTGCGCGAATTACAGGCTAGAGGAGCTGACTTCTACTCCTTCCTGTGAAAATTCTAGAACGTGTTATTTGAGGGAATTGTCAGTGACCACGGCGAAAGAGGAAGCGAAGGTCGCAGAACTCCATCAATAGCAGGTTGTGCTAACTAGACTAATGTCATTTCTTTTTTTTTTTCTTGACACCATTACTACATGGGCAGCTCAAGGGGGAAGTTGTAGATGTTGTTTACTTGGATTTCACCAAAACATATGGCTCAGCCTTCTCCCGAGCAATTGCACTATTCCTGTAGACAAAATAGAGTATGGAGGCTCAATGGGCCAGAGTTGGATAGATTGAGAGCAGGGTGACCAGCTGGATCCCAAGAGTAGTTATTAATGATTCTATGTTAACATGGAAGGATCTCTAGTGGAAGAACTCAAGGGTCTCTGCTTGGTTCTATGCCCTTTAACAATTTTGTTAATAACTTGGATAAAGGCATAGATGGAATGCTTAATGACCTAACACAATGAATAAGTCAGGCTCCAGTAAGGTCTCAGTTGATTACAACTTTGGGCCAAATCCAAAATAATGCAATTAATTACTGACTAAATTCAATTAAATGAGCATTTATTAAGTAGATACATACCAAACCTGCTGTGTACCAGGCTTTGGGTGAAACACAAAGGACACAAAGACAAAAATAAAAACTGTCCCTGCCCTTAAAATACTTTAATTCTACAAGGGGAAAACAGCAACTACAGTCATCATTGTGACTTTCCCCATAGTAGTTTCGATATGTTGCAGGCTGGCATAAGAAATTAAATGGGAATTTTGGGAATTTATGGAAAATTTAGTTTTATGGAAGCTGCAGATGACACATGAAGGCCAGCAGACAACACAGAGCCTATGACCAAATACTTAACCCAAATTTTACAGTAAGGTACAGTAAACACCCCATAAAATAAAAAGAAAAATTCAGACTTCTTCTCTGGATGAAGGGAGGGCCAAAAAATTTTACACAAATTTTCTAGATCATGGGGGTGCTGCACCCCAGATCCCCACAATGTGGAAGGCATGATTGCATAAAGATAAGTAAATTTAAAATGTAAACAAAGTAAATATAATCTTGAGAGGGGAATGTCAATAATTGGGGGGATCAGGAAAGTCCAGGGATAGAAAGGGACACTTGAGGTCCCAGGGGACCAGGGATTCCAAGAGGTGAAGGTGAGGAGGGGAAGCCTTCCAAGAATGGGACAGAGCCTATGCAAAGGTATGAAGACATGAGGTAATAAGAGTTTAATTTATGTAGAATAGCAGGTAGGCTGGTTTGTGTGGAATGTGGCCTATGTAAATGCAAAAAGTCATGTGAAATAGGTCTGCAAAGACAGGCTGAAACTATAACAGACTGTGAATGCCAAATAGAAGGGTATGCATTTTATCTTGGGGCACCAGGGAGCCACTGGAATTTGCTGAGCAGAGGAGTGACATAGGCTCGTGCTTTAGGAAAGTCACTTTGATAGCTGTGCAGGGGATGGGTGCAGAAGAGTAAGAGCAAAGGCAGGGAGGAGGCTGTTGCAATAGTCTAGGTAAGAAGGGATGAACACCTGAACCAAGATGGCGATAGAGTGAACAAAGTGAAGGGAATGGACGCAAGGTGGGGATAGAGTGAGAATCAATAAACCTTGATAACCAATTGACTGGGGGATAAAGGAGAGAGAATGCACTAAAAGGGCCTTCACCCTCCTGGATGCCCTACTCTGAACACTTTCCAGCTTCTCAATGCCCTCTCTAAAATAGGGTGTCCAGAGCCAAATCGAATCTTCCAGAGGCAGTCTGCAGACTACAGAGAACTGTCATACCCCAAGTTCTGGACACTACACTTCCCTAAAAGCATTCCAAGATCACGCTAGCTTTTTTAATTATTCTATCACACTTTTGGTTCACATCGAATTTAGAATTCACTAAAAAATCCTCAGGGGTTATTTTTTCCACATAAACCATGATTTAGCTGTGTTTTCCCCATCTTGTACTTGTAAGGGTGATTTTTTTTTTAAGACTGCAATTTCAATGTAAGTCAAAAGCATGGTATGGTAGCCTAAACTAATAATTCCATCTTAGGCTGCATTGAGAGAGGCAGAGGGCAAGGGACTAGGGCAGTCATGGTCCTGATGAGACCAAACTGCTGTGGTCAGTTCTGGGTGACATTTCTCGAAGGACAACGATAAACTAGAGCATGTTCCGAAGACTGACCAGCACGGTAAAGGGCTTTGAGATAGTGCATGTTTGGGTTGTTGAAAGAACTGAGGATGACTAACCTAAAGAAGAGGACCCTTGGGGGAGCATGATCATCAGTCTGAAGCACCTGAAAGTGTCATGCGGTCAAGGGATAAGACTTGTTCCCCTTGGCCCTGGGAAACAGAACGAAGAACAGTGGACACGAGATTCAAGTAGAGGTAGATTTAGGCTAGATGTGAGGAAACAATTCCAAACAAACAGAGCTAACCTAAACAGGACTGGGCTTATCAGGAACCAGTGGGTCCCCCAAGGAAAAGCTGGATGGCCACTTGTCAGCTATGTTGGGATACAAGGGGCTGACTATTCATGGATGAGTTGGATGAGAGAGTCTCTGGGACCCCGTCCATCTCTGCAATTCTGTGAAAGTCTGTGAAGCATTACAATTGGGCCCAAAGATCTGGGACACTGTAGGCTGGTAGTGAAGAGGTACTGGGCCAATTAGTGAGAGTGCAGGGCTCTGGGAGAATGACATAGACACCCCTTCTACTAGACTGCTTTCAGAGCACAATGGGGGAGAAAACAGACAGAGCCATCAGTTTCTGTCCTAGCAACCTCAGTGACAAGAACCAATGAGAGTTTGCTGCAAACCCACATCCTTCTTCCCGGCTTGTCCTTGAAGACTTGTCAGCAGCCTTCATTCAGCAATGCTGATGAGGTCTGTTTCACTTGTCTCCAACCTCACACAGAATAGGATGGAGCTTCAACCTGAAATTTTCCAGAGTTACTACTGTTGGGATCCAGCTAGTCATCCTAAATAGAATGTCATCAAGCCCACAGCCTTCCATCTTGTCTGCAAAAATAGCCTGAGAATCCCTGTCAAATATCAAATGCTTTGAGCACACTTACTGTTTAGTTAATAGACTTCATTATCAAATGAAATGTACAGAATTTTAAGGGAATGTTGCAAATTAACTAAAAGCTAATCCTTTAAATTCTGCAGTTCTTGTGGTCAACTTCCCCTCCCTTTCCCCTCCAATCCTCAGTTTTCTTTTCTGTAATATGGGATCACAAAGTGAAATGGTATAGAGAGAAAGAGAAGAGAGCTCTTCTCCCTCTGTACCATTTCGCTTGGTGATCCTATCCACCTCCATGAATTCAATTATCATCCCTGTGCAGATGATTCACAGATTTATTTATCCAGTCCTACCATGATTTCCAGTGTTGCATCTTCAACTGCCTGTTGGACACCTCAAGCTGGCTATCTCATAGACATCTTAAACTCCACAAGTCCAATAATAAACCATTGCCTTTTCCCCAAGACCTTGCTTCTGAACTTATCTTTTACTGTTCCCAGTCATCCAGGCTCACAATCTTGCCGAGTCCTATCATTTCTACCTTCACAGCATCTCTTATATGTATCCCTGTGCCTCTTCCAACATAGCCACCAGTGTGGTTCAAGACTTCATCACTTCACACTTAGATTACTGAAATAGAGTGGTCGTGGTCTCCATGCCTCAAGTCTTCCCCCACTCCCATCCATCCTCTGTTCAGCTTCCAGAGTGACCTTCCTAAAAGTGAACATCTGACCCTGTCACTCCCATACTCAATCTACTCTAGTGGCTCCCTAATACTTCCAACATCAAATAGAAAAACTTCCATCTTTTAAAGTCCTTCACAACGACTCCCCCCTTCCTACCTTGCCAGTCTTCTTACATTTTACTCCTCTCTACACACCCTACAATGAGACAGTGAAACTGGCCTTCTTGGCGTTCCTCTAATGACACTCCACCTCCTCCCATGGTGGCCTTCCAATGGCTGTCCTCTCTGCTTCTTCGTTCCACCATCCCACACTCTCTTCCTCTTCAATGCAGCATTCCAGAGACCCTGTTTCTAAAAGTCAAGCCATTCCTTCCAATGCCATAAAAAAATCTTTCCTTTGCACAGATCTGTTCATGTCACTCCTCTGCTCAAAAATCGTCAAGCCTCTCTAGTGCTGCAAGCAGCCTCTCTGAGGAGCCTGCCCCGTGTCACCGAGCTAATGTGAATTCATCAGAGCCAAGGATTTAGAGCTGGAAGGGGATTCTGATGCCACCTCGCCCAACGCCCTCATTTTACAAATGAAGAAAATAAGACACAGGGAGGTCAAGTGACCCATCCCAAGGTCACAGAGCTATTCAGTCACATCACCAAGACCTGACCCAGGTCCTCAGACCCTAACATAGATGCTTTCTATCACTATGCCATGCTGGTCTACTGACCTTTTCTCTCCTCTTCCATAGCCTCTCTAGCAAAGCAATGGTTCAAGAAATACCAGAAGTTATGTCAGCCTTCTGGAATCATGAATAAACTACCTCCTTCTTTCCAGGGTTGATGTGGTTATCCTAGTTACCCCATCTACTAGTTAATTACCTTTTAAACTTGCTGACACATCCTCCATTAAAATGGTGGCTCTGTGTGTCTGAGATAAAATGCCAAGTTTACATTTTATCTTCTTCCAGGAAGGGCTGTGAGAGCCTGCAAAAGACCTAGCCTGCTGTCCTAGCAGACCTCAGGTGTGAATAAGGGTAAATAGGGATTATACAAATGAGAGGTCATTAAAGGGCTGGTAATGTTAATTTGGCATGACACCCCTAATGGGTTATATCTTCACACTTGAGTTACCTAATCATTTAAATTCTTTTAACAAATTTACATTTCATTTTAGAGGTCCAGATTCAAATTGACTTGTCCTATATCACCAACAAAGATTTGGGTATTGTTTTTATTTGCTAACCTACCCATCACTTAAGTTTGATTTTAGGGGTCTGGAAATATGCCTAGGTATATAAATTTTTCTTCCAAAAAGAAATCTAAAACCCTGGGATATCAAAAATCCACATGGCCAATGCAATCCAACAAATGTTTATTAAGCCCCACTATGTGCAAGGCTTTGTGCTCAATCCTGAGAAACAGGTACATAAAATGTGACAGTCTATCCTCAAGAGTCTCCATTCCATACTCTAGGGCACAGCACAAATACATGTTAGAACAAAATAGGAGGAAAGGAGAGATCCAGACTCCCAGACAGAAGATCTGTGGAGGCTACACAAACAAACTGTAACTGGGCTAAACACAGATGAGAAAGAGAAGAATTCTGAAAGGTTAGAAATGAGGAGAGGCCCACGATCTGCATGAGGGCAGGGAGGGGAGGGGAGAGGATGGCCTAATCTTGGAGTCAAAGAATCAGACCTGGAGAAATCAATAACAATAATAATAGTAATAATAGCTAGCATTTATATAGCACTTTAAGGTTTACAAAGTGCTTAATAAACTTTTTCTCCTTTTATCTTCTTTTATCTTCACAACAACCTTGGAAGATAAGTGCTATTATGATCATCATTTTACAGACGAGGAAACTAAGGTGACATGACTTGTCCAGAGTCATGCAGCACAGAGTCATCTTCCTGACTCCACCAATCTATCCATTGCACCACCTAGCTGCCTCTTATCAAGCAAAAAGCAGAAAGAAGCTGTGAGAGCTTTCATGGCCAGGACGCTAATCTGAATGCATGAGATGCTGCAGCCTGATGCAGATGCTATCCCTGACCCCCCAAACTGGTTGTTTTCATCATGTCACCCTGCACCTATTCCCTCCCCCCAGACCCCCCATTTTTCCACCTCTTGCTCTCATAACTGAGGTCAAGATACAATACTGCCTGGATGGTCCTACTGTTTTGCTCACCAGACTATGACTCCTTCTCCTGGCCACTACTCTCCTATGTGTATTGTCTCCCCTGTTAGCCCATAAGCTCCTTGAGAGACAGTGACTGTCCTGATTTGGTCTTTGGATCTTCAGCATTTAGCACGTATTAAATATTTAATAAATGTTTTTCATTCATTCATTCATATACCTCGTAGCCTACTCTACCTAGAATATCTGAGTATACGAAGGGGTAAGATGTGAAAGAAGGCAGGAAAGGCAGGCTGCAGTCAGATTGTGGAAGGCCATGAATGCCTGGCTAAAGAATTTGTATTTCTTAATAGAGGCATTACGGAGCCACTGAGCAGGAGAGTGATATGAACCTGAATTCAAAGGTGAGAATTTTTTTCTTTTTGGAAAATAAAAACCCAGAACATGTTTCTCTAGAATAAGGAACAAATGAAGTGTTCAAATTAAACTGTGGAGCCTGAACCTTGGGAAATTTCAAGAAGTATGTATTATGGGTTGCTGTACCATATAACACAAACAGCAATTTGATTACTTGCTCAATTGTGGGGTGGGGGGGGTTAAGCCTACAATTATTGAGACAGAGGATAAAATACAAAAAATACATAACGGTACTGGAGATTTCCCATGGTACAAAAACAAGGCCAGTCATATTAAAATTTCTTACTACTTTTCTGAAAATGCCTATTTCTAAATGCTAATTTTCAAAGTTTAAGTCTCAAGCCAATGAAACTTAGTGGTTAATTACTATAATGTGCTAGAGTAGTAGCACATTGTACTTTTTTAAAAGGGCAGTAAAGGGGAGGCAATAAAGTCACCACTGCAGCTCCATGCTGATGTCCAGCCTGCCCTGAAGGAGGGCATACACTTGGACCTATGCCCGAACAAAAAGCAGCAGCATCAAACATATAGTGTGTTTTGTTAAACAGAGTGGCACTTTTCTTTCTCAGTCTCCTTAAGGTACTTGAGAAATCCCCATAAAATGCTTC
>CM053623.1:410804190-410867393 GCA_028646595.1 Phalanger gymnotis
CGCCTGGAAACTAGGATGTAAGAGAGCTAGGAGTAGAGGCAGAGTAAGCTCACGACAGCAGACGACCCACTGACCTTGGGGTTAGAAGGTCTGAGGCAGACAGTCCTGAACCTATGACCTTGGACTGGTCATTTCCTCATGATGATGCTTTCACTATGTATTTCACAGGGTTGCTGGGAGGAAAGTGCTTTGGAAACTACCAAATACTATACAGACACCATAATTAGAAGCAAACATTGATTTAATCACAGCAGAAACTAATTTAGGGCCCATGTAATTATGATCATCTCAGTTTACATTCATATAGCACTTTGCCATTATAAACTGTTTTAGATACACTAATTTGATCCAACAACCCTGTGAGACAAATAGTGAAAGCATCTTAATCTCCATTTTACAGAGGCTCCAAGGCATGAAATGATTTGCCTTGTACTGAGTGGAAGAGCGGAGGGTGGAGCCCCACGTCCTGTGACCTTCCATTAACACTGCCTCTCAAAGTTCAACAATATGGGTGAGAACTGAACAAGCCCCTCTCCAGCCATATCTATAACAAAGGTTCATCACCTGGGGCATAATCCCCTAGAAACAAAGGACTACATGAAAAATCAACATACAAAACACGATGAACACTCTACCCGCTATGAACATGTAACTTCAATGTAGAACACAGAGTATCTAAATAATTTTGGATAATAAAATAAGCTTTGAAACGAAAAAGGTTTGGGCCTGTGAGGCCACAGCCTTCAGAGGGGCCGGACCTGATTAATTTTCACATATAGAGCACCTTAGTTTTATCCCTTTAGCTGAGACATTTGTTCTTTTGGTTAGTGCAGAAGCTGAATTACCTTCCCTGAACATCAAGGAACTGGAGCACTAATGATAATAATACACTGAGCAGGGCATCATGGTAACCTTTTTTGTGATATCCTACTAGACAGACTATGAAGCAGGGGAGGAAGGGTTAGTTGTTTGTTAAAATTCTTCTCACCTGATTGAAAACGTTTAAAATGAAACTTGATTAGTAGACTCTCAAAACCATAAAATGTCAAACTGGAAAGAACAGTAGAGACCAACTAGTCCAGCCTCATGTTAGAAAGGAAGAATTTGAGGCTCAGAGAGTGAAAGGGACTTTCTTTCCCAAAGCCTCACGGTTTTCTAGTCCTCATTACCACAAATCTGATTTTCCAGAAATGTCTTTTTTGAAGAACAGGCAACACATTTCTTCCTCCTAGGCACGTGTCCCTCTCCTGACAATGAGCCAGCCCCAGCTCAGCAGAGCTAAGGGCCCTCTTACTGACATACTTGCATCAAAGGCCCGGGTACCCCATGTTCTGCCAGGCCCATGGTTTCTGCCAATTCCCCAGCTGATGGTAAATCTACATTTCCCCAAATAAGGAGAAGAGAGCAAAGAACACTAAATGTGAACCACAAAACAATTAAGGAAGCCACACTTTGTGGTTCAGTGGGGAAAGCAATGCAGAGTCAGAAAGTGCTGGGGAGTAGATCCAGGGCCCAGACCACAACCCACTTCCCCTCTCTAATCTTCAATTTCCTTACCTTTAAAATGTGGCTAACAATATTTGCACTATTTAAGCAGTGTTGGACCTGGAGTCAGGAAAACCAGTGTCCAACTCCTTGCCTCAGGTACTCACCAGCTGGGTGAGCCTGGGAATGCCTATCTTCCTCAGTTTCCTCTTCTGTAAAATAAGGATAATAAAAGCACCTTCCTCCCAGGGTTGTATGAGAATAAAATGAGCTCCTATGGAACACGCTCTGCAAACCTTAAAGCACTATGTAAATGTTAGCTATTTATTTACCTTGTAGAAGTATTAAGGGGATCAAAGGAGAAAACTATCAGCTACAAATGTGTCATCATCATTATTACTATGGAAAGAAAGTAGAATCTGGGCAGAGGTGTTTATAATAGGTAGGGCTTTGTTTGGGCCTGAAGCTCAGACCACCCCAAGCTCTCGTAGGCAGTGTCCTCGAAAGGCATCCTCTCTAGCCCAGCATGGGGCACTCATTACATAAATCCATCAGCTGCACTCTGGAAGGCTGTGGGTGGCAGGGGGGAGTTGTACTTGATGGAACTATCATTTCAGCTCTTTATGGTCCACTAATTCACCTGTCAGCTTTATTAGCGCCCAATAATGTGTTTAATCCCCCAAACCTTTCCTTAGTGCTCGGGTCACTGATGGGCAACCAGTCCCGAGAGCACTTGGTCTGTGCCCCAGCGACCACTCCCCATCACCCTGTAGGTGGGCGAATCCCGGCTGCCAGTCAGACTGAGCTGCTGATATTGGAACTGCAGCAAGCAGGGCAAAATACTACCGAGTTTCACCAAGACCTCATCATCCATATTTCTACCCACTGGCTATTTATACACTTAAACTTTTTTCTCCCTTTGAGCAAATAAATATCTCTGTTTCCCAGGCACCCAGCAGCTTTCCTCGGCAAGCCACGGCAGAGCCTGGCTGAATGAAGTAAGTGCCGGGCTCTCGGTGGCTGCTTCTCCTCGAAAGTATTTGTTTATCTAGACCCAATCACAGCTCCCCTATGTGTGTAATGACTTCCTCCCAGCAGCCAGAGAGATTACCCACACCACTGATCGCTTTATTACTTCATAATGGCTGTTTATTTACTTTACTGCGGCAGTAACACGGAGGGATAAAGCCTTTCACAGCTGGGCAAACTCACCATACTCCTTCCGCAGGTGGTCTGGAATGTGGGGCTCATAACCTTCCTTCTCGGGCACCTCCACAAAATCTACTTCATCTTCATCTTCATCGGAGTCGGCATCTAAGGCTTGCCTCTAGGGAAAGAAACGCGCCCTAAGTACAGACAAAAACCCATTCGGGGCATATCAAATGAAAATATTTGTCTACCATAAGCGGGGAGGGAGGGTTTCTATGAAACACCCCACCCCACCCCAGTAAGTTCGTTTATAACTCGTTTTCTCCCTATGACTGGAGGCCAAGGCATTATCCGTGGCTGGACTAGATTTCAAAATATTATCTCCCAAACCATCCTGGATCCTTAAAATCTTTCCCTAAAATGTCAGCTTTAAGGATTCTCCCTAGATGTCATTTGCCAATCCAGGGCCAGTTGAAAAGGAAATGGAAAGCAGGTATATCAAAATAGCAGTCACCTCCAAGAGCCGGCCTCCAAGCTTTCTTTGTTGATGCCTTTGCTGCAAGGATTGTATAAAATAATCACTGTTTCACAGGACAAACTGATGGGCAGAAAGAAAGAGTGCAGAAGAATAGGGGATTTAATGCTGATAAAAGCAAGGAAATTCAGTCTGGTTTCAATGAATTTTTACTCTATCAATTCTTCTCTCTTTTCTTAAAAGCAGGAAACTTAATAGAAGCTGAAAATTCTCAGGAGTCTATGTTCTTCAGGTTTGATAAAATTTATAAAACCTGTTATTGCAAAAAAAAAAATTTAAACATGCCAAATTTAACATTTTTAATTTCTTTCAGGTACAGTATATACAGTATGTGGTAACACAAATACACAATGAATACCAGATACACTATTCAAGAACAGAGAACATGTCTTAAAAATCAAGGCAACACTTACCTTGCTAGATACATTTTAATGCTACTTTGCTGCTGGTTAAAATTTTTTTTCTTTTGAATAGCTTCAAATAAAAATAACTGATCTAAGTCACCATGCCAACCTATAAAGTGAAACTGTAATCCCAGTGAACGCCAGCTAGTACCAAGCTGGCTGCCTGTCAAGGCTAAGTTCTACTTAAATGCATGAAACCCTACAAGTCACCCAGACCCCAGATGTCTTAGAATGGTGATGGTTTCACATTTAATTTGCTTTCCCCCTTCTCTGCAGAACGAAAGAATTCTGCTTACCCCATTGTTTTTAAAAGCAACAGAAATCAGCATGTATTTATATTGTCTGCTCTTTTTCTGGAAATCAAAACCAAGCTACAGACTGAGAGACAATCTGAGGGGCATTCTTCACAGGGAACAAAAGCGAAAGCCAGGTGAGCATGATGACTTCCAGAGTCCCTGTTCCTTTCTAAGTAGGTCTTTAACAAGGATATCTATATAAACCACTGGTTATATGAAGAAGAGGGGAGAAAGGGAGGAATATGATTTCCCCCGGCAGCAGTATCATACCAATTTAATTCACTAATCTAATCGTGTCACAGCAGCATAGGCTGAGATACTGCAGCTTAAAAGAAAAAAAAAAACAAAACAAGAAACATAGAGGCGGGGGAAAAAAAAAACCAACAACCCCTAACCCAGTAAGCTACACCAACACTGCATCACTTCTTGACCAGCAATTCTTATGGGCAAGAGTCAAAATCCCTCCAGTTACGCAGATGGAAGTTTTCAGAATTGCTACAGTAACCTACTACTGCTTTTAAATAGATCAACAGATGCACATAATAATTGTGGAAACTTACTTCAACATTCCCTTCTACAGAATCCCCTCCTAGAAGCATACTTGCTTAAAGGAAAAAAAAAAGAAAGAAAAGAGCTCTTTGATGAATATCCCAGAAGACAGAGGGTTTGGGGAGTGTCCATATCAAACAGGTTTTGAAATACTCCCCCCTCTTATTTCCCTTTCACTGTAAATTCCTTCAACAACCATGACTGAAACCACCCCTGCTGTTTACGATAAACAGGCCTCAAAATTGAAATCCCCCAGCCGAAGCATTGCTTTCCTCTTCCTCACACAGAGAGAAAGAAAGGGTCATCAGGCTGTGGGAAGTATTGGAGAGCTACATATTTTGCTTCTGACTACGAGCATCTCTCCCTAGCCACAGCCTTTCAATTCTGCCTGAAGTCGATGGGACAAAAACCTATCCAAGGTACCACACTTGGGCAATAGGGATAGTATAGGTAGCATTGGTAGTATACCACTATCGAAAACCTGCTAAACTACTGGCCAAGGACAAGTGTCCATTTTCAAAATCCAGATACAGACCAGCTCCCAGTGCACTCCAGGAAAGCAAAGTACCATATTTGGGGCTTTTGCTCCAAGCCAGTTGGGGCTGCAAAGAATTCCATCATTTAACTCAGTGAGTCAAGTCTTTAGAACAAGAGAAAGAAGCATGAGAAAGAAGGCAATAGCTGTGCCTCACTATCATGAAGCTTAGGTAATTCCCACCTTCATTTTGTCAGGCATTTCTGGCCCAAGCATAAACATCCACAGAGAGTTTTTAAAATGTAGCTGGGGGAAAAAAAAAACCACGAATTTCCCCATCTACATAGCAGCATCTTTTTTGTATTTCCAAGAAACAAACAAAAAAACCCAAACAAAAAAAAACAGAGAAACATTTCCAGTGTTAATGTATTCCTATGCTTTTAAAAGGGAAACTATTAAAGTTATATACTAAAGGTCCTGGCTTTAAAAAACTTGGTTGTGTTGCCCAAATAAAAGCTATACTTAAGCTTCTCTGCAAGATGATAATGACTGGCATCTCAGGAGGCTCAGAGATTTGAGGTCTGATTTTCCACTGGAAGAGTACAGATCAATGAACCTTGAGCCACAAGTGCTCCAATAACCAGACAAACTAACCTAAGTTCAATGGTATCTGCAACTTTAGCCTGTCCTTCCTTAGTTCTCAGTCTAGCCTCACATCTAGGACTGGACTTAGGCACATTATTAGCATGCTAATTTCACATGATGAGAGCATCCCCAGACTGACATGTTAGCCCCAGCATGCAGCCTGGCAGGGATACTGAATGCCCAGGGTATACCTGTCTAAGACACTCCTGAGCCTATGAAAATCTCTCCTGAGGAAAGGCCTAATCAGATGCAAATTCACTTTGTTTAGGTCCGATCTGTGAGCTGTGCATTTAGGGGCTATAGGAAACATTAATCATTGGAAACTGTAATTTTTGTTATCAGTCTAACACTAATCAAAAGGGAAACCTGTCACTACCGCTGACCTGTGAAACGTCCCAATTATACTCTTCGGAAATGACAGGAGCACTTAACTTCCTCACTGAGTAAATGACGACGATCAATCAAGTCTGAATAACAATGAGCCACGGAGCTGAAAATTATTTTTTGTATAGAATCTACCCAGGAATTTATGAAAGGTGAAAAGCAACCCAAGGTTTTAGGGGCATTATGGCTCCCAGCTAGTGCAGTGCATATCAAACACTAAACAGAATTTATGTGTTTTAATTTTCTAAAAGGTAGATGTGGACTTGGTGCTACAATGCATAACATATAATGCCAGATTTTAAATATGGGGGTCATTTTCATAAAATATTATGCTTATTGTTTGCACCCTTGAATTTCACTGGGGACTTTGATTAAATTTCTATTTTCTGGAAAATATTTAACTGCTTAGCTAACTAATAGGAATTAAGCCTTCTTTTCCTCATTGAAAATGTTTATTTTGGGGGCTAAATCAGAAATGTGGGGCTCCTTTTTGTTCTGAAATAAAAAGTCATGAGGCTGGGCTCCCAAACCCAAGTGTTTATAAATAGTTATGTTCATTAAGTCATTAAAAAAAAATACAGATGCACAGCTGATTATCTTCTCTATAGCAAACCAATTCCCCTTCTCTTAAAAGAGTATTTGTTCGGGGACTCAGTTGTCCCCTTATGCTCTTCCTCAAGAGCTAAACACACATTTTTTTCCCTTCATTTTTTTTTAACAAGTTAAAAGTAAGGTAATGTATTCCTTCTAAATTAACTTGGAATTGAGAGTGTTCACTACTTCTGTATAAAAGACTCAAATTATAAAGTTTATCTTTCCCAGGTTAAATATCTAACTACACCATACAACTGTAATACATAAATTATGCTTTCATATAAAATACAATTATATTATAACTCAAGGAAAGGTGGCCATTTTCTTTGCTAATGACAGTAGGGAATGAGAACTCAATGGTGAGTCTTGGCCTCTCTTTGATGTGCAAACTAAAAATAGTATGTAAACTTTGCAACCCAGAGAAGCAATGTGGGATAATGGAGACCCTTTGGATAGAGGGAATGGAAAGGAATCAGTAAAAAAAAATCCCCACTTGACTATTTTTAAACATTTCATTCTTAAGGCAACGAATAAACGGCTCAAGAGGATCACAAAATTTAGAGCAATGGTTCTCAAAGTATGGTCTTGAGGATTCCTGAAGGTCCTTGAGACTCTGTCATGGAGTCCTCAAGGTCAAAACTATTTTCATAAAAGTACTAAGACATTATTTACCTATTAAAATATTCCTCCCTTGTCCAACTACAATGCTATGTAAGGTCTGATTTTCTTCATATACATCAACCAGAACAACATATCACAACAGACTGAATGCAGAAGTAGATATGAGAATCTAGCCATAGCCAGACATTAAAGAGATTTGCATAAATATGTAAAGCAGTGTCACTCTTCTCACTAAATTTCTTGTTCTTGGAAAATAGTTACTTTTCATAGAAATGGTATTTACGTTACCATGTAATTAGTTTATAACTATTATTTTAAATGAATTAACACATATTTTTAAATATCAGTTTTAATTTCCAATATGATCTATATTGATAGAATGAAACCCACATAAACAAAACTCTTTGGGGTCCTCAATTTTTAAGAGTTTAAAGGAATCCTAAAACCAAAAAGTTTGAGAACTGTTGATTTATAGCATTTAGAAGGGTTTATAGAGATCTCAGTCCAAATTCTTCATTTCACAGATAGGGAAACTGAGGCCCAGAGAAGTGAAAGGAGGTCTCCTGAGTCAGTCAGCTAGTAAATGGCACGGCTAGCATTTGAAGTCAAGTGTCCCAACTCCAAGTCCAGTGGTCTTTTCACCTTATCTCAAGAAGTTGTTATATAATAGGAAGCCTTCTATTTGAGGCCCAAATCCAGTTGAGGACACTGGTGAGGGGTGCTATAACCCAAGAAGAAACCTCATTTTAAAACACCCAGAACTGATACACAGGGCACACTTCTAGAGGCAGGCCTTGGCTAGATAGGCCAAAAGAGAAACCCTGTGTCTGATGCAAATGACCTTCAGAAAAACCTTCTAAGAGTTAAGCCTTCTGAAGAGCAGTCTCCCTGAGAGCAGGCTGCTTTCAACTCATCCGAGAGCTGAGTTCTCAAATCGTGATTCCAAAAGATAAATAAATAAAACTCTTAAAAAACATAACAGCAACCATCCTTCCCTCGCTCTATCGTCCCTCCTCCCCAGGGCTCCTCTAAAAATGTGTGTTTGAAGAAAATAAAATCATTCATGTTTCACTCTGCACTGTCATTTCTGGGGAAGCATGAGGAAGGCAGGGGAAGACTTAGGAACAGGTTGGTGCGGCTGGGATCTGTGAGGGAACACCCAAGAAGTGCTAACAGGAGCTTTTGCTGGCCAATCAAATGCTTCCCCTCCTGATATCTGCTGGTAAAACAGGAACCACACATGACAGAGCACACAATTGTGAGGGGATTTCCTCCTACTCCTTTTTCTTTTTTTTTTTTCTAAATTTTAAGTGTTTGAATAGAGCCAGGATTGACTGTCTCTCATTAAAATCAAACACACAATTAATGGTGATGGCTCTCACTCACCCAAAATTAAAGCGACATAGACACAAGCACAAACAAGGCCGCAGACAGACCTAACTCACAAGGGAGAGATGAAGAAGTGTCCTTGCTTCTTGCCCTGGTTTTATACAAATTGATTCTTACCCACAGTTAAAAGGATTTAGAAAAATGAGCCTCTGCAATCATAATTAAACAAGCAATAAAGCTGCGAAAATATACAATGCAATCAGTTTACAGAACTCGATGCGGTGAGAACGCTAATTATTTGAGAGGGAAAGAGAGAAAAGGAGCAGGGGCAGTACAGAAAGAAGCCATATCTACTGACTGGAGCCTCCCGCTGGCTGGAAACTACAGCTGGGACCATTAAATAAATTTTGTACGGTCTAATTAACTTGCTTCGCAATCTCAATTACTTTTCACCCAAGAAATCACTTTTGTTCAGTTTTATGTGTGTCTGTTTCCCTTTTTTAAAAAAAAATGATGTAAGGCATCCTCAGACAAGTGAACTCTAAACTTCATTTGTCTTTCAGCCGGCTTGATGGCTATGCATTTAAAAACCCATTCTATCTTATAAACTAAAAATTAAATGTACTCAGCTGTGATGGTCGCCATTGCATCTGCTATTTATATGCTAATACCCTCCCTGGAAGATCTTGCAAATTATTCCACCATGCCAATATCTCATGTGCATCTATTCAGAGCCAACTAAACATTTTTTTTTCTAGAGGACATAAGATTTTGGCCAAGGGACTATAATACTTAGCACAGTGGAACCCATTTAAAGAGGCAGCTAGCTGTTGGGTGGAGATATTTTGATTACAATAAAAATATGCACAGAATTTCAGTGAGGTCTTTTTAAATGAGCATAGCTTGAGCTTCATGAATCCAATCATATATTTCCATTACCTGAGTACAAATCTTTTAAAACAAAAACCTAAGAAGAAATGCATTTTACAGAAAAATACCTCCTCTGTTTACATACTCTAAGCAGAGTGAAAAGAAGATATCTATCTTAATATTGAAAAATTCCCCCTCCTTCTGGATGATGATGCTATCCCAAGCTAAACTAGAAACAAGATTTTAAACAAAAAGCAAGCCTGGATGTTGCAAGATTATGGAATCTAGATGATTGGGCAAAAGGGTCTTTTTTATCTGTCTAGGAAAAAAACCTTTCTAATTTGCATTATTTCAACAAAAAAACATGAAGACACCATAACACTACTCTAGAGTTCCCCTTTTGTACAACTTCCTATTGCTCAGGTGTTAAGAGGCTATTTCTAAAGGCAAGCTGATAGGTAGACGCCTAGCAGGGGCCTTATAGTTAGTACCTTCATAGTCTAAGTTTGTTAAATTGAATAGAATTAAAAGGAACTACAGTAGAAAAGGCTTTGGATCCAGAGTCGGAAGGTCTGGGTTCAAATCTCTGTTTTGATATTTGGTAGCTGTGCAAGCTTGGGTTCAGTCCTTTCATCTATCTGGGCCTTAACTTCTTCATCTGAAAAACAAGGGTCTTGAATTAGAGCAGGGGTTCTCAACCTGGGGCCCATGGACCACCAAGGGGTCCTGTGGATAGATTTCAGAAAGTCTATGAACTTGGATGGGAAAAAAAATTACATCTTCGTTTTCACTAACCTTTAACTGAAATTTAGCATTTCTATCAATTACAATTTTTTTAAAAAATACATTATTCTGGGGCCAGACTATAATCCAAGCTAACAGGGAGGTTGAGGCTGGCAGAATTGCAGTCAAGGCTTGGGAGTTTTGAGCTACAGTGGGCTAAGCCTATCAAGTGTCTACCCGAGGTTTGGTATTACTAGAGTCAGCCTTCAGGAACAAGAAGTGATCAGGTTGCCTAAAGAAAGGCAGACTGGTCCAGATCAGAAAATGAGGTAATAGCTCTCATGCCTATCAGAAAGGGAGTGAGACCATGAGTAGCCCCTGCACTTCCAGCTTGGGCAAGAAAGGGAGATCCAGACTCCAAAAACAAAACAAAACATTCTGAGGAGTCCACAGGTTTCACTAGAATTCTAAATAGGTCCACAACACAGAAAAGGGTTAAGAACCCCTGAACCAGATGGTATATTTCTTCTAGCTCTGAATCGTTGCTCACCATTATTAACCCTCTGGTCTAGAACTAAAGCAAAGTACAATAATACTGGGCAATGATATACAGTGATACACACAATGATATACAGAGGTGTCAAACTCACCAACAGCTAAAGAACTGCAAGCTACCCACAAAACTCTCAAGTTTGGCCCAGACCAAATTAAAAAGTAATTGGTAAATGTTTAACAAAATAAATAAAAAATTGTAACAACACAAATAACATTAACTTGTCGTTTTCTAAGGATCCATTTCTATTTGAGTTTGACACCACTGATTATGATACCTCAATGTTTCTAATACCCCGAAAAGGTACATTTAGTAGCTACACACCTTAACCCTTTGTGTTTTCAGGTAAATATAAAGATATGCTGCAGGTTGAGCAGCCTGTGAGTGCTGTGGCTAAAAATAAAAATTCATGCCCTGGTGGCCCAGTGCCAGGGGATGAGTCCTTAGTTACGCTGACCTTCAGATCAGAGAGTCTGTCCATCTTCGGCATAGCCTCTGAGGACCCAAAGTCACCTTCCACCTACACTAAGATATCCAAAGAGGACTTCAGGCCAGCTACAAGAGTCATTCTGGTAGGTCAATAGAGACATAACCTTACACATGGTGAAGCAATATGGCGAAGGATAAAGTCCACTGGCCTCAGAGTTGGAAGGCCTGGGTGTGAGGGCCACTCCAGCCAAATCCTTGCTATAAGAACAGTTTCCTCATCTGTAAAATGGGGAGAAGAATACTTGCCCTATTTACCTCACAGGGTTATGGTGAGAACTAAATGAGACAATGGATATGAAAATACCACATAAATATGGGCTATTACAATTCAGTTGATCTGTTACCTAGTCTTGTAAACACAAATTAGCACAATCCTGTAAGGTTCTATGTAGGAAATACAGTTTATTTTGCTATGTAATTTGCTTACAAAGTGTGTCTTGTGTAGTGGCTACAGAACTAGTTACTGCTGAACACTGAATGGTCTAAAAACAGTGGTACATTAGAAAAATAGGCCAAGTTATCACTTGGGTTAGTTGAACTTTACATAAAACTAACATCATATTCAATGGAGTGTGTAATAGTTTCTTAGTTAGAGCAACCTAAGATCTCAAAATCTAATAACTCTTATTCCCCTCCCTCCAAGTGTTACAGCTCCCCACAGTCAGCTAACTTTAGGTTATGTTGTCCAATGTAGAGGGAAAAAAAAACCAACGTCTAGGGACTTGGGTTCACGCTGCTAAATTATTTTAAATGAAAATTTTACATTGAAGATGTCTGCACGCATGTATTGTGGGGAGGGGCAGGCTGTCTTGCCTCAGTGTGTCTTATCAAACACACCTGCTCACAGGAATAAGACCACTGTCAAGCGTGTCACTGCAAGTGCTTAATGCAGGCTTTTTGATTTTGATGATGATAACGATGTTCTTCAAATAAAACGGCACTAACACTCAGGAGCTAGTGGGCATACGACTCGATGGATTTATTTTTAACTTTGTGATTTTTTATAGTTATTTTCTCTGGTCTTTAACCTTCCTTTGTTCAGTCTTCCATTTATCTGCTATCTCTCAATAATATCTCTAGTGCCTTAGATTTACATACGGCTTTGAGATATGTAAATCACCTTACTTATAGCAACCCTGGAAGTTTGATAACAGGAAAATTGTCGTCTTACTTTTACAATAAGGAAACCAAGGGCTACAGAAGGCAACTTGCTCATAGCTACATGGTGGGAGAGGGTTGGAGCCAAGATTTGAATCCATTTGACCACTCCTGGCTCAAATTTCTTTCTAATACACTGGGCTGCTTCCTTTGTACAAGGTACTGTCCCAGGTACCACCATGCTAGGTGCTAAAGGGAATATGAAGTAGGGGCCCAAGAGCCTACAATTTTGTAGGGCATACAAAAATATATATGAAAAGTTAAAAAGCAATACACAGAAATGTATGACATAAGCCAAAAAAAAAAAAAGAGAGAGAGAAAAGCTTAAATGTGTTATATTCCACCTTCTCCTAATGTTTCCTAGTCCTGGACTTTTTAGCTACAGAAAGCCAAGTAGAATACAACCATGCCTTCAAAAGAACCTTTTTCTCCTTAGACTCTAACTCAGTAGCTTGCACATGTTGTTGTTTGTTGTTTAGTCATTTCAATGGTGCCCAATTCTTCATGACCTCACTTGGGGCTTTTTGGGCAGAGATACTAGAGTGGTTTGCCATTTCCTTCTCCAGCTCATTTTACAGATAAGAAAACTAAGGCAAACAGGGTTAAGTGGCTTGCCCAGGGTCACACAACTACTAAGGCCAGATTTGCACTCATAAAGAAAGACAAGCCTTCCTGACCCTAGGCCTGGCACTCTATCCGCTCCACCACCTAGCTGCTCCAATTTTGCACATAGTGGGTACTTAATAAATGTCCTTTGTTGTTGTTCTAACTAAATTTCAGGAGTGGTAAAACTGTGATCTCGCCCATCCAAGTCATCCTGTATGATCATCCCTGTGAGCAGGTTGCCAACCTGACCCATCTACTAACTAGCCCACACCACACGTGGTGGAATACATTTAGCAAGGAAAACATTAAACACTACACTGTATGTTTTCTTCTTCCTTCACCCCATATTTCATTTTCTTACCATCACTTGTCTAGAGAGAGGACAAAGGGCCAATAAAAAAGCAAAAATACATATTGATTTCAAATGGATTCGTTTCTACTTCTATGAATGAATTAATATATTTCCACTGCTGAATTTGTTGCTGCTTCATCAACGCCACATTGGCAGTCTTTTCCAATTAAACAAAATCATTTTAAAGTTCAAAAAAACTATTACTACTATTATAAAAATGGACTGATGCTTAAAATGAATTTTCCTAACTTATTGACTGTAAGGATATTCAACTATTACTAATTGCACAACATAAACTAATTGGTGGCCATAACTGCATAATTAAGCAAGAGGCAGCTTTTAAGTTTTCAAAGGAATATTATCATTTTAACTGAGAGAACAGGCATATATCACACCTATTTAAAAGTTGAGGATGGCAAATTATTTGGCCAAAACTAAGTTAGAATCTGTATTTGTTTATTTATGCCACACACTCTGCCTCCTATCAAAAGGACTTGCTCTCTCTGGGCTCATTTCCCCCATCTGTAAGGTAAGGGGGTTGGATCAGATGATTTCTAAGGTCCCTTCCAGCTCCAACATGCTACTATTCTATGCCTTAAGGTGATTACTAAAGAACACACAGTAAAAAAAAAAAATACGTAAACTGAACTATATATATCTCTCTAACAAGTCCAAACACAACAAAAAAGAAAGGCTATTACCTAAGAACTAATGCCAATGGAAAAGAAGAAATTTAGACAGAGAGTAAAATCTCATTTGTTCCCATCTATATCATCCTTGAGATAAAAGGATGGGGTTCACAAATGTGCCTGTGCTTTAACATAATATAATGAACAAAAATGTATAATGAGATCTTTTTTTTCTCCTCAGTGTTGAATTGTGTCTACACCCAGAATATAGAAGTTGTTGTGTTTTTTTTACATATTTGTCAAAAAGTTTTAAAACATCTAAATTACACATTATTAAATTAGTGTTTAAAGTTAAGTCTGTTCTACAGACAGAGTTAACGATGCTGATCCCATGTTAAATGAGCAAACACTTGAGCAAATGACTTAAACCAGTCTGTAAATTTTATCTGAAAATTAGTCAAGAACTCATTCATAATTTTTAATTAAAACAGCTATAATTAACATCAACATTCATTAACATTAGCCCATATCTGCCCTCTGTACACACCATTACAGATGCTTGAATATTATCTGGTCCAGATCTTTTTCTACTTAAATGGCTCCCCTGTAGGCTGCCAGGCAGGACACCATCATTTACCACCACTCTGTCACAATATAAGCTATACCCTAGTCCCATGAAACAATGGGGCACACTCACCTAACAGTTAGAATTCCCAACTATGTGAATTTGCTCAACTACATGTTTGCTCTCCTTTGATCTCTCAGGACTATGAGGGCTAACCTGAGCAAAATTGCTTGGATTTCAGATCCAGTTCCTATTTCTAGCAGCTTGTCAGAAAGCATCTGGAAAAGAGTCACTCACATGACAAAGGAGAGGAGTTTTTCCACTAACCATTAGTTCTACTACCAACCAAACCAGAATAAGTCCAATCTGACAGACAACTTTGACCAAGGAGCACTCAAAGACTATGAAACCATTTTTTAAATAAAGCCTATAACACATCATTTCAGTCTCTCTTGACAAATTTTAAACCTAATAACTCAAGATAAGTGGCCTCACTCAATGTGTTAATCTATGCAAGTCACTGGGTTTAAAGGGTAAGAGGGAACTAAGCACACCATCTAAGTGTTCATTGAACTAGCAGATCAGGCTGTTCCAATTTGCCATGAGCCATCTACAGGGTCACAGGAGTACTAAAGATGCCCTTCTCCTTACTCAAAGAGTCATCTCGATGAGCCCGTGGATCACACTTTGCAGTCACACCAATTCCATCTTGCATAAGTAGCCTCAATCTCAGTGCACACCACTCAGAAAACTGTGCTAATGCAATTCTTTTAACCAGAGAGGCAAGTTAGCATGCCCCAAGGTTTGGCTTAAAATAAAGATGAGTCATGTGACATCCAATAGCCAATCCATCAGGAGATATGAAGCAGCAGGAAAGCAGGTGGGAAAGAAATAATGTGTTCTTTCTTTTACCTTTATTTAGATTTTGGGCAGATTTTGTATTTGTGAGAAAATGCGAAAGTTTACTCTCAAAACTGAAAGGGACTTCCAAAGTCCACTAATCTAATCTCTCCCTGAATATGAATCCAACTTCCCCCCCCATCATTCCTCACAAGAGGTGGGGGTTTGTCTTTTACTAACAGTGTAGGTAGTATTGAAAAGACAAAAATTATTTAGATATAGACTAGGAAAAAATATTAGAATTTCAGATTATTCTTTACCTGCACATTGACCAAGATTTTATTCATGTCCATTACCAATTAATTTATAACTGAATTATGTATGATTACACATAATTTCAATGTATTAAGGGCCTAAGCCAGAAAGAAATGGATTATATTGCTTCAAAAAAAGGGAATAAGGTAACTGACATGTGTTTAAACCTAAATTTATAAATAATTTATTGACAGCCCAGTCTTGTCTTCGTTGGCTTGTTCTTGTTGGTTCTTTTGGCTTCCCAGGAAAGAAAAGTAATAGAAGGAACAACATGACATATTATTCTGCAGAGGTCGCAGGATGTGGCATAACTAAAAGAACAGGGGAAAGCCTCTTTTTGGAAATAAAAATTAATTGAGAAGGAGAGAAGCTGTAGCCTCCACAGTCTAACAGGCCATTCCTGCAAAGACTACTATCCTGTATATTTCATTTGGATAATCAAAGAAGGCATTTTCTAAAGAAAATCTGAGAGATTGCTAGTAATAATCTAATACTGATATTCATGAACTTTAAAATCACGTCAGAATATTCTTAACCTGGAAAACATATACAAGCATTCTCTGAGCTGTGCACATCTGACCTAGTAATGCTGTATACAGGACCCAACTGATCATATGTTGCCTCTCCCTTCTCCTATGCATCCTGAACAACAACTAAGCCATTCTGGCACTTGGTAAATGACATATAAAACTGTATAACTAATATCTCTTCCCTACCACCACCTTTCTTCTCTCTTGGTGGCTATCTTTTCCTGCCCAGAGCAGAATTAAATTATTCCTTGTGCAACTTTTTTCCTTCAGAATACACACCCATTGGTGAACTCCCTTTTCTTTCTCACAACCCCACACCGATAGCTTGCCTTCAGGAAAATCTCTTTCTGTACTCCATTTGTGAACCAAAACACCAACTTAATTATTGCTGATATGCATAAGAATAATGCTAGTGGCACAAGGAAAAAGACACCACTAAGTTTTAAAGGTAAATAAAACAAAATCTAAAACTAAGTTCCATAGATCTCTAAGGCCCTTTAAAGTGCCCCAGAATTAGGAATCCTATAGAAATCTCCTTCTCCCTCCTCTTTCTCTAATTAAACCTGCTAATCCTCAAATTCTATCATTCAATATAAATACTTCCTTATTCATTTCTATTGTTTCCTTGTTTTGTTTAATTATTAATATTCCAAATATTGTATTTATCCATTGCAAACATACAGTTTGCAAATGACTCAAAGGTCAACAGAAGGAAGTATAGTGGAGATACAAGTAGGCTGAAGCATATTAAGAGCTTAAGGAAAAGCAGAAAGGAAATCACCTGGGATATTTATGGCCAGAAAAGGTGGGGCAAATCCTCCAGAGAAACTGAGGGATAACAGGTGGAGAGACCAAGTCTTGAATTTGTATACACAATTTTTTTCAAGAACAGTGGGAAAGGTGGCAGCTAGGTGGTGCAATGAGTAGAGCACCAGCCTTGGAGTCAGGAGGACCTGAGGTCAAATGTGACCTCAGACACTTGACACTTACTAGCTGTGTGACCTTGGGCAAGTCACTTAACCCCAATTGCCTTGCCTTCCCCCCTCCAAAAACAAACAAACAAACAGGAACAATGGGAAAGCCTCCACTGAATTGGGTAGATCTAGGTTCTTTCTTGCCTTCCTTCTGTGATGCATCTCTCATTTCTACTTGTACAGAGTTGTTTGCATCTTATCTTCCCTAGACTGTGAGCTCCTTGAGGTCTGGGACTGTCTTTTGCCTTTCTTTGTATCCCCAGTGCTTAGCTCACTGTCTGGCACATAGTAGGTTCTTAATAAATGCTTGTTGATTGACCTTCTAGTTTGATTTTCAGGAGAATTTGTAAAGGATTTCTGCAAAGACATAGATAAAAATTACCAAGTTTAAAAAAGAACAGATGATTGGTGATTTACACTGGCAGAAGAAATAACTCACCCTGGGGAGAGCATGGACCCACTACAGCACTGAAGAATACTAAAAGTCACATGTGTGGCACATTAAAGTCTGCAAAGTGTTTTGCTCCCAATAACACTGTGAAGCAGGAAGTATAAGAACAAGAAATGGGGATCAGAAAGGTTAAGTGGCCCGCTCATACTCACAGAGCTACTATATGGAAGACTGAGGATTTGAATCCAGGCCTCCTAACTCAATCCAGCACTTGTTCTGCTATATCGCGTTTAGTTTGGGGCATTTTTAACACTTCCCGTGGAAAGAGGTGTTTTCACCTCTCAACTAAGTCCAGTGAATTTGTGGAAAACAGTCAGTCTGGGAGGGCTGCCTGCACTACACTGCTCACAAGGTATTTAGAAGCATTAACAGCAATGAAAGAAACACTGCGCAGCTATTTACATGCAAAGTATAATCTGCTCTGATCAGTCTGGTCAGCATCAGAGATGGGAATGTTCTGCTCCAAGCCGCAATTTTTGCCAGCCTCCAAAGAGTGAAAATTGGAAGATGTCGGCACAAGTGGAGATCTGTGTCCAAATGACCTTTGGCCATGCCACCAAGGTCAAATCAGAGTTTTGGCTTTGGAGTTGATCTGGCAGGCCCAGGCAGATAAAGTTTAAGATAAATGATGACACAGATATGTGTTAAAATCAATTCAAAAAACCAGCTAAACCTATACGTTATAAGCAAGTTAGGAGAGAAATGTCGTAAGACTTTAAGTCAAATGACAATGGAAATTTTTAGTCATTAATATATTATAAAAAATATTTAATAATAGAAGGGGGAACAGAGGATGGGAAGGGAACAAGCATTTATTAAGTACCTACTATGTGCCAGGCACCAAGTGCTTTACAAACATTATCTCAATTGATCTTCACAATAACCCTGAGAGGCAGGTGCTATTATTATTCCCATTTTACAGCTGAGGAAACTGAGGCAAACAGCAGTTAAGTGACTTGCCCAGTGTCATTCAGCTAGGAAGTATCTGAGGTTGGACTTGAACCTGGGTCTTCCACAGCACCATCAGCTGCCTCCACGGATAGAGGTGAACTCGTGGGTGGGTGGGCTGTATCTGTAGACGGGCTGATGGGATGCCTACAACAGCTGCCCTTTGATGGACGGGCATGCCATCCCTGAAAGAAGAGAGCAACAGATGCAATGCTGCTCGGGGTCAATAAATGTGGCGTCCCATCGTAGGGCAGTGGGGAAAGTGCTAGGGGTGAATACCTGCTTCACCACATGGGATCTCCAATAACGGGGCGTTCACCATCTCAGTGGTGCAGTGCATCCTTCTTTGGACAGTTGTGCTTTTCCTCATACTGAGCTGAAATCAGCTTAGTAGTAACAGCTGCTCTTCACATAGCACTTTCCAGTAGATAAAGTAACTTATAATCCATTAATTCATTTGGTCCTTAGAACAGCTTGTGTCATAGGCAGGGAGATTCGAACTGGGAGTCAATAAAACGACTGGCTTTTGTCTGAGTCCTTGTACTCTTCTGTACTCCATTCACGGGATGTACCCATTTATTCAGAATGAATAAATGTAATTAAAATCTTCAAAAAATGATTTAAATGAAGTTCAGAGAAGTTAATCCATTTAACCATAATGGCATAGCTAGGGTTCAAAGTCAGGTCCTCTGAGTCCAAGCTTGGGGCACATTCATTCATTTAAGCATTTATAAAGCATTTACTATGTGTCAGGACCTGTGCTAGGTCTGGGAACACAGACACAAAAGTAAATCAGTCTCTACGTACATGTTACTTACATTCAATTGGTAAGAAACACAACACAGATAAATAAATATGAACCATATACTATATGAAGCAAATACCAAATGATTTGGAAAAGGCAGGGTACTCGCACGTGGGGCATCAGGAGAGGCCTCATGCATGATACCGGCCTGGAGCTAAGCCTGGTAGCAAGCTGGTTATTATTCTAGAAGACCATGGTGAAGAAGCACATTCCATGAATGGGCTGACAGGATGTCCTGCACAGAAGGCATCATAGTGATGCGTGATGAGATGACTTATAGTAATGGGGAACACAAGTAGGTCAATTTGAGTGGAGCATAGACGGTGTGAAAAGGAATAGTGTGTATTAAGCTAGAGTGAGGCTGTAAAGGACTTTAAATGACATATGGGGGGCAAGGGGGAGTAGTTTAGCCTGCCAGAGCTTCTCGAAGGCTTCATCATCTTGGTATCCTTCATCGTGCTTAGCACAGGGCCTTACACACAGCTGGTGCTAAATGCCAGGCTGGTCTTCCTAAAGGATTGCACTGTGAAGTATCTCAGCTCAAAGCATCTTCTGACTGACATGAACTTCATCCACATTTCTCCAGCTCTGCCAGAGGAAGCAAGTCATCACCAATAAAGTACCCTTACTGAGAAATGAAAATGATTGCTCTGCTGACTGCTAGGACCTTCCAGAGAAGAGGTCCATTCTTATCAGAGATGTACATTTATTCCTCCAAAACTTGTGCCATTTTGAAAACTTTCCAGAGGCAGGAACAACATATTTTCTATTTGAGTGACCTCTAAAGGCATATCAACCAGGAGTTTATCATTGTTGATGGCAGAAGCTTCTTTCAGACTAGCCTAAATCTTAACTTTCTCAGAGGACTGATGAAGCTGGTCCTCTGGGGTTATTTGCGTCATCATGAAATGGCTTCCCATATAGCCTCGCTTCTAAAAACCAGATAAAAATCTGAGTTTATTATTCTTATTAGAATTACTAATTATTATCACTACTTATCATTACTTCTCTGCCTCATTAGAATGACAGAACCATTCATAACATGGTAAAGCTGGAAGGAACCTTAGAGTTAACTTTGCCTAGCCTCATTATATACTTCACATATAGAGAAACTGAGGCAAAGAGGAGGTAAGTGATTTGATCACGGTTACAAAGTTCTTTAGCAGCAGAGCTGAGGCTAGAATTCAGGTCTCCTGAATGCCTTTCTATGGTTTCTTGGCGGTGCCATTAATGAGTTTGTAGGGGAACACTTTCAATTTTTAAATGGACCTAGAAGCATACCTTTTCCAACACTGAAATGCATATTATGATAACTAGCATTTATACTGTGTTTTGCAGGATTGCAAAGCACATAACACAGGTTGGCTCATTTGATCCTCTCAACAACTCTGTGAGCTAAGTTTGATTATTGTCCCCATCTTACAGATGAGGAAACAAACTGAGAGAAGTAAGTGTCTTGCTGAAGGTTACCCAGCTAGTGTCCAAGGCAGAATCTGAACCCAGACCTTCCTGTCACAAGGCCAGCACTCTATCCACTGTGCCACTGAGCTATCTAGTAGAAAGAATACTGGATTCAGAGTCAAAGAACCTTCTTCTGAATGGAATTTCTGCTACTTCCTACCTCTGTGAGCTCGCAACCTGTGATTGGCAACCACGGCCTCTCTGGGCCTGCTCTCCTGAGCTATTGAACCAAACGAAAAGGCAGAACTGGATGATCTCTAAGGTCTTTCCCAGCTCAGCACCAAGGGTATGATGGGGTTCACAGCAGGAATTAGGAGGGACATGTGGCTACCTCCAAAATCAAGGGCCCTTGGGATGGCCCCTTTGGCCTTCTCAGCCTGGAAGGTCTTTCCAACCCCGAAGTTCCCTTCTCTCAGGACCTCTATTTCAAGGAAGGGCCCAAGCTAGCCCTTTTCACTCCTTTTTGCTTCAGACTCTCTGGAGTTCACTACCAGGGTCCGCTGTGAGTAAATTCTCCTTCTCCCCTCCACCTTTCACCTCTCTTTTTGGTGTTATCTTCCCCCATTAGAACATAAGCTCCTGGAGGGCAGGCACTATCTTCCTTTTTTCCTGTATTTGTATTGTCTGCATTTAGCACAGTGCCCAGCACACAGTAATCACTTAAGAAATGCTTCTTAACTTGACTTGAAAGTGTTTTAACTTGTTTCAAATTCTTAGATGAATGTGAAAAATTTGTTGTTTTTTTAATTTTTTTTTATTTTAAAGCTTTCTTCCAGGCTATCTAAGCATCTATTTTAGTTTATATTTTTTATGAAATTTACTAAGTTGCAAAATTAAATGCACAGCCTCTATTACAAAAGAGCAAAAAAGGAAGGCAAAGAAGGTAATTAGAGTAGCACTACTATATGCTAGGCACTGTGCCAAATACTTTACAAATATCTCATTTAATCCTCGCAACAACCATGACCCCTATTTTATAGCTGAAGGAACTCAGTCTAAGTGACTTGCCCAGGGTCATATGGCTGATGTCTGAGATAGGCAAAAGAAAAATATTCCACATGTGTCTAGAATAACATTTAACTTCCCAGTCTTTAGATGTGAAAATGCATCTCTGTCAAACATCACAAAAAAATTTCTTTATTGAAAATGCTGAACTTGCATTCCCCTATGAAATGAAGTCTTATAAATTTTAATAAACTCTAACAGAAATATGCTTGTAATATTTTAAAATCATAATCATTAAACAGAGTCTTTAACCAGACTAATTTTTATTATAGCAGTTGATTCTCAACATTAGGCTATAAATTTCCATGGAAACACTTACAAAAAAGGTGTAGATTCCCAACATTTGGAGAAAGCCATGGAGAAAAGGGAGAATGCAGTAAGTACTCCCTCTGCTGGCCCTGTTCAGTCATTTTACACACACGAGGGAAAATGATGGAACAGGTTACAAGGAAAACAAATGAAAAATTTAGCTGACTTTGAACATATGCGTCACGACAGAACTTTTTTCTATCAAGGACATTTGGAAAAAGTGGAGAAACACTGTCCCAGATCTGAATTCCAGAATCAAATGGGAAACCTTGACTTCATTGCTTTTATCCTATCAATACATGTGTATGTGTACATTTTTTCCCCTTATCAAGCATAAAAAAGCTCAAGTTACAATGAGATGTTGAATTGGACATTTCAGCAGCACAAACTTTTAACAAGGAGAGCTGGGTTCAAGATTCTCTGTTCCCCCGGGGGCCACTATGCTCAAGAACAAAGGAAGATGTTTGGCATTAAGAGCAGATAACAAACAGCACTCACAGCTGCTTCTCTCTCCTATGACTTAGGTATTAGTTTGATCTCAAAACACTCCATGCCTACTGCTGCTGCTAAAGCTGTTTTGGCTGTCTTAAATAAAGGGAGCCCAAATAATTCTCCCATTCCTGAGAAAATCCCCAGGGCCTCCAGGCCTCTGGGCTGGAATCCATGGGCTAGAGTATTGGGTTGATTGCTTTGCTTATCTTGAAAAGCAGTATGGCATACTAGTAAGTGTGCTGCCTGCAGTCAGGGGTGTGGGGTTTGAATACAGCTCTGGCACTTACTAACCCCATGACCCTGGCCAAATTACTTAGCCTCTCCAAGACTCAGTTTCTTCATCTGTAAACATGGGGATAATAACTTACAGCAACCGCCTCAGAGGGCTGTTGCAGTGAAAGGGCTTTGCAAACCTGTAGTGTTATAGCAACGTGAGCTGTCATTTTTCAGACAGCAACATTCTGATCCTCAGAAATAACGAAGCTGTATTTTAGAAATTATTTTCCTCATTGACAGATGAGGAAAAATCAAGCTTGTGGTAAGCACAACATTTGGAAGTTTCCCTCTGACTTCCTACCTAAGAAGCTTAGAAGGTTAAATGCCATGGCTTTGATGGGGTCCTTCCTTCCTTTATTTCAACATCTTCCTGTTACCTTTAAAGAGGCAGGAAAACAAGGGCAGATTGTTCAGAATGAGCTGAGTGTAGAGGAATGCAGTAAGCAGTCTGAGGCCCTTACACACTAAGTCTTCTCCAAAAGCTTGGATCAAAAGGAGGCAACGTAGTACAGTGGAAAGAGTACTGACTCTGGAGACAGAGGTCCTGGGTTCAAATCCTATCTCTGATGCTTATTATGTGTGTAATCTTGGGCAAGTCACATTTCCCTTGGGACCTCAATTTCTTCATCTGTAAAAAAGGGGTGGGGGTGGATGGGGTGGATGGTCTAAGCAGCCTTTGAGCATCCCTTCTGGCTTGAGGTCTATGAGCCTTTAGACCCAACAGTGTGACCCTGGTCACATGACTTCTCAGAACCTCAGTTTTCTCATTTATAAAATGTGAATAATCTTTGTCCTTCTTACATATCAGGGTCATTCTGAGACAAGTGCTTTATGAACTATAAGGATTATTGTTTTTGCTAAATATTTAAGAAATGCAGTGGACTTGCTGATATTAAACACTGAGAAATCTAGCCTTAGAGTTATTGGTATGCCTACCGCCATAGAAACCCCAAAATCTAACGTTCAAAGTCAGTGTGTACATTAATGTCATCTCAAGTGTGGTCATTTTCTAGTCCAGATTTAGGAGCATTTCATACTGGCTTTGAATTTGGATGATACACACACACACACACACACACACACACACACACACACACACACATCACAGGATCAGCATTCAGAGCTGGGAGGGACATTAGAGGTCCCTAAGTAGTCTAACCCTTTCACTTGACCACTGTGGAAACTTGGGCCCAGAATGGGGAAATAATTACTACGAGGTTAGTTAAGTAGAAGAGCTGAGACTTGAAGCCAGTCTTCTCACTCCAAAATGCTCTTTCCACTGCACTGAGATGAAATGTTATATGCTGAGAGTGTTCCCCGTAAAGCCTGTAGGCTCAATGCTGCTCAGTGACTTGGACTGTCTTTCCCCTTTCAATGGATGCTCCCCACCTTTGCTCCTATCCCTCCTCCTGACTGCTGGCTAGAATGCTCAGGATAGCTGGCTAGATCAGCTGTAGTGTCTAAGGAATAGCCTTTCTCTATGAACGCTAAACATCCCATTTAGGAATCAAACCTACAATAACATTCTGACTTAAAAAGTGATCCTCCAGGATCCTGGGAAATGATTCCATACTGGTTAAAGAACTAGCTTAGAGACAAGAAACAAACTATGGGGATAAATGGGTGGAAAACTAAACTGTGGGGTTCCTTTTCCCAAACAGGATCAGTGTTAATATCAGTCTTATTTCACATTTCTGAAAATTAAGTAGAAGATAGAGAGCACAGTGGAACTTTTCTTCCAAGGGGAAGATGGGGGATGTGTCAAGGACCAAGTGATTAGAAAAGAAACAGAAAACCGGATCGTGAAACCCAGTATGCCACTTGGGAAGGCAAAAGATGGAAATGTGGTACCAACAGAGCTGCAGACTAAACTGAGAAGTGACGAAATGATTATGTCTAACATCCTATCTAACAAGACAATTTTTTAAAAATAATATGGTGAACCAGAGCTGAACTCATCGGCTTTCCTCAGAAATGTGCCTCTCCTCTTACCTTCTCTATTTCTCTTAAGGACAGGCATTACCATCCCACCAACCACCCTACCTGTGACCTCAGAGATCTCTTTGACTTCTCCCATGCCTGCATGAACAATCAGTCATTAGGTCCTGTTGATTCTACCCCCCCCCCACAATGTTATTACATCCATTTTCCCTTCCTCCTCTTTACTCACACCTCCACTACTCTAATTCAGCTGCTCAACATCTCTTATTTTAACAACCTCCTAACTGGTCTGCCTGCCTCTAGACTTTCTCTTCTCAAATTCCTCCTCCATATGCTGCCAAATTAATCTAACACATTTCTCAGATCACAACACTACCCTGTCCAAACTCTTCAAAAACCTCTCCCTGCCCATCAAAAAGGGCCAAATATCACAGATTAACATTGAAGGCCCTCTATAATCAAGCAACACTTTCAATCAATCATTCAGCATTTATTAAGCACCTACTATGTGCCAGACATTGTACAAAGTGCCAGAGATACAAAAAGAGGCAAAAGACAGTACCTGCCTTCAAGGAGATCACAATCCAACTATCCTTCTAGTCTTCCCTCACACTGCTCCCTTCTTATGTAATCTCCTCTGTCTCAGACTCTCCTGCTTCTGCACCTGTGGTGATGCCAGATCTCACTTGCAACTCCCCAGCACCTCTGGTCTGCTGAAATCCCTAGGCTAAGAGATAGAAAGTAACTTTCTCAAGTTCATACAGCCAATTATTGGCAGCTGTGATGCATGCCCAGGTTATTTGGCTCCAAGTACAATGCTATTTACAGTTGGGGTTCACTTTACCCCAACAATGGGCTTTTTAACAAGTATGCACATTTTTCCAGCAACGGTAGAATGAATAATGAGATTTCCTGCATCTACTAAAGCTGAGTGAGTATTCGATGCACTTTAAGAATCCATGACTTCATTAACACGAGTCTTACACCACACTGGAGAAGCTGGTTGTTATGAGTTGCTATGGCTGAGCCAGCCCTCTGGGGATGAGCCTCTGCACACTTGACTGGGCTGGCACTTGGGCACAACAGGGTCCCAGTCAAAGCCCTTCCATCTCAGGGGGGAGGGGACCTGATAGGACCTGCACTCTTTCTGGCACAGAGGGCCCATGCTCATCCCCATGGCATGAACCAACATCTGAGAAGTATTTTATTGAAGAGATTTGACACAACCATCAAAATCACACCACTACACCATGCTGTTAGCTTTGAATACAAGAATATTTACATCTGAAGGCAGGGACTGTGTTTTATTCATCTTTGAACCTGGAACAAGGCCTTGTATGCTGAAAAGACCTAAACAATGGCAATCACAGAATCTTACAGTCCATCTTGTCCCATCTTTGCCTGAACAAGCTGGGGATTCAAAAGGAGGCAAAAGACAGTCCCTGCCCTCAAGGAGCTCACAATCTAACTATCCTTTTAGACTTATCTCCCATTACTCCCTTCTTATATAATCTCCTCCATCTCAGATTTCCTTACCTCTGCACCTATAGTGATGCCAGATCCCACTTGCAATTCCCCATAAGCCTCTACAACATCCCTTACATGCCTTTGTCTGAAGACCTCCAGTGGAAGGAACCCGAGACCTTCTGAGACATCCACCATACTCATGGCTCTAAGTGTCAGGAAGATTTTTTTTTCTGACATCAAACCTGAATTTGCATCTATGCACCTACTACCTGCTTCTGGTTTTGCTCTCCTGAGCCAAGCAGGACAAATGCATTCCCTCTTCTTCATGACAGTCTTCCAGATACATGAAGACAATTCTCATGTTCACCCTTCTCTTTTCTAGGCTAACTATCCTCAGTTACACCAGCCAGTCCTTACATGGCATAGATTTAAGAGCCTTCATCATCAGCGTTACCCCTGCTCTGAATACTTTCCAACTTATCATTATCTTTCCCAAAATAGAGGAAGGGGCAGAGGGGAGGAAGATCTGATCACAGTACTTCATAAATGGCAGGCTGACCAATTCCTTAGTCTTAGACACTAACATAGCCCGTTACAGCATTAGCCTTCCTGGCTGCCCTATCACACTGATGACTCATGTTGATCTTGCAGTCTACTAAGACATTGAGAACCTTTTCCATGAACTGATGTCTAGCCATGCCTCCCCCATCTTATGCAAGTAAAATTATTTTTTTTGAAGCTAGGTAGCATGGTGGATAGAATGCTGGACCTGGAATGAGGAAGACCTGAGTTGAAATCCTGTCTCAGACATTAATTTAGTTGTGTGACCCTGTACAAATTACTTAGCCTCACTCAGCCTTAGTTTCCTCATCTGTAAAATAGAGATGTTAACAGCATCAACATCATAAGGCTGTAGTGTGGATCAAAGCAGATAACACATATAAAGTGCTTTGAGAACTTTAAAGCACTCTAAAAGTGTTAGCTTTTATTATTTGTATACTTCTCTTCCTCTTCAATTGCGTCTTAGCAGTTTGGGCTCAATGTTCTGTCCTGTCCAGATCTTTTTTAGTCATTACTGTTATTCAGTATGGTGGCTAGCCCTTCCAGCTTTGTGTCATCTTGAAATCTGATAAGCATGCCATCCAGGCCTTTATCCCAATTATTGTTAAAAACGTCAAATAGCACAGGGCCATCCACAGATTCCTAGAGCACACAGCTAAAGACTCTTGCCCAGGTCAGCACTGCTCTTTGGTCCAGTCTCTCAACCAGTTTCAAACCTATCCAGGTGGATTACCATCTGGCCCATATCTCCCAGTTTGTACCCAAGAACTGCTTAAGGAACCTAAGTAAAACAGTCACAACATTTCCCTGATCTCCTGAAGCCTAGTAACTCTGTCAACAAATTAAATGAAATTAGTCTGGCAGGACTTACTGACAAAGCTATGCTGGTTCTTTGTGGTCACTGACTCCTTTTCTAGATATTCACCACCTAACCCTTTGGTATTGCACTCTATCTGCCTGGAATACAAGTTAAGCTCACTGGCCTAGAGTCTGCAAGGACCCCCTTTGTTGGATACGTCCCTTCCCCAGTCTGGGCTTCAGATGCCCTTCTAGAAAATGAAGAGGCAAGACTAGATGATCAGTTCAGGTCCCTTTCAGTGCAACGGTTCTCTGGGAATGTGATGAATGAGCACACACAAAAAGAATTCATGTATATATGTCAAACTTAAACTAAATCCCAGAGCAGAAGTAGGGAATCCAGACATCAGCAGGGCAGCATATTCCCTCATTAGACAAAGTCAGATCTCATGTATTTGTCACAAGTGTCAATACAAAAAAGTCTCTTGTATAACCTGTGACTGCCAAATGAATACACAGGTAATGACAGGGCAGAGCATAATCCACAACCACCTGGTAGTCAGATATACGTGACTAGAACAGATAACATGCTCCCTAACATTCACATTTCCCATCCTTAGATTCTGTATGAGCCATTCCCCACCCCTTAAAATTGGGTCACTGTTTAGACTCAGCCTTGAGCAGTGAAATGAAATTTCCTAAGTTCCTATTACTTCCTGACAAAAGTTTCTAAGAGCAGGTCTTCTATATCTATCTATGCACTCTCAGCAAGCTAGAAGGACTGTTGGCCAAGGGATCAACGGACCTGTCCTCAAAGCTATAGCAGCTTGGTAGGAGGCACCAGGGTTTGTATTTCCTAAGCACTGTTCTCAAAAAGTTCAGGGTGTTCTCTATGCCACAAGAAGGCACTGGAGAAGGAATTCAATGGAGAGAGGCCAGAAACAATTATTTAAAATGCAACACCAAAAATACATCAGAATTAGGTATTTTTTTAAAAAGAATCAATAAAACTTTTTAAAATATACAGAAGCAAACAAAAAAGTTCAGAAGGGGCACAGCATAATATTGCCACTACTTTGTAATATACGCATTTTAAAAAAAACTGTACGTAATTGAAGTTTGAAGTTTCTTAAATAATTCTTCATTTAGTTCTTCTTTATATATTGAAACAGTGGTATTTGTTGATGATTATTAGGTTCCTGATCTAAAAGGAATCTTTAAATATATCACCTATTTGCCTTAACCTACAAAGGCAATTTACTTAAGTTTGAAAAGAAACTGTGGCCCGACATTCATAAGAACAGCTCAATTTTGAAAGATGCCTTAAAAACACTTAGCCTGTGCTTGAGGCTAAATTAAAGCCCCAACACTCTAATGCCTGTCACCTGCTCACAAGTCTCATGGAAGCGTCTTTCCTTTCAATTCAGTAAATATGTCCAGAGTGCCCACTGAGAGTAGGGGCCTGTGCCTGGTGGGTTACCAAGTTTACATAAAATATGATGCCAGCCTATGAGAAGAATACACAGATAACAATATCGATCACACCTGATATTATATAAATGGATCTGAGCAATATAAACAACAAATACACACTTGGTACAATGAACATAGTAGGTCTTTCACAAACGTTCCTTAAACTGAACCGAACCCTTATTCACCAGCTCCTCCTATCCAAGCACAAAAGATCTTGGAGCTTCTGAAATAGGGTGATTCCACCCCCAATGGAAACAAGGGAAAGAAGATTTGGAGTGCAAATCCTGGGTGACCTTGTGGGGATCACTTCAGTTTCCTCATCTGTCAAACAAGGGGGTTGGGATCCATACCTGTTAAGTCATCTTCTATTTCTCCACCTACGATCCCATGATAAGGACAGTATGATAAATGGACACCTCAGTGAAGCAATGGGAGAGTCACAGAATGAAAGGATGCCAGAGCCAGAAAGAACTTTAAAGACCATCTAGGCCAACTTGCTCAGTAAAGAAAGCAGGGAGGGGAAGGGAAACGACTGCCCAGGGTCTCCCAGTGAATACAGGAAGCAGGACTCCTTCAGCTACTCCATAGTTCCTCCAACCATGCAGCCTTCTCTAAATGTAGCCTTTCATTTGACAAGACCCCAAGGAGGCCTGGGCTCACCACTGAAGCAACAAGTGCCTCTTCGCCCTTGGACTGGCCAAATGGGTTACATGTAAAGTCATCATATTAAAGGCATCAGGTAAAGAAGAGAGGGAAGTGCCTTGATTCAGCAGAACATTATATATTTGACGGTCTAAATGTCTCCTTGTGTTATCCAAAAAGCAAGAAAAGATGTGAAATCCTGGTGAAACATGGCAGAAGGGTGTGGAAGGTTTTTCTGGACCTCTTCCAAGACTGTAATTCTAAAACAATTGTACCTCGAATTAATAAAACAGATATTCTCCGCAGGTCTCAAAACACTTCCCACTTTATCTACTAAGACCTCTAATACTCACCATTTTCCTTTTTCTTCCTTCAGGTTCAATGTTCATTTCCTTATATTTTCCAACAGCAAGTTCTAATTTCTTCTTGAGATCAATAGCATGTTTCAAACGTTCATCATGAATCCCTGCTCGAGTAAACAGCTGCAAGTCAAGAAATGACAATTACTGTGGTTTTAAATCGGCACTTGGATAAATCATCTCAAAATGTACTTGCTGCTTCTTTTTGTAGCTTCTTACTTATTGTATATTTTTCTTTTCTAGTCTACATTTTTCTGTCATCTGCTTTGCCACAAAGAAAAGTCCTGATAGAAATTGTCATAGATGGCAGCTTTAGGACTGCACAAGCTTCCATCGGTTTTTTTTCTGTCCCAGTAGGTGTTCAAGGATAAGTAAAAAGGAATAATATTTCATTTATGTAGTGAATTAAGGTTTATAAAGCCCTTCCTCCAATGACCCTGTAAAGTAAGCAGAACAAGTTTTAATACCCCCATTTTACAGACACTGGAAACTGAGGCTCTGAAAGGTTTGGTGACTTGCCCACAGTCACAGAGTGAGTGAGGCAGAATTCAAACTTGGGTCTTTCGACTTCAAGGCCAGTGCTCTGATCATTGAGCCATATTTTCTTATAACACTCATTCCAGGTTTCCATATCATCCTTCAAGTTTCATCATGTTTTCCATTTAGTAATTGTATAGCTTCATCTGAATCTCAAAAAATCTTTGTCATTGCCAGTGTTCAGACTTGCCCTAAGGCCATGGCTATGTAGCAACTGACAATCCGTGATGCTGTTTGATGAAGGTTTTAAGATTTTATGTCAACCAAGGCTCAAAGTAATTTAAAATACAAAGCTCGAGGGTAACATACCAGGATGTGGTGTCAGCCAGCCCTTAAAGCCAGTCGGTAAACATTTAAGAGCTTTACTCTGTGCCAGGCACTGTGCTAAGCATTATCCCTACCTGAATCCATGACTGAACAGAGGGCAGGAACTTGTTTTTAATGAGCTTAAGGCCATCCATGGCACTGTTGACCACAGCCCTGTTATCTTCATTCTCGTGTACTCGCAAATCTGCCAAAAACAAAACACAGCCAGAGCAGTAAGCAGGAGCACCTGGTTGGCTCTTTAAAATCCTGAAATGAAAGATGTCTGGATGCATGATTATTTGCACTAGAGGTAGTTATGGGAGTCAGTTTTACTGAGAGTAAGGCTGGCTCACCTGAGAGGTACTAGGGAACTCAGAATTAAGCTGGAACTCTCCTGAAGTCCTTTGATAAACAAAACACACTGGAACTCCATGGTTCCAGGCATTTCTCCATGTAAGTTAGAGCACAAAGATGGATGTGCACAAAGGTCAGTTCCCAAAGTAAAACTCCTGGTCATTTTAGTCATAACTCCCTAGGAACAGCAAAAAGCTGGGTTGATCTTTGAAAAATCCTCTCCACACACTATTCATTTGTTTGTTTGTTTGTTCATCTGTTTTCTCAGGGGGGAAGGCAGGGCAATTGGGGTTAAGTGACTTGCCCAAAGTCACATAGCTAGTAAGTGTGTCAAGTGTTTGAGGCCGGATTTAAACTCAGGTCCTCCTAATTCCAAGGCCGGTGCTCTACTTACTGTGCCACCTAGCTGCCCCTCACACACCATTCATTTGAACAGTTGTTTTGCTCATGACTGTTGTGGTTTAATTTACAGAAATGAATAATGCTGACCAAGACAAACTCCAGTTTATCTAGAATCCCAACAAGCAGAAAGAGGCTCCATAAATGGAAACTTTTCTTTGAGGCTAAACAATGCTTACTAATTGATACTCACAATGATGATTGCTAGGCACTACAAGATCCTTGTCAAAGAAAGAAATTTACGCTCGGTACAATTTTAAGGTAAAGTGAATTTCGGGGTTTTCCAATTCTTTGATAACTGCGCTCTGCTATTTACCAGCTGTGTGACATTGGAGGAATCATTTGCTTTCCTGGGGCCTCAGTCCCTTCCTCTGAAAATTAGAGGCCCAAAAGAACTGGAAACAAAATGAGTGTCCAGAACAGGTGAGATCTTGGTTCAAATCCCACTTCTGAAATTTACTACCTGTGTGACTCTGGGCCTCAGTTTCCTCTTCTGTGAAATACAGGGGTTGGACTTAATGGCCTGAGGTCCCTTCCAGTTCCAGATCTAGGATCCTAGGAAACTGCAGCATATGACTATAATGGATGATTTTGCAGAAGAAACAAAAACTCTCAGGAATTCAGAGAAACATGGGAAGACTTGCATGAACCGATGCAGAGTGAAATAAGAACAAGCCTTCCAGGGAGGATCTTTAATGGCAGATTTCTGGGCATTGTACCACCTGAGCTGGGGGGAGATTTAAAGTAAAGATGCTTTCCACCTTCCATGCATCCATGAAAGTTCCTCCTCTCTTTGGGGCTTATCAGAACAGATAGACCTTGAACTCTCTCTTTGGCCTTGCTGTTCCAGGAGGTCAAAGGCTTTGTAAATGTTTTCTGGATAACTATGCAGTCTTATTGCGAGACAAGTATGAGATTAGGAATTATCCCAACTTGGTAGATAGGAAGAACTTAACTGATGGAGTGACTTGTTCAAGGTGATACAGGTCATTAAAAGGCCCTGCCTGCAGTGAACCCAGATACCTTGGCTTCTAGGCCAGGGCCCTTTCTCTCACTCTGCGGGACATCACCGTGATTGTGCAGTACAGGGATGGCTGGGAGGGTTTCCTCTTTACCTGTGTTTGCCATTGTCCCTCATGCCACACAACACTGGCAGAGGCTAAGTATGGTGGCTCTGCTTTCAGTAGTGCCGACGTGTTACTAAGACTCCAGAGAGCATGATGAAATATTAGGCAGAGTGAGTCCTTACACCCTCTGTAGTACGGTAGGTGCATGACAAGAGAACAACTGATATGGCTGACAAGCAGTCCAGAACACAAATAAAAAGTTTAAAGGAAAATTTGATTACATCCTACAAATCTTACCCACAACATAAATATTAAAGGGAGGTAGGTCTTCAATACCAAACGCCCTGAAGCCTGACTTTGATTCATGGTTAGCAAAAAATGTAAAGGAGATAATAGGAAACCAGAGGACAGAAACTCAAGGAGAAGCCTGGGCTAGCAAGCTTAAAGCCACTGTGAGATAGGAATATTCATTTTCAAGAAAGATCATACTATTCTAGACCAAAAAAATTTGTTTAATTAGAAAATTCTCAAGTGGTCTCTCCAATAAAGAGCTAGACTTCAAAGTATAATAAATGACTCATGGAATGGTAGAAAGAAGACTAAACTTGAAATTAGGAAACCCTGTTTCTCCCTCCAACACTAACCTAGCCACAGGATCACAGGCAAATCATTTAGCCTCCCTGAGCTTTATTTCAATAAAATTATCAATTAACATTTATCAAGTGCGTACTATGTGCAAGGCATTATGCTAGAACTTCAGGAGACAAAGTAAAAATCAACAGCTGCAGCCTTCTGACTCTTAATTTCTTCTAAGACGATAAAACATAGACACAGAGAAGGAAACACAAAGTGATCCGAGGGGGAGGAGAACACTAACAAGTGGGGGGGAAGGAGGGGCTTGAGGAGGGTTCATGGACAAGATGGTTGCTGAGTTTCACTTTGCAGGTAGGTAAGGACTGTGAGAGGCAGAGATGGGGGGGGGCATTTCAGCATGGGGGACAGCTTGTACAAATAACAGCAAGGCAGGGATGCAATGCCAAATCTGTGGAAAAGCTAACAATAGTCCAGTTTGGCTGCGATGTCAAGTATCACAGAAGGAATAATGAATATTCACACTAGTTACTTTGCAAGGCTGTTGTGAGGAAAGCGCACTATACGCCATAAAGGTACAGAAATGAGGGTTATTTTTACCTGCAGGGATTTCCAAGTTCAGAGAGTATTTATGTGAGCCAAGACCATGGCTTCTTATAAAGTCTTCCCCATCCCCAACACCATCATCATCATCATCGTCGTAGTCATCATCGTCATCGTCATCATCATTGTAGTCATCATCATCGTCATCGTCATCATCATCATCATCATCAGAATCATCTTCTTCTGCACATTCCCTGTGATCCACCTCCTTTGGCTCTGGAGGTCTCGACCTCATTGGCCAGTCTCTGTTTCCACCCTCTTTCAGGCAGAGAGATGGAGGAAGTAAGTCTTTGCTGCAACAAGGCTGCTCCTGGTCATCAGGCCTCAAATCAGATGCTGGGCACATGATTGCGCCATTTAAGACTGCTGCCGAGGTTTCTCTGTCTGCCTGAGGAGCCCCAGCTGCCTCCACTCCTACCTCCACATCTCTCATGGTAAAATCAAAGGGCATTAATAGTCTGAAGCAATTCTCCATCTCTGTTAGGCACATTTCAATTTCTTCAGACATTTCTGCCAAAAGAAAGGGGAGATATTTTAGTGCTGCTGGATGGATTAGTAAACACCAAAATCTCAAAAGCAAATCCATACATACAGCCTCAGCCTCCTCCCATAAGGGGGAGACAGCAAACTCTCCTATATCTGCCAAATAATGCTCCTATATCTGCCAGAGGAGAGGTTTACTTTTCAGCATCAAATAAGATGGGCTGTGATGGGCTGTAAAAGTGTTCTATGTTCACAATCATATTCACATATTCCCTTCTCTGTCTCTGTCTCTCTTCATCTCCCTTACACACACACACCTCCTCTGTGTATTCTACTCAAACCCTCAGTGTGTTTATCAATGATGGCTTTTTAATTGCTTAATAAACCATAAAGAACAACAGATGGATCTGCAAGGTTATTCTCAGAGACGACACTGGGTAATGATGCTGCAGTTCCTAAAATGTATGTTGTTCTGGCAGGCCATTGGTCGATCTATGAATACCAAGTGAGATGTTACTGTAGAAATAGCTTTGGTAAAGTTCGCTGTCGGCTTAGAATTATTAAGGGACACGGAATTCCCAATCCCAAGCCAACTTTTTACTTACCTGAGAAAAGAATAAAGGTCTCATGAATTATTCAACACTCTCATCTGCTCTGTTACTAGTTCTCCTTCTTGCCACTTTTCTTTCTGTAATTGGCCAGTTACTCCAAGTGAAGAAATTGCTCCCTGGGAGGGAGGGATGCTCTCTAATGCTTTGGGGTTATTAGAACTCTTATCTAGTATAGTAGTTTCTAATTGGCTAAATGATGCCTTGGTCACTGTTTCTCAAAGTGGGGTCTCTGGTAATTTTGAGACAATCAAAATGCAAGGGCAGATCATACAATGATCTAGGTGAGGATCTCAAAGGGCAAAATAGCTTTATTTAGAAAACTCATCAAACAAAGCCATGGTCAACTCAAGTAAAATGCTATCTCCAGATCTTAATTCTGAACCCAAGTCAAAAAAGGAAGGGGACAGTATAAAAAGAATCACAGAATCTCAGAATTACAAAGGTCTTTAGGGGGCATCTAAGTCCAAACACTACATGAGTAGGTATCCCCTCTAGAAACTCTCCAAATGAGTCATCATTCAGCCTTCACTTGGAGGCCCCTAATGACACAGAATTCACAATCTCCTAAGGCAGATCACTCCACTTTTGGACAATTCTAATAATTAGAAAGTTTGTTAGACTGAACCTAAATCTGCCACTCTGTCTTTTGAAATAAAGCATAACAAGTCTAGTCCTCATTCAAGTACCTAATAAGAGTTAACAGTTAACTTCCTACATTCAAGTTTTCTCTTCCCCAGTTCCTTCATCCCCAATTCTTCCAACTTTTCCCCTCATCTCATGATCTCCAGTCCCTTCACCATCTTGGTCATCTTCCTCCAAACACAAGAATCCAGGTGTGGTCTGATTCTACGCATTACAGAAAACTTTCTTAAAGGAGATGACTGTGATAATCTCAGTCTTGTTCCCTTTCCCTCTTCTCCTCCAGACTCCATTCTCCAACCTCTCTAGATATCCTCCTGACAGTTTAGCATGAAATATAAACTCTTTACTGGCCAAAAATAAAGCAAACCAAAGGATAGCGACCTAGAAGAAATTCTTTGGCAAATAAGACTAGATAAGACTCAGAAATTCTGGCCATTGGTGATCCAAAGACCACGATCCAAGGAGCTTAAAAGGGTCTAACTACCTCCTAGATCAGGGCTTCTTAACCTTGGGACCACAGCCCCATTCACCCCCATCCCACCCCAGGGTCCATGGATAGATTTCAAGGGGTCTAAGAACTTGATTGGGGAAAAATTATATCTTTATTTTCACTAACCTCTAACTGAAATTTAGCACCTATTTCAATTATTGTTTAAAAAATTCTTCTGAGAAGGGGTCCATTGGCTTCACTAGTCTATCAGAGGTGTCTATGACACACAAAATGGTCAAGAACCGCTATCCTAGGACATCTTTCCTTTAGAGCAAGGAAAGGACAAGGACATGCTAATCTGGCCAAGTTTGAGCAAGGCCACTAGATGGCAGAGAAGAGGTATTAAAATATCTTGTTAGCCTGGCTTTACAAATTTGCTGAACCATCAGCATACAATCTGGCTTTCTTTCAGACTTCATTACAGAATAGTAAATATATACACAATAATGTATTTATTATCATTAGCATCATTAAATAATTTACATATGTATCTTTCAAAGATTTGTTCTAAAAAGCAATGCAGATGTGATGAGAGAAGGGAAAGGAATAAGCATTACTCTAGCACCTACTACACGCCAGGCACTGTGCTAAGCCTTTTACAAATATTACTTCATTTGATCCTCATAACAACCCTAAGAAGAAGCGCCTGTTATTATTCCCCTTTTACAGTTGAGGAAACTGAGGCAAACAGGGTTAAGTGACTTGTCCGAGTTCACACAGCTAGTAAGTATCTGAGGCCAAATTTGAACTCAGGTCTTCCTGCCTCCGTCACTTGAGCCACCTAGACGCCTCTATCAGGAGAAAGCTCTCCCTCTCAGAACCCCCAGAGCCACACTTTGCTTCACCTGTCCTGGGCCAGGTCCTACATCCTGCCTTTGGTTGCATGTCAGGAGCAAGCCTGGAGTCCTCAGAGAAAAAAAGCCAAGCTCCACCAGGATAAAGAGTGGGCACACTATTGATTATTGTAATATCATCAGTAACTTCACTTACACTTGAAGAAGCCAGCTACTAGCTCACCCAGCTAAGGCACATTCAATGCTTTACTCAATGACCTCATAAGAGAAGCAGAGCTTAAGAACTGCTCCCTTCATTCTACAGGCAAGGAAGCAGAGGGTCAGAGATGATCAGAGACAAGCCCAAGGTCACACAGCCAGTGAGGGACTTCATTCCATGCTATAATATAATGGGCATTTTAGAAACAGACACTTTTCTGACACTCTTCTCCTAATGAACACGACTTTCAGCAACTTGCCTTGCATTTCTTTTTCCATTCTTTTCGCCCTCTCTTTATAGATGTTGTCTAACCGTTTTTGCTTCTCCTCGTCCCTTTTTCTTTCAGCCAAAGTCCTGGCGCTAGTATCTTGAAAATCCACCTGAGAAATTGAAAATGAGTATTAGGCCTGTCTGTGAGAAATATCAAAGTTTCAAACATAAAAAAACAGGTTATCTGCTAAAATGAAGTTTGGATATCAAAAACAAGAATGTGCATTTAGATATGGTCCTTTATGTTAGCTGGCTAGTAGCACTTCCACACTCATTTTACCTTCCAATCATTAAAACAGCCCTGGGAGGTGGAGCCAATGAACAGTACTACCCAACCCATTACACAGATGGAAAAATTGAGGCTCAGACTTGCCTAATAAGTAGCAGAGACAGCCATTAAACTTAGAATTCTTTCCCCTTTCCCAAACTGTCCAGAATATTTGTAGCTTCGAATTTAAGATCAATACATTATAAATATATTAGAAATATAGATTAATTCTGGGGTTTTACTACTGATAACAAAGTATGTAGCTACTTTAAAAAAGAAGAAATTAAAAGGCTTGAAGCACCAAAACATGAGAGAGCTAATGGCACTGGGAAAGGGATCGTATCCTTGACAATGATTTAGGAAATAAGAGGTTGGTCAGTTGCCTAAGAAGACAGACAGGGCTGAAGAATGTAGGCTGACACGGCTCAGGTCAGAGGCTCTAACCCTCCCCACCCCACCAACAACCCCCCTCGCCTTCCTTCACCCCCGCCATCCCCCCCCCCCCACCAAGAAGAATCAAAGACACCGCTCTTAAAGGAGACGAGCATCTTATGATGGGAAGAGCACCAGATCTGGACTCAGTTTATGCCTGAGTCACATCACTCAGCTCTTCAAACACCAAGGCCTGAAACATGATATTTTTCCCACAGACACACAAAACTAAGAGAAGCAGATAAAAAAGGCACCTAGTTTGGGGGGAAAGTCCCTTCCCTAAGCTTCATGGCTTGGCCCAGCTGAGGCTTTGCATGGCTCTCCTACCTACCCCCCTTTCAACACAGTCACTTCTATAGCCACGATGTCAGGACCAGCTTCAGGAGTACCAGGCCAGAGATACAGGCTCTCCATGCTCTTATATGGCGGACAGAGAGGTTAGAGAACAGCTGGTACCCTCTCTGGGGTTACTGGCAGCACTTGCTGCCTTCCTACTCACACAAGTCTACTTTTTACCTCCCTCACATGGTAGTAATACATGTCACAGCATGATTTAGAATAGATCAAATAATTTGTGACTGAGACTAAGGAAAAGACTTCTATAGAATGTCAGCCTTCTCATTATTTTGTCTTAGAATTATCCTCACACAGTATGCAAGCCTAGGGGCTCCCCATGTCTTCTCACAGATCCCAAAGAGTTGGCTATCTGCTGCACCGTAAAGACCATAGGGCCTTTCCAGCTCCCCTGCAGCTGAAACCTCCTCTCCCCCAGTGTCTCCCACTACCAGAATGGGAGCTCCTTGAGGTCAGGGCCTGTCTTGAGTTTCTATTTTTAACCCAAAGCTTAGCCCAATGTTTTATACATAGTTACCACTTAATCAAGGCTTTTTCATTCAATCATTAAGACTTTTTTTAAATCCAAGTTTTGACCAGAAGGAGCCATTTAACTTAATTTGACTAACAAACACAGGAAGTTCCAGGTGGGTGGTAGGGAGCTGCTGTTGATCTAGGATGCCATAAACTGTTCTCTGAGGTCCCCTCTCAGACAAGTCTCCCCCCAATAAGCTTGTGGTTCCCTCGGGCCACACAAGTGATTTCGGCTTACACAGTAAGCTAGTTAAACTCCTAATCTCAAAGAGGCCAAAGTCACAGTGAGAATGGCAAAGAAAGCACATGATCCAAAGCACAATCTCTCAGCAGTAAGTGCCAAGAACAGTCGATCCAACATTGAAAATATCTACTAACATCATGGTGACTTCATGGTACAGTGGACCAAATGGAAGACTTGGAGTAAGGAAGGCAGGATTATTTTTCATGAATTCAGATTAATAGTAATTAGCATTTATACAGTGCAGATTATATGTCATGCACAAATATTACTCCATTTGACCCTTGCAACAACCCTGAGAGGTATGTGCTATTATCACCATTTTACATATGAGAAAACTGAGGCCAAAGTAAAAAAGTTAAGTGACTTTCCCAGAGTCATACAGCTACTAAGTATCTAAAGCTGGATTTGAACTCAGGATTTCCTGGGTCTGGTCTCAGTTTAGGTGAAATTTGAGCTTTGTTTCTGAGATGCTGTCAAGTAGCATGCTAGAAGAAAAATGGTATTTTAGGACAACTAGGGTTTTTATTAAGCTCCAATGTTTTGAACATTATAATTAGGTTGCTTAAGCTACAATAAGAATCTTCCACTCCTCCCTAACATGGAATGTTCCTGGTCTTTTGGTGTTATAAATTCAACAAATCCACCTAACCAATTATCCTCTTTTCCCTTACCTTAATGGGATCTAATATAGAAGAGTGAGGTCTTTAACTACTTCTGAAGGCTGAGGATGACTGACTTAAAAGCTGACAAATGTTTAATGACTCCATTACATTTTTCACAATAACTTGGATGAAAGGATAGGTGTCACATGTACATCAAATTTGCGCATGCCACAAAGCTGGGAGGGATAGCAAACCCATCATAGCAGAATCAGGATCCAAAAAGATCTTGACAGGCTAGCTGTAAAGAACAAATCCTATGGATTAGAGTTGCCCAAAGGGGTATGGACTGCCTCAGTAGGTAATGAGTTTCCTGTCACTCAAGGTGTTCGAGAGCAAGATGGACAACCACTCTCCAGGTGTTTTGTAAGGCGATTCCCATTTAATTATAGGCTATATTTGATTGCCTTCTGGGGTCCCTTCCAACTCTAAGATTCTATGCCTATGACAAGCAGCTTGCTACACTAGAAAGAACTTGGCAGTTAGGACACCTAGGTCCCAATCTTGACTCTGTCACCTAATAGCCCAGGTGACCAAGGGATAGATCATTTCATCTGACTGGAACTCCTAATTGGTCTCCCTGCTTCCAGGAGACCTGAAAGTGATTGTTGCCTCCTGAAATTCTCCTAAGATTATTATGTCTGGTCTTCTCCTCTATCCTATCTCACAGGACAGAAGTGAGGGTCACTGAGCTATTGTAAAGCACTATGTAAATGTCAAATATTACTATTATTAAGCCCAGTTCTTAGGTACATGTGCCAACCAGGTTTCATGCTGCGTAAGGGTAGGGAATATTTAATTTTCCATCTTTGTCTCTCCAGGGCTTTGCCCACTAACAAGTATTTGTTAAATGACATCAAACAAAGATATTCCCAGCCAATAAGCAGTCTACAAAACTCAAGGTAGCATGTGCTAGGAGAAAACAGCATTGATTCAATTTAGTTTATCTGGAAGCAAGTCAAATGCCTCCACCTCCCCCACTCTTGCCTACATTCCAAGTTCTCTTAGTAAATCAAAAAGTAACATTTTCTCCTTCATAACACTTGCAAATGAATAACTGCCCTGGTAGTACACAGAAGAGTGCAGCCACAGGTCAAGTATTGACCCAGCCATGAAGGAACCAAGGTTTGAATAATTCCAAAAGCACAGGCACAAGGTGTTATTGCATACTACTGAACAAGTGCCTTTTATAATGTTTTCAGTTCAGATTACTCATCTCTATTCACCTGTAAAATGGGCTAATAATGTTTCCCTACCATCCGGAAGTATAGTAAAACTTGAGTAATCGAGCCTTGTAAAGTATGTGATGAAGTATGAGATTCTCCTGGTGAAAGGTAGTACAAAATTGAAAAAATGTCACCTCTCTTAAATCATCAGGTGATAAAAATACTTGCTGCTTTATCGGGAGAAAATCAAACGGGAGAGGTCAATTCCTCAACTTCAAAATCACGCTTCTTTGCTTAATAACATATGCGTCATTTAAGCCAGTAGAAGGTGTCTCTTCCAGACTCACTCAAGGTGTGTTTGGGTAAAAATTTTATTCCAAACTCTTACAAACGCCGAACTGAAAACTGTTTCATTTATCATCTAGACAGTGGACTCTGTCATCGTTTAAGTGCTTCGCTACGGGTTTTAAAAGAGATTGATGTGAAGTCTGAAGTTAAATAACAACAAAGAAAATTAAATGGAGATCTTTTAAATGTTCATTCAAAAGACAGTAGGAAGAGAAGTGCTCGTTAGGATGTGACCTTAGATTCATTATCAAATATTTATAAGGTACATATGGCCCCCAGGTGCTATAAGGGACAAGTAAAAAGATTCATTTATTCAAGCTATCCCATACTCTTGCCATGATAATCATCTTATTTCTTGTTATCCTTGCTCATGCCTAGTCTAATGGAGAATTCATATGAAGCTACCAGATCCTGGGATTTAGACTTGGAAGAGAACCCAGAGATCATCTAATCCAATCTCTCCATTTTACAAATGAGTGAACAGGTCCAGAGATACACAGTCACAAAGGTTCTAAGCTAGGGCAAGAGTTCATGTCTTGGGCCTCCAAATTCAGTGCTTTTTCCAGCAAGAAAACAATTTCATAAGCATAATTCTCCTACCTGAAATTCTGGAAGGTTCCAAAAAAGTATACCGAGTAACTATCTTTGCTATAAACCATATCAAGGGAATAAATTCCATGGTTTAAAGAAAATATTCTATTATGCCACACTCTAGCATGGAAATAAGTAACAGTATAAATATCCACTGAATGGCAAAGAATTGGACATTGAAGGGATGTCCATCAACTGGGGAATGGCTAAACAAGTTGTGGTATATGATTGTGATGGAATACTATTGTGCTATAAGAAATGACAAGCAAGATGCTTTCAGAAAAACCTGGAAAGACTTACATGAACTGATGCAAAGTGAAGTGAGCAGAACCAGGAGAACACTGTACAGTGTAACAGCAATATTGTACGATGATGAACTGTGAATGACTTAGCTATTCTCAGCAACACAATGATCTAAGACAATTCCATAGGACTTATGATGAAAAATGCTATCCACCTCCAGAGAAAGAATTGATGGAGTCTGAATGCAGATCGAAGCATACTTTTTTTTTACTTTCTTTATTTTTCTTGGGGTTTTTGTTTTGGTCTGTGTTTTCTTTCACAACATGACTAATAAGGAAATATGTTTTGCATGACTGCACATGTATAACCTAAAAAAGAAAGAAAGAAAAGAATATATTGTACAGGAGTGATGCTTATGAATGTTTTTTGAGTGCTTGGCTTCTTATTTCTGGATTATAAATCGTATTTCCCAACATAAAAAAAGAAATATCCACTAATGTCCTTCTCTGATGTTTCATCATCGTATGAAAGTAATCTGGGATTAGAGAAGACTGTATCAATGGAGCACAGCTCCCAAGTGGACCTGGAAACATAGAATCTCCTGCAAGGACTAGCCTTGCTAAGTGTAGAAAGGCTCATCATTGGACAGCTGGCCACAAAGGGATAGATTCTGAGGGTCCAGGAAATGATTAAACACCCACCCTAAGGCATGAAGGGGCTATGATTGAGAAGGAGCATCAACAGTGATGAAATCATAAGTATTGGAAATGTTGAAGTGGAAATAGCCACAAACGCTATATGCATCCTCATTTCTCCTATGGTCTTTGTAATTTTCTATTTCATTTCCACCTCTGTTCTGATACTCTGATCTCAAGCTAGATACAGGATCTTGTTAGAGCCAATGTGATGAGAGATACTATGGCAAATCACTGGTTTGCTTATTATATAAATTCTGAGTACTGTTTGGATTACAATACCATATATATTCTGACTCATTGACATAAACAAAATCTTCCAGACTTTCAAATGTCTAGCTGTTCTACAATTCTAGCCAAACTCCTTAACGGAAGAGGTTGCACTTTTCTGCCTCTATTTGCTCTCATAGTTCTTGAATGTATTTGGTCACCATCTACTTAAATCCATCTCTCCATTTAATTTTAGGTGCCACCTTCTCTCCCCTCATCCAATTTTCTTAAATTTTCTTACAGCCTTGAATACATCTCTACCTTGCACCAACTTTGTGGGCATACTGTAATTCCTCTATTAGACTGTAAGCTCTAGGAGGGCAGGCACTATGTCATTTTTCATCTTGGCATCCCCAAACCAAGTACCATGCTTTGCACATAGTACACAGAAGACTCTTAAATATTTGTTGAATTGAAGTAACTTTCCACTCTATTTTGTCCTTCAGGTAAAAAATACTACCTAGGAAATGAAGGACAAAATAAACCCACTTTACTCATCTTTCTCTTCCCTCTTTAGGATTTTTATGCCTGATTGGAAGAGAGAATTCCAGGGAGATAAAAGTTAAATGACCACCTTTTCCTGTAAGATGCACAACCTGAAAAACATTCTAAAGTAATCAACTTGAAGAGAGGAAATGATAAACAGGAAGCACCGAGGTAATTATCTTACTCCATTAGACATATCCCTAAGTACAACCTCAGGTAATCGCCTACTGCATAGTTTGCTATCAACAGACCTCTCTCTTGCGGACAGAAGCTAAGGACTATCCCTAGAGTTTCCAAGCAAGAAAAATCATACTATGTGTTCCATCCTAAACCCCTCTGTTTTATACAGGTGAAATAATGTTCAAACTAACAGCCCAGTTAGCCTTGAAGGGGCAAAATAACAAAAGGGAAGCATGAGATTGGGGAGGAGTTGAAGGTCAAGAGGACCACAGGGCTCCCAAGCTTGGAGCTTTTCTGTTCCCTCTGCCTGTCTCCAGCTACCTCCCTGAGTCACTGCCTAACAGTCAGTTAGAGGGGGTTCAAGTGTGGCGGAAGACCATATTGGCTCTGGCTAGGAAACACCCTTTCTGAATCCTTCATAGTAAATCAAATAGCAAGAGTTCCTACCCAAAATTTAAAAATCCCACGATCATGTGGAAAGGCTAGTTGACTATATTTTTCTACTATATTCATAGGCAGCTCCATCATGTATAAAACATTTCTACAGTGGATATATCTGCAAGCAAGCCCTGCCTTCTCACCAGAGACCTGCCCTGGAGGCTGCTATGTGGCTTCCAGAAGCTGCAGAAGCAAACCTGGAGGGGAAAAGGAAGGAGGCACATCTCCTTCTCTGTCTCACTGATATTTGAACAGTTTTTTTAGCTGCAATACATGATTAATTCTGATAACACCTCAGTGAAGAAAAGGCAGAAAATATTGTTCCTTTTTTATAACTGAGGAAATTTAAGAGAAGTCATGAACTGCCCCTATGTTTTGCATATCTCCATGGTAGGAAACATTACAGCAACAGAATACACAATGGACAATGTTATCTCTTAAGATTTTATTGAAAATTACTTTAGATTTATAATCTAATAATTATGAGCTATAAATGATAAATAGTAGATCACATTTTCAGCCTACTGATATTATAATGATCTACACATGGGTTTAAAACAAGCTAACCAAAAAGTTAATAAAACATACATGACTGCTACTTTCTCCTGCACTCCACTGTCTTTCCGACTAAGAAATAGGTCCAGAAGTGGGGTACCACTGCCTCAGCACTAAAGTAAACCCTGCAGAATTCAAGAACTGACTACTCCTGTGCAGAAATCTCTTTGGGATATACTGTTGTTTACAAAGGATGACAAAAAGCATGTGTTGAAAAAAACCAATAATTCCATAGACTAGAGAATGATCTCCTCAGGCATGAGAAAGTGCAATGAATACTTGCAAATAATGAATCCGTTATTGAAAATTTCTATCACAAATAAAGGGAAAAGTTTGAAGGAGTTCTACCTCACAGAATTGTGAGGCAAAGTACTTTGTAAATCATAAAACATTAAAGAAACACAAAATGATATGATGATAAAGATGATGCAAAATACCTTTTTGTTATGTTTTAAGAAATGATATCCAAGAGAAAGCTTTTTGTAGGCATCTCCATATTTCTCATTCCATGCAGTAACAGATTTGAGAGCAGCTTTCTTCAGTTTCTGGGCTACTTCTTTTGGGGGTGGGAGAGGCTGTTCATAGTCTGTTTCCACTGTGAGTTCCAGGAATTCTTGGAAGTTGGAAATAATTAGTGTCCGAAAGTGATGTGACCTGGTAAAGAGCTCGTCCACAATCTGAAAAGCTGAGAAACGTATCTCAGCATGTTCTTGATTCAACTGAGTCATGAGTAAATGGTAAGCATGACTGATATGCTCCTCTGAAGATCTGTTGAAATATGAACAATCCTTAGCCAACAACACAAAGCCTGAGATACAAATTGGTTTAGCATTTTCTCCTAATTTTAAATAAGCCTTCTTTATATATAAATAGTATATAACTTTAAGCTAAGTAACTCAAGATAAATCCCCACACCAAGCAATAAATTTCTGGCTCTTAGATGTTTTTAACTGGATTCCTAGGCTGAAAGCTGCGTTTTTTTCACACATTCCTAATATTTCTAAAGAAAGTAATTTTCTTTAAATTATGAGAAAATTATCATTCTTTGAAACCTCAGGCATGGAACAGGAAGGGACTCTACAGTTACATACTAGAAATCTTAACTACAATACCAGAGCAGGAAGGGACTCTACAGTTACATACTAGAAATCTTAACCACAACGCCAAAGAAAGTAGGGTAACCAATTCTTTTAAAGAGTCATCCAACAGGTACTTAAATTCATCTGGAAATAAAGATCATAAAGAAAAAAATCTCAGGAGAAACAAATTTTCAAGTATTCCAAACACTAATGGAAATATGAACAGAGAGTATAAGTAAGCCACAGCATATTACCAAGAACATGCATGTGAGAAATGAAGTCAAAGAAAACAAGGACATGTATGTCAGGGGGGAAAGGAATTAATCGTGCATTATGAATGAGAAGCAACAGATAGACAGGGGACACTGGGTACCCTCCACATGGTAAAAGAACCAGAGGAATGCTGTCAGCATCCTGGGTGATTCTTCTGTGAAAGATTTACAGAAACATATGGTTGAGAATCACTCAATATGCAAAGGATTGGAAAATCTGTGATCTGTGGAAGGAAAACTAAGTAAAGAAGTTTCCTATAAAAAGAAAAGTCCAGAAGAAACCCAGCATTTATTAACAATATTAGAACACTGATACCTTGCAAAAAGAATTTGGTTTCACTTCCCACCCCCACCTTCCTTCTTTCTTCCTAATTTTTGGCCCAGCAGTGAGATGAAGACCGGAAGGCGCTATGTAGAAAAAAGAAGAGAAGACAGGTGGAGATAAGTGTGCTTGGAAGTAGGGCATAAATGGAATGGGAGATGGCTGTCTAAGGGGGCAGCCACAGGATGACAGATTTTCCCTTTGCTGCACAAATGATCCCATTCCTTCCTGTCTTCTCCAGCAGACTGCCCCTCTATCATCCCTACTCTTTCACTTATCTTCAGTCTCTCCCTGTCTATTGTTTTATTTACCACTGACTACAAACACACCCATATCTCCCCCATCCTCAAAAATCCCTCATTTGATCCATCCCTCCCAGCAATCGTCTCACATCTTTCCTCCTCTTGGAGGCTAAACTCCTTGCAAAGGCTTCCACTTCTTTTCCTCTCACCTTCTTCACTCTCTGCAGTCTGGCTTCCAACTTCGTCATTTCGCTGAAACTGCTCTTTCTAAAGTTACTTGTGCTCTCTTCCTGACTTGTGCTTCTCTTCTCTGACGCTGTTGATCATCCTCTTGTCCCCAGGTTCTTGGCATACTGCCCTATCCTGGTTCTCCTCCTACCTGTCTGACCGCCCTTCAGTCTTCTGGCTGGATCTTTATCCAGGGCACGCCTGCTAATGGTGGCGAGTCTCCAGGGCTCTGTGCTGGGCCCTATTCTCTTCTTCCTCTATACTATCTTGGTTTCTTCATCTCATTGATTCTCATGGATTCAATGATCATCTCTGTGCTAATGATTCTCAGACCTATTTAACTCTAACCTTTTTCCTAATTCTCAGACTAATATCTCCAATTGCCTGCTGCCTATGCTGATCTTGATGTCCTGTAGAGATCTTGGACTCAACATGCCATTATCTTTCCTCCCAAGCCTCCCTTCTCCCAAACTTGCCTATTACTACTGAGGGCACCACCATTATCCCAGTCTCTCAACACTACCACCCCCATATCAGTATGTTACCAAGCCTGTTGATTTTACCTTTGTAATATCTCTCTTTCATGCCCCCGCTCCAGGGGCTCCCCACTACCTCCAGGACAAAATCTAAAAAGCTCTGTTTGGCATTCAAACATCTTCGTGACCTGGCCCTCTTCTGCCTTTCCAATCTTCCCACATACTGTGAGATCCAGTAGCATTGGCCTCCTTGCTGTTGCTTGCACAAAACACTCTACTCCCTACTCCAGGCATTTTCAATGACTGTCTCCCATGCCTAGAACACTCTCCCTTCCTTATCTCTACCTCCTGGATTCCCTAACTTCGTTCACATTTCAGCTAAAATACAACCTCCTATAAGAAGCCTTTCTTGATCTCCCTTAATGTTGTTGATTGTTCCCAATTGACACTGTCTACGTCTTATATGTACATGGCTATTTTCATGTTGTCTCCCCATTAGACTGTGAGTTCCTTGAGAGCAGGGACTGTCTTTTATCTCTCTTTGTCTCCTTAGTGCTTAGCACAGTGCCTGGCCATCCCATCCATCCCATGACTCCCTAGCCACAGGACATACTTGCAGATTTTCTTCACTTCCTTCATTTTTTCAGGATCCAGCTGTGGTTCTCCTGAAGTGGTGAGGTCCTCTACTAACTGAGAAAGCTTTTGATCCATATCTTGAAAGCTGCAACAGACAGACACTAAATCATGACATGGTTCTCTTAAAAATCACTTAAAATTCTTCTGGAGTCCGCTCTGTGGGAAAGTATAAAAGTCCAAGTTTTTCAGTGGTTAGAGACTCACCTGAAGCATCTACCCTTTTCACAACAACTGATGGAAACCCAGAGTTTAAGAAGAGGAAGAGCTAGTTTTCAATTATGACATGGAGACTGCCTCTGATTTAAGCTATTTGCCCAGTTCTATATGTGACTCTTAAATCCCTCCAACTGTGAAACAAAGCTGTACCCAAATCCCAAGGGTGCTATAAAGATTAATGCTTGCAAAGAATTCTGAAGGTACAAAGTACTTAACTATTATCCTGTTCTCAGAACACCCATTTTATCTGTTCTGAAAACAAGTATGTACTGGAAAAACCTATAAAGGAAAAAAATAATAAAAAACCCCTAACAAACAGGTTTTTATTAGCTGCTAGTGATATCATATATCCCCCAAGGCATAGTACAAGATGGTCCACATACATCTGGAGAAGCAATTTTAGAAAGGAATATACAACACTGTACATCTCTCCAGATACCCCTTAGCAGATGGCAGACCATTTCTGATAAATAGTGATATTCCATTGCCTTCTAGTTTCTGCCTTGTGCCAGTTCCATTATGAACTAGTAACACTGAATTTAACAATGACTTTGAGCTGTTGGATTAGAGCAAAGAAAGTCATGTTAACCAAAAAAAAAAAAATGGAAACAGCCTATATGGCTAATGACTAGGAAATGATTAAATGAACTGTGGCATATCAATGCAATGGATTATTATTGCACCATAAAAAGACAAATATGAAGACTATAAATGAATATGGGAAGACATCTGAAGTGATACAGAGTGAAGAAAGCATTCAGAACAAATATAATGCCTATATAAAAAGTAACAGCAACAAAATCTGAAAAGCAGACACACTAAAGAGACTAGAAGCAAATAAGATGAAGGGAATTGTTATTGTGATCATTTTTCCCAGATGAGATTCTTAATGGCAACAAGAGCCAATACAAGGTATTATTATGAGTCAGCACCCACCCCCACTCCTTGCCAAAAAAGAAGAAGAATCCAGTCTGCTTAGAATAAAAGGGGTTAGGAGGCTCCAATGGAAGCTCACGGTATGTCACTGGGGATGTGGAAGGACAGGAAGCACAATCCTGAGCTGCCAGTATTAGAGGCATATAATTATGGCTTTTTCCCTATAACAAAGCAGATTTGAACCAAAGGAGCTATTTATAATTGTATAGTGAGTTTGATTTACTGAAAGAATTGGTATCCAATTTTGCATATAGATTCTCACCCAAGGCTGCTGTTTTGGGAAGTGCCTGTGAATTGTTATAAGGGTAACACTGAAAAGATTTCAAACAATGCTACAAATTCTTGGGAGTTAAATGGCTTGTGAAGCAACAGGATTAAGGTATTCAGAAAGGAAGATGATGTCACGGATGTCTTATGTAAACTGCCTGAAATCGTGTAGTTTTCCCATATCCTCAAAGAGATACCTGGAAAGGAGGTTCCTTGGGAATTAGCAATTAAACATTTTCTAAGCAGGATTTGCAGACTAACATAATGCCTTTCATAGAGAAAACAGGGTGCAGAGTAGATCACACATGGAAAATACTGGACAGTGTACCAATGCCAGAGAGGCAGGAATTCAAGTTAGGGAAGAGGCTGTCCTTCAAATGTGCTAAGGAGGCCACTGGATAATTATGATTATTTTCAGAAGGACATGGCCACGTGGTGTCTTTTGATACCTGGTTAGAACAGGTGCTACAGTAGTAGTGAGAGACTGTAGCTAAGAACAGCCTTACATATACTCTGATGATACAGTGTCCAGAAGTCATGGTACTTAAGTATTGGCTAATTCTGTTTAGCCAAGTTTGGGGCACTGAGAGTACAGACGACTCAAACGTGACATTATTAACCACCTTGCAAAAGAAGGGATCAAAACTGTCCAGCTTTGTCATAAGTTTGGAAAATTATCACAGAACCTATGATCACAAAGTGCAGTGATCCCCAGAAAGTAGGTGAGCTACAAAATGACTAAATAAATATTAGATTTGACTTGTTCCTTGCTGCCCAGGCTCCGGTGTGCAGCCTTTCCTTGCAGCCAATCATTACATATCAGAACTTTATCAAAAAATGTTTGAACTCCACTGAAGCCCTATTATATACTCAGGTTTCCAGGAGACATGGATAGGATGGGTAGATGGAGGTGCACTGTTTACAAAATCAGAAACAATGCGGGGAAAAATGCAAAGCTCTGAAAAGTTCAGGTTCAACCACTTCTGCTTGTGAGCATCAATTGGCTTTACCTTAGGTTATACAGAAAATGAAACATCAGGCTGGTTGTACAGTGGGGTACTTGACAACAGAATATGTGGATTTCCCACTTACTCGTACTATGAAATAAAGCAGTACGTAAAATGGAATTATTAATGTGTTCCAAATCAATTGAAATATCATCTTGTTGTCTGTGTTTTTCAGGTTCTCACAACTTGGATGTGTGTATACATGGCAAATTCAGCATTTGCCCTATAATGCATCTGGTGGATTAACTGTAATTACCTCTAATATAAAATGATCATAAACACATGGAACTATCACATTTTTGTGTCTAGGGGAAGTGAGTGGTGTCAATACATATCTTGACTTGCTTAAAACATTAACAGGAGGCTCTTGAAGGGAGGGGATACTGTAAATAAACTATCATTGGTGCACCCATAGTTGCATGAGTGCTTTCAGCTGCTAAGGAATTATCCAGTCGATGAGGCAAACAGAGGCAGAGCATAAGGAAAAGTACTCCACAGTGATGAAAACAGGTCTTTTATGAATCAAAATTACCCAACCAGGGGCAGGTCACTGAGATTAGAGATAGGTCTCACCAAGATGCTTTGGCCAGTTCTGTTGGAAACTGGACGGATGGGCAATCTTCTCAGAGAACCTCTCAGGAGGGTCAGGAAGAGCAGACAAGGTGCCCACTTCAGGGATGGCACCTAAAGAGTCTGAATGACGATATATTCTCCTACAGCCTTGAACAAGATGGGCACAGGAAAGGTGGTAGCTCTCAAGAGGAAAATCTGGCTGTGGTCATCCAGAAATTGAAGGCCACCTGACATCAGGAAATGGAGATGGGGGCTGCCTAGGTCATAAGAAGAAAAAAAGATTAATCCCTGCTCCACAAGCTTTGCCCAGACCCTTTGTTAAACTTTATATATGTTTGTGTACACACACATGCACACACACACACACACACACACACTTACACACACATATATAGTTAAACTGTAAGTAATCTGGCATTTGTACATTTGTGCATTTATGCCTTATTTTGTTTGTTTTGCTGCAATTGTTAAGTTTATCCTAAAAATTAAAAAGTCATTGTGAAAATATGTTTAATATGAATATATATGTAGATCCTATATCAGATTGCATGCCGTCTTGGGGAGGGAGAAGTGAGGTAGGGAGAGAAAATTTAAAACTCAAAAGCTTATGGAACTGAATGTTGTAAACTAAAAATTAATTAATTAATTAAAAAGTCATGCCAATACTCAAATTCTTAGGCACATTCTAAGCAATCAAACGATAATTTTTTTCACCTCACTAGTCACGTAGTATGGCTTTGAGTATCAACAAAATACCATATCTTAAAAGTCTCAACTTTTTCACCCGAAAAACGAGATTGGACTAGATGACCTCTGAGGTCATTTCTAGCTCTAAAGTTCTTTGAATCTATGGTTCAATGAAATTAGGCAAATCCTTTCCCTTCCCTAGGCCCAAGTATCACCAACTGGAAGAGAAGGAAATTAAATTATCTGGTCCCTCCTGACTCAGACAGTCTATGATTTGATGAGATAAAACATTCCCATACATAAGAATGGCTGTCAAGACAAGAAATCCCTCCTCATTATAGTAAGGTGATATATTCTCAGAGTCTCCAGTTGCAACTCAAAACACCAGCTTACAAAGAAACAATTTTACAAATGGTAGTTACTTAAGTTCGGTAGTTATATTTTATGTTTGCAATAGGATCACTGCTATATTTGTGTGTTTATGTATATACATATATACATGTGTATATATGTAAAAAGCATGTGTGTATATATACATGTACTGGCTCTGACATATGTTGGCTTTGTAATCCCAGGCAAGTCACCTAATTTCTAGGCAACCCTCTAAGTTAGTATTTATTAAGCTCCTCCTATATGTCAGGTGAGGGCAGCTAGATAGAGTATGGAGCTTGCAGTCAGGAAGACTTATTTTCCTGAGTCCAAATTTGGCTTCAGACACTTACCAGCTGTGTGACCCTGGGCAAATCACTTGATCCTGTTTGCCTCAGTTTCCTCAACTATAAAATCAGTGGGAGAAGGAAACCAAAAAGCACTCCAGTATCTTTGCCAAGAAAACCCCAAATGGGGTCACGAAGAGTTGGATACATCTGAAATGACTGAACAACAACTACGCCAAGCACTGTGCCTTTAAGCAAAACACTAGGATCCAAGAGTTGCAAAAAGGCAGTCCCTTCCCTCAAGGAAGTCAGTCAGCCAATAAGTATTTTTTAACTACCTACTATGTGCCAGGCACTATGCCAAGAGCTAGGGATAGAAAAAGAGAGGAAAGACAGTCCCTGCCCTCAAGGAATTCACAATCCAATGGGGGAGACAACAAGCAAACAAGTGTGTATAAACATAAGGTTCTAAGTTGCAGAGAAAGTGCCTAGCTTTCATTGGTAGAAGGAGTTTCCTCACTGGCAATTCTCTATAGCAATTAAAATACAGGTCTAACCTCTATCCTTACCCCTATCTCCTTCTTGTAACCCAAATTATCCAGAGTTTGGAATCCCAGGACCTTAAAAGAAGAGTGCAATATATTTCAAAAGGTTGAAATATATAAGAATGTCACACAAAGGAGAAATTGGCAGGGGTGGGGGGCGGGACACCATTAGAACTAAAACGAAAACTTGAGCCTTTTCTAAATCAAGAGGGAGCTGGAAAGTTTGAAGAAGAAATGGCTACTTGTGTAGCAAAGAATGATGATATGTATACACAGCCATTCACAGCTGGAGCTGGAGAAAGAAGGCATGAAGGATGCTAGAAAGTGTCCAGAGGAGGGCAAACAGGATGATGAGGGGGCTTGGTTCCATGTCATATGAGGATTGGAGTTAGGGATATTTAGCTTTAAAAAGAGAGGCCTATGATAATTAGGCCACAGGGAACAACCAACAGCAGCAAATGGGTAGAAGTTACAAAGAGGCGAATTTACCCTTTGGGTCAGGAAAAACCTCCTAACAATCAAAGCTGCCCAGAAATGGAACTGAGCTGCCATAAAAAGGGGATGGTTTCCCTTTCTTTAAAGGACTTCGAGCAGAGACTGGATGTGATCACTCCCCAAGTATGTTATAGTAGATGTTCATTCTAGATGGCTAGACTAGATGGTTGCTGGACACTAGACTGATGTGCAATTTTCTCAGACACAAGGAGGTTCAGGACCAGCAGACAAGGTTGCCCACTTCGAGGATGGTACCTAAAGAGTCTGACCAATGATAAAATGATTAAAAAAAAAAGACCAAGGTTAGATGTCCTTTCCAGCTTTAAAACTTTATGAGTGTGTGATGTGTCAGTGATGAGATTCAAACTCTGTCGGCCTGGCTCCCTATTCAACAGTGTTTCCGTGTACAAAGACAGAAAAGTAAATAGCAAACAGCCTCTGCTCTAAAGGAGGTGACATAACGTTACATGAAGCCTAATTAGAAAAGCAGCAAGAGAGGTTCTCTGGAGGCACACAGAGAGCATTCTGCCTCCTTCTATTTCCTTTTATTATACTTATTCAGGACAGCCACCACAGAGGATGCTCTGTGGACAGAGTGAATTCTGGGGGTCCCGGGACTGAGCCCCTTGAGGCTGGAGCAAAGAGGAGTCCCGTGATAACGAGCTCCCCGGGAGAGATACTCAAAAAGGGGCGAGGTGGTCCCCTGGGGTCCCCAGGGTGGCCCACCTGGATTTCCAGAAGAAGATCTCTCCAAGGTATCCTGCAGACCCCCAGCCCGGGGTCCCAAACGCTTCGGGGCTGATGGATCCCTCAGAGCCCAGCCCTGCCCCATCGTACAGGGGAGGAAAATGAGACCAGTAGCCTGGAGGGGGCTGGGCTGAGGTCAGAGACCAAGTCTGAGGCTGAGCAAAGACAGCCTCCCGGAGCCGCAGGAGCTCGATGCCCTCGGGCCGCCCGCCTCCTTCCCCACCCCACCCCTCTACCTACTCTACCCCTGTCAAAGGTCAAGGCCAGTGGCGCCCCCGCCCCCTCCTCCCAAGAGTCAGCCCAGGCCCATCACCCCAGCAACCGCAGCACCTACCGGCCGCGAGAAGAGCCGCGAGACCCGCCTCAGGACTACAGCCTCCGCTATCGCCGCCGCCACCGCGCCCCCTGCTTGGCCACGCCCCCCGGAAGTCGCGTCTCTCCAGCAAACCCCACCTCCAAGAGGGCGCGACCCAGAGCCCGGCCAACACTTACGTCATGGTTCCCTCCAGGCCTAACCATTGGCTGAGCACGGGCAGAAGGGGTGGAGTCAAGATGTAGGAGGGGACCAGGCTCTCTTGGATGGAAGGGGGCAGGAAGGAGGAGGCCAGAGAGCAGCGCAGTGACGTACGCACGCTCTTTGCGTGCTGCGTGGGAGGAGACGCGAGACGAACCACTAGAATGTATGGACAGAATTAAAAAAAAAAACTGGACGGGAGAACACACCAAGATCTTAAAGGAACAGTACTATAAACAGTACTACACAGCTCTGCTTCTTTCCCCGTAGGGTTCCCTGGAGTCAAGTCAAGCCAACAAACGTTTATTCAGCGTATCAAGAGTTGTGCTAAGCGCTGGGAACAAAATTACATGTCGCAGGACCTTATTCTGGGGATTTTCACAAAGAGTTATTATACGGCCTTAAGAGCTTCTTGGGGAAAACTGAGAGTTTTCTATTACTTATCAGGGTCACCCAATCAGGAGATGTCACAGAATCAAGACTCGAACCCAGGTCTTCCCGATTCCAAGACCAGCTTTCTATTTACTGTGCCAAGCTGCCTCTATATCCCCATTTTACGGACAAGGAAACTGAGACCTAGAGAGGGGGACTAGTCTGTGATCACACAAATAGTGTCAAAGAGTTGAGACTCAAACTCAGGAGGAGTAATAAAGAGATACATATAAAGACACAGATACATGTACTTAAAAAGAAACATAAAGAGATATCGAGAGATATATATACTTAGAAAGAGATACAGAGATAGAGAAAGAGAGAGAGACAGAGACAGAGAGAGAGGGCTGGAAGGATATCTGTGTGTATATGTGTGTGTATGCATATTTGTACGCACACACATATAGTTTTGCAAATGTTAAATAGCTATTTAACATCATTTATTATTACCATTGGTGCCAACCAATAGCTGCTGTATCTGATATCACTAATAGAAAAGAGAAAAGCCAGTTGCGAATGATAGGAAGCAAAGGGGCAGGTTTTCTGTAGGAGGTTACGTTTGAGTTGAGCTTTAAAGGATGGCTGAAAAAAAGTGATTCCAGACAGGAACCGTGTGAGCAAGGGAAGGGGAAAGTGTGTTCAAAGGGCAAAGCCATTTGTTTAGCTGAGTAAGTGATGAAGAGTGATACAGAATAAGGACGGACAGGTAATGTGCCACGTGACTGGAGGGGGCTTTGACTACTAGGCCAAGGAGATGAAACGGTACTCGAGAGGCAATAGGGAACTTGTGCCCGGCCCATGTCTTCTGGCCACACAACCACTGTACTAAAAATTCAAGCATTTATTCAGATTAAGTGGGGCAAAATAGGTTTTCCTGAACTAACTAGGTAATTAAGAAAGGATTATTTTTGTTTCACTTATCCAGATCTTAGAGGCACATGTAGAGTCTTTATCATTCTTGCTGACTGAAATTATGGGCTTTGGGAAAAGAAAAAAGTGCAAATTTGGAAAAGTGAATTGCTGATGAAGAATTTGGTATATGAGAAAAGAACATGGATTTCTGTACCTTAATTTAAAATGTAGAAATGACAGACTCCTATCCAGGGCTGGAGACTTAGGGAACTTAGGGAAGTTAACTTAGGGAAGGTGAAAATAATTTTGCCCTGGTAATAGCATCAGACCCCAGACTATGTCGTAAAGCAGTCATTGTCAAAACAGATTAGTCAAATAGCCTACTAAGTAAGAACAAAAAGGAATCCAAAAGAGTAGCCCAGTATTTGATGAACCAAATATTCTTAGGGAAATTTCTTGGGGGAGGGTGGGTAAGGTCTCTATTTGACAAAAACTGCTGGGAAAAAACTAAAAAGCAGGTTGATAAGAGACTACACCAAGGTATTACATAATATTTCAAAATAAATTTAAATTTGATTAAATATCATATCATAAAAATTAGAAGAAAAACAGATCATATACACATTATAGCTATGCCTAAGAGGTGAATTCTTAACTAAACAAGGGATAGACATTATTATAAAAGATTTTAAAGGTAATTTTGGTTAAATGAAATTATCTTTTTAATCTTTTGTAATTTATTTGATATGAAGATTTTTTTATCCTAGTTCCTGCTTCCTTTCTTACAGCATTACTTTTGCTCATGAAATTGAAAAGCTTTTTCATGAACAAAATTAATACAATAAGAAGGGAAGCAGTAATTAGGGGAAAAAAAAGTTTGTTTCAAATAAATATCTCTAATAAGAGCCTGATATAGACAAGAGAAATATATGACTAAAAGCCATTCTCCCTAATAGCTAAGTGGACAAAGGATAAAACAAACAGTTCACAAAAGAAAAATTGCAAACTATTAACAATCTTGTGAAAGAATACTGTAGTCACTAATAATAAGAGAAATACGGATCAAAATAACTCTGCAATTTCACCTCGCACCCAGCAAATTGTCAAAGATGGCAAAAGATGAGAATACTTTAGGTTGGAGACATTGTAGAAATGCAGACATGCTAATGTATTATTGGTGGAGCTGTAAATTGATCCAGCCATTCTGGAAAGCAATTTGGAATTACATGAAGAAAGTGGTTAAAAGGCCAATACCCTTTGACCCAGAAATTCCATTGCCATGTATATGCTACAAAAAAGATGAAGGACCTTATATGTATCAAAATATTTATATCATTTTTGCGGTGGCAAAGAATAAACTGGAAACAAAATAGCTTCCCATCAATTGGGAAATAGCTTAAAATAAAACAACCAGTGAAATGGAATGGAATGTTACTGAGCTGAAGAAAATGATGAATACAGAGAAACATTGAAGGCCTTAAGATCTAATCCAATGACAAATAAGCAGAACCAGAAAACAATATTCACAATGACTACACAACATAAATGTAAACAACAGCAACAAAAAAGTTGAAACTGGCTGCTGTGAAGTTATAATGAACAGTCTTAAGAGTCAAGGAAAAAATATGAGAAGGCACTTCTCTCCTGCTTCTTTGTAGAGATGGAAGACTGCAGATGGAGAACACTCCATATAATACCAGACTGTTTGTTATATTGGTTAGCTTTACTGAAGCTCCTCCCTCCCTTCCCCACCTCACCGCACCCCCCCACTAATTTTATGTAAAGAAGGGGAGTAAGGTGTAAGAAGATTGGAAAAATAGGAAGGAAAAAGGTTATAAAGGGTTTCGAATGCCAAAAGATTTTCTATTTCATGCTGAAGGTAACGAGGAGTGCCACTGAATGAGAGGATGATTGTCTGATTGTCTGGTCTGTACTTTAGGAAGATCAGTTTGACAGCTGAGAGGTAGATGAAGTGGGGAAAGACTTGAGGCAGGAAGACCAACCAGCAAGCTGTTGAAATTGATCAAACATAAGATAATGTCAGAGGAGAAAAGCTGGGAGTGGGGAAGGGGGGAAGGAACGTATGAGAAATGTTATAGAGATACAAATAATAGGACTTAACAGAATGGATATGGAGGATGAAAGTGAGATATTGAGGATAACACCTAGGTTGTGAGCCTGGGGGCCTGGGAGAATGATAGTATTCTTTTTTTTCTCTCTCTTAATAGTATTTTATTTTTTCTAGTTACATGTAAATATAGTTTTCAACTTTCATTTTTGTAAAATTTTGAGTTCCAAATTTTCTCCCTCCCTCCCCTCTCCCCTTTCTACTCCCCAAGACAGAAAGCAATCTGATATAGGTTATACACGTATGATCATGTTAAACATATTTCCACATTAGTCATGTTGTGCAAGAAGAATCAGAACAAAAGGGGGAAAGCACAAAAAAGAAAAAAACCAAAAAAAAGTGAAAATAGTATACTTTGATCCACAATCAAACTCCATGTTCTTTCTCTGGATGTGGTCAGCATTTTCCATCTCGAATCTTTTGGAATTGTCTTAGATGAGAATGATAGTATTCTTAACAGTAATACAGAAGTGGGGGGGGAGTCTTGGGGGGAAGATATTGAGTTTAGTTTTGGATATGTGGAATTTAAGATGTCTGTGGGACATTTTAAGTCTCAATAAATCTTAATTACATCTTAATAACAGCTTATTGACTGACTGACATCTAGTTCAAGACACCTAGTTGGCAGTTGGAGATGCAAGACTAGAGGTTAGGAGAGAAGTTTGAACTGAACAAGTAGATCTGAAAGTCATCAGCAAAAATGATAATTGAATCCATGGGAGCTGATGAGATCACCAAGCAAAACAGTATAAAGAGGGAAGAGGGCCTATGGCAGAGACTTGGACCCATATGAAGATCCAACAAAGGAGATACATAAAGATGGGTAAAAGGAGAACAAAAAGAAAGTTTGTCACAAGAACTCAGAGAGAAGAGAGTATCAAGAAGAAGGTGACTGACAGTGTTAAAGACTGCAGAGAGGTCAAGAAGGATGAAGTAATGTAAAAACAAAAAAGAGCAATTTTATTTTTTTTGAATCATGTTTAAAAAAATGGACAAGTATTAGATTATGTACCTTTCACAACTACAGTTAATGGAAGAATTCTTAACCAAACAAGGAATAGAGCCAATCATAAAAAGCAAAATAAATAATTTTAATTGCATTAAATTTTAAAAATCTTTTCCACAAATGAAATTTAGATTTAATGAGAAAAGAAATTGATAAGAGCAAAAAATACTTGTATCAAATGTCACTTATAAAGGTCTAACATACAAAATATGTTGAGACTGACACAGACACATAAGACCAAGAGTACCTAACACCTAAATTCTTAATAAATGCTTGTTGCCTGCCTACTAGTCAGCCTCTGCCTAATAAATGAGTTGAAAAAGAATATAAACAGTTTACTTTTTTTATTTTGTTTAGTTGCTGGGAAAGATTTGAGTTTTTTAATTGAATTTTTTTTTTGTTACATGGTAAGTTCTGAACTGTCTCATTCCCTCCCCACCCCCTCTAGAAAAGGCTGCCATTTGACACGAACACATTCACATATGCACTCACACCCACCCACACACACACATACACACACACGCACACACATTTGTATAACCATACAATGAATACTTCTATTTTTCAGTTCTTTCTTTGGAGATGAATTGCATCTTCCTCCATAGTCCTTTGAAGGTGATTTGAATATTCATATTACTCAGAATAGCCTAGTCATTCACATTTATTCTTCAGACAATGTTGCTGTTACTGTATACAGTGTTCTCTTGGTTCTGCTCATTTCACTCTTCATTATTTCATGTAAATCTTTCCATGTTTTTCTAAAATCAATCAGCTCATCATTTCTTATAGCACAGTAGTATTCCATCATAGGAGACCATCCCCAGTCATCTTGATCTATATCTGGCCACTGGACCCAGATGGCTCTGGAGGAAAAAGTGAGGCTGTTGACTTTGCACAGCCTTCCCTCACTTAAATCCAATTCACTTATGAGTCATGGCATCACTTTCCTGGTGTCACGGTCGTCTTCAAGAGCAAAAGACAAACAACAACAACAATTCCATAATAATTATATACCACAACTTGTTTAGCCATTCTCCAATTGATGGATATCCCTTCAGTTCCTAGATCTTGCCACCACAGAGAGAGCTGCTATAAATTTTTCCACATCCCTGCCAACATTTGTCATTTTCCCCTCCTACTATTTTAGCCAATCTGATAGGTATGATATTGTGAGCAGTTTTCAAAAGAAGAATTACAAAATATAAATGACTGCCTAAAAATATGCTCCAAATCAAAGAGAAATACAAATGAAATTAAACCTCAGAGTCAATAGAGATGTCAGGAAATAAGAAGTTAATGTTGAAAGGGGTGTAGGAAAATAGACACAATAATACACCATTGGTGGATCTTTGAAATGTTCTAACCATTCTATAAAACAATTTGTATTTGTGCAAGAAAAGTGATTATTCATGCCATTTGATACAGTGATCCTAATACTGAGCATTAGCTGAACAAGAAACAGGATGTCCCAAAATTCTTAATGAAGTTTTGAGTTTTAATAGAGAAAGAAAGAGAAAGGAAGGGAAGGAGAGAGAAAGAAAGGGGGTGGGGGGGAGAGACAGAGACAGAGAGACAGAGAGAGACAGAGGAGGGAGGAGAGAATTTAAGAAAGTTAAGATTTTGGGGACACTTTGCATACTAAGATATTCACAGCAGTTCTACGTAGTATCAAAGAACTGGAAACAAAGTGAGTGCCTTCATTTCTAAATATATCTTACCCCTCTCCTAGCCAGCATGTCAACCCTTGTTAATCAAAAAAAAAATTAAAGAAAAAAAAGTACTTCAGCAAAAACTTCCAACATATCAAAAATATCTGACAACATGTGTAGTATTACACACTCATGTTCCTCAACTCTGCAAAGAAGGGAAGGGAATTCATTTTTCCAACTCTTCTCCAGAGCCATACTTGGTCATTATAATTACACAATGCTCAATTTAATTTATTTGTGCTTTTCTCATTTACGTGATTACAGTTGTTGCATATCATATTTGGTTCTGCTTACTCTCTGTATCAGTTCACATAAGTCTTCCATTCTTCTCTAAAGAATTCTCTGAATTCTTTTCTCTGAATTCTTTTCATTTAGCTTTCCTTATGGTACACCTGGGGTAATATTTTGTTACAATTCATGGACCACAATTTGTTTACCTACTGCACACTGGATAGATCAAGAGCCCCTAGTTCTTTTATTAGTTTACTAATACCAGTGCAGCATTCAGGCAATCCACCTGGTTTTCCTTACTCTGTCTACATGACCATCTCCATTTCTACTCAGACATGCATAGAACATGGCATATACTAGGGGCTTAATCTATGCTAGATGATTGATGAACTGATTCAAACATATTCTCAAAGATACATGAAGACAAACTGGTACATAAAAAGAGTACTGGCTTTTGATTCAGAGTCTGGTTCTGCCACTTATTATCTATGAGACCTTGGACAAGTCTCTTAACTTCTCATCTGTAAAATGAAGGGTTTCAGAGTAGACGACTTGTAAGATTCCTTCCAGTTCTAACTCTCTGATGTTAGGGTTTTTTTTAAAGCCACTTCTCACACGTAAATGACAGTTTCTGTACACCCACCGTGTGTCTTCTCATTCTTCTATAAGTGCTGTGTTTCAAGTCACAGCTGCTGCTTCAATTTCTAACAGCATGATGCTGGCAACAGAGGTAAGAAGCCTGTCTCAGAAAGAATATTCATCAAGACCGTCACCATCCCTCGTTAGGAGATGCCTTGTCCCAATCTCCCGATGTCAACCTGAAGTGGCAGAGATAAATGCTGCCTCCCAGATGAAACCATGCTGGACTATCACAATTTTATCACACATGATAGCAACAAACTTTTGAGAACACATTTTTGATTGGATTTGTCAAAGGCAGCAGGGGAGAATCTAATTTTTCAAAGTTTATAGGGCATCATGTGGAAGACCTAGCTGGAAGAGGACAAATTCCCATGGCTTCCAAGATTTGGGGAATTTTTAAGGATAAGATTGTGCAGCTGCTTAGTTTTTCTGGCTTTGAATTCCCAACAAAAAATCATGTCATCTAAAGTACAATTTAAAGCTGATACTCTGGGCTATACAGAAGAAAGCAAGTGAAATCCTAGCAATGGCCTCCAGCATATGTAACTTTCTTTCCCCCAATATGGTACAAGAGAACCATTGCTCTTTTAACACAAGAAGAAGCTATAGATTAATAGCACCATTCCAAATTTTCTCTAATTAGAAGAAAAGGAAAGGGATTAAGCATTTATATACTGCCCATTGTGTTCTAAGTACTATACTAAGCACTTTTTACATATGTTATCTCAACAACAACACTGCAAAGTAGCGTTTTATTTTACATTTTGAGTTGAGAAAATTTTACAGTCTTACAGTTGAAGAAACTGAGGCAAACAGAGGTTAAGGAACTTGCCCAGAGTCACTCAGCTAGTAAGTGTCTGAGGGCAGATTTGAACTTAGGTCTTCCTGACTCTAGGTCCAGAGTTCTATCCACTATGCCACCTTAAGGTTTGCAAAATGATTTCTTCACAATAACCACATGAGGTAGGTAGCAAAAATGTGACCTGTCTGTGTTTCCACATCTAACATGCCATTCTGCTGCAGAAAAAGTCTCTGGCACCAGGGAGGAGGCCTGTCTGGAGCCTACACATGGAAGCAAAAGCAGCCTCAACAGCAGCAGCAACTTCAGAAGCTTTCAGCCCAGAGACTGTAAAGGGGTCAGACAACTGGTCAGAAAGAGATTAGAGGGCACTCTTTGCTGGCACTGGGCGCTAAAGCTGATGCAGATTGGCAACTCTATTGCCAATATACAGTTCTGGGTAAGAAAGGAACATTTGTGATCAGTCACAAGGGAGCAACGGCCCTGGTCACAGTTTCTTCAGCATATTTTTCAGTAACTTTTTGGGTCTCCTTTAGCAAGTCATTGACTTGTTTTTCATGGTTTTCTCACATCATTCTCATTTCTCTTCCCAATTTTTCCTCTACTTCTCTAACTTGCTTTTCCAAATCCTTTTTGAGCTCTTCCATGGCCTGAGACCAG
>CM053623.1:410867893-410896989 GCA_028646595.1 Phalanger gymnotis
TGCGGGGAGGAGGTGATCAAAAGCGGACACTTTTGAAGGGCGACAGGGTCAAGGGAGAAAATTGGATGGGGGGGGATAGGATAGGAATGAGCAGGGTATAGTTAGTCTTTCATGGCATGAGTGTTGTGGAGGGGTTTTGCATGGTGATACACATGTGGCCTGTGTTGGGTTGCTTGCCTTCTTGGGGAGGGTGGGTGGGAAGGTAGGAGGGGAGAGAATTTGGAGGTCAGAGTTTTGAGAGCAGATGTTCAAAAGAAAAAGTTTTTGCATGCAACTAGAAGGTGAGATGTACAGGCAATGGGGCATAAATGTCTGTCTTGCCCTGCAAGAAAGTGAGGGGAGGATGGGGGTAGTGGGGTGACAGAGGGTGAGGTTGACTGGGGAACGGGGCAATCAGAATATATGCCATCTTAGAATGGGGGGAGGATGGAAATGGGGAGAAAATTTGTGGTTCGGACTCTTGTCAAAATTAATGCTGAAGGCTAGAAATATTAAATAAATAAATATTTTTTGAAAAAAGAAGATTTTCTCGGTCTTCCTTAATCTTTGTGCCTTCCTAGCTCTTTTTGTGGTGGCTAAGAACTGGACATTGAAGGGATGTCCTTCAGTTGGGAAATGGCTAAACAAGCTGTGGTATATGATTGTAATGAAATATTACTGTGCTGGAAGAAATGACAAGCAGGATGGTTTTAGAAAAACCTTGAAAGACTTACATGAACTCATGCAAAGTGAAGTGAACAGAACCAAGAGAATGTCTACACAGTAACAGCAACATTACACCTTGAAAAATTGTGAATGACATAGCAATTCTCATCATGAGTACAATGATCCAAGATCATCCCAAAGGACTGATGATGAAGCATATAATCCACCTCTTGAAAAAGAATTGATATTGATTAAATACAGACTGAAGCATGCTATTTTTCACATTCTTTCATTCTTTTTCTTTTATTCGAGTTTTCTTGTACAAAATGACTAATATGGAAATGTTTTACATGACTGTACACGTATAACCTGTATCTTACTTACCATCTCAGGGAAGGGGAAGGGGAAGGAGGGAAAAATAGAATTTGGAACTCAAAACAAAAAAAGTTTAAAAAAATGTTTTAACATGTAATTGGGGAAAAAATAAAATATTTTCAAAAAACAAAACAAAACAAAACACAGAATTGGCCAAATGGTAAAAGAGGCACAAAAATCCACTGAAGAGAAGAACTCCTAAAGAAGAAAAATTGGCCAAATGGAAAAAGAGGTACAAAATCTCACTGAAGAATATAATTCCTTAAAAATTAGAATTGGGCAAGCAGAAGCTAATAACTCCATGAGACATTAAGAAATAATAAAACAAAATCAAAAGAATGAAAAAATAGAAGAAAATGTGAAATATTTCATTGGAAAAACAGCTGATTTGGAAAATAGATTGAGGAGAGCTAATTTAAGAGTTATTGGACTACCTTAAAGCCATAATCAAAGAAAGACCCTAGACATCACCTTTCAAGAAATTATCAAGGAAAACTGCCCTGATATTCTAGAACCAGAAGGTAAAATAGAAATGGAAAGAATCCACTGATAACCTCCTGAAAGAGATCCCAAAATGAAAACTCCCAGGAATATTATAGCCAATTTTCAAAAGTCCTGCATCAAAGAGAAAAATACTTCAAACAGCCAGAAAGAAAAAAATGAAATATTGTGGAGCCACAGTCAGGATCATACATGGCTCCCATATTATAGGAATGGAGGTTTTGTAATGTGATATGCTAGAAGGGAAAGGAACTATGATTACAACCAAGAATAACCTACCCAGCAAAACTGATTGTAATCCTTCAGGGAGAAAATGGATATTTAATGAAAAAATTTAAAGTCCTCTTTGGACTCCTTGAATAGAAAATTGAGTTGAATAGAAAATTGACATTCAGGCACAAGACTTAAGAGATGCATAGAAAGGTAAAAATGAAAGAGTAATCATGAGACTCAATAAAGTTAAATCTTTCACACCCTGATAGGGAAAGATGATAAATGTAACTTGTAAGAACTTTATCATTATTAGGGCAGATTTTAAAAAGTTTACATAGAGTTGAGTTTGCCTAGAGTTTACAAAAATTTACATAGTTACATAGAGGTGTGAGTTGAACATGTTGGAATGATCTCAAAAAACATGAAAGTGGGAGAAAGAGGGATGTACTGGGAGAAGGGGGAAGAGAGAGGTAGAATGGGGGAAATTTTCTCATATAAAAGAGGCTGCAGGGAAGAGCCTTTACCAATGGATGCGAAAATGGGGGTGGGGTGGTGGGCAATGCTTGAACCTCACTCTTGTCAGAATTGGCTCAAAGAGGGAAGAATATATACATATGTATGTATATATGTATGTATGCATATATGCATACACATACACCCACACCCACACCCACTAAGAAACACATATTCACTTGTCTATAGAAACATAACTTACCCAATAGGGAAACAGAAGTGGAGAAGGGAAAGGGGTGGGGGATGATGAAAGGGAAGACAGATTAAGGGAGGCAGTGCTTAGAAGCAAAATGGAGTTTTGAGGAGAGATGAGACAGACAGAGACAGAGAGCAAAAAGAGAACAGAATAAACAGAAGAAAATGGGATGTAGGGAAATACACAGTTGTAATCATAACTGTGAATGTGAATGGGAAGAGCTTACCTATAAAACAGAAATGGATAGCAGAATGAATTGGAAACCAGAATCTAACAATATGTTATTTACAAGAGATACTCTTGAAACAGAAAGACACACACAGAGTTACAATAAAGGGCTGAGCAGAATCTAATATGCTTCAGCTGAATGAAAAAAGGCAGAAGTAGCAGTCATAATCTCAAACAAAGCAAGAGCTAAATAGACCTAATTAAAAGAGATATTATGCTACAATAGACAATGAAATAATATCAAAAAAATTTATAGCAAGTTTCTCTGATAAAGGTATTATTTCTCAAATATATACTGAAGATAGAACTGAATAAAATTTATAAAAATAAGAGCCATTCCCCAATTGGTAAATGGTCAAAGGATAGAAACAGGCAATTTTCAGGAGAAGAAATCAAAGCTATCTATAGTTATATGAAAAAAAATGCTCTAAACCACTCTTGATATGAGAAATGTAAATTAAAACAACTTTGAGGTACCACTTCATGCCTACCAAAAATGACAAATGCTGTAGAAGATTGTATTGGAAATTAAGGTGGGACTTTATTTTACTGTTTTCCCTTTTAGGAAAGCTAAAGTAATCAAATGCCTTTGATTAAGCCTTACTAGGTGCAAATCCCCAGGCCCACACCCTTTCGATAACTGGTGCTAAACCCCAGGCTCACATCCTTTTGCTGATTAGGTGTGAATCCTTTAGGCCCTGACAAAAGTATATAAGATCCAAGGTTGGCCTTTGACTTTTGGGGCTCTCAGTCACTGGAAGAGTGGTGTGGGACTCTGGGCAGCCATTTTAAGAGCCCCTGGCTTGTAAACCCAGATGTTGATGCTTTCCTGGTAACTATGAATTGTGATTTGTATTGTATATGTTTGTAATTTATTTGTATTTGCTCTGAAGCTCAGGTTGCTGGCTTTTCTGCCTGAATTAAGTGAATGATATTTGTATGTTGGATAAAAGCAAAATTGTTAACCTCTTAAAGTTACTTTCCTTAGTAAAGCAGATCAAAGAACTTGTGTCAGCAGCCTTCTGTGTGCTGGTTGTTGTTGGTTTTACACAGCCACGGTGTATCAAGATTGTTGCAACAGAGATGAGGGAAAACAGTTAACTAATGAACTGCTGGTGGAGTAATGAAGGGGTCCAACCATTCTGGAGAATGATTTAGAATTAGGCCCAAAGGGCCATATAATTGTGTATACTCTTTGTCCCAGCAATACCACTACTAGGCCTGTATCTCAAAGAGATAAAAAGAAAAGAAAAAGGACCTATATTACGAAAATATTTATAGTAGCTCTTTTTGTGGTGGCAAAGAATTGGAAATCAAGGGAATGGTCATTAATTGAGGAATGGCTGAATAAGCTGCAGTATATGGTTGTGATGGAGGGCTATTGTGCTGTGGGAAATGATAAGGGGGGAGTGGCTTCAGAAAAATATGGAAAGACCTATATGAACTGATGCAAAGTGAAGTGAGAAGAACCAGGAGATCATTGAACACATTGTGTTGTAATGATGATTAAATGTGAAAGACTTGACTACTCTGGTCAATATAATGATCTAAGACAATTCCAAAGGACTCATGATGAAAAATACTATCCATCTCCAGAGACAGAACTGATGAATTCTGAGTGCAAATTGAAGTATAATTTTCTTACTTTTTCTTGTCATTTTGAAATATGGCTAATATGGAAATATGTTTTGCATGATTTCACATGCATAATTGATATCATATTACTTGCCTTCTCAGAGGGAGGTAAAGGATGTGGGAAGGAAGGAGAGGATTTGGAACTCAAAATTTAAAAAGAAAAGAATGTTAAAAATAAATACATAATAATTTTTTAATCTAAAAAAAGAAAATTTATAATGGAGAGTTATATAAATTGGGTTTGATTGCAGCAGTTAAAGAAATGTGTTCAGAGAACACAGAGAGACTTAAGACTATTAGCCTTTCGCCTCAATTAAAATCAGTTCACAACTCCACCAACAATCCAATGTCCCAATTTTCCTACTTCTCCAACATTTATCATTTTTTCTATCATATTATCCAATCTGATAGGTGTGAGGTGGTACCTCAGAGTTGTTTTAATTTGTATTTCTCTAATCAATAGTGATTTAGAGCATTTTTTCACATGATTGTAGATAACTTTGATTTCTTTGTCTGAAAACTGCCTGTTCATATGTTTGACCATTTATCAATTGGGGAAAACATCTCTTTTTAAATGATAAAATTATATGTTCTTAGCATTGCAAAGAAACAAAATATGAGAATGTACAATGGAAGAAAAGGACCAGAAGGATACACAGAAACAAACAAGAATCCAGGGTCACATAGCTAGTATCTGAGACAGGTTTTGAACTGCCTAACTGCTTCTTGTGATTAATGTCATTTTAAAGTCTTCAAAGAATCCTTCCACCTCCTGCCCCGCCCCCATATATCATCCTGGACAACAATCATTCAGATTAAACAAACTACACCAAACTGTAAGCCAAGAAGTTAAAGAGGGCAATATTTTTTAAATACTATTACAAAAGATTTAATTGCACTAAAAGAATCTGTGTACTTCTATTTATCGAACAAACCGAAACTGAAGAGCATCTTCAAATGATCCTTCCATCTGGCCTGTTGGGCATGAGATTTCTTTTCTATTCTCTGATTTTCCTGAATGAGAAATTAGTTACCTGTAGGCTATCACAAATGTCAGGTAACAGGTCTTGGTGAGGGTGGAGAAGAGGAGGAGCAGGAGGAGGAGGAGGAAAAGAAGGAGGAGGAAAAGGAGGAGGAGGACAGATAGACAGAGACAGAGAGAGAGAGAGAGAGAGAGACCAAGTGGATGTGACAGGGAAGCGTTAGATGTGGGTAATGGGAAGAGGAGGAGGAGGAGGAGGAAAAGAGGAGGAGGAAGAAGAGGAGCGAGAAGAGGAAAAGGAGAAGGAGGGGGGGGCAGTGGTGTAGAGGTTCCTGGAAAGGAGAGCAGGGATGCCATACCTTACTTCTTGATGGGTTAGGAACTGGTAAGGTAAGGCGGGTAGCATGTAGAAACCTTCCTGTAGGTGGCAGTATGGTTTTGTTTACTACATGCCTGCAGAGAAATACTCTGCTAAATGTGAAGACCTTTGGTTGGCTCATCTTCTAATTTCTCTACCGAATTTCTGTACAGAATGCAGAACTGGGCCCATTATATTGCTTCGGGGCCCCCCAAATGCCCCTGCATGAGTGGCAGATCCTATGTCCCAGATTCCTACCTTTCTGACTCTGCGCAGCTCAGATATCTACAACGACTGTGGCCTTTGAACATCAGTTATGAATTTCACGTATATAAAGTCTTCATCATTGACTGGGATACAGTTGCAATAGAGCATGCAAACGAACGAATTTTATGTACTCAGAGTTAGGAGCTCATGAATTCATATGGTAAAATTATGCCAAATAGATGGAAAGGAACATTGAACCAAGACCCCAACAGGATTTTTCTTGATTAGCTGGGAGCACGGAGGGAGAATGTGTCTGGGGGGGCAGGGTAGAAAAAAAACATCAATGTCAGGTGACCTTGTTTCAGATCCTAGATCTGTTACTAACTGATGTGTGGTTTTTGAGCAAGTCCCTCTCCCTCTCTGGGCCTATTTCCTTTTTTTTTTTTTTAAAAGAGGACCATTGTACCGTAGGTCGTTACTGGTCAATCAATTGACAAGTATTTCTTCAATACCTACTATGTGACAGGTACTATGCTAGATACTGGGGATATAAATACAAGGAATGAAACAAATCCTACTCTTTCTTTCTTAAAATTGATTAATTTACTCATTTATTTTTAACATTCACTTAAAATTTTTTTGATTCCCAAATTCTCTCCATCCCTCCAGCCCCTCCTCCCAGCCATTGAGAAGGCAAGAAATATGATACTCTCACTTAAATCCGATTCACTTGCAAGTCATGGCATCACTTTCCTGCTGTCATGGTCCACTTTGAGAATGAAGGACAAGCAACCACAAAAATGTGATACCTATTATACAGGAGAAGTAATGCAAAACATATATCTTAATGAGCTTACATTTTAATAGGGTGACAACAAATTAATACAAATACATAGCATGAGTTAGTAAACACATACATTTATGTGTATATATAAGTATATACATGCCTATGAACATATACACAAAATAGTTAAATATTTTGAGAGAGTGGGTGCCAGTTGGGGTGAGGATCTGGAAAGAAAGGCTTCATACAGAAGGTGATGCCTGAGCTGTATCTTAAAGGAATAGAGACTCTCAGAGGTAAAGAAGGAATTCATTGCCGGAATAGGAGACAGCCAATGTAGAAGCCCCCACATTTGTCTGAGAAGCATGTGTCTTGGCTCTTTGCTTTGACTCACTTCCCCTATGTGTTGATGTCTGTTAGGAGAATATGTATGTCCCTCAACCAATTAGCTGACACATGTAGAAGGACCCAAAGTTCCAACTTCTGTCTGTTGAGAAGACTAGCCCCAACAGCTTAAGAACAAGTATTTGCTTCTTCCAAAGTGGAGCACTCTACTTAACCCTTGAATTTAGCACTTAAATCAGTCAGATAGGCACTACTAGATCTCCATCTACTAGGCCCAGAGTATGGATGTGGGGACTCAAAAATTGTGGACTTGGGAGAAAGTGGGGCCATTTAATTTAATGTCCTCTGTTTTTATTCAATGCCTCTTACTGTCTTGGTGTATAAGAGAATACACTGGATGGGGTCTCAAGCAGAAATATGAATACCTGTTGACTCAAACCAATATCCCCAAACCTGGAAACAGTGAGAGTTCTGAGAGTTGGTAGTAGTAAATGGGGGGGTGGGGAATATTGGTATGGGGCCTTACACAAAATGTAAAAAAAAAGAACTCATACAGCAGGTAGAAGAAAAACATACTCGTGATTAGACATGTACACATAGAGGCAATGAGTTAAAGCAGAGAGCCAAATGGATACAGACACAGAGGCAACAAGGAAGCTTCAAGGAGCTTGATCCTGGCAGTGGAGAAGAGAGCTGATCATGGATTCAAGGGAGCACCGGCTCTGCTAAAAGAGAATATGGAAAGAGGAAGAGAATCTATTAGCCCATTTAAGCACCCTGCCTGGCAGAGACAGTGTACCCGAGGGGGAGTTCTTCAATGAGGAAAGGACACTGGGACCCTGCCATAACAGGATGAATTGCCTTTGCCTCATGTGTACCCAACATATGTGCTTCATTATCATCATCGGCTTAATTTGTGCCCACTCTTGCCATGGCTGTTGCATAGATTTGTGGGTGAGTGTGTCCCAGGTGGTTGCAATAATATTTTATAGCTCTGGGTCTTGCTATGCCTTCTCAGTAAATGCCTTTGCTTTTAGCTAATTGTGCCTACTGGCTGAATGATAAGGAAGAAACTATGGTAGGAACTTGTGAGTACCTGTAGTTTTTGGAGTATTGACACACAGACTACACCATAGGAACTGGGAGTAGAAGCTCCCTTTTAGGGAAGCCTATGAGTGCAAGTTAGGGGGAAGTAGGCCCCCAAAGAGGTCACCACATAGCTTGTGCACATGTGTGTGAGTGATGAGTGATACCCTTAAGGGGGTAGGTATCACATGATGCAGTTGTTCCAGTTAAGTCAGAGTTAAAAGAACTGGGTTAAACTACAACTTCAGACACTTACCAGCACTTACCAGCTGTGTGACCTCGTGCAAATCTCTTAATCTCTGTGAGCCCCAGTTTCCTCATCTAGAAATGGGAGAGAGCATAATACTTGCACTACCTAACTCAAAAGACTATTGTGGGGGAGATGTTTTGTAAGCATTAGAGTATTATATGTGCCAATTAGAATTATTTGTTCCATATTTAACCAAAAATCTGACCAAGATAAGATCTGTCTATCTAAACTCTTGATCTCACCCAGTCCCAAACTCAGCGGCTAATAAAGATTTGTTGAACTGAATTGAATGGGAGCTCTCTTCTCACAATGCCTGAACTTTTGTCAAGTGCTACAGCACTACGTTCCCAGTCTCCTCACAAACTCCCCCTCATATTGAGCCACAAGCTGCCAGCTACAAAAGCCCCAATTTAGTATCTTTTACCAATTTAGTATCAATTTAGTACCACAATTTGGAACTATGCCCAAAGGGCTATAAAACCGCACATACCCTTTGATCCAGCAATACCATTACTAGGTCTGTATCCCAAAGAGATCACAAAAAGGGAAAAGGACCCACATGTACAGAAATATTTCTAGCAGCTCTTTCTGTGGCGGCAAAGAATCGGAAAATGAGGAGATGCCCATCAATTGGGGTATGGCCGAACAAATTGTGTTATATGAATGTAATGAAATACTACTGTTTTCTAGGAAATGATGTGTAGGCAGATTTCAGAAAAACCTGGAAAGACTTACATGAACTGATGCTGACTGGAGTGAGCAGAACCAGGAGAACACTGTACACAGTAACAGAAAAATTGTGCAATGATCAACTATAATAGATTTAGCTCTTCTCAGCAACGCAATGATCCAAGACAATTCCAAGGGACTTGCGATGGAAAATGCCGACGACATCCAGAGAAAGAAATATGGGGTCTAAATGCAGATCAAAGCATACTATTTTCACTTTTTTTGTTCTTTCTTTCTTTCTCATGGTTTCCCCTGCTTTTTTTCTGAGTCTTCCTTCACAACTCGATCAATGTGGAAATATGTTTAACACGATTGTACATGTATAACCTATATCAACTGCTTGCTGTCTTGGAGAGGGGGTAGGGAAGGAAAGGAGGGAGAAAAATTTGAAACTCAGAATCTTACAAAGATGAATGTAGAAAATTATCTTTACATGTAGTTGGAAAAAAGTACTATTAAATAAAAAAATCTGTGCTGTAGACTTAAGGGGCTCCCCAAAGGAGCATCATGGGCTCAAGAGGCTCAACAGTAAATAAATGTACAATTGAGCTGCAGCTCTCTGGCCAGTCCCAATCCCAGCCCTACTCTCAGATCCACTCTTTGCATAGGAAATAAAGCTGGGGAAGGAGCTTCCAGGCAGATATCCCCACAGCTCCCCCATCTGGGTGACCCTGAAGAAAAACTGTTCTTCTGCCTAGACCCCATATCTTCCCTTCTACTCCCTCCACTCTGCTCCTCTTTTCACAATTTGTTCTCCTCCCAGGGCTATAAAGACTGAATATAGTCATTCTCATTTGCTTGCTAATGATCATTTGCCATTTAATGTTCTCATCAAAACTCCGACCTGGAGTTAAAGAGGTTTCTGATATTTATTTATCCCCTGGGCCCTCTGAGAGGAAGGTGGGACCAGAATCTAAGTGCTATGTGGAGAACTTTAAATGGGTGACATTTAGTATTCTTAACAGCAAAAACAAGAGAAGCCAGGGAAAGGGTAACAGGGAAAGGTGGGGAGAGTAAGGAAGATTATTTCAACACTTCATGAGAACCATGGTTTCAACAATTTGAGTCTATCTTCCACTGATGCTTTCCATGCCTTAGTAGAAGGTTTGTTTTTAGAGTGGAAAGAGGAATGGGGGTAGGACCCAGAAGTCCTGGGTTCAAATCTTTTCTCTGTCACTGGTAGACTTCTCATTATCCATCGGTCAGGAGCTCATTTGCTCATGTGACATAGCAAGTAACAGCATAAAAACTGGAGCATACTTTCCCAAAAATCACACAGATTCTCTGGACAGAGAATGGGCAGAAACCTGAACACATATGACCAAGATAACTCATAACCCCAAATTGTAGGGCCTCCATGTCCCTTCTATCTCCTAACAGTTATCATGGAGTTAACTCCATGGGATTGGTGAAAGACTGATTACTCTGTTTCTTGCATGGGCTGACTCTTCATTCTTGCCACATGGGTGGCTCAGCTGACCTTGCTCCTCATTGGGCATATGGGTAAATCCACTGGATGCCCAGAGCATGCTCCGTGATGGGTGGCTGTAGTCTCCACTATTTTGAACTTCAAGCTCAAACACAAGCCTCTGTAGTGGTACTGTTATTCTCATTCAGAAAAAGTGGATATCCATAGCCTAGGATTGGCCCAAACCTCTCTAATTCTCTTGCTTTGCTCCTTCAAGGCCTCAACTCTGAAGTATGACACCTCCCAGACAAGAGGTAGGGGAAAAGATACATGGCCTCTCTTTTTGACAGCTCTTCTTGGTTGAGGGATGAGTTCCTTTGGTGAGGGATCTTTTCCTAACTTATGGTGACCATCCAGCACACTTCCCAATACTTCATCTTTGCAGGCTCAGCACTAAGGAAACAGTGGTCATTTGCCCAGTAATCATCAAACAGTTCTGGGATTCAGGGATTCTCAGTTTCTTAAATTGCTCAGCCTGTTGGTCTCTGCAAACGAGTAGCTGAGTATAAGGCACAAAGGCTTTCTATTCTCTGGTAGTAAGTTCATTGTCTCTGCTGGCCACTCATCTATTTTCCTGGATTTTTCATACGCAAATAATTTGCTCAGAGCCTTATATCTTAATGAAAAGTATTATATTTTATATCTCATTGTCTCTGTCCTTGGTTCTTACACATTCAACTACAATGAAGTCTAAAAGGGGCAACCCTTATGCCTTCAAGACTATTATCTGTCTGATAGGTCAGGAAAATGCTTACTTATTTTCCTAGATTTCAGCAAAGCATTTGATGGAGCCTCTTATGTTTTCTTTGTGGACAAAGTAAAATCTGGATCCTATTCCCCGCATTAGCACAATCTTACCTGGGGCCCTGGACAAATTCCCAGATTTTATCTGGCCTCAGTTTGCCCATTTGTGAAATGGGGAGGTTGGACCTGATGTCACTATAACGGTCCTTCCAACTCAGAAATCCTATGAAGAGGGTATCAGATTAAAAATGTGGAACTTCTCTTACATGACAAGGGCTGTGCTGCCAGGTGAGGGGTTGGGAATAGCCCCTTCAGGAACACTAATCAAGCTTGGATCTCTTTCTTTTAACCTTTGGTCTTACTCAAAACATTTTCCGAAAACTTCCAATTCTATTCTAATTTATTCCATTCCATTCCACTTGACATACATTAATGGTCTACTATCTGCAGGGCCCTGGGCTAGGCACTGGGGATATAAAGAGGACAAATTACTCAGTTCCTGATCTCAGCATGTAAGTACAATAAAAGTTAGAATGTGACAGGGGCAAGGGAGAGTTCCAGAAAAAGTCTTCTAGGAAAATATGAGGACAGAGAATATTTTCAGCTGGGGTGGGAGAGAACAGGGAAGGTTTCATGGAGGAAGGGAACCTGGGATAGGCCTTGAAGAAAGAGGATAATCTCAACAGGGTAGAGAGAAGGGAATATCAAGGTATGGAGGTGGGAGAAGGGTAGGGAAGGATGGGGAGTAATGTAGAGGGGGTAGAGGAAAGTGAGATTCTCTCTTAGATCAGTAGATTTCCATTCATACATAGCATAGAAGTCTGGGACAACTGTTGAAATGAGGCCATAGGCAGAAATCTGTAAGCTGAGTCACTGGTGCCTCCACAGAGATGTATAAGCACTATTTGGACAAAGGTCCTTCTGGGATGTTACCTGATGGGGTGCTCTTTGACGCAGAGGTTGAACATTTGAAACTTCTCAACCCAAACAGCACATCTCCCTTCTAGACAGCTTCTAGACCTCAACTTGTCTTCCTCCAGGAATTTGTCTGCTCTCTCTCTGCTTTTGAACTATTTTGTCTTGGACTGAGAAGAAAACATAGGCCCAACTCAGCTAAGGGACATAAGTTATGGCTGTCAAAGAAAGACACCCAGCTAGCAGTAAGTCCCTGGCCTTTTATAACTTGCTGGAAATAGATGGGGGAAAAATCCTATTAGAGCCGAGCAATTATTTGCATAGAAATTATCAAAGGTCATTCAACCAGAGAGAAGTAAAAATAAAGGTGAATTTAACAAGCTGTATCCTCTCCTCGGGAAGGCCTACATAAACCTTTCCTTGCACTGAATTTAATTTGGCAAAATGAGAGTTTTGGGTTGGTTAAAAGAAAATGCGTATGTGACAGGGTCAAGCTTTAGTTAAGGCTCACGGATGGCAGACAAAGGTCTGTGTAGTGCAGTCATGACATGTCAAACTCAAGAGAATTCTGTGGACTATTCTACAGTAAAGAACAAACATTTATAGGTTTAAATAAGATGCTTGATTTCAGATGTCAGGATAGAGTGAAGCTGGATCCTGACACTTTTGAGATTAGACAATTGTGGATCTTAGCACTTCTGAGACTGGAAACACATTTCACTTACTAGCAGCAGCCACCTCCACTGAACTCCTCTGATGCCCCAGTATGATATGGAGCTGACCTTGAACAGTCAAAGGCTAAGTCAGAAGGTTTAGCATGAGCAGGTCCTACCAAGCTGGAAAGTCTGGAGGTGGTTGGTGGGGCCCAGCAACAAATAGACCGTATGTCTGTCTGCTGGAGTGCCTACCTAAATGTCAAACAAAAAAAATGTGACAAAGCCTCTTGTGGACAATTTATTGAGTTCTGAGCTGCATGATGGTACAGTTAGGTAGGTTCAGAACTGGTTGAATGGCTGAATCCAAAGAGGGCTCATTAATGTGTCAATATCAACTTGGGAAAAAGTCTCTAGTGGAGATCCCTGGGGATCTGTCTTTGATAGTGTGATGTTCAAGATTTTTATTGTTGATTTGCATGGGGCCTTAGGGGATGTACCTGTTAAATGTTCAGGTGATACATACCTGGGAAGGCTAGCTGAAACTCTGCATGGTTGAGTTAGGATCCAGAAAGATCTCAATAAGGCCAAAATGATGAATTTTAATGGGGAGAAACATAAAATTCTACATGTGACTTAAAAAAAATCAATTTCACAAATACACAATGGGGGCAGAATGGCTAGGTAATGGTACCTGTGGAAAAGATTCAGAAGTATCAGCGCATCACAAACTGAACCTAAGTTAAAAAGTGATATAGCAGTCAAAAGAAAAAAAAGTCCCATTGTCACAGGCTGCATCAAAAAGATGCATATGGTCCAGAGAAGGTGAGGAGTTAGCTTCATTGTATTCTGCCTTGGTCCCACCACACTTGGGATATTGTGTTCAGATCAGAATGCTGCATTTTAGGAAGGATAAAGATAAGAAGTGGCAAAAGAAGACAACCAGGATGGTAAGAGGACCGGAGAACATAACATACAAGGACTGGCTGAAAGAACTGGGGATATTCCTCCTAGAGAAGAGTTGAGTGGAGGGTGAGGGGTGCAGAGGAGAGGAGGAGAGCTGTCTTCATGCATTTGAAGGGCTTGTGAAAGAAAGACAGATTCGTGCTGAGAAGAGAACTTCAGGCCTAACTCTGGAAGAAACATGGCTGCTAAGGAGAGAGGTCAATGGCAATAAGTCCCTGGTTATGGGCACCACCTTGTCCACCAAAGGTTAGAATGAGAAGCAATGGATGGAATTTATGGAGGCTTGATATAAGAAACAACTTCCTATCAATTAGCATGGTCCAAAAGAGGAACGGGATGCCTTGGGAAGCCATGAATTGCTTCTCATTGGAGGCCCTGATGAGGAAGCCTAAAGATCACTTGTATATTGTAGAGGGGATTCTTTGTCACAGATGACCACTAGGGTCCTTTTCAATTTCTGGATTCTGCACTTTTCATCTATTCTTTGGGGTTCAAATATCATCTTCTCCAGGAGACTTTCTTAGATTTCCCTACTCAGTAATGACTTTTTCCTCCTCAGACCTCACATAACACTTTGTACTTTTATGAACAAGGGATGGAACTTGATGGAAGGGAACCCAGGAGTCAAAATACTTAGAGTCAGACCCAGTTCTGCTACAGGCTAGCTATGTGACCTTAGGAAAGAAACTTAATTTGTGTCTGTTTCTCTCCTCACAGGGTTTGTAAGTCTTAAAGTACTAGAGAAATGTGAGTCATTAGTACAGCATGGGATTACATGTTAAAACAACATGTATGTTTCCTCCTAATGGACTTGTTTTATCTAAGCCGTGCGTCTCCCCAGGGCAAGGCTCTGAGCGTGGTAGGTGTATACTGAAATGTTTTCAGGAAATGGTCAAATAAAACAAGTGAGTTTCTGCTTCTCTCTCCCTCCTTCTGGCCCCATTCATTTCTTTAGTGATTGTGTTCCCTGAGAAGGAACTGGCTGAGGAGGCACCAGGATCAGGACAATTAACCCTTATACACTCAGGCATGAGCACATTTCCTCATCTGTTAGTTGTGGCCCTGTAAGCCAGGAGAGCTTCGTTTATACTCTCTCCTGGTGGAAGTAGGATAAAATGGGAAGAGAGAGGGAAGTAATGGATCATAGCTTTAGGGCCACAGAAGCCATTTTACATATGAGAAAACAGAGGCCTGGGAAAGTGAATTGATATGAATTGATAACTCCAAAGTCATAGAATTAATAAGCATAATAATAACACATGTATATACTACATATGCTTATTACATAATAATATACAATTATGTATTAATATGTGTACTTATAAATTACATAATAATATATAATTAATAATAAACATAATAATAAAATAATTAATAAGTGGGGGATTTGAACCAAATCTTCTGCTCCTGGGCCAGTGTTCTTTCTACCCTACCATGTTGTTGTTGAGTCATGTTCAGTCGGGTCTGACTCTTCGTGACCCCATTTGGGGTTTTCTTGGCAAAGGTATTGAAGTGATTTGCCTTTTCTTCTCCAGCTCATCTAACAGATGTGGAAACTGAGGCAAACAGAGTTAGGTGACTTGCCCAGGGTCACAAGCTAGTGTCAGACAAGATTTGAACTTGAGTCTTCCTGACTCCAGGCCTGGAGCTGTTCCCACTGTGCCACCTAGTTGCCCATGTTTCCCAAATACTTCCACAAAGAAGAAATTACTAATCATCTTGTTTTCCAGAGAGGGGAAATCCTCCCATTTCTGAGCATTTCCCTGGGTAGAGGTGAAGCTACCATGGAGCAGGGGGAGGAAAAGGAGGGCATATGTAGGGATAGGTGACCTGGCCCCAAGCAAAGATTCATGAGAGCACTTGATTAGGGCAGAAAAGCCCACTTATTCCAATCCTCCCACTTTCCAGATAAAGAATCTGAAGTTTAGGAGGGAAAAACAATTTATCTAATGTCACAGATAGAGTGTTGGTGCCAAGATTTTAACCCAGAATCTTACCCATTTGGTATTTCATCAGCTCCTACAGGATTGTGAACTCAGTGGAGGTAGGGATTGGGTCTTAGCTAAACTTTGTGTCTCCCTAACCCTAAATCTGTGCTCGAAATACACACTTACAAAATATTTGTTACTGGACTCACATGAACTGATGCAAAATGAAGTGAGAAGAACTAGGAGGACACCGTACACCATAACAGCAACATTGTACATGATCGGCTATGAATGATTTTGCTATTCTCAGCAATACAAAGATCTATGGCAATTCTGAAGGACTCGTGAGGAAGGACGCTATACACCTCCAGAGAAAGAACTGACAGAATCTGAATACAGATCAAAGCACTCTTTCAAAAAAAAAAATTCTTGCATGTTTTTTTGCCTGTTTTCTTTCACAACATGACTAATATAGAAATATATTTTGCATGACTGGACATATATAACCTATATCAAAGTGCTTGGCTTCTCAATGGGGGGGGAAGGGAGGGAATTTGAAACTCAGAAATTATAAAAAAAGTGAGGGTCAAAAGTTACTTTTACATGTAATTGAGAAAAAAATTTTTAATAAAAATCTTGTTGAATGGAATTGGTAATTCAGGACTCTAAGTCCGAGTTGGAGATCGACTAGGCCAGAACCCTAGCTGAAGACTGAAATGGGGTATCTTTATCCGTGGGGATCTGTTTTCTCTGTCATGACCCCTTGGTAGAGATGAATGCTCCCGTTACAAAGTATGAGTGACAGAGCTTCTAGTTCTACAGGAGCCCAGACAAAGGGAAAGGCTACCTCTGTCTAATGAAGGTGGAAGGTTTCCATGTGGACCTTAGTGGGGATGAAGACATAGAGAGAAGCTCTAAAGGACCCCCCGGGACTTTTGCCCAGAGTTACCACCCAAACATCTGCTGCTCCACACATTAGGGGAAGAACCCCCTGGAAGCTGGATTTGCTCAGTGACAATGGGAGACTTTGAGGTGGGGGGGGGGAACTTAGTGAGTTTCAACACATAATTAGCTGGTTTCTGAGATGCCTAATTATAGCCTTCCATCACTCCCATGTCCTTGTTGAGCAAAGGGCGGCTTTGTCTTACTCCTAAGCCACGGCAAGGTGATGGTGGGCTCCTGGTAAAATATAAATTCAGAATTACAGATTGTTACAGAATTACAACTGGAAGGGACAGTATGCAAAGTATCAGTGTTGGAAGGGACCGTATAGAATGCCAGAGCTGGCAGGAACCCTTGAAGTAGACTATCAGAGCTAAGAAAGATCTCAGAATGTGGAATGTTAGAGTAAGAACAGATTTAGAATACAAAAAATAGCATGTTCAAGCTGCAAGAGATTGAGAGATTAAATATGTAGTCTACCTCACTTTCCCATTTTACAGATGGGAAAACTGAGACCCAGAAAGAGGTATTGACCACAATTATACAGCAAGCTACTGGCAGAGTCAGGGTTCAAAGGATTTCTTTGACTCCAAGTTCAGTGCTCTTTTTACTAAGGTTGAAAAAATTGGATTGTAGCAGTAAGAGGCTCTAGGCTGTGACTCCCTTTCAAATACTTTGGATAATAGTGGGGTGGATGGAAGTCATGGACCAATCCCCTCAGTCAGCTGATATGTGTGCCCATTCCCTCCCTGCTTGGATTGTAGTGGAAAATACACCATCAAACCCAGGTAGAGGGCCCCCAAGAATTATGCTAGCCTCTGCCGACATTCACCATCTTGATTTTGTATGAATTACTTCCCTTCCCTGAACTTGCTTCCTCATCTGAAAAATGGGGATGTGCAGACCTATACTACCTGCCTTACAGTACTGCCATGAAGAAAATGTTTTGTAAAACTTTAAATGTTATAGAAATGTGAATTACGATTATCATTTCCAACCATCTAGTCTTTCCTCCTCTCCTGGTTCTCCACCCAAACACAAAGTGAGAAAAAATGATGGTGCACAGCGTGCATTTATTTAATCACTTATTGCATTTATTTCATCACCTCTTGTATAGGTTTAAAGGACTAGGAATTTATTTTGGGGTCAGATTTGAACCCAGTTATCTTTGGGGACAAGTCTACCTTGTTAATATCAGCTGAGTCCATGATCAGGCTGAGCTGTTGATCTTGGGTGGTGGAGGGAGCATTTGATCTGATGGGGGCTCCTGGTGATAATGGGGTGGGCACTGTGGGAAGTGAGCTCATCACATCTCTCCTGTCATCCTGGTCTTACTAGGAGCAAGGATAAGGGTGGCAAATGGGCCAATAGGAATTTGAGGAATCACGCAATATGAGAGCTGGAACGAACTTCGGTGGTCATTTGGTTAGTTTATAGGAGACATCTAAGCTTCAACGTGCTTGGAATTTCAAGTTCAAGTTCAACAAGCATTCGTTACCTGTGTACTGGGTTCAGAGCCGGGGATTCAGAGACAGATACAGGCTGAGAGAAAAACACAAATAACTGTGATACAAAGGAAAGTGAGATAAATACGAAGGAGAGGTCCAGGCAAAGCGTTAGGAGAAATTTGAGGAGGGGGAGATCATCGTCATCTGGGGGTAGGTCTTGGAGGAGGGGATTTCATGGGAAGAGGTAGCAATTAAGTTGGGCTATGAAGCTCAGGGCCCTTGATTTGACACGAACTTAGGAATATTATTCCTGAGTACAATGACCATGCTAAAAACACAGATCCGACTTCTTTGCTTGCCACTAGCATTTCTGTGACAAACATATTTCATTATCTCGAAGCTTTTAGTGCTATGTCCAAAACCACATTTCCCTGTGCACACAGAACAATTATAAGTATGCTCAATCAGGTATAGATGGTTAGAACCCTACCATTTCCAAAAAGGTATCATTCAAAATCCACTTATTTTTATGACAATATTGTGCTTTAGAAACAACAAAGGCCACTAATTACCCTCTCTTGCCTTAATTCCTTTCATTCCTGAAAGCCCAACTTGAAAACTACTTCCTCTAAAAATGGCTAACATTTCTACTAGAAATCATTCAATATGCATGATCTCATTTGGGCCTCAAACCCACTTATATATATAATACTATACAGCATAGATACTATAGGTATTGTTATTCCCATTTTATGGATGAGAAAATTAAGTGACACACTCCTCTCTGGAAAGCTTCCCCTTTAACAACTTTCCCCTAAGACCTCGTACAGCATTTTGAACTTCTCTGATGCACTCATTATGTAATTGCGTATCACTTAAAAAGCATTTATTAAGCACCTACTACCATGCCAAGTCCTGGGAATACACAGGCAAAAACCTCCTAAAAACAAAAACTCTCTCTGCTTTCAAGGACGTCAGTCTGCTGGGGGAAGACAACATACAAATAATTACGTACAAGCAAAATATAGAGATAACGGGGGGAGGCAACAGCTTTAAGGGCTATGAGGAAAGGCTTCTTGTAAAAGGGGGATTTTAACTAGCACTTGAAGGAAGCAGGGAAATCAGAAGGCAGAGATGAGGGAGAGAGGTTCAAGTATTTGCACCTCATCTCCCCAACCAGGCTTGGAGTTCCTTGTAGGCAGGGACTGAGTTTTCATCTCTCCTAGGGCTCAGTACAGGTTCTGTGCTCACACAACAGAAGCTGCCTCTCCCTTGCTGAATTTGAATTGGTTCTAAAGCAGCAAAGCTGTTTCCAAAAGGCTGAAATGGTAGTTCATCACATCAGCCAGGAAATGGTACTCTAGGAGAAGCTCTCCATAATCTCCAGGCCAGATGAAATGGATGTTGTGTCCTTAGAGAATCACAACAGGATCTCTCATTAGCGTTCATGGGCGTGCTTCATTAGGACAAAAGCCCTGACTGCATTCTCGAGCTTCTTCTGACCGCTCGGGTGCTAATTCTTAGCATAGCTGAGGAAAAAATTCACTAATTGGGACCCTGTGGATTCAGATTAAGTGTTAGTTCAAACAGGTCCTTTGCTGACGTTCACCTTTGTTTAGCAAACCTCTTCTTTATAGAGTGCAAATTAACAGTATGAACAAGACTGAAAGGGGAAGATGTACAATTCTTTAGGGAGATTAAAATACTTTTCATGTACCTCCTCTTGTCCTCTAACCCCAACATTTGGTCATGTATTCTCATAACTGGAAGGACACTCAAAGGGCCAGCCCAACCCGCGTCCAAAAAGCATTAATCTTATCCACAGTGTTGCCCACGAGCTGTCAATGAGCTTCTGGTTAAATTCCTGGAAGGACAGCAAGCCCGTATTGATGCAGTCTGCTCCATCTTTGGCACCTCCAGATGTGAGCACCAACCCTCATCCTCCCAACATTATTAGTCCTAGTCTTGTTTTCTAAGACCCAAGTGGAACAAATCCAAGTTTTCCTTTACAAAAATACTGGGACTCTTTGGAAGACACCCAACTAGAGTCTGATTGATGTGAAGACCACAGGAACTAGATGCCCTTAGTTTGAGACCTGGCTCTGCCAGTTTCTGTATTACCTTGGACAGATTATGTTCTGTGTCTCTAGGCCCCCTTTTCCTCAAAGGGGTTGGACTAAGATGAGTTGCCTCTGCAGTCATTTATCTTTGAGGCTCAAACAGCCTGCTAATCTAAATATTCTATGGTTTCCAATTGTGTCTACCTCCCTGATTGGACATGAGGTTTACATTCAAGACTTTGACAGTCAGCTATAGAATAGTGGTCAGAGCCTTGAATTTGGAAGTCAGGTGAACCATGGTCACCAGCCACTTAGCTGTGACTTAGGAAAATCATTTCAATTGTTTCTTGAGCACCAGTTTTCTCATCTGTAATAGAGATAATAGCACCTACCTCATACAGGTGTGAGAAACAAAGGTTAAAAGCGCTTTGTAAACCTTAAAATTTAAAGAGAAGTACAATTCATTGTAAAGCTTCCAGGTCTAAAAGAAGGTAGGTGCTGATTTATCAGTCAGAGAGGGCCTGCTTTACAAGCATTCATTTGTACAAATCAATAAGCAAATTACACATCTGTGCTGTACTCGGTCATTTGATTTTACATATTAGAAACAGTGGATAGGAATAAGCAGCACTTTTTAAAACAGTTTTCCCTGTTTGCTTTCTCATTATTATCATAAGGTGAAGTACAATAAAAGAGAACTTTGGATTTATTCTTTTTATCGACTCCAAGACTGTTAGGAAAAAAAAAAACCCAACAAAACTCCTAGTAACTGGTTCTGCTGTACTTGTTCTCCCATCACTGTGAGCTCCCTCATCTTCTTCCAACTACAAAACTTAAGTATTTTTACCTGAGGAAGTGGTGACCCTACTCCTGGCCAAGGCCAACCCTTCTATCCTTCCTCTCCTGCATTTTCTGATACTTCCATCCACCAATCATCTCCTCTCTTGCATCTTCAAACTCTTCTGTGGGTTTCTTCCTTTTGGCTCACAAACACATTTAGTTCTCCTTAATCCTAGAACAATCTTCTCTTGACCCATTTACACCATCCAATTGTATTCCATGTACCTAATTCCTTGAAACAAAAGTTATTCCCTCCACACCAATCTTTTGCAGTCTTCCACTCTCACCATTCAGAAATACCTTTCAGGTTATCAAGGACCTCCTTATCAAATGTCCCTTTTTTCAGTCATCTTCCTTCCTGTCATGATGATGCATTTCACAGAGCTGACCACTACCCTCCTCCATGATGCCATCTTCTTTTGTTTCCATGACCACCCCCCCCTCCCAAAAAGCAGCTTGGGTGTAGGGGAAAGAGAGCTTGGTATGGAGTGAAAGGAGAAGGGGCCCATCTTTCTTATCACCACCAGCAACAATGCTGACCAAATGCCCCCAACGGGAGGTTAAGTGCAGGAGTAGTGACATAGCAATACCCCCTAGACTGGCACTGCTGCTCCCAACAGGGGAAACAACTTGTGAAGAAGGGGCCAGCCAAGCCCACCAACTGACAACCAATTACCACACACAGTGCAGAGGCAAGTCAACCTGGCAGAAGCAGCCTGAGGTGAGGCAGGAGGAAGCAAGTCAAATCACCACCACCACATTAACCACCTTCTTCCTTTAGACCCTAATGGGGACAGCCCAGGCCCCTGAAACTAAGTGCATCAGGCATAAATAATGATATTAAGGAAGAGATATTAACATCAGCCATTGCACCCTAAGAAACATTGGTCTTTTCAGATGCCTTGTAGCTGAAACATCCCATATGTTCAATCTCCCCAATATAACTGTGGAACATGCTTATGCCTGCATGTATGGGAAGCAGATAGAATGGGGAAGACAACACATATGGAAAAACACGAGCTCTTTGAAAGTAGGGACTCTTACTTTTTCTATTAGTATCTCCAACGCATAGCCCAGTACTTGGCACATACCAAGTACACGATTTATTCACTCATTCACTTTACTTAATCTTCTGAGCAAAAGAAAAATGGTCAAAAAATGCCCATTGGACTGGAGGGATGGCACAGGAAGACGAATCATGGGGAATGAATCCGTATGGGGTCAGAAATACAATGCTTTTGTATAAGTAAGAAATGGAAAACAATTTTTATTAACATGTTTTACATTTACAATTTTTTTATTAGCTAATCAACATCAACATGCAAAAATAAGCGCTAAATACAAACCTCTACAATACGGTTTTGTTTAAGCTACAATGGTTGGTTGGTTGGTTGGTTGGTTTGGAAAAGTCATCAGTAATTGTTGAAGCTGAACTATTAGTTTCTGCAATGAATAATATTTAGACCCTAGACTTAATGTTACCATCCTGCAAGGCCTCTTCAGAAACTGTCCAACACTAGCTGATTTTCATGTGAATACATTCTCAAAGCAAGAAATAAGGCAGTAGCACTAATGATTTGATATTAACCCCTATGCATATAACTAAGAACTTTAGAAAGACTTTCACACGAGGAGGGCAAACTGGAAGAGTCTATAAAAACAAGCAATTTGGTTTGCTTGCCATGCTATGTTTTCTTGGTATTTTGGCAGCATCTTTAAGCTTCTGTTTGGAACAAACAACTTCTGCTTGACTCTAGGATGAAGTCATCATCTTATGATCATCACATCCCTGGAAGTGCAATGTCTTAAACTCTGCACTATTATCCCTACAGGATCCACAGCACAGAAGGCAAGAAGCTCTCATGGTGAAACCCACTTGTTTTTCCATGTATGATCATTAGCAAAAAGGGAGAATAACTGGAAAAACAAATGGGGAAAAGAATTGAGTCACATTTTTCAGTGGGTCTGAAGGTCCCTCAGTGTTTAAGTCATCCTTAAAAGAAAATTTATTTTTGAAAGATTAAAGTACTTTTCAGAAGCATCAAATTCATGACTTATGTTACAAAATCCTACCAATCAAAATGTTGTTTTCAAGTACAAACTTATTAAGTCATATTTCCTCTCTTTCTAAGAGTAGTTATTGTTGCTCATTGATCTTTGGTCGCAAGAAACAACATTGCCACCGACAGGTCTGATCCTCAAGATGGCACATTATGCTTCTTCGCCACACGAGGCCATGCCTAAGGAGGCAGGCCACCCCCTACGCTGTGGCCCATTCCAGCTGGCACTGGCACTCCATCCTGGGGCCATGGGGATCTACATGATGTACACTTTCTCAGCTTGTGAGAAGTTGAAAACTTCTTTGGTTCTTGGGCACACGACTTTGTCATCTTGACGAATGGAAAGCAAGGACTGAAAAACAAGATCAATGGTGAATGAATGCAAGCAAATCAATAAGACAACACTCCACAAATTCAGAAACCAGGCTATTAAGGATCAAAATGAGCCTGTTTTGTAAAAGGTCTGTAGAGAAGACAAACCTTTCAAAAAGAACTCTCATGCATTCTTCTCTCTCCTCTCTGAATCTGCCACAAACCATTTTACTTGTCTCACCCCAATGGAACAGAATGTCTAGAATTATTCTTCGTAATTTGGTTGAGATTTAACTCCAAAAATAAGATTAATGGAAAAACAAAGGAAACCAGAAATCTGGAACTTTATAAATTCTCTTCCTACACATACAGATATAGTGATGTTCAACAGTGTGAGGCAAGAGAACATTGGAGAAAAGCAGGGAACAAACTTACATTGTAGCCATAGACATATCCATTTGGTAGCATCATAGGTGGATTGTTTTCATTCATGACATCTCCAGAAATCTTGCAGACTAGCCGGGAGTTGGCACAATGGGCCATGGGCAGAGGCTGGGCCAGCTTGTTCAGTGACTTACTACACACAGGGCAGTCTGGGTTCTTTGAACTTCCATCTTCTTTATAACACTGTCTGTTTCATGTGTCAAGGAGTCACAGCTTAACGAGGATTGCAATTATTAGAAGAAACAAGGCCACACCACAGTATAGTGGAAAGAAGGTCTGTTCTGGAATTAGAAAGCCTAAGATCCAGGTTCTACGCTTGTTACCTGTAAACCCTCAGGAGACTCAGCCATCCCTGTCTGTAAAATGGAGGCTTGCACCAGTTGGCTTCTAAATCTCAGGCTCTTTTGCTTTGGGGAAAGGGAAGAATTTTTGATGGACTATTTATTGCAATATATAAACCAACAACAGGGATCAACTTACAATGTTCACATTTCTGGTATTTCCTGTCAAAAAGGTCTAACAAGAAGATGTAGTGTGCTTTTACTGGAATTGAGACAAAAAAGAAGACACTCCCCCCACTCCACATGCATACTCTCTGATCCAGGCGTTGCTACTGTACCCCACGGACACAATGTTCTCTCTCCTGGTGTCCTTCAAGTCCCTGCTAAAATTCAACCTTCTACAGGAAGCCTTTCTCAACTCTTAATTCCTTTTAAATTTTTATTAAATTTATATTTAGTTTAGCACATTCAGGTCCCAGCTCTTCTTAATTCTGGCACCTTCTCTCCAATCCATCCTGTGCGTCGCTTGTTCCGTACACATTTGTTTGCATGTAATCTCCCTCACTAGACTGAGCTCCTCAAGAGTAAGGAGGCACTGAATAAATGCTTCCCTACTGACTGACACCAGTGCACACAGGTAAAATAGAATTAATTTGAAGTGCCTGAATGAAAAACAGCCCTGCTTTCCCTTTGCCACCTCCTCCTCTCGCCTGCCCCTGACTGAAAGCAACATAAATGGTGCCTGGCACTGTGCTCGTCTGCAAACAGTTTGACCTGGATTTAGGGATCTGGGTTTGAATTTTGCCTTCAACATTGATTAGCTTTGGGAACCGGACAAAGAACTCAGCCTCTCCAGGGTTTGGTCTCCTTTATAAAACGGGGATGTCGGTAGTGTCCTTCGTTGTGAAGCCCTCCACAAACCTAAAAGCGCTACAGAAATGTCAGGTGCGACCTTTTCTGGTTATGGAGGTGACTCTTCATGCCAACGGAAGCTCAAGCAGGTTCCGCCGGGGGAAAGTTGTGGAGTGCTGACCGAGGGGTGCATTTTGTGCATGCCGTAAGAATCAAAGTCTCATAACCAGGATGGCTGCAGGAAAAATGAGTATTTGGGTCAAAGGAATTCTTGAAGATCATCTATTAAATCACATTGTAAAGCAATTTAACGAGTCTTTTATAAAGCTGCATAGTAACTCTGGGAGACAGGTGCTATTATCAGCAGGCAGTACAAGTAGTATTATTGTAGGTGCTAGATTACCATCTAGAGCTAGAAGCATCTTCAGAGGTCATCTGGCCAAACTCCTTCACTGTACGAGGCCCTGGGGGCTAAGACGCTTGCCCAAGGTTACAGAAATAACAAGCTGGAAGCAGAGTTAGAACCCATATATTCTGACTGAAGTCAATCCTTCTTCTGACTGTACTACGCTGCCTGATTTTATACATGGGAGAAGCTGAGCCTCAGGTGGGTTGATAAAGTCCTGCTCATGGACGTACCCCTAAGGAGTGTGAGTCTTACGAGTTTAGGACCTGAGTGAAATCTACAGACAAAAATGTAAGAGAACAAGAGTAAGTTACATGGATAATTAAAATGAAAGGAATTTTGCTTCAATCACCTGGCTATTTTAGGAAAATCTATTTTGGCCTGCATTATCTAAGTGAATGCTAAAAGTCTTAAAGAATTGGCTTTGGAGTCAGAAGACCTAGGCCTGACACTTATTAGCTGAGGACTGTTGGCAAATCATAACCTGTGTCTGTTTCCCTGTCTTTAAAATGAGGACAGAAATACTCATCACTACATCTGATTGGGTGACTGAAGATAGTTCTTGACAAACCAATGAGTTACAGAAAATGGCAGTAATCATTAATTAATATAGTAATTTATATAGTTTCATGCCCAGCTTCCCCCCTACATTGTGTTTTGTGTATAATTTTCCATCATTTTCCTCTGTACTGTTTTGAAAATGAATCTGTATACTAAACTGTGGTTGCTATTATCCGTCAAATTCTTGCTTGGAGACAGTTATCCTGGACACTTTTGGTTTTCCTGCTGTGGCAAATGCTTTATATCAATTTTTTTTTTTAAAGAAGTGGCAATAGTCAAAAAAGGGTCCTTACCTTTATCTACTTCCTATTTTTCAGCACCAACAGCTTGCCTGAATAGTTCATGCTGAAGTTATTAAACTGCAGTGTTCTTTTCATGTTTTAATTTGGAATTTATTTAACTAATCTTTTATCTAACCTAGATGGTGTTCTGACCACAGACAGACCAGTGGTTTGGAGATGATTTCCAAACTACCAAACAGCCATTTTCTGTTCGTTAAAAATTCCCCATTCCCCAATATCCTTGTGGTCAAATTATTTAAATGCTTGAGAATCAGGAAATACTATAAACACCAAAGAATCAAGACTACAGGTGAACCCAATGGTATTGGAGATATGTATGGAGGCACAGTGTGCTAAGACTTGGAATCTAGAAGACCTAGATTTGAATCTGGCCTCTGAGACTTAGTGGCTGTCTGACTATGGATCTCCTTTCATCTCTCTGGGCCTCGATTTCCTCATATATATAAAATGAGGGTTTTGATCTAGATGACTTGAGGTCTCTTCCATCTTTAGATCTATGACCCATGGCCTTTATAGTGGGAGCTAGAGAAGAATCCAAAAAGTGGTAAGATCATTGCTCAGGAAGGATAGGATGAAAATAACACATGATGGTTGTGAAGGCTAAACTACTCAACTCTTTCTGTATTTTCGTTTAAGGAAAATGTTCTTTAGTGCTGGAAAAGATGCACAAAAAAAAGGTTAGCAGGGAGAAGAAACTAAAAAAAAAAAAAAAAAAAAGCTTCTAGCCATTTTCAGTGAGTTTAAGTCACCAGTTCAGGATGAACTACATCAAATAATAATGTTGCCATCGTTCAGTTGTGTCTGACCCCATTTGGGGTTTTCTTGGCAAAGATACTAGTGGTTTACCATTTCCTTCTCCAGCTCATTTTACAGATGAGAAAACTGAGGCAAAAGGGGCTGACTTGCCTAGGGTCACACAGCTAGCAAGTGCCTGAGGTCAGATTTCAACTCAGGAAGATGCTTCCTAACTATTATCTACTGTGCCACCTAGCTGTCCATAATAACAATAAAAATTAAAATAGCAAACTATCACCTCAGTGCTGACCCCTTTTGACTTCTCTGCAGTATCTGACAACGCTAAACATCCCGCCTCTCTCTTCCTGTCTAAACACTTCCACATTCTCCTTTGCTGATTCCTTGTCCTTGTTATATTTCTTAACCATGGGAGATCCCCAAGGACCTGTGCTGGTCTTTCCTCCCTCTACCCTGGCTCATTCGGTGATCTCAGTAACTCCCATGGGTTTAATTATCATCGACATGCAGATAATTCCCAAATCTATCTTCAGCTACCTAATGGATGTTTCAAGACGGGTGTTGCACAGGTATCTCAAGCTCAAACAGACCTCATCGTGTTTCTTCTCAGTACCACCCCTCCTTCACAGCCTCTCCATTTTTGTCCAGGGCCCCACCATCTTTCTAGTCACCAAGTTTGAAATTCTGGCATCATTCCTGATTCTTCACACAGTAAACAGAGCCAAAGGTTGAACTCAGTTCCTTTGGATCCGACTCCAGAACTCTCAACGGTAATAGCTGAGCAGTAACTCACGTGTCTATGACACTCGATGGTTTACGAAGCATTTCCTGCACAAGGCTGTGAGGTTCAGATTGAGACCATCCCTATCACCATTTTAAGATGAGGAAATCAAAGCCAGAGAATGTAAAGTGATTAGTGAGGAAGCAGCAGAAGGCAGGATAATTGGCCTTGGGGCTCCCAGCTAAGTGTTCTTCCCACTTCACCATCTTGCTGTTCACTGAAAGAGAGATCCTTCCTTATGTTAAAGGCTTTTTGTTCAGGGAAGGGCATATAGATGAACCGTACTGGGCCTTCCAACTCTGAGATTTGTTGAGTTTGTGGCTATTCTTACAACATATGACAGACAACTCAGTGGGAATAATGGTTCAACTGAACAATTAGTTTCATTGTCTACCTGAAACCTAAATCAAAGACTGGTCTAAATCAAACCAGCAAACATTGCTGAACACAGATGGTAAACTGATAATTACCAGACTATATATCCTTAGTATCACTACTTAGGTCTTCCTTACTTGTTTAGATTATAAACAGAATAAATTTATTGCTAATAAAGGAGCGGTTGCTGGAGAGAGCAGACACTGGACCAGGAATGAGTGGGCTCCATCCTTACTGTTAAGGGGCACCTTGGCAAAGTCTCTTCCTTCTCTGCACTCTAGAGTCTTCATCTACAAAATGAGTGATGAGACTAGAGAATTTCCAAGGTTTTCTTCTAGATCTAACATTCTATTATTCCAGTCCTGGAGAAAGGTATAGCCTGCTTTAAAGTCTATTTGGAAAAAATCAAATTAAGTCCTTGAGGATATAAATTCAGTGGGAAAATATCATTCCACATGAGTAACTTTTGGCACTCCTGTAAAACCTAAGAGGATTTTCTCTGATTAATCATTTCTTACATCATTCTTTTAGAAATATGGCCATGAGCGGGGCAGAGCCAAGATGGCAGCTGGAAAGCAGGGACTAGCGTGAGCTCCCGACCAAGTCCCTCCACAAACCTATAAAAAATGGCTCTGAACCAATTCTAGAAATGCAGAACCCACAAAGTGGCAGAGGGAAGCAGGGCTCTAGCCCAGGACAGCCTGGATGGTCTCTGGGTAAAGTCTATCCCACACGGAGCTGGGACCTGAGAGGAGTGGAGCTGAGCAGAGCAGAGCCCAGCATGGGCGGTGCGGACCGACCAGACAGGGAACCGGGTGGAGCGTGCCTTACCTTGAATCAGTGAGCTGTGGCATTTACCAGACCTCTCAATCCACAAACATCAAAGACAACAGAAAAGGTTAGTGGGAAAAGCTGCTGGGGACAGGGAGTTTGCGGTTCGGCCACCACCCTGGGGGGG
>CM053623.1:410897489-410934684 GCA_028646595.1 Phalanger gymnotis
AGACAATAAAAGACTCAAAATGCTCAAACATTTAAAATGAGCAAGAATTCATTTTTAAACAAAGACAACTTTATTTTCTTGATGTTATCATAGGTTTAGAAATATTTTTTATTGCACAAAATGGAAGATGATTTAATATCTCTTTAGTACAACTTTCCTGTTTTAGGCTGTATTTCACATATCACAGACCAAGAAGTTACCACCTGCTGGGAGTTTTATCTGAGAATCAGCTGTATCCTTCAATTTTCCTAGAGAGCTTTCTCAGTTTCTTTCCTATTTTGAAAATTTTGAGTTGTGATTTTTTTTTCTGTCTAAAATACTATTGAATTGCTAACCCAGAAAATTTTATTCCACATTTAGAAGTTCAATGATTAGCCTAATATTTATATGGGAGACCGAATAGTAAGTCTTTAACTATCAAAAAAGTATAACCCAGAAAGCTACTGTCCTGAATAATTTGCTTTGATGAGCATGTATTACTAGGCACAGCCAAATCCTGACTTTTGATCATCAAGGGAAGAACAATTTAGGTCGCAAGAGCACATTATTAAAAGCAAACATTGTTCTAATTGTTTATTGCTACTAAAATCCTTATTGCATAACAGTAAGATAGGGAAATTCTTTTAGTAGGCCCCAACCTTACAGACAATTCTCACATAATGAAGGAAGTAATCAAAGTTTGAGGTCTTACTTCCACTTCCTGTTTTAGGAAAAATTGTGGTATTTGAAAATGATTACCTGACTAACTGGAATCCCTAATAGACATGACTCAGCACCTCTGGACTTCCTTCAATATTTGAACTGAAGAGAAAGAATCTACTAAGGTCTGGATGACTTTAAAATGACATGGTCAAACAGCGGTCAGAGAATCAGCACAGAGCTCACTAGAGGAATGTTCTCATTTCTGGATCCCTCTCTGTCTCGTTGCCTTACCTCTGGCTGAAGAGACACCAAGATAATTTTTATATCAGTTTTGCTTCTGAAAGTCCATTTGATTTCTGCTGAGTTAATAATGGCCACTAGGTGACCTCCTAGAGCCCTATGCCAGCAACTAGCACCACATAAAAGTGGTGTACATCTGATTTGGTTTAATTACAATGCAAGCTCAGCAAAACCTTATGACTTAGGGTTGTTTTTTCCTACTGGGACTAAAATTTATTTTTTATCCTTTGGTGTCCTGATTGCAAGGTATTCTTCCTATTTTTTTTTCCTGGTGCTTTTGTATTTGACTTATATATTACTATCCACAGATAGGGATTTTAAGCTTCCTTATTTCCAAAGTTGCAAGTGGTTAGGCTTTAAAAACCCTTATGCTGCTACTGATTCACTACCAACCAAAGAGGCTTCATTTAGTTGCTTTGCAATGTAGCACTGAATATTTTCTAGATTGGCGATACTTCTTTATTCCATTGAGGTATGCAACTTTGGATGGCTTGGATGGCTAGCTGTGGTGACTGTAAACCTGGTTGGGGTGTATTTTAGAAGGCACAGTGATATCTGTGCCACAATTTCCAGGGGATATTTTGCAGCTCATTGGACCAAACTGCACAGGAAATTTTCAATGAAATTTGGAAACTTTCTCACCCTTCTCAATGGTTCCTTATTCAATACCTTCCCAAAAGTACATTCTCTAAGTACCTTGTAGAAACTTTTAATAAATCTTGTTACTTTTCACTATTACACTATTTCTCTTCCCTTTCAAAACCAAGTTTTTCAAAGGACTGCCTTTACCTCCTCACCTCCTATGTCTCCTTATTTTACTTCAGTCTGCTTCCACATCCATGGACTATCACTACACTGAATATTCACCAGTGATCTAATCATCACATCCAGTGGCCTGTTCTTATTCCCCTCCTTTACTTCTCTTCTATATTTGGTCCTGCTGAGAGGCATCTTGTATCACAATGTCTCCACAAAATCTTTCCTTAAACACTGTAGCTAGTGATCTCTCCTAGCCCTGAGCTTCTATGGTTCTTTGTACCTGTGCCTCTCAAGTGGTGATGAGAATATGCTGTCTTATACTATAGTATTTGGGCAGTGAATGGTAACAGCATGATCTCAATTATTTTGGCTCAGAACCACGGTCATCTCTGAGTCTGCCTCTCCTCTAAACTCCCACACTGAATAAGTTGTTAAGTCTGGATTTGAACTCTGTAACATCTCTTGTGTCTACTGCCTCATTCTTCACTCCAACTGCCACCATATTTGAAGCTCTCATTACTGCTTGCAGTAATCTTCTATTTGCTCTCCATGCCTTCACTTTAGGCTCACTCCTCTCTAGTCCATCCTGCAGACAGTGGCCAAAATCATTTTCCTAAAGTATAGGTCTGAGCACTTCAGTCCCCTGCTCAAAAGGCTTCTGAGGCTCACTACTGCCTTGAGGATAAAATAAAATCTCCCTAGCCTGGCATTTAAGGCCCACTACAATCTGGCCTTAATCTATCTTCTCCAGCCATATTTCATATCACTCTCTTTTATACACTCTACCTTCCAGCCAAGCTCGACAGGTATTTCTACAGCTTGATAATCACTCTCCAGGCTGTGTACTCATGTGATCTACCATGACCAGAATGAGTTCACTGCATAAAATATTTGCTTAATTAAAGCTGGTTCACTAACTCTTCCATTCTGCCTTTAAGAATCCTTCTCTTCCTTCCTCCAAGGCTAAACTAAAATGATACCTCCTCTTCTGTGAATCTTTATCTGAACTGCCTTGGCCAAAAGTTTTTTCCTTCCTACTCAAGCACTGTGCTTCATCTTTGTCACTCTCTACTTAATATTAGTATATTCCTAAGAGAATATAGTCATCTTGAAAGCAGGGATTATACCATTTTAAATAGAAGAATCCCCAATGGCTAGCATAGTTCCATACCTACAGCAGAGGTTTAAGTGTTCTGTTGATAATCACTAAATCCTTCACAGTGTTTAGCAGACACATGGACTACTAGTAACAGCCAATATTTATATGTGGCTTTAAGGTTGGCAGAGCACTTAACATATCTTCTCTGACTTGATCCCCATAATAATCTACTGAGAAAGTACTAAAGGTATTATTGCTCCCACTTTATAATTAAGTAAACAGATTCAGACAAGTGATTTTTCCCATAATTTTCTTTGTTACATCAGAATTTGGGGTTGGAAGTGGTTACTGGGAAGAGACTGATATAAAGAATGAAAAGCTTCGACAACATTTTAAAAAATACAATAAAAAGTATGATCATACATATAAATAGTGGCACTAAATATATGTCAAAGGAAAACATTTTGTAGACGCTAGAAAACTATGGCTAGCCACAATCCCATTATATAACGGTTATCTCATTTAGTTGATTATCACACAATTATAAGTTACCTTATAAGGAGAGATATGAGTGTCTGAAGGAAAGGCTAACATTCCCATCACTTGTCGAACCTCATCCAATTGACTTCCTTCAGCTTGACTGAAGTGCTTTCTTGCATGTCTAAAAAACAATGTGAAATATTTCAATCTATATTATTCATCTCAATGAATCTGAGATGAAAAATAAAGGCATTTGTGTAATCTGTATAAAAATGATTAGAAAAAAGGAAGGCTTAGCTGCAAACTCTTAGGGATTCTAGACACAAAATCAACAGTAGGACATGCGTACACTAGACATGAAGGGATAAATTATTTTGATATTAAGAGAGTTTATCATATATCTGAGGTGTCAAGCTCAAAAACGGTAACACCATATTCAATTTATTTGTTCGTTACAGTCTATCATAGTAATACCTATCATTTGATAGAAAACTGGTAAAGCAATCAAGAAATCTGATCTCTGTCTATTCTGTTAGATGTAACACTGGACCTTTTCATGCGGGTCCAAAGGTGGCAAAAATAGTCATTAACTAAACCATTTCATTTATTAAGATGCAAACCAAGAATGAAATGAAGCAAGTACATAATACTTCACAGGACATACTAGAGCCCAAATTAATCATTAGACATGGACTTGCTCATTCACATTTTAGTTTTCCAGTCATCTGTTTAAAAATTTTTTTTTATCACAGGTTTATATAGCACTCTTACGAAACTATAAGACCCTTCAAGTTGCCAAACAGAAACAAATGAGTTCACTTAAATTCACAAATATACTTCAAGACTAGCTATTCTTCACTTGTCCAAACGTTTTAGACACAGAAAATGGGAGTTGGATGCAGTTAATGGTCTACTGAATTTTTATTGTCATTTTTTAAACAACATGATAATTTTCCCCAATATCCTTCCCCCTCACTCACTCAGATTCTGTGTAACAAATAATATTTTAAAAGAAAAAAAAAAGGGAAAAAATCAGCATAACTGCTCAGAACTTTAACCAAGTCTGAAAATGAGTACAATGTGCCAACATACTTGTGGGACTTCCACCTCTGCAAAGGGGTGAGGAGAGATATCTTCTCACATTTCTTCTTTCAAGTCATGTTTATGTTTTGAAATTTTGCAACATTCATTCATTCGGTTGTTCTTTCAATTTACATTGCTTCAGTCACTGTGCATACTGTTTCCTTAGCTTTATTTCACAATGTATCAGGTTCATGAAAATTTTTCCATGGTTCTCTATTTGTCATATTCATCATTTTTTAGAGCACAGTAACATTCCATTACATCCATGTACGAGAGTTTGTTGTGTGCCATTCCCTAATCAATGGATATCTACTTTGTTTCTAATTTTTTGTTACCACAAAAAAGGTGCTATAAAACTTTTTGTGTATGTGGGCACTTTCTTGTAAGTAATGTCATTTTTGAGGTGACATATATACATATACATATGGCTAGTAGAGGAATCTCTGGGTTAAAGTATAGGGATATTTTAGTCACTTTATTTGCATAATACCAAATTACTTTTTAAAATGGTTGTACTGATTGACAGCTCTGCCAATAATGCACTAGTGTGCCTCATCTTCCCACAATTCCTCCAAAGCTGAATATTTACATTTTTTGTCATGTTTACAAATTTGTAGGATGTCAGGTGAAACCTCAAGGTTGTTTTGATTTGCATTTCTCTTATTATTAGTCATTTGGAGACCTTTTTTATAGCGTTGTTAATAGTTTACAATTCTTCTTTTGAGAACTACTGAGTCAAATCCTTTGTATAATCTATTTTGGAAGCTACTACAATTATGTCACTGGAGTGCAAGATCTAGGAACTTCCACAAAGCTGGAAAGGTCTCAAGTACAGTCCCAGTGGAAACCTGTGTGAGAATAAGGCTTTCCATGTACAGGAAGACTCAACACTAGTAGCTGGCTCCTAGGTGAGAAATTCTTGGCCAGGGCAAGCCACAAAACAAGGAAAAATATGAAATGTTTCTTTGACCTGAGCAGTGCCCTTTCATTCCTACAATGGCAAACTGATAACAAAAGAGGCAAAGGCTACCAAGAATCAGTGTTTTTACGTGGTCTATAAACATTAATTTAATTGCTGATCTTCTAAATGTATGATACTTGTTCAATAACCAACAAGTCTACATACTACTAATGGAGAAATTAAATCATATCCATATTGACACTGTTACATAAATAAAAGCAGCAGTGAAAAGAAAGTTGCAGATAGATGGGAGGACAATTTACGTGTAGAGGCATATAAAGGAGCTGGTGATGATTCTATTGGGCTTCCAAAGGCAACAAAAACATCATTTCATGGGATACTTAGTCGTCCTACCTTGTAGTGCTAGGAATGAGCATAAGGAAAAAACTACTGTGAAGATAATCAGTGGCTTAGATATAGACATCGGCGTCTGAGGATAAGAAGGTGGAGAAAATCTATGAAGAACCTGGTAAAAATCCTTCAAGTTAAATCAGCATACACTTCAAGCTAATGAAAAGTGTATTGAAAAAATATGACCTAAGATCAGGAAACAAAAGAGGCCAAAGTTTTTCAGACAAAACAGATACCTCACATTCATAATTGTGATTACTGTCTTCAAGAAGAGAGTGGAACATCATTCCTTTCTGTTAATACAGGAGAATACAGGAACCCAGTGTTTGTTGACTATATAAAAAGCACTTAATTTGGTAAGCTCTCCTCAAACAAAATAGCTCCCACATGTCATTCCTTCATAGATACAGTAACTGAGAGATCTTCATTGATGACTCCTTGATAAATACTATCATGAGGTGTGAAACGGGGGAAATGTATGCAGGAGAGATATTATGCTTACTACATCAAGTTTCAGAACACTGGAGATCCTCCTAAAAGAGATTCACAATCACTTAAAAATTCAGTCAGCTAAGTAATACACAGAGGAAAAACCAAATGGATGACAAAGAAATACTATCCAGATTATGATATATGGTTGTATGAGCAGTCACTTGAAGGTATTTATCAGTACATCTATCTTGAACAGATATGACAGATGGCTGAGAAATGAAAAGGAAGAAGATAGTAGGCCAGATTGCAATCAATGACATTGAGAGGCTCCCTGAAACAAGTACTCATCTCTTTTTAACACTAACATAGTCTCAGTCCTAAGTACAAATCATAAAGAATCAAAATTGTGGGTCACTAAGAGGCTAATGAATAGATGAAATTTGACTATGAAATAGGTGCTGCATATCTCTGATGACAAGTGGGTACTGCATGTCTCTAATGAGAAATTCTGTGCAAGAAGTGGGGTAAAAGAAATTTGCAAGTAATTTTTTTTTGTTGTTGATAAAGGAATTGGGTCAGCATAAGTAAGGAATAAGAGATGGATTACCCACACTGATGTAATCACACATCAGCTAAAGAAGGGGCAAATACATTATTACACTTATAGTTTCAGTGTTTAAGAGACACTCAGGAACTGTAAGAATAAGCTAGAAAGCTTGTTAGATTGAGTTGACACAGTGGCAAATTAGGTGCCAATCATGAGGAGAATCCAATAACCCATTTTCCAGTATCTCTTCTTTTCCCTATTACTTGAACAACGAGTCTATGACCACATTTGTAAGCTCCTTTACTACTCCATGAAGCAAATTGTCTAGGCCTGAAGACTTGAATATTTCAATTAGCTCTTATTTACTATTCTCCACAGGCAGCTGAGTAGCACAATGGATAAAACATTGGATCTGGAATCAGGAAAACCTAAGCTGAAATCTGGCTTCCGACACTGTGTCACTGAGCAAGTCACTTAACTGCTGTCTACCTCAGTTTTCTCATCTGTGAAATGCAGATAGTAATAGCTTCTACCTCCCAAGGTTGTTGTGAGCATAAAATATTTGTAAAGTACTTTGGAAACCTGAAAGTGCTACACAGATGCTATTATGATCATGGGTATTCTCTCCTTTCTTGAGTTAATTACATTCTCTCTTAAGGATGTCAGTTCTATTCTTCACATTTTAAAGCTTGTTCTACTTGACTGAGAAGACAAGACACAAAATAGGAACGGGATTATTTTGCTTTCTGACTTCATTGGACATGCTACATTCCTCAAACTGAAAACTTTTCTTCTTTGTACATGTTCTGGTTCAGAACTTAGCTGGAAAAAAAAATCTCACCTCATTCTTAGTTTTGGTATTCTTGACATTACTTATTGCTACTTCTTTGTATTTATATTCTTGGTTCTAAGTTCTTTTTCTACATGGTCTTTTAAAATGCAAGGATTTTGTATCAAAATTATATCCGATGTAAGAATGCATTTAAATGGGAATGTAAAATCTGTCTCTAATCCAATGGAGCTATGTTAAACTGAATGAGAAATTATATAATTTCAAATGTCAGGTGGCCTTAGTAAAGTGACTGATATGACTTGATAACAGGCCTGAGGTTGACATCCAGGGGAAGAGAGTATTCTAAAGCTTAGGGGCTCCGGAATAAGAACGACCTCACTCTTGAGCCAGTCTAGATTTGGAAGTCATTTTTTGAATTAAATTGATAATTAAGAGAAAAAGGAACCAAATGTTAGGTAGTCCTTGATCTTTTCAAGAATAAATTCTTTCAAAGCCTTTGAAGATAAGGATCAGTTTTTAAAATGTTTGTCATTTTAATGTTAAAGTTATGCCAACAGAGACCCTCATCTATGTCAAAGTTTTAGTTTGCCAATGTTATGCCAGTATTTCATAACACTTTTCTATCACAGACAAATATTGATACATTTTGTAAAGGATATGCTTCTTTTGTATGCTAACTCACCCATTTATACCCAATAATTCAATCATAGTTCTGCCATTTGACTCAGAAAAGTTATTTCACATGGAATTTGACCCATATTAACTAAACTTAGGTCAAATACTACCAAAAACTTCAGGAGGTGAATACTAGATTTGTTAGGGCCAAAGGAACAACCTGTAGTCTCAGAGTTGATACCAAGGGTACTGGCCAAGCCAGGATTAGTAGAAGGCCTGGAGGAAATTAATTTTGACTCTCAAAGTTCAGAAAACTCCAGGCACATAGGTAAGTCAGGCATCTCCTTTGCTATGCAAATCTGCCTCTGGGTTGTGTGGAAGGAGTCATTAATGTTAAGACTGTCAGGATTCTCCTTCTCCTCTGAAGGCTCTTCTGCTTCCTTTACTCTTCTCATACTCCATTCTTCCAGAATTATTTCACTTCTCCATGAGTTGAATCTGGAGTCAACATTTCCTATGGAGGACTGCCACAACAGTAATATTTTTATTTATCATTTTTATTATATTTTTATAATACTTTATGGTTTACCAGACATTTTCTTCACAACAATGTGAAGTAGGGAGCAGGTAATACAAGGATTATCCTCGTTTTAAGGGCAAGGAAATTGAGACACAAAGAGCTAGGGAGTATCAGAGCTAGGAGTTGGACCAGTCCAGTGCTCCCACCACTATACCATGCTGCCTTTCTACAGGTTGCCACGAAGTGCTTCAGTTCTAATACCTAATGGAAGACATTTCCTAGGGTCAGGCTTCCTAACTTCTTCTCACTGACCATTGGCTGTAAAGAGATACATGAAGGACTCATCAGCTGGGTCCCATTTTGCTGCTGAGAAAAGAGGATCGTCAAGTAACCTCAAAGAGATGCCAAAAGATCATTTCTTCAAGTTTGCCGCAGGTTAGTTTTATACCCCAAAAGGAAACTCAAACTAGCAACTTCACCAAGAATTACTGATTTTAGTCCCTGCTTAACCTAATTTCAAAACCTATTAAGAGCCATGCCAAGAATTATGAAAATCCCTGGAACACAAAGGAAGATTCCCAAAGAATTAGGGTAACTGGATAACACAAGACTTGGCAGACTCTACTAAAAAAAGATCTTGGAATGTAACTTTCCAAGCGGTCAAAGAGGCCTAAAACCAAGAAAAACGTCTCCTACAAAGCTGTGTATGATATTAAAGGGCTAACATTCTAATAAGAGAAGAAACGAGTGTTGCTTCAGAACCATAATGTATTCATAGGCTATTGAGAGTTAATTAAGAAAAACAGAGAATCTAGGGGTCTCTATTCTGAGGGTTTTTAAAATGGAGAAAGAAAAGAAGAGGTGAAAGGAACCCACTAACTTAGTAAGGAGTTAGAACTTAATTATTTCTCGTGACTAGGGTACATGAGAAGGGCATAAAAGCACAGAGAGAGGGGTGGGGGAAATGGGCATCAGATGAGCCTCATTCTTCTCTGAATGAGACAAAGGAGGATTAAACATCACTTATACAGAGAAATATAACCATCTAAACAGAGAAACAGGCAGGGATAGGAAGGGAGGGTTTGGGGGAGGTTAATACAGGGGACAGAATAGTTTCAATCAGAACAAATTTCCTTAAAGGGGAGGAGGAAGGAAAGAACTGGAAACTAAAGGGTAACCATCAAGTGGGGAAGACCAAAGAAATCGAAGTATTTTAATATAATGGAACATTTTTGTATATATTGGAATGTATTATAAGAAATAATGAAAGAGACAATTCTAGAAAATTCTGGGAAATATGAACTGATGCAGAATGAAATAAGCAGAAATAACAGTGAAAAGAAAAACAAAAGACTCAAGATCTCTGATCAAAGCAACTTTCAACTTTCTCTCTAAAGGACCTATGATAAAGCATATTTGTCGCCTCCTGAAATGTGGACTTAAGGTAAAGAAAACATACATTTTGGATATGGGAGTGTATGGATTGGTTTTTCTTGGTGATACTTAATTACTAGAGTTTTATTTTTTTGTTCTTTTTCTGCTTTTAAATGGAGGAAAGGAGTGTGGAAATAAAGATGACGGGAAAAAAAACAGAAAAAAGAGGTCTATTGAAACATTTAAATGAGTGCATAGGATTACAGAAGGAAGAACAATCAGGATAGTTCTTAAAGTAACAATTTGAAGTTGTTATACATGTTTTAAAAGCAAATACTATGTGGTACAGAGTCAAGGTTTCATATATAATTCCCCTTTGAGGGCTAGTTTGTATGTGGAAAAAATAATTTTTTAAAATATTACTACATTTTTAGTATTTCTATATATATTGGAACATCACTCTCTACTGGTTCTCCAATCAAATTGCTCCTTCTTAGTCTGTGTTGCTGAAACCTCATCTAGGTCCCTCCTTCTAACTGCAGATGTCCCTAAGAGTTCAGTCCTGGGTCCTCTTCTCCCTTTATACTACTTCACTTGGTGATCTCCTTAGTTCCCCGGAATTTAATTACATCTCAATGGCGGTGACTCTCAATATACCTAGCTAGTCCTAACTTCTTTGCAGACCTCCAATCTCATATCTCCAGCTGCCTTTCAGACATCTCAAACTGGATGTCCAAGTAGACATCTTAAACTTAATATGTCCAAAACTGAACTCATTATCTTTCCCCTCAAACCCTCCCTTCTTCTAAACTCCCCTATTATGATCAAAAGCAATACCATTCTCTCGGACCTTCAGGCTTGCAACCTAGGCATCATCCTTGACTCCTCACCATGTTCACCTTCCACATTCAATTTGTTGTCAAGGCTTTTTGATTTTACCTTTGCAACATCTCTTGACTATGCCCCCTTCTGTCGTTTGATACTGACCCTACTCTAGCGCAGGCCCTCATCACAAGCACTGCCACAGTCTGCCTGCCTCAAGTCTCTAGTCAATCCTCCATTTACTACTAAAGTGATTTGCCTAAGGTGCAGGTCCTACTATGTCAATCCACCCTCAGCTCAATGAACGCCAATGGCTCTGTAATGCCTCCAGGAGCAAATACAAAATGTTCCACTTGACACTCAAAGCCCTTCATAAACTAGCCCCTTCTATGTTTCAGTCTTTTTATAGCTGGGCATTTTCTCTGGCTGTAGTTCATACCTGGAATGCTCTCCTTCCTCATCTCCACTTACTTGTTTCCCTGGCTTGCTTCAAGTCCCAATTAAAATCCTATTTTCTACTGGAAACATTTCCCAACTCCTCTTAATTCTGGTGCCTTCCCTCTCCTAATTGTTTCCTATTTAACTTGTATATAGCTTTTTGTATATATTCGTTGTCTCTTCCACTAGATTGTGAGCTCATTGAAGGCAGCGACGTCTTTAGCCTCTTTTTGGTATCCCCAGCATTTAGCACAGTTCCTGGCACATAGCAGACACGTAAATGTTATTTTGGTTATTTTTGTTAACTTTAGATTACATGTAAAATTAACCCAGACCCCAGCCCCCTATTCTGTTTCAGTTGTCCTCTCTAGACTTCTTTCCCTCTCTATCCAGTCACACTGGCCTCCTTGCTCTCTCTTCCCTCTGGGCCTTGGCATAGGCTGGAAGGTAACACTCTTTCCTAGATTCCATTAAGGCTCAGCTCAAGTGCTAACACCTACAGGAAGCCTTTTTTGGGTACCCATATTCAATAGTACCTACTTTCTCAACCCTAAATTACTTCATATTTATTTGTGGCGTAGATGTTGTTTTCTCCCAGTGAAATAAACGTAAGTCCCTTGAGGACAGGGACTGTCATTTTTTGTCTCTATCTCCACCTTTAGCAGAATGTTAAGTGTGCTGTATTTTATTGTTATACCAAGGTAACAAATGTTGTGTTTGTTAGTTCTTTAAATTTACAGGGTATTCTAATATATTAACTCACAATGAACTACATGAAACCAATTATAGAATACAGCAATATTGATCACCAAAAATGAGGAAGGATTTTTTTAAAAACAATTATGGGAACAATGCTTTCATCAAGGTAATACTGATATTGCCGATTTTAACATCCTTTTAAGTCCCTCTGTAGAATTCTGGAATGCCCACTGTGGAAAAATAGTAGGTACTTAATAAATCTTTACTGACTGATTGTCATGGAGAAGACTGGCATACTTGGGGTTGAAGATGATGGTTAATTCAACATGATGAGGGTTGAAGATAAACTAAAGTGGAGAGACAGTGAAGAAGCTATAATAGTGTAAACACCACATTATTAAATATAAATTGGAGTGATAAAAATTGTAAAAGGAAAAAAGTAACAAGATTTTGCATCAGAGCAAAATGAATGGATAGCTTGCTTGCTTGGAGGGACTGTCCTTTTACTTTTAAACCAGGAATATGGGTTTAGGTAAGGGACGCGAAGACAAACAGTGTGACTTTGTTGTATTTAAGGAGCAGGTCTGTTTTTTCATATTTACATCTGAGTTAATGAAAGAATCAGTTTAAAGCATATTATAGTTATGTTGGAACCTGTTAGTTTGGCTGATTAGAGAATGGTGCTAGGCAAGACTACATTCTTAATCTCCACATAGGCCAGTTACTTCATAAAATAAAAACAAGGCTATTATGTGAACACAGACTGCAACCCAAAGTATAACCAGCTGTTACAAATGTATGCTGCTAGTCACAATGGGGCAGGAGGAAGTTATCAGCTAAGTGTAGTAAAAATAGTCCATAATTTGAAGACAGGATGGAGAGGGAACTCAATGAGCAGAAACAAACTTTGGTATTATGTCCATAGGGACTGAGATGCAAGAGACTGGCAAGTGGACTTGTGTACTTAAAGAATAGTGGGAGATAAGGCTCCTTGGACACTCAATGCCTGGAGGACATAGGTTGTGGAATGAAACAGAAGTTGCAGATTAAAGTCTCATAAAATTTAATGCTGAAAGAGTTCTGTCATTTTATGGAGAAAGAAACCAGTGCCTAGATAGGACAAGTGACCTATGTTGTTAGTAAGTAGTTGAATTAAGATTTGAACCACTGCAGAAACAAGAACAGTAGGTGAAAGGTGCAAAGGAGAAAACTTTGGCTGGAAGCAAGGAAAAGTTTCCTGTCAGAGATAATCAAAAGTAGAAGGAGCTGCTTAGAGAGGTGGTTAGTTGCCTTTCACTGGTGGTCTTTAAGCAGAGGCTGGATAACCACCTGTCTTGGTTAGAGGGGATTCTGCAAAGATGTCTTATAAGTCTAAATTCTGTGAATCCATGTCTTCTGACTCAGAGTCCAATGTCCTTCTCATTATACCACATAGCAATGGTTAATCTAGATGGAACCACATTATGAAAGTCAAGGTCAGAGGGGGCTGCAAGGAGTGAGGCAGAATTTAAGATTCTCTGTAGAATGTTCAAAGAAGGAGAAATATTCTTCAATTTTGGCACAAGCTCAAAAGGATGAAGGGGGTTAATTAATTTGTTTATAAAACTTTGAGGACTTGATTTAAATCTAACTAAGAAATAACATAAAGAAAAGGAAGACCACAAATTAAAGACATGGATCACAGTGCTATATTAATTTTTTTTCTAGAGCAGTCATAGGAAGAAAATTATATAAAATAAATTTAACACCCCTCTGCCTCCAACATATCTCCTTGCTTAAATCACTTAAAACTAAGCACCCTCTGCTGTTAATAAGTTTCTCTCACCTCCCACTTTGCTTGCTAAGAAGGCATTCAACCAAAGAGAACTCCTTGAAAAGCAGAATTGGCCAAATGGAAAAGGAGGCACAAAAATTCACTGAATAAAAGAACTCCTTAAAAAGTACAATTGGCCAAATGGAAAAGGAGGCACAAAAGCTCACTGAAGAAAATAATTCCTTCAAAATTAGAATTGAGCAAGTGGAAGTTAATGACTTTATGAGACATTAAGAAACAATAAAACAAAACAAAAAAATGAAAAAACAGAAGAAAATGTTTAATATCTCATTGGAAAACCAACTGAACTGGAAATAGATCCAGGAGAGATAATTTTAAAATTATTGAACTACTTGAAAACCATGATCAAAAAAAGAGCCTCAACATCATCCTTCAAAAAATTATCAAGGAAAACTGCCCTGATAGTCTGGAAACAGAGGGTAAAATAGAAATCGAAAGAAATCACTGATCACCTCCTGGAAGAGGTGCCAAAATGAAAACTCCCAGGAATATTATAGCCAAATCCCACAGGTCAAGGAGAAAATATGCAAGGAGCCAGAAAGAAACAATTCAAGTATCATGGAGCCGGAGTCAGGATCACACAAGATTTAGCAGCTTCTACCTTAAAGGATTAGAGGTCCTGGAATGTGATATTCCAGAGGGCAAAGAAGCTAGGATTACAAGCTAGAATCACCTACCCAGAAAACTGAGTACAATCCCTGGGGAGAGGGTAGGGGGAAAGAATGGATATTTAATGAAATAGAGGACTTTCAAACGTTCCTGATGAAAAGACCAGAGATAAATATCAAATCTGACTTTCAATTACAAAACTCAAGAGAAGCATAAAAAGGTAAACAGGAAAGGGAAATCATAAAGGACTTAATAAGGTTAAACTGTTTTACATTCCTAGATGGGAAAATGATACTTATAACTCACAAGAACTTTCTCATTATTAGGGAAGTTAGGAGTATATATAGACAGAAGGCACAGGTATGAGTTGAGTATGATGGGATGATATCTAAAAAATAAAATTAAGGTGAGAAAGAATTCACTGGGAGAAAAGGAAAAGGAAGGGCAGAATGAGGTTAAAAAAAGAGGCAAGAAAAAACTTGTACAGTGGAGGGGAAAATGGAGGAGATGGGTATTTCTTTGTATTCATAGACTATAATCTGTTCAGCCATTCCCTAATTGATGGGCACTGATAGTTTTCAGTTCTTTGCCAAATTTTAAAAAATAGTAATATAAGTGCTATAAACATTTTGGCACAGAGAGGTCCTTTTCCTTTTTTCTTCAATCTTTTATGCAGGCATAGGCATAGTGATAACGTCACTGAGCCAAAAGACATGCGTTGTTTAGTGACATAGGGCATGGTTTCATATTGCTCTTGCCCTCTTCCGCCTCGCTTTCCTAAAACCTTCCAACATATTTCATTTTCCTCTTTGCAAATCTAATGGATATGAGGGGAAACCTAAGAGTTGCTTGATCTTCAAAATTTTAAAGTGCTGTCAGTTTATTAGTATTACCGTTATATAATTCTTTTCTACTCTGGCTTTCATTCCTGCTACTTGACTGAACATGCTCACTAACTCACCAAAGATTTTTCTTCCTAAATCCAATGATGGGCTTCTCTTCCCACCTGACCAATCCGCCTTCTTAGTCTCCTTTGAAAGATAATCATTCATATCTCACCCTCTGCATAGGGGTGTCTCCCAAGGTTTTGTCCTGGGTCCTTTCCTTTTCTCTCTCTATACTCCTCAGAGATTTCATCAATTCCCATGGATTCAACTCTCATCTCTATGTAGGTAAACTCCAAATCTATATTTCCATCCTAGTTTGCCAAATTTATATATTCATTTCCAATTGACTGCCTGTCATTTCCAATGTGATGCCCCACAGCATCTCAAACTTAGCGTATCCAAAATGGAATCCATTCTCATTTTCCATCCTTTTTACCCTTTGCCCAAATGTCCCTATTTTTTGCAAGGATACCACCTTCTGGTCTCTTAAGTTCACGATACCAGACTTATCCTTCACTCCTCATTCTCTTTATCTCATATAACCAATCTGTTGCTAAACCTTGTATTTCTACGTCTGCAACATCTCTCATCTTCGTCCTCTTCCTTCTTACTTAGGTCCTTCTCGCTTGGGCTATTAAAACAGCTTTCTAATTTGTCTTCCTGCACCCAACTTCTCAATTGTCCTAAAGCACAAATCTACCCATCTAACTCCCTTGCTCAAGAAGCAAAAGTGACTCCCTATTGCCTCAAGGATAAAACACAAATACTTCCATTTGATATTTAAACTCTCTCACACTCTGGTTCAAACATCTCTTTTCCAGGCTGATTGTACATACGCTATATTAGAGCCAATTGGCCTCCTTGTTTTCTGTACACAACAAATAACTTCTTTTCTTCAAGCTCCTGGGCCTAGGCAGCTCTCCCTCCTTATCCTGGTTTCTCAGAACCTGTAACTCCCATTAAAACATGGCTCAAGTTGCACCTCATTCCTCCCTCAAGTTGTTAGGTCCACTCCTTTCTCTGAAATTATGTTTTATTTAGTGCTTTGTATAATTTTATTTTTACTTATTTTTGAACATGATGGTCCCCCCCAAGAGAATGTAAGCTTCTTTGGGGCAGAGACTATTTTCTTTTTGTCACTGTATCTCTGGCACCTAAAACAGTGCTTGACACATAATGGATATTTAGTTAGTGCTTGTTGAATTGCATTATTATTATCAACACAACCCTATCTAGAATATCATCTCATGCCTGGGTTTTCTGTCCCTCATTTCTTCTCTTGCAAGTTTATACTACAGATAGCCTCAAGAGAATTCTAAATACAGTGTGCACCATCTGTCACTCTTTTCAACAACTTCAGTGGCTTGTTAGTTTTTAATATATCAAGAACAAGTTCATTAGTTTAGCTTTCAATGACCTCCAGAACCAGGCATCTCTTATCTTATTTGTCTCTTTCCCTATTTCCCCCCATACAGAAAGGCACTCCCTCTGTGCCTCTCCAAAGACAACAAATGTGAAATCTTGATTTCTTTACCCAGAGGTAGATTTATATCTTCCTTGATTATAAAAATTATATACCAATGAGCTTTCTTTTCATGATTAGTTTCTGTCCCTAACCTCCCTTAAAAAAAGGTTCAAACAAGTTGTGATACATGACTGTATTGGAATATTACTGTGCTATAAGAGATGATAAGTAGGATGATTTAAAAAAAAAAAAACCTAGAAAGACTGACATGGACTGACACAAAGTGAAGTGAGCAAAACCAGGAGGATATTGTACACAGTAAAAGCAATATTGCATACTGAACAATTGTGAATGACTTGGCTATTTCAGCAATACAACGTACTGATCTAAGACAATTCCAAAGGACTCATGATGAAAAATGCTATCTGTCTCCAGAGAAAGAACTGATGTTGTCTGAATACAGACTGAAGCTCTTTCTTTCTTTTCTCTTGCACAAAATGACAAATATTGAAATGTTTTACATGATTGTACATGTAAAATCTGTATCGGATTGCTTACAGTCACAGGGAAGGGGGGGGGGAATGATAGAACTTGGAACGCAAAACCTGAAAAATAATTTTTACACGTAATTGGAAGAAAAATAAAATATTTTTAAATTTCAGTTTTGGGCTTTTTTTTTTTGCCAGGGGAGGGCAAGGCAATTGGGGTTAAGTGACTTGCCCAAGGTCACACAACTAGTAAGTGTGTCAAGTGTCTGAGGCCAGATTTGAACTCAGGTCCTCCTGACTCCAGGGCTGGTACTCTACTCACTGTGCCACCTAGCTGCCCCCAAATTCAGTTTTTTTAAAGACTTGTGTGACCTTATTTTTCCCCAATAACTTTTCTGCTTTATTAGTCTCTAATACTACATACTGTATACTTTCATATTTTCTCAGAAAATTACTAGTTATATGCAATACCCAGAAAACTACAAAGGAGAGGCATTTAATACTATTGAAAGTTTAAAAGCATGGTGATAGTGGGGAAAGACAGATCATTAATCGAAAAAAATGAAATATCAAAGATATTCTGTCCAGTTCAGTTAAACTGGACAAATATTATTTATTAAATGACTACTCTGTACAAGGTACTATATTGGGCAATGGGGATACAAAGACAAAATTTAGATTTTTACTTTCAAATAGCTTATACTCTATTTGGGGAAAAGGCAGAAAATATGTACACAGAAAAGTAAATCAAAATAATTACTGAAAGGAGAGCCTACCAACTATTTTGGAGGAGTGGGACAAGTGGAGATCAGGAAAGGCTTCACCTAGAAGAGGCATCTAAGCTGAGCATGAAGGAAGGTAAGAATTCTAAGAGGGAGAGATGAGGAGGGTATACATTTTGGGCACAGGGGGACGTCTGTAGAAAGGGGTCAGAGATAGAGTGCCAAGTTTTAGGATTGGTTAGTAGGTTAATATGGCTAGTGTAAAAAGGAGAATAGGAAATCAGCCTGGAAATGCATTTAGGAGGGAAGTCAATTGCGGGGGGTGCTTTAATTGCTACAATGAATCAATAAAGGGTCACTGAGAATTGATGATTGAGGAAGTGGCATGTTTCGATCTGCGTTTGAAGAATACTGATTTGGCAGCTGTGTGAAAGATGGATTAGAGAGGGAAGCGACCAGAAGCAGAGAGACTACCTAGGAAGGAAGTGCAGTAGTTCACGTAAAAGATGAGGGGCCTAAACTAGAGCAGAAGCTGCGTGAGTGGAGACAGCAGGAGATAGCACTGATATGTTGCTTTAAAACAGGCAAAGTGCTTTACGTAGACTGTCTTGCTGGAGAGGTTGTTGAGATAGAATTGACAACTGGTAAATGAATGTATGTTAGAGGTTGGGGCAGGAGCAGTAAGAAAAGAAGACAGAGTCAAGGAGGACTTCAAGGGCTTGAACTTCGGTGCTTAGACAGATGATTATATCTTCAACTAGTTGAATCTGAGTTGCTGGTGGGGGAAACCAAGTCAGAGTAGCAATCACACAGTTGGTAATGTGGGAGCTGAGTAGAAAAACTAGGGTTGCATATAGATTTTAGAATCACTTGGGTTAATATAATTGAACCTCAGGAACAAATGAACTCACCAAGAGAAAAAATACAAGAAAGAAGAGATCCCAGAACAGAACCATAGGGAATGACAGGCTTACTATTTTGCCACAGTTTCCTCCTTTTAAAAATTAGTGAATGTCAAGGATCTGTAATTTCACTGGTATGTTCATATTCTCCAACGATGCAGATTTGAATCCCTTTATAATCTAAGCAAACTTTATCAGTTGCTGTGCCCCAAACCATTCATTACTTGGGACCAACCTTCTGGCAACGAATCTTTGTGGATTCAGCTGGGTGAATACTCAAGACACAAGATGCACAGTCTATTGCCAATTCTACACTTGAAGTCTTTCCAGTTTGGTAGGACCTTCCAGAGCCTAAGCTATATTGACACAGCCTGGAAGAATCCAGAGTCCCTTCCAGACCTTAAGGAGACAATAAAGGAGGAGTTGACAAGAGGTGAGTGTATTAGAGGGGAAAGGGAATATCAGTTTCAACTGAGTTTTCATGTTATTTTTTGTTTGGATCCCAACTTTAACATTAAACACATAATTTCTATAAATTCTTAAAGCCTGCACTTTCAAAGCTGCCCTTGGAAAGTATCGAAGAGGAACTCAATAAGCATACATCATGCTTTTAAAAGCCTCAGATATTTAAACATTGTTATTAAATAAGATATATATTTTTAAAGCTCACATCAATTGTAACCTAAAAGCAACATGTCACTTTGGAGGTTCTCAGTAGGCAGTAAGCAAAGCTTTCAAACTTATTTAAACACCAGCTGCATTTCCCAAAATGTCAGCTCTCCCAGTTCCACTCATACAGGAAACTACTTGGTAAACAGCCTCTTTCTCTGCTTCCTAATGGATGCCTGACCTATTTACTGCACCATGGACACAATACTGAAAGAATCCTGCTGCAGGCACTTAACACAAGCAAGCTAATAAAAAGAGAAGAGATGTGGACTGGCTAACAGCATTGGGAAATTTACACACCTAGCCAAAAAACCAAGCAACACTTCTTCCTCTTCTCTCTCAGCCCTTGATAAACCACAAGGAAATTTTTCAAGCACTGTGTGGTCATGAAAATATTTTTTAAAAACGTAAAATGAGAATACGTTGTTTAAAACTATTACATGATTCACTGCATTTCTGAAATGTTATTTCTTTAAGGACAATAAGATTAGTGAAGAAATACCAAATATAGGCTGTACTATACAATCAGTGGATCACTTCTGTCAAAAGCACAGGGTTAGGCAAAAAAAGGTACCTTTCAATTTGTGGAAATAAATGAACTAAGTGAAGTATCAATATAGTTAGCACTTGAGGAAATAGAAAGGTTTTAATTTTTAGACAATTCTATGAAAACTCCTAGCTACCTACTTAGTTTGAAGACTCTTTAGAAAAGCACAAAATGGATGATGGTTTCACCAGATTCAACATTCCATTTCAAATCTCCCTTTTATTCAGCCACAGAATGACCACAACGGACACAGACCTGGCTCACTGTTCTCTTTCCTTCCTGAAATGGTACTGCTCAAGTGATCCTTTGCTTTTATAACTGGGCCCATATCAGCACTGTGCTTATATGTTTTCAGTTAATATCACCTTAGCAGTGCCAACTAATTCAAATTAGGAATTCTGCTCTTTTATGCCTCTCACTCTCCCATTTACTTACTAGCATCTCTGCTTTCAAAAACTCATGGAATGTCAGAGCTGGAAGGGACCCTAAAGTCACATATAACTGTGAGTTGTGATGAGGAAATTAAGTCACTGGGACATGAAGTGACTTAGCTACAGTTACAGAGAAGTACAAGAGCTGCGATTTTACTGTTCCCTTTGCTTTTGTTCCATTACTTGGAATTTTCTGATGCTGCTACCATAAGTATTATGAAACCATCTCCTTTTTCACAGTATCTCTGATCTTATTTGAGAAACTATTATTACAATTGATTTGTGAATATTACTCAGTTTGGGGAAAATCTCTTCTCAAAATTCTGGCACCATTTCGGCTGGGACATGTTACCTGAAAACTGACATACAGGCCTATCCTGAGAGGTACAACGTATACAACAAGGGCTGTCTACCTTTCACCTGCTCTACAGCCTGGTGTAAACTGCCATTCGAATGATAACTTGCACGGGACCTCTTCTTCCTTCTCACCCTCAGGCCAATGACACCCTCTTACTGTCCACTATCTGTAAGCAGCATGCCATGAGGCAGGGCCAACTTCAGTCCAGTTCAAGTGAGACTCTTGATGGGGACTGGCACTTGGACAACAGTTCCACTTTTCTTTCCTTTCTGGCCCTTCCCATGCTCCTGCTTGTTTTCATTTATCGCTGGCTTAAAGTTCCATCAGGATATTCTAAAACTAGGTTTCTTATTTGTTGTGGGGTACAGGGAAGAGCTAGGCTTTGGCTCCCTTTATAAAGTTATCAACAGCAATATGTTCAGTCCATGGGCAAAAATCACTTATAGCCAGACTTTACCTGTACAGCCACAGAGCTAGAACAGAACAGAGCGATTCACTGACATGTCCCCTATTATCTTTGCTGAACTTCCCCTACTATTTCATCTAGTAACTTTAACTGAGGGGAGACCTGTCATGCTTAAGTCAGTGCAGTGTGGGGAGAAGAACACTGATTTTGGAAGCTGAAGACCTGAGTTATAATCTTGTCCTTGCTTCTTAAACTTGCTATGGTCTCAGTCTTTCTGGGACTCCATTTTTTCCCTTAACACTAAATGAGGGTATTGGCCTAGCCTGGACAATTTCAGAGTCTTCTGAACTCTCCCTATAATCTTGTGAATTATCTTAAAGAAGATCAGTTTGAATTTCATGCATTTATGTGTGTGTATAGTACATGAAACTCACAGAATTACTAGTTTGTTCAACAACCTAGAATGTAATGAGACCAAGCTCGTTGACATTAAATATAACTTATTTTTACAAAAATTTTACAAAATTTCCCTTTGAACATAAAATTTTTAAACTTAGGAACTTAAAGACCGAAACATTTCAATTGTATAACGTGCACATGTTTGCATATAAACACACATAAATACACTCCTATACGCTACATATACATAAACGTTCACAGGCATATAACACTCACAGCTACCATGCTTACTGCAAAGGACCTATTTTAGCCCCTGAAACACCACTACTTAAAATCTCCTCTCCACCCCCATCCCCACCCCCCACTGCCTACCAGTTCTTTCCTCTTACTCCTTCCTAAGCCTGGCCTCACACTGCTTTGAGAGAACAGCTAATAAGAACCTATTTATCTTCAGAGGCCAAAAGGAGCAAGGCATTAGAAAGCAATGAATCCACACAGCAAAAGAGCACCGCTGTCCTCAAAAGTTGTTTACAGCATATCCCAGAGGAGTAAGTACTGAACAGATAAAGATGAAAAGCTTTTTTCACAATACTTGAGAAGCACAGAGCATTTTTTTAAGGTATGAACATGTCACAACTCCTCCGACCCCCAATTCAAGCCAAATGTCACAACAAAAAATCCACTTGGGCTCGTTTCTTCCTTTAGAAAGATAGCTAACATCCTAATGAGAATGACTCTAATATTAAAGATTAAGGTATTGTGGATCACATAAAGGTGGTATCTGACGTGCAGATGCAAAGTAATGCTGCACAAGCACAATGAATTAGAGCACACGTTCTGTCAGGTGAAGACGCTGTGAGTCTGAGTAGGAACACAGAGATGTCATTGGTACCTTTAAGCACCCTTTCAGTCCCAAGATCCTGGATGCTTGAGAAGACATTTCAGCTAGAATTCTGTTCAAAAGGTAGTATTTCCTTTAATAGGACTCTCCATTATGATTTCGAATGTCCTACTTCACTAAATTTTTCTCATTTCCCACTTCGAGGTATCTGTTTCTTGATACCTAATACTGGTCAATTTGTATCCCCGTTTCCATTCCAGCTTCTGCCCTAGTCATTCACACTCTTATGTTAAATGAGCTAAAGTTTTTATTCAGATTAGATAATAATCTGTTGTGCTCACCTACAGGCCAAGAATTCTCTTTCCTTCAAATAAAAAGTGAATATTTTTACATAAGCAGTTTTCAGTTACATAAAAGCCTAATGTTCAGGAGGCTCTTCACCATGGCACTTTTCATTTGCTCTCATCTTCTTTTGCCTACCTTCCAGCACTTAATACAGTGTTTGGCATACAGTAGGTGCTTAAACAGTGTTTACTGACTGTTCTATTCAGTTCCATTGAAAGTTCGGTTCAGGTTTTGCCAACTTCAGGAGGCCTTTCCTCTTCCCCTTCCCCATACATGTTTTTTTTCCTCAAGTGTCATTTAGCCAGCATTCTAGTGGAGCCTGACTTCGCAGAAATGAAGGGAACACCAATGTTAAATTAAAAGTCTTACAACCATCTAATCTCTTCATTTTCGGAGGAAATTAAAGCCCAAAGAGTGGAAACAACTCGCCCAAGATCACAGACAAGAGGAACAGCTAGAATTTCTCTCCCTCTACTTCCACTGGAAATGACTGCCTTTTGGTGCAAAAGAGATCTCTGTTGTTCTCAAAAATTATTAAAATTCCTTAATGCCACCCCCCCCCAAGCACCCTATAATATATCACTGGAACAAGTAAGGCCACAAATACCAACAATTAAGGAAAATGAATTGTAGAAAAACAGAAAAACTATAACGTATTCATTTGTGCATTATATCCTTTTTGTGAGCTGGTATTTATCTATTAAAGGGGGGAAGGGCTTGGTATTGTAGGAAGGAGTGATATGATCAAACATCATACTTAATATTATGTAATCAGAATTTAAATGGGTACTAGTATCCCTTTATATTGGATTATAATACATTATAACCCAAATTACTGGACTGAAGTATTACAGCTGCTAAGCTGCCTACTAATTATCCAAGGCTCCCACCAGTGATACCTAAGATTTTTAGATTTTCCTTTAACTCCTACAGAAAAGAAAGAAAAAATCTTAAGGGCGGGGGGAGTAGAAAGCATCACGGCCTTGTCCCTTTCCCTCAACTTGCTCTTTAAACACTTTAGAATGGCACCTCGCTGTGCTGTCTTTGGACAAAGCCCGTCTGCTGCTTATGATGACCCTGAGGCAGGTCTCTTTCCTCTTCAAGCCTCTCTTGCTTGTTCTCAGTGCTTAAAATTCATCCAATAGAAGCCAAACTGTAACATTTCACAATGTGGAAATAAGTATCCAATACAATGCTCCTTGTAGAGGGAATGCTTTCTTTGCACCTCTTTAATACAATTTTTTATTTTCAGCTTCAAATTCTTTTTTTCTGCCCACTCCTCTCCCACCTATCTTCAATGCAGTCATATAACACTGTGTGCTATATCTGCCCTGTTTACGTACTTCTCTGGAGGATGCTCTGCAGAATGTGCAAATGAAAGATTCCCCATCCCTGCTGAGATTCTCTAGGGGCTGTTCAAATATGACACTGTAATGATGCCATCAATATTTGCTGATAACAATGACAACAAAAAGTATTTGATTTGATTGAAGCAAAAAGTATCCTTGAAGGAACTCCAAAAGCATTTGTATAAGCTGAGAGCACAATGCCAGGTCTAAGAAAGCCCCCACCATGGCGTTGTTTGAGCCAGGAGGTTTTTGTCTGCTTGGTACATTAAGAAAAAATGGGATATTCGAATCTAAGCACTCATCAGATGTGACTCCTTCTCTTCTACCAAATCAGGCACAACTAGTGTGGTGGCTAAAATGACACCTAAAGACAAAATCATTTTTGATGAGGGGGATCAAAAAGGGCCTCTTGAAGATGGCAGGACGTGAGCTGAACTTCCAATGGAGCTAGAAGAACCAAAAGGAGTTGGTGAAGCGGTATAGTGACAAACCAAACAGAGGTGTGCATGACAATGGGCAGTAATTCCATGACATGGAGCTGCTAGCAAAAAAGGAAGGAAAATCTAAGGGATATTATGCTAGAAAAATGTTTTAACAGTCTTTCTGAAGTTTCGTGCCCCAAATCTGGGCTTGTTAAGTTACACAGTGAGCAGGGACTCTTAGGCCAAGTATGGAAGGGTTAAACAATGAGCATAAGTGGTAGGTAACAGGAGGGCAAGTGGACTTTGAACCCTACTAGTTAATATCTAGAAATATTTGAGTGAGACACAGAGGACTGGCTTCTAGGGTCCTCAGTGTTTAATACTGCCATGGCTCTTCTCTAGGACTTAGGTGAATAACTAGAATCAGATGAAGATGAAGTGTCAAGACATGAGGGAAATTCAAAGAAATTCCATTTTCTCCTTCCTATCCAATTATGGCCTCAGCTCACTGTTCACTTTCTCAAATACTCAGTGAAGGCTGTGCTGAAACTAATTTGGGAGTACCAACAATTCAGAGTGCAACCAACCAGCCATGTGCGACTTATGTTCACTTTCTCCCAAGAGTTCCTGAAGATCTTCCACTCAAGAGAGAATCTTTCCTTGATCCGGATTCTATGCTGATTTCCTTCATTATAGTGGCAAATACTTCTTGTGAGCATACATTTCTCTTTCATGCCTCACTTGATATTTATAAAGGTCCGCTGAATAGATTATTACATCTTCTGAGAAATCCTGAATGAAATTAATGTATGGATGAGACACCTGGCTGTAAAGATGACCTTTCATTCGATCAAATGTTTTTTTGTGACCAAACAATAATCATAATGAGACAATATAGTCTCTAAATTTCAGTTAATTGTGAGATGCTAAGGACATGACCCATTGTTGACTAATGCTTACAAAAGCCTACTCATCAAGGATGCCTTCAATTCATATATCGATGACTCTCAAAAATTTAGTATAGCTGAGAAAGCAGGCATATTAGGTAGCTATGGATGTTTTCTCAGTCACATTTGTGGGGGGAGGGAATGGTAATTAAAAAAGTTTGGGACTTTTCTATGCCTTTGGACGCTTAGCCTCTTGTATTACTGGTCCCTTAATACCTTCACAATTACAACATTTCCGGAAAGGATTATGTATCTACATGCATACATACGTGCGTGCGTGTGTATGTGTATGTATATAAACAAATACTAGGTCCAATCTGGTTGCTTTTCCTGTCTTTGTTCTCTCTATTGTGATTTCTACTTCTTCCACAGGCACTCCTGGGCCTTTGCTATTAGAGTCTTAGTGTGATGGTGCCAGTATGCTTAAGAGAGAAAAGTTTGTTGAAATTGTTTTTGCAAATCTTTTCCATTTTTCTTTTGTTTCTAATCATTCTTCCATTTTCTAGATATTTCAGAATCTCTATTCCAGCCATCCTTCTCAACCCCCACCCACCAGAATCATCTGGATTCAGCCTTTTAGTCTTTGAGGCTGACAGGTAAACATTTGCCTTATATCTCACATGATGTCAGGTCTGCACATAACTCCCCAGGAATATCCAAAACATAACCCTCCCCCATTTTTTAGCTCCCTATCTTATGGCAACTTTTCCCATTAGAATATAAGCTACTCAAGGACAGGGACTATCTTGTTTGCTTGTGTATGTATCCTCAGAGCTTGGACCATTGCTTGGCACATAGTAAGAGCTTAATAAACGATTAGTTATCATCCTCATTCTCAAATGTCCTTGGGATGGCTGTGTTTAGTTGGATATCTTGCCAAGCTTTCTTTCTTTTCCCTCCAATGCTTTTCCCTGCTTTATGACATAATACTGCTCATAATCATCCATTATTCTTTGTAAGATTTTACAGATTACATTCTAAGCTGGGGTTGTGGCATATGGTAAATCAGATGTTTATTGGCTAAGATGATTTCTGGGTTTTTCTGAACTCCTGGTAGCATTTAATTTATGTTAGTTTAACTCCTTTTATGCCAATTTATGCCAAAATATTCCTAGTCCTGTTTGCCACAGAAGATAGACTAATTGATGGCTGCTATTACAGTGGGGGTGAGGGGAGGGAGGACAGGGGTGCTGACTGGCAAAGCTGGGCTCAGGACCAGTAGGATATGGCTGCCAACCCACATGATGAGGAATGTAGGGGGCAGGTTAGATAGCACATAGCAGAGGCAGGAGAAGGAGAGCAGCAGAGGTAGGTGGTGGCTGAAAGCAGCTGAACAGCTGTCCTACTCTCTCCTCAGTCCTAATATTAACATTTTCTTTGTGTACTTTACAAATACTCTTCTCTCTGGTTCCCCTGTCTGGGATGTGCACACCCACCTCTGGAGATCACTCCTTTAAGGTTCCAAATGCCTCCAATTTTCCTTGTCTTTTACAATTCTTGACAACTTCTACCTATTATCTAAACCACTGTGGCACCAGGGGAAGAGTCCTGGCTACACCAAGAGGCACTACTGATAATTAGAGGATATTGCTAAAAAGATGGATATGCAACCAAGAGTCTTTTGCACAATATGTATACTAGTATTTTATATATCTCCTTATGATGGCTAACATAAACATTGTTTAACATTTATAAAGCACTAATTTATTATATTCATATTAGGAACTGATGAAATAACTCTCCCAAGTACAAGTATTTTTCCAATACACAAAATGACAGTACATTAGATGAGTTAATTTGCTTTTATGAGTGAGTTTATTATAAAAGCATAGTTCACAGCAATAACATACCTCAAAAAACAGCTTAGCATGTGATTTTTGTACTCAGTCATAGTTTGGACATTAAGGTTGCATATAGAATTTGCAAGGCCCCAACGTTCATCTGAAAGACAGGATCAAACCAGACCGCGAGCCTATTCTAGCTAAAAAGAAATTAGCCCTCCCTTATCTCCCCGCCCCATCTGTAATCATTACTGTTGCTCTTAAAATACTGGCCACAGTAAAACTTGCCTCGTCACTGAATAGTCTAAATCTGAAGAGCCCAGTCATCTAGAGATTCTACTGCCTACCTTCCCAGGACTCAAGATGCTCACGAGACATCAGGAGGTAGGGGGAAATGACAGAAGAGACATAGAGGAAAGCAATCTTTTTCCTTAGCTCTTCCACAACCCTTGATATCAACAAGACATAAGTGAGGAGAGAAGAGGAGGGCAGCAGCGTTGATCAACGCAATTATTTGTTTATGCCACTACTGTCTCACACAAGGGCTACAGATTATTAGAAACTTTATTGCAGTAAGTGAGCCAGGGAGTATTTTTTTTACAAGTCCTGGCAATAACAATATTTAAAGATCACAATCTTATTAAGAAAGGTTCTTTTAAGTATCTTAATTCCATACCTCACAGCATCCAGTCTCTTATTCTGTCGAATGAGTTCAATGAACTCCTGAATCCTGAGGCTGAACTCCAGACAGCTCTGAGATTAAAGATAAGACAAGAGCTTACATACTGCATATCATGTGCTTTGATGACAGCCAAACCCCAAATCCATATAAAAGAACACATATATACATGTCCCACAGACATTCACACACTGTTAGCTAAATCTTGTGTGTATCTGCAGGAAAGGAAGGCCACTTGGTACCTGAGAACATGAGCTCTTAGAATTCTGGCCAGAAATTCAAGCAAAATGTCTACTTACTTTTCCTATATGGTAAGGAATATAGCTTACTGTTGATCAACTAACTGGAGAAATGAATAGCTCCCTCTTTTCCTTACAGCAGTAAGAAAGCAGGGTGGGGGTGGCGTGGAGGGGGTGGGCAGGGACAGCTCTGGGCTATAGACATTCCATTTGTGGTAGAAAGGCAATTTCTTAATGAGTCTATTCAAGCAGAGGAGCAGGATTCCAGGATGTCTTGGAAGGAGGATTGGAGGAAGTAGTTCAGGCTCTGGCAGCTCAGTTATGCTGAGCATGTTGACATGGTTGTGTTATCATTAATATGACTAGGAAGTCAAAACAGTGTTTGAATCTGGAGGTTTGGATTATTTAACAAGGACTTTTTTTCTCAACTCCAGAAAATGAAAAACAGCAGGAAAATTCTCTTCCAACTCCCACAAAAAAATAAATTCTAGAAAGCAAACTAAAAATAATAAGGATTTAACAGACGCCCACCCAGTCCTCTTTAAGAAAGGAAAGAAAAACAGCAAAAATAATATCCATTTTCAAACCTTTTACACTTTTAGAGGATTCCCTTTGAGGCTTAATGATATAAACAGGTGTTTCTCTAAAGAAACCCATCACTGGGTCACAAAATGTGTGAAATATAACCTGCTGAAAACAAATACCACAGCAGCAATTTTATATTATAAATCCATTATTTTAAAAAGTCTTAAGAAAATGAAAATAAGCCTTGAATTTTTTTACCGCTCATTTAAACATTTTTCTTCCTTCACTTCTGTAATGGAGTCTGATTTATCCTTTCTTTATCTGCATGCTACTTTTGAGTACCACAGATAACATCAATAGAAATTTCCAAGAACTTGTGCATTTAAAAACAGTAATTGAGAAAGTAAAAACCCTTAACTGCTTGGTTTTAGTAAATCTCAAAGGAGGAATCAAGGCTTATGGACCTGTACAATAATACACTGATAGGTCATATTCAATGAAGTCAGGGTAATTTGCTCTTCAATTAATTTGATTTTTGGAGTTCAAATGTGTTCAAATCACAACACAATAGAATTTTTTTTTCTCAAACCATGCCATGTCTCTAAAGGACTGGGATGCTTAAATTCAAGATTCATTAAAAAGTGAGAGATCATCCAAAAATAAAAAATAAAGTCTGAACTTGCAGTTGAATATCTTAAAATATTTATTAATAGCATCCTATCAATAAGCATACCAATCTTACTCTTTTGAAAAACAGCATATAAATTCTACATTGCAGTTTCAAAAGCCATTGTATAATGAACATTTGCTTCTAGATGTTATTAGAATTAAGATTTAGACACTGACTTCTCTTTGATGCCTTACCATGTCCTTAAAGGCAAATCTTTTATTCTAGATAATTGAGTTAAAGAAAGTTGAGGCTTCAATACTATTTATAAACTAAATGAATAAAGCCTGCACAAGATTAGGTACTTATTTATTGAATGATCTAGTACACTGGTCTCCAACAGCTTCACTTGAAGCCTCTGGCCCCAGACCTGGGACCTTGATAGCAATCTGATTGGTAACTTCTCTATTGGCCCCTATTTTGCCACTAGTCCATTCCTAAGGCTTCAAACCACAAATAGGCTGGGGGGTGGGGGGGAGTCCTGAGTGAATGTGAAATATTCCATATCTCAAGTGTGTGTTGCTGGCCTGGCTACTATAGGCTATGTCAAACCTGACTACATCTCTGTCTCATATGCTTTTGCATAGTTTGACATACAGAATGGCTTACTTTTCTCCAATGTAATGATTTTATACTTTCGAGGCATTCAAGGCACTCTATGACAAGTTGGGGTGCTCAGACCAACCAGTCTATTTGGTTGCTTTTCCACTTTGGCTTTGTGTGCCTATTTCTTGACCTCCTCTGGATCCTACTGATTTCAACTCTATTTCCAGGAGGAAAAAAAGCAGTAAAAATAATATCCATATTCAAATTATATAAGCCACCAGTATTATTTGTATAGATGGATTTCACCTCTGAATTTTCCCAAGGTGAGCTCTAAAAGTCAGCAGCATTTATAGAGTGCCCACTGTGTACTGAGCACTGGACCCCATTCATGGCCTTCAAAAGGAATAATGGAGAAAGCCAAAAGGCCTCCCTCTTAAGGAAAGGAAAAACGTACAATCTCTATTCCATGTATTTGGGAGTCCAAGAGGCCCTGCTACACTTGGCATGTCTCTTGGCTGATACAAAATCTAACCCCCCCCCCCCCAGCTGGACTAAGCGCTCATGAAATGATTCCAAGAATAGAACTCTTCTTATTGTGAGGATCCTCATCCTTAGAGCTGATTACAAGAGATACAAGCTTGTGAGCTCATTCCTTCTTCCACACCAAACCCAGGGTAACAGAAGGTACTGAAAGGTGAGAGATTTATTTAAACAAAAGTATGGTCATATTGCGCAATGTGCTCAGTTACTCTAATAGGAAGAAATCCCCATATTTGATTTATACTCTGGCAATGGAAAGGTAAGGGTCATTATCATGTTTGGGAAAGGGGAGGTATCTTATATGGTGACAGGATCGTACATGTTGAATAGGGCTGGGAGGAACTCTCTGACTGCCTCCTCTAAGCACTATATCCTTTGCTCTGTACTCCCTTCTAATCTTTCTGTATACCTCTAGTTATATACACCTAAATTTCTTTGGTTAAGTATTATGCTACAGCTAATATTGGCACAGGATTGAGCAATACATAAAAATAAGAAAAGATAAAAGTTGTGAGGTTTCATAAGACTTGTATTTTAGAGAATGAGCAGAAAACAACCTTAACCATAGTTACGGTTTTTCTCAAAATTTATATTTGTCAGTATTTAAATAATTGTTGCCTATTTAAATTATAACAACTTCCTAATCCTTAAATGAACTAACTTCCATATATGCCTAAAACGTATATATAATTTTGGATGCACGGTCAGCATCTGTGGCCATATGAATGTACATTCCAATCTTCTAGTTCTAAAATTATATGGATTATAAACAACATGAATAAATTTTGCAGAAAGCAATTCTTGACCTAGGATCTCATATGATCCTTCATAAAGTATAGAATCTTACCTCTGCTTCTGTATTTGTCTAGAATTCATATTCAGTTCCAGAAAGCACTGGATTGCAGATTTAGAGTTGGCTGAGACCTCTGAGGCTACCTAGTCCAACTCTCTCTTTTTACAGATGAGGAAACTGAGGGACAGGGAGGGGAAGTACTGGGTACTCTGGCCAAAGTCACCCCAAATCACCAGAGGCAGGAATTGAATGTAAGTCCTTTATTGCAAAGCCAGGTTCTACCCATTTTGTCATACTGTTATTATTAAATATCTTACTGGATTGAAAATTTTTTTAAAGTATGCTTTAGGGCTTTATGAGGTTTCCTTTCACATTAAGAAATTTTGTAAATTAAAAATAATTATGTTTTAGAAGAGGTACAAATCTGCAAACCAAAAATTTAGCTTTAACTTGATTCCTATGTTGGCTTACAACTTTCTTCCAGTTTTGAGTACAAATACCTATTTTGGGCATTCATGGAGCTCCTTGGGGATTTAAATAATCAGTCTGAATGAGAAGGGAAAAGGTAAATTCTCACTAGCTAAGCTGAAATTTGCCCAAAGCAGTCAAGTAAGAGTCCTTTTCTCCCAACTCTACTCTTGCAGAGCTTTGCTTAATAGATAATTAGGGCTTGCAGAAATAACTTATTTGGGGGACAGACATTTTCTTTTCTCTTCCAGGTTTTTATACTGTAAATTGGTGATGGGAAATGAAAGCCTTGAAAAGCCAGGTTCTTCAGGTAACTGCCATTTCTTATTGTTTGTATATATACTAACATGACACAAGGGTTTCGTTTCTTTTTTTTTTTTAAGCTGTAGAAGGACGTGATAGTATTTACATACCAATTCTGGTTTTCCTTTTAGGGTTTCCATAACAAGATCATCATTCTCTCTAGGGGAATCACTGGCCGATTTACTTTTGCGTCCCGTCTTCATTTCGCTCTCGTTTTGGCGGCCCTGAGTGACAGAGAATGTCACTCTTTCCTTGTCATAAGTGCACTCAGACAATGCTCAGACAATATTTGGGGCGTGGGGGAGGTTAAAGAAGCGCTTAGTTTAAAAACCAAAGAACAAAACCTTTCCAAGGGAGGCAGGGATTTTGGTTAATGTCAGTTAAAAACAGATTTCTGCAAGCCCTAGAATAACAAAGTAGTTTAAAAAGCAAGTTTAAATATTAGAGTTTAACTGTAAATGACAAATGTATCATGGTTCTTTATCTTCAGCTATTGGTCTTGAGAAAAAGTACTTTCACTACTGACAGGCTATAGAATTGGTATTCTTGCTTGACAATTATTTAAGTTCATTTTCTAATATCAAAGACTACTCAAAAGCCATAGAAATATGCCATGTATAACTTGAGTGCTCAGAATACCATTTTTCCATAGGTGTTCTGAAAGCTGGCCTTATTTACACACCACACAGCATGTTTGCAACCCAATAATAAACACTGTATACAACACCTCATGCTCCTAGAAGAAGCAACGCTCTTGGGATTTAGTCAAGCCTTGGTAAAGGGAGGGATAGGGTTTTCATATCATTTGATTATCTACCAACGAAAAGAAAAAAAAAAACGGAACCAAAAGGATGTAAATACATTTGGTTCACATAAACACTATAACCCTTCTTCTGAGTTCAAATGGTATAAGCCATAAGATGTAGGCACTAAGGGTATTATTTAAGCCAACAGAAAATCTGTGAGAGATCACCATACCTTCATTTTCCTGAGTCTTGATTTGTTATCATGACACCAAGCCAAACAAGTCATGGTCTCCTGTCTTTCCAAAGATTCTTCCACTTCTTTGGCTGTCAAGAACATCTCAATGTTCACCAAGTCCTTAAAAGAAAGAAAGGATTTTCATTAAAATAGTAAGAAAAAAAATACACCTAGAAGTAAGAAGAAAACACCAAGGTGAATTTTAGAACATTACTTGGAGTCCATTAATTTACAATTAGATCTCCCAATAAGCCTTCTTCCCTATGTAGTAACAAACATCTTTCTTTAGAATGAAGTGAATAGTTTGATAAGGAAAATTATTTTAAGAGTCATGAATCTGTTACATTAATGTTTTAAACACTGTTAAGATCATGTGTTATCTTCTTTATTTCCTTCATTTCACTGGAGTTAAAAAAAGGTAGCAGTTAATTATATTTAGGCTTGAAAATGAGTCAGCTTTTTTCACTTCGTTGTTTCACAATATTGGGGGAGGGGGTTAGACATCATCTACTTCAACCCCTTCACTTTCCTCACATTTACCCTGTGAAGTGAGTAGTGCAACTATGAACTTTGTTTGACAGAATAGGAACCTATAAGGAAAGGCTGAAGTGCCCAGCCCATAATGACAGAGAGCAAACTTCTGAGATGCTGTTTAATCCAGAGTCTTTGGCCTCAGAACTTAACGCTCTCTCCAATGCATCATTTGTTTCCTCTAGACTTGGCAGCTCTTAACTCACTGTCTAACGCTTTGCTGTATTAATTTGACCTCTGATTATTAAATTGGGCCATGGCCTGTACAATCTTCTCTCTTAGTAGGTCAGATAACTGATGACTTTTGTTTCTGAATAAATAAATAAAAATTTAAGGAATATTAATTTAACCTACTATATACCGTTTTTTGGCACTGTAGCTACAAAGATAACATATGGGAGCCCTCAGTTCAAAGAACTGTATTCATGAATTTCTCATTTTGATGAGTCAGTAAATGGTCAATAAACGCTTTTTAATAGCCTAGAATGCAAATATTTTCATAATGATGCACCAAACAAGTCCGATAAATTAGTCTTTTAGAAAAAAATTCTCCTTAACAACCTAGGTTCTGTGATTATTTAAGAAACAATTTTAAGTGCACACATTATCTTTGTTGTTGTTTTCCAAAAAAGAACACATGGAAATGGTGGCTTTTAATACAGCCTTTGGGCACTGAAATATTTCCACTGAATCCTTCTTGCCCAAAGGGCAATAAGGTTAGTAAATGTGAGCCTTATTTCCATGAGAAAGTTTCACGTGGAAAAGAGCATGGATGTTTCTTAAAATGGAGAATTGAGAACTTCGGGGAGGCAGCAGGCAGTCTTCCCACCATGGTGTTAGATTGCGGAAAGAATACAGGGTTTCTAATCAGAGGACAGAAGTTCAAATCCTAGCTTGCTCGCTACTCGTCTCACCAGGGACACTCACAAATATCTCTGGGCTTCAATTTCCTCACTTGAAAAATGAGGGTTGGACTAAATAAGACTAACTCTAATTTAGTCTAGAGCTAGACTAGCCCTAAATCTGAAGCTCCTATGATCCCAGGTATTCCCTGGGCCCCCCCACAGTCTCCCCTCTGCCAGTCCTTCCCAATCATCATTTCTACTCCCTACCTAGTTCCAATTTTGAGACCAATTCAATTTATGAAAAGAAATGGGTAAATAAAGTTATAGAAAACTTGATTTTGAGAGGTGAGGCACAGAGAGAATAGAACTTGAGGAACAGTGAAGGACCTGATTATAGAATAAAAAGACTGAGGATGTCATTTTTGGCTGAGACTTTTGCTCAGCATTCTTGTCATTATTAAGATGTAGTTTCCTTTGATTTGAATGTCAGTTTAAAATCCTGCCAGACATTTGTAATACTTCACATTGCTGGCTATGATTCATGAAAAACTGTGTGGTATGCCGCCATTTGAATAAGCAGGAGATAAGGGGATATAAGAAAACATGCTGGTGTCTTATTTGCAGGGTCAGGGGTGGGATACCAATCAGGATGGCTTCCTTAACATAGCTATTATTGCTATACTTGTCTATCCAATTAGACATAGGTACCATGTATTACCATGTACCATGGTACCACACACCATTAATCTGGGGCCTGTGAACTAATTTCTTTTTTAAAAATTTATTTATTTTTATTTTACGACATTCAGTTCCACAAGCTTTTGATTTCCAAATTTTCTCCTTCCCCCACCTTACCTCCCCAAAGATGGCATGCAATCTGATATAGGCTCTATATATACATTTACATTAAACATATTTTCACATTAGTCATGTTGCAAAGAAGAATTAGAACCAATGGAATAAACCACGAGAAAGAACAAACAAAAAAAAAGAGCACAAATACAATGCTTCAATCTACATTCAGACTCCGTAATTCTTTCTCTGGATGTGGATAGCATTTTCTATCATGAGTCTTTTGGAGTTGACTTAGAATCCTGCATTGCTGAGAAGAGCCAAGTCTCTATCAATGTTGGTCATAGCACAATGTGGCTGTAACTGTGTATAATGTTCTCCTGGTTCTGCTCCCCTCATTCAACATCAGTTCATATAAGTCTTTCCAGGTTTTTCTGAAGTCTGCCTGCTCATCATTTCTTATAGCACAATAGTATTCCATTACATTCACAAACCACAAATTATTCAGCCATTCTCCAATTGATGAGCAATCCCTCAATTTCCAATTATTTGACACCACAAAAAGAGCGGTTATAAATATTTTTATACATGTGGGTCCTTTTCCCATTTTTATGATCTCTTTGGGATGCAGATCTAGAAGTGATATTGCTAGGTCAAAGGGTATGCACGTTTTTATAGCCCTCTGGGCATAGTTCCAAATTGTTCACCAAAATGGTTGGATCAGTGTACCAATTTTCCCACATCTTCTCCAGCATTTATAATTTTCCTGTTTTGTCATGTTAGCCAATCTGACAGGTGTGATATGGTACCTAAGAGTTGTTTTGATTTGCATTTCTCTAATCAATAGTGATTTAGAACATTTTTTCATGACTATAGATATCTTTAATTTCTTCCTCTGAAAAATGCCTGTTCATATCCTTTGACCATTTACCAATTGGGGAATGACTTGTATTCTTATAAATTTGACTCAGTTCTCTGTACATTTTAGAAATGAGGCCTTTATCAGGGACACTGGTTGTAAAAATTCTTTCCCAGTTTTCTGCTTCCCTCCTAATCTTGGCTGCATTGGCCTTTCAGTTTAATAAAATCAAAATTATCAATTTTGCATTCCATAATGTTATTTATCTCGTTTGGTCATAAATTCTTCTGTTCTCCATAAATCTGAAAGGTAAACTATTCCTTGTTCTCCCAGAATGCTTACAGTATCAGCCTTTATATCTAAATTGTGAACTCATTTTAACTTTATTTTGGTATATGGTGTAAGATTTTGATCTATGCCCAGTTTCTGCCATACCATTTCCCAGTTTTCCCCAGCAGTTTTTGTCAAATAGTGAGTTCTTATCCCAGAAGTTGGAGTCTTTGGGTTTATCAAACACTGTGAACTAATTTAAAAAATATTTTGATAGCTGTATTTTAATATAATTGGCTTCCCTTGTAATCTTATGCATTTTATTGTATGCATTTAAAAACATTATTTTGAGAGGGGCTCCATAGGTTTCTGACTGCCAAAGGTGCCATGACACACAAAAAATGGGTCAAGAATGCCCAGCATTAGAAAATACATATTCCTAAAAAATTATTTGTAATGCAACCCTGGCTGCTGAACTCTACTGACCAAGGTAAAACTGGAAACGTATTGCTGTTACTCAGTTAAAAGCTTGATAAGGACACCTTAAAAAACAGACTAACTCAAATGGCAAAAGAGCTCCAAAAAGCCAATGAGGAGAAGAATGCCTTGAAAGGCAGAATTAGCCAAATGGAAAAGGAGGTCCAAAAGACCACTGAAGAAAATACTACCTTAAAAATTAGATTGGAGCAAGTGGAAGCTAGTGACCTAATGAGAAATCAAGATATTATCAAACAGAACCAAAGGAATGAAAAAATGGAGGACAATGTGAAATATCTCATTGGAAAAACCACTGACCTGGAAAATAGATCTGGGAGAGAGAATTTAAAAATTATTGGACTA
>CM053623.1:410935184-410957242 GCA_028646595.1 Phalanger gymnotis
AATAAAGGGGGATAGGTTAGGAAGAAGCAAAATATAGTTAGTCTTTCACAACATGAGTATTGTGGAAGGGTGATACATAATGATGTGCATGTGGCCCATGTTGAATTGCTTGACTTCTTAGGGAGGATGGGTGGGAAGGGAAGAGGGGAGAGAATTTGGAACTCAAGGCTTTAAAAAAATAGATGTTCAAAAGTTTTTTTTTTCTCATGCAACTAGAAAATAAGATGCACAGGCAATGGGGCATAGAGATTTATCTTGCCCTACAAGAAAGGAAGGGAAAAGGGGATAGGAGGGGAATGGGGTGACGGAGGGGAGGGCAGACTGGGGAACAGGGCAACCAGAGTGTATGCCATCTTGGAGTGGGGGCGGGAGGAAATGGGGAGAAAATTTGTAATTCAAATGCCTGTGAAAATCAATGCTGAAAACCAAACATATTAAAAATAAATTAAAAAAAAAAGAGAGAATCTGTCATCGATCCAGCTCTTCTAGTCCTTACATTCAAGGGTCACATCTTGTCAAATTTATCTCCAAAGCATTTACATCTCAATCCCTCTTCTATACTTCCACTGCCACCAACCTAGTTCAGGACCCACCCCCACCCCCACCCTCCCACACACACCTGTACTACCATGAATAGCCCAACAGATATTTCAAACTCTATCCTCTCCTCCCCAATTCACCCTTCACAATGTTGCCAAAGTGATGTTCCTCTTTGCTCAAAGGCTCACAGTGGCTCCTTACTGTTTAGCAAACATTTACAACCTCCTTATCCTGACATTCCAAGTATTCCACAATTTTACTAAAATCTTCTTTCAAAGCTCCATTTCATGCTGCTCTTCACAGTTTATTTTTAGGGTCATTACATTACATACCAGAGACACCATTTCTTCAACTTGACTTCTCTCTCTAGTCTTCCCATTTGGTACCTCTGCTAACAAATACACTTCCCTTCAAGATCCAAATGAAGTGCCACTTCTCCCATAGAGCCTTTGTCTAATGTCTGAGGCTGAAAAATACCACCCCCTGCCTCAAAATTTTACTGCAATTTGTTTCTAACTCTTCTTGACACTTCCATCAAATATATACTTTCAAATACACAAACAAAAAAGGAAGGTTAAAAAAACCCTACAATAAAATTGAATTTCTGGCTTTTATAGTACTTAGCCAAAATACAATTAAATGTTAAATTAACATCAAACTTACCTTATTTGTTTACATATCCTCTCTCTTCCTCTTCCTGTGTAATTTCTAGATTTTGTTACTATTAGTATTACTTATATTACTGTGTTCTGTATATATTTTTCTTTTGGTTCTATTCTCCCCTCACCTCCCCCACCCCACTGTGCATCATTTCATGTCTTCCCATATTTTTTGTATTCACATTTATACTTTATTAAGGAATGATAATATTCCATTATATTAATCTACTACAATTTATTTAACCATACCCCAAATGAATAGAAATCTGGGCTGTTTCCAATTTTTGCTATTACAAATAATGCTGCTACAATATTTTGTACAAATAGCTCTTTCCCTTTCTCTCAATGACACTGACTGGTCTATTTAATGGAATAACTGGGCCCAACGATACAAGCACCTCTGTAATGCTTTATATATTTCTATATTACTTTCCTAAAAGATCATAGCACTTGAGAACTCCACCAGCAGTCTAGTAGTGTTTTCCCTACCTATTCTTCTGAAGCACCTTTGCTAAAGTAGTACCTAAGAGTTGTATTGCAATTCTCTAATTCAAAAATTTGAAAATTTCCAGAAGATATTGATAATTGGTTAAAGAACTATCAAGAAATTCCCTTTCCTCCACACTTCTCATGCTCTCACTGATGTTCTAGATCTGAGGATGAGTCTCTCTCTTAACCTTCCTTTCAATGGTAAATTCCTGAAAGGTGAAGAATGAAGGACAAACAACAACCTGTGAGTAGTATGGGCTGCCTCACGGGGACCCAAATGGCCAGTTCCAGTTGGCAAAGCAGCCTTTTTCTTTTTCTTCAAAGACCATGCCTTAAACCCAATTCACTCTGGGTCTCATTGATTGGCCTACAATAGGTCCCAGCCCAAGCCTCACTTAATGGTCATACTTTGGGCCTGATTGGCTCACAATAAATGTAAAGAGCCAGAAACCCTGAGGGTCATGCCCTCCTAGATTGATTTTTTTTTGGTTTGGACTAAGTAAAAGAGGCCATTATTTGTCTCATTTCTTACCTGGCCTTAATCACTGAGTGGCGGTAGCCTTAGTCAAAGTGAGACCTGCTGAAGACCTCAGTTTGAAAAGGCCTGCATCCAGGACCATCTCCTCTGGGACTACCAGTTTAGCCCGTATATAACTCGTTTGTGCATGTTGTCTCTCCCACGAGACCGGGAATTCCTTGAGAGCAAAGACCATTTTTTTGCTCTTCTCTATATCGTTAGCACTTTGGCACAGTGCCTCGCATAAAGTAGGTGCTCAATAAGTGCTACTGATATGACTGACTATGGCAGTTTGCTTCTAAGGCAGCCTGGTGGACCAACCTCCCAGAGGATCACTATACTGGTGGTGGACTAAGTACGGACACCCTGAGCTCGAGAACTCTTGAGTTCAAGTGATCCACTAGCTCCAGCCTTCCAGTAGCAGGGATCACGTGTGTGTGTTATCATGTTCAGTCCTCAATTCAAATAACTCAATTTATAATAGTAGGAGACTGGAAATAAAGTTGAAACTCATCAAAAGAAGATGACAGAACTGTGGTATTTGAATGTGATGGAATATTAGTGACCAATAAGAAACAATAAATTTGAAGAATTCAAAGAAATGAAATCTATAGAAGTTACATAGAAAAAAATGCACCAATTGCAATACACAAAGAAAACAGTTTAACAGCAATTAATACATACTATGAAAAGAAAATACATACTATGAATGCATAGCAAAGACGAAAAAGATCACAAAATAAGAATGATGATATTAACATGTTTAAGATCATAACATTTCTCTTTTGAAATGTTAATCATCAATAGCAAAAGTTTATGTACATGGTTTCAATAATTCATAAAATCACTTGGATATTTTTCTGTTTCATCTTGAACGTCTTAATTTTTTTTAATGCTCTTGTTTATACAGTATAATGCCATACTTGTCAATGAAAATTAAAATGAAAAGAGTTCTGGGTGTCAATTTTGTCACTTGGCTGTAAGATGCTCTCTCTGGCCTCAGTTTCTTCATTTGTAAAATTAGGAGTGTCGAGACTAGATGACCCCTGGAGTCCCCTACAGCTCAGCTTCTATGATAATGAGTTATAAATCAAAGTGAATGTTAAGGCTTAATGATGGAGTCATGGCATAGAAACAATTCTTCAAGCAAATGAATCCCTTCTATTGAAAAGCCCTAGATGGTTAAGAAAAAAGTCATCATATACTCCAAAATATTTATAATAACATTTTCTGTGACAGCAAAGAACAAAGTAGATGGTCATCAACTGGGGGATGGCTAAACAAATTGTGGTAAAACAAACTGTGGTGCATGAATGTAATGGAATACTACTTTCCTGTAAGAAATGATGTGTGTAATGAATACAGAGAAGCCTGGAAAGATCTATATGAAGATCTATTTGTAGAGTGAAATAAGCAGAGCCAAGAAAACAATACCCGCAGTAATTACAACTATGTAAATGGAAAAAAACGACACACGATCAAAAAAATCAAAAAGTAAATGTAACAAAATAATGCAGCTCAAGCAAGACTCGAATACAGAGAAATGAAAGCATATCCCCAAATTTCCCCTTTGTGGATGGGGGTGGAGAGGGAGGTAAAGAGGTATTGCATATTCCACATGCCTTCAGACTTTTTTCTATGTTATTAATCAGGTGTGTTGATTTTTTTTCCTTTCTAAAAATTGTTATGTGAAATGTTTGGAGGAGAGGGATACTTGAGAGACTATGGTGATATAAGAAATAGAAAATATCAATAAAAACTTATTTAAAAAAGAATAATCCCTAGAACATGTTCAGATACAGTAATACTGAGCACAGCGCGTTGAACATAGTGGGCACTTAAAAATGTTTGCTGATAAAGCACTTTAACTTTATTTTCCCATATTTTGGCAGCATTGACTTTATGTATTTGTATAGATGCATTCCTTTGCCGTTATTAAGTTCATGTCACTCTTCAGTAAACATATCGATTTTAAATAGTTATTCTGTCTCTAAACACATGGTGAAAGCTCCCCATCCCCAGAAACAGGATAGAAAATTGTTAAAGTGGAATATTTGTAACCAGAGCCCTGCCAATTTTTAAATAAATTAAACAATAGCTGTAGAATGGAGAAGATTCAGTAAATTGATGGGAAAAAATTTCAAGGATCACTATCTTACTGTTAGGATAATATTTCTATACACACACCAGGACCAGCTGATGGCATCATTCCCATTTCATAATAAAAACAGCAGTATACCTCACTAACATGTACATAATTTGAGTAGACAAGCTGAATCAGGGAATTGTCCACCTTCTATAGCATTTAAAAGAATGTTTTACCATATGCAATTATATTTATTTAGCAGCTAATTAACTCTTCGCATACAGAGGACCTTCAATATTCACATTTATGAATCTAAACTACTTAGAACAGCTTACATTTTATAAACAATCTTTTTATAAGCAGATTAATAATTTGCCAAGAAATGATGATGCAGTTTTTCTTTAGCAGAATATGGACCTTCCAGTCATCTTGTTTAGAAGATTATTTTGTTTTGTGTCTTTTTCTTTAGAGAAAGAGAGAGGCTAATTTAGAATTAACAAGGAAGTACTCTGTGGTGGCACAGCTTAAAGGAAAGAGAGGTGGCGGGGCAGCTAGGTGGCGCAGTGAGTAGAGCACAGGCCCTGGAGTCAGGAGGACCTGAGTTCAAATCCTACCTCAAACACTTGCCACATGTACTGTGTGATCTTGGGCAAGTCAACCCCAATTACCCTGCCTTCCCCCCTGCAAAAAAAGTCCAAAAAAAAAAAAAAAAAAGGGAAGGAGAGGTGGCCTCAGTAAAACCCTGGATTCAAGTCCTATTCTCAACAGTGGGCTGAAGAACTCAGTGTCTCAGCACCCCCAGGCAATCCTCCAAGAGGGAGGTTTTCAAAAATAATTTGATAACTTGTTTCCTTTGTAACATTACGTAAAATGTGTTCTGCATCTAAATATACTTGATTCTGAGAGTGGGTCTTTAGGCTTCCTGACATTTCCAAAGAGGTCTAGGGCACACAAAAAAGTCAAGAAAGCTCTGATCTCAGACCAAACTGTAGATGTCTCCATCTACACTAGTCATTCCCTAAACCAGTGATTCCCCTCCCCCAGTACCTTCCTTCCAGCAATACTATGTGACAACAACTATTTTCATTTTATGATGAAACAAAGTCTAAGACGTGAACCATACCCTTAAGAATCTTAAAATGGAATTGGCAAAAAAGATACATGTTCAAGAAATGTTAACTTTCACATGCTATACATAGAAAATTTAAAAGGCCAACATGGTACTTGAACAAGCAGCACAAGTGTTCAAAAAAAGATCATGGAGCTACTGTGGTAAGACAGAGCTCAGGAAAAAAGATGGTGCTTCAACTGGGTCTTACAAGATGGAGATTGGTGGGAAAGAGGGCATGGAGAACAAAGAGAACAAAAAGGGAACAGAAGTGCAATCGAGCAAAGAGAGAGTACCAATCTTAGAGTCAGAAGACCTGAGCTCACGTACCAGCTTTTAGTAACATGCTCCCTTCTCCCTGATCATCCTCAAGTTTTCTTATCTGTAAAACGGACATACCTGTATCATCAACCTTACTGAATTGCTGTGGGGAAAATACTTTATAAACCTTAAAGTACTAGGTAAATACAAGTTATTTTGTTATTTATATGTTCAGGAGACAGTGAAGAGATGAAACTGGCTGGTAAATACAGGAGCAGGGTGGGCGAGGTACAAAGTGCATAGGGCCTTGAATATCAGGCTGATGAGAAACTGGAACTTGGTTCTGTAGGTAGTGGAGGATCAGTTTCTGATCATGGGAACTGTGGCATTAACCTTATCCTAACTGGCGCAGGAGGGCAGAACTAAGAATAATGGGACGAACTTATTGGGAAGGCAATTTCTGCTAAATAAGGAAACTCTTCTTAACAATTAGAGATTTTCAAAAATGAAGTAGGTAAGTTTGCAAAAGCATATCCCTGTCCCCGGAGGTCTCCAAGGAGGCTGGAAAGCCCCTTGGGGATGTTGCAGAACGTTTTAGGAATGGGTTAGACCAAATTGCCTGTGGGATTCTCAACAAATATAGGATTGTGTGATTTCAAGTGACAAAATAAAACTATTTCAGAAAGATTAGTCTGGCAGTAGTGTGCAGGATGAATGGAAGGAGAAAAGAGACCAATCGCAGGGTGCTAAACTTCAGCCCAGCCAAATTATATCACAATGCTGAATTAGTACAGCAGCACGAATGAGACTATGCTCATAAAATCAGGGCTGCTTGCTTGCTTATCCTTGCCATCATCACCTTCTCCTAAGCAAATTCCATGGAGACTAAATTTTAGTTCTATTATTGCATAATTTAAATATAGATAGTGGAGCACTACAAAAGGAAAATTAACTAGGAGCCAGACATTCTCATTTCTAATCCCGGCTTCACCATTTTCCAGCTTTAAGACCTTGCGAAAGTCACAAACTTCCCTTGACCTCAGTTTCCTCATATGTAAAAAGGAAATAACTGATAGGATTAAATGAGAAAGTATGCAAAAATGCTTAAAAAACATAAAATAAAAGGTATCCTTTTCATGTCAGAGGGCAGGTTGGTTTCCAAAGACCAGCTTTATTCAATGCAGTGAAGAAAGCACCCTCATGAAGAGGTTTTCCACTACAGGATGAATTTGAATGATGGCAACTCCTGAATCCTGTCACGTAAAAAGGCTGCTTCCATAGCTGTTTCATATGAAAGAAATTATAGATTCCTAATAGATTTAAGTATTACTTACGATCCTAAAGAGTCTTGCTCCCTTCTGCTCCCCAAATTTTTAGTGCCTCTGAGAAATTCTATAGATTCTAGAAGGCCACCTATTTCTTAAGTGACAGAGTAATACTGAATGAATCTTGGGGAAAAAAGATATTTGCATATCTTAAGGATTCAAAAAAAGTTTTACTCAATTACAGGATAGTACAACAGAAATTAGGCACTGAGACTACCACATATGTTGTATGTCTTCAGTCCGAGCTTCAAATTAGATTTTGTTCAGTAAGTTATTTGAAGACTTGTGGGCTAATAAGACAAAAGGCCTTTTGCCCTTTAGCATATATAGGCTAGCATTACCAACCATTTCCTCCTCAAATAAAGCCTGAGAATGCAAAATTTTTTTGGCTGAATTCCTCACTACTTTAGAGGCCTAATACTTCCTTAACCATGCAGACTGCTGACTGAGGGTTTCCTAAAGTCTCAAGCAAAGCAATAGCAAGATTAGGCCAAACATGTGCCATGAGGGATAGAAAGCATGCTTTCTATGCAAGAAGGAGAATACTAAGAATCTGTGACAGTTACACTAGCTCAGAGGAAGATTTTGTGACAAGGATGAACATAATGGGGGAATGAGAAATCTGGAAACGTATGAGCCTAGACCCATGAAAAGTATGAAAAAAGACAGGAATAGAGAGAGGAACCTGCACACTCAATGTAAGTACCTGGATTTGGAACTATAACAGTATGCCTTATGGTTTTGGGATTATTAAAATTAGATTTGTATGAATTTTAGGCAATGTCATAGTCAATAAGCAGTGTTCCTTAGGCATGAAATTAGAAATACAATGCTAGTGGTCATTAAAAATAGCAGTACAGCACCTCTGTGACTTTTTACATTTGACCTATGCAGGAAGCATTTGTGATTCTTCAGTTGCACAAAATATGTAAAATTACAAAAGCCAAATTATGTTGAAATAGTTATCAAATTATGTATTAAAAATAAAAACAGGTTCACAGCCCCCAAATTAAGAAGCCTTGTTCTAGAACTGTGTCAGAGGCACACAGAAGGGACTTGCCTGGGGTTACACAGCTAGTGTGTGTTGGAGGGTAGGGGGCGGGGCAAGGGGTCAGTTTGAAGGCCAGTCTCCACAACTCCAAGAACTTTGAGACAGACTACGTACTATATCCCATTGGTATATAGAATTTTAGATACTAAGAGAAATGAGTTATCCAAACTATAACGTCTTAAAGTTTCTCCAGATATATACAAGACAAAGGGCTTTACATTTCAGCTGTGCTACCAATGTTTTCTGTTGAGGATGGGTAACTATTTCAGCTTTTATTAGATTTTTTTCCCCCTTGTAATAGTGTAAGAGGTATACTTAGTTAAATATTGCAGCCAATATTAAATCAATAAGTTTTTTTTTTTAAATCACATGCCTACCAGACACAAGAAAACAAGAGAAGCAGAGTAAAAAAATGCAGTAGTGCCCACCATCAAGGAGTTTACATCCTAAGGGAGTAGCTGCGTGAGGGTGGGAAGATATACAAATAAAGCAGTATAGGGGAATTTTTGAACTCTAAAACTTCCCTCTCTGATCTTTAATCTTGCCTTTGGTTTTATATCGCCCCAAACCTATACCTCTTTATTCCCTAGGCCATCACTCCTCTGGCCTCACTTTTTTTCTCTTCACAATCTTAACCCTTTAATCGATCAGTTCAATTTTACATACACACACACACACACACACACACACACGCATTCCTTTCATGTTTTATAGTAGCTCTCTCTAGCTAATCCCCATCCCTGGATCACATGACCAACTCCTTTGACCACTTTACTCCCCAGCTGTACAACACAGTTGCAGGAAGAGCAGCATCCCTACTAAGGCCACTACAAATTCCTGTTACCTGATTCTGATGAGGATACAGTCTCTGGGAATCCCCTTGAACTCTCCTTGAATCTTCCCACTTGATCTGGCTAGTTTTCACCCTAGATCTTGTCAAAGTCGTCGGCACAAATCTGTTACCCTTAAACTAGCCTAGCCCTACACTGTCTTGTTATCTCCTGGTAGCCTTCAGCTACTTCCCACCCTTAATCCCATTCTCTCGGTTCCTGGAGTCTGACCTCATCCCAGTCTTACCAAGCTCCTTCTTAGACTCCTCCTCAAGACCCTCCCTAAACCCCTCCTCCCATCACCCCAGGACCACCTTAGATCCCTCCTACCATCTTTGTGTATGTAAGTCTCATCCTGTCTCCATGAAGGTGCTCAGATTCAATCTAGCTCAGTTCAGATTGAATATGGTCCACTTGTGAAAACAAGCTTCACGAAGGGTGGGATTTCTTAAGACAACCCAATATGGCTAATCCTTAATAAACTTTGTCTTTTTCCTTGGCTGAGAAGGCTTGAGTCAAATTGTTTCAGCAAGACCTGGCGTGTCAGTACTTTGGGGTGTCTAGCACCCCTCAACCCCAAACCTCATCAATTCCAAATAGGTTCTTAGTCCTTACTGCCTGGGAAAACTTTTCTCTTTTTCTTCTCAAGCCCACATAACTCGCTTTTCCCTTTTAATGTATACCTTAAACCTTGTTATATTACAATCATTTCTGAATATACCTCTACCCCACGAGTTTTCCCTTGCAACAAAGACTAAAACAGAATTTTTAAAAGTTTAGCAAAATCAACACCCGGACTATTTCTGGCACCATAAGGAGGGAGAGGTGCATTTTCTCAGGCCACACTTCCTAATCTTCTTTCTAACTTTCTACTTTGCTGAGAGAATTCAGTTTAGAGATGAAAGGGACCTTACAGGTCATCTAATCCCCTCATTTTACATAGGAAGAAACTTGGTCCCAAATACAAATCAAGTGATTGTTCAAGTTCATACGATAAGAAATTAGCAAAGTGGGATTTCAAATAGAGGTCCAAATGCAACAACACTATTCTCACACTGGCTCTTAATAGAGGACATCTGCTCTTCTCCCTGCCCTCAAGGGAGTCTTCATCTATGAAGAGAATTCATCCCATTTTCTAGTACTCTTGTCTCTAAGATCACTGACTGGATTCAGATGACTGGGGCTCAAATCCTGACACTCCCAGCTTACTATTTGCGCCCTTGGACAAGTCACTTAACCTCCCTAGGTTTCAGTTTCCTTATACTGTCCTCTCTTATCTTTAGAGACAAAGCTCTCTCCTGGTCCTCTTCTGTGAAAGGCACCACTACCTTTTCTAGCCACCTGGGTTCAAAACCATGGACTTAACCCTTCTTCCTCCTCCACTCCCCTTCACTCTTAATCAATCAGTTGCCCAACAAGCCTAATGTTCCACTTTCACTGCAGCTCTCCAATGCGTTCATTTCCTTAACTCCATCTACCCAGCTACTAGTCTAGTTCACGCCTATATGACCTCTGAAATTGGCTATTCTAAGTCTCCCAATTGGTTTCCCTGCTTCCTGTCTTTCTCTTCTCTATTACTCCTTCCCACAGTTATCGGAATAGTCTTCCTAAGGTTCAAGTTTGACCATGCCACTCCCCTACTAAAATACCTTCAGTGACTCCCCAAAGCCTCTGGGATAAAATCCAAACTTCTTAGGCTGGCATTTAAGCCCTCTCCAATCTGGCTTCCACCTACTTTTCCAGCCTTATTTCATACCAGTCCCCATGACAAATTCTGCCTTCCAGCCAAACTGGCCTATTAGCTGTTTGCCGAACCTAACACTCCCAACTCCTGCATTCAGCCAGGTGGACTCTCATGTCTGGAATATATATGTATGTATACACACACACACACACACACACACACACACACACACACACAAACATGTTCCTTCCTTATCCCTGACTCTGAGTTTGTCTTTCGTCAAAGCTCAGGTCAGGTGCCACTCTCCCCCTAAAAAACTTCTCTCATCCTTTCCCACCACCCCAACAGAATGAAAGCATCTGGAGGACAGGGACTTTCATTTGTGTTTTCACATCCCCAGGCAGCCCCGACCACACTTCTTTGCCTATAGGTGAGCACTTAATGTTTGCTAAATTGAATTTGAGAAAGAATACGGAAACTTGGGGAGAGGTTAGAAGGCTTCATGGAGGTGGCAGCACTTGAACTGAACCTTGAAAGAAAACAAGAAAGAAGGAGGGCATTTCAGGCAGCAGGGATAGCCAAAGTAAATGCAGAGATGGACTGAGGAGTTGGGGAACACTATACAATCAGTTCAGTTTGGTTGGAGTTCCCTGAAGTTCCTGAAGAAGAATTAATACAAAATAAAGCTGGAAAGACAGGTTGGAGGCAGGCAGGAGAATGCTTTATTGCCAGCCTTCAGTGTGTGCCCCAGCAGGTTCTGAAGCAGAATAATAATGATGATAAACATTTATAGATCACTTGCTATGTGCCAGGCACTGTGCTAAATGCTTTACATTTTATCCTCACCTCAACCTTGAGGTGAGTGCTAATTACTATACCCATTTTCCAGATGAGGAAGCCGAGGCAGACAGTGACTAAGTGAATTGCCCAGTTTCACACAGCTACAAAATGTCTGAGGCTGGATTTGAATTCAGTTCTTCCTGACTCCAGGCTCTAAACATCATGCTCAGGTTTGTTCCTCCTTGGCAGCTGAATGGGGGGGGGTGGAAGAAAAGATGCTCCACAGACAAACTGCGGCCAAATCTTGTCAATTATCCCTCTAGAACAGAACAACTCTCCTGTCCCCAAATTCCTCCCTCTCAAGAAGATCTTCATTCTCAGGGACTCCATCCTACCTCAGGTATCTATCATCATTGTTTCAATAGATCATAAATCAGTCCCCGCATTTACAATGTTTCCCCACCACGTAACACTATCACTTGATTAGTTGTAGTTGTAACACTGCTTTCAGCATGATGAGCCCTTGTTCAGAGAAACCTTAAAAGCTTCTCCCACCCTATCAAAGCCTCTCTAAAATGAGGGCTCAATTTTCATTTCTAAATTTATCCCTTTTAATCCTTTGCCCCTGGTAGGAAGACCAATCAACTAAACACCCATATTCCCAACATGCCTTATTTTAGCCTCCATGCTTCACATCTTCATATAACGCTTATTATCATTCTCATTACTTAAAATCTTCATGTCTTTCTTGCCTCTGACTCATTAAGACTATAAGCACCTACAAGGCAAGGGCTATGTTTTTGATCTCTCTGTAGAAAGTGCCTGGCACAATTCTGAATATATAGTATGGAAAGAAGAAACATTTCACGGCATCCTCTAAGATAGAAAAGTCCTCAGAGACCAGCAATCCAATTACTATCACAATGAATTAATATAATTATCAATTACAGCATCCTCATATATTGTCATTCAGCCTTTGCTTGAATATACTCAGCTTAAATTTGTTTGAAAATAACTTAAGTAAAAACTGATAAGTCAGGTGGTGACTCAGACTAGAAACTACGCCATCATCCTTTTCAATGATATTAGCATTGTGGACAAAAACGACAACAAAAAAACCAAAAACCACTTCAAGAAAAACCCCAAATGCAAAATAAGAGTTGGTTTCTGTCCTCAAGGAGCTTCCAATCTAGTTGAAGAGACAAAGAAAAAAACAAAACAAAACCACAAGACAACATTGACATTTCAAAGCAAATTGCTTAATGGTATGTTTATTAAATTAGTGGATGACATAAGCTGGGAAGGAATGCTTATATATTAGATCATAGAATCAAGTGCCAAAGAGATCTCAATAGAGTGAAGCAATAAGATGAAACTAAAATAATGATATTTGATAGGAATAAATGCAAAGTCTTACCCTTCAGTTTAAAACAAAATTGTAGCAGATGTCTCAAGAGTCTTTGTGTGGTTTTAAGTTTTAGTAGCTTTGTTGTTGTTCATTTGTTTTTCAATCACGTCCAACTTTTTGTGACCCCTTTTGGGGTTTTTCTTAGCAAAGATATTGGAGTGGTTTGCCACTTCCTTCTTCAGCTAGGCAAACAGGGTGAAGTGACTTGCCCAGGGTCACACAGCTAGTGGCCAGGTTTAAACTCAGGAAAACCTCTATCCACTGGGGCAACTAGCTGCTCCTGCCACCTAATTGTCCCATTAATAGCTCAAAACTGCACAAAGACTTTTGGGACACCTTGTACAAGAAAAGAATGGACGTATCACTAAAATACATTTTGTGTGAAAAAGCTTCACCAGATATATTAAAAAATACATGAACAGAAGACATATATAGTCTATGAAACAGGGAAGGCAGTAGTCCTACTGCACTCAGGGCTAGTCAGAGGATCTTGCAAAATGTTATCATGCTAATCACTTGGACGTCATGAGAAGATACAAGTTGTAGTGTGTTCAAATGATGGAGACCAGGATGGAAGATACTGAATGAATCATACGAACACTAATAGACACCGTTAGAATATAACCTCATCATATTTGTTGACTGTCTTCAATGACAAGAGATTAAGAGAAAACAGAAAATAATATGGTTCACCTCCCCCAAAACTCCCCCCCACCCCCATCACAAACTATAATTCAGTATCCTTAATATGTAGAACCACATGGGTTAGTATGTTATGGGGCTAAAAGTTCAATTTGTATGTGCTTAATTGGAGTCAATATAGAGTAATGGGAAACCTAAGACTAGAATTCAAAAATTAACCATAGGTGTTTCTTGACTCAGTTTTCATATTTTAAAACAGGCACAAAATCATTCATTTCTAACATGCCTCAGAGTGAGCTAATAGCATAGAGATATGTGTATATACAAAACACTTGGAGCTCAGAAGAAAAAAATGTCCACTAAATACAAGCAAGACAGCTCCTAATAGCGTAATGGTATATGATGTTTTTTCTCATAATGAAGGCTTCCAAGTTGTTCTGCCACCTGCCTTCTTCGCCAACAGTCTCCAATTCGACCTCTGTCATTATGCCCCCACTACAAACTAGACTAGGTAAAAGACTTGAGATCAAATATACTTCCCACACTCAAAGCTACTTGTTAGATTTAAAAGTATAATCGATCATTCTTCTTGGCATTCAGATGGCACCTTTATAGTTCTCAGTTTCTTTGTTCTTGCCACATCTTGCCATTTCCTCCACAGTTTACTTGCTCCCCTAAAATTCATTAGCAAGAGAATATGGGATCTAATTTTCCACCTGGTTATACTAATCACATTTACTCCTTGCTCCTTCTCTTTTCTTCATCATTCAGAATCATGCAACTACTTTTTTTTCTTGAAAAATGTACGATGTCCTCCAAGTCCTAATAATTACTAAGGTACTAAAGTCTCATCCCCAAAGTAGCTCACTATATAACTATATCAGATCTGCAATTTTACAGGTGAGGGGCACTCCCTCTCTGTCCACCACAGCCCTTCTATGCCTTAGTAGGTAGTTGTTTGAGGCTCAAAGGGATTAGATGACCTACCCTCTACCATACATACAGCTAGCGACTGCAGGAGGATTGAACATAGGTCTTCCAGATTTTTGTATATCATTCTAACATCTTTTATTTTGGTAAATGTTCAAATCTAATTTGTTTATATGACAACCACATGAAATGTTTATACAGATGATTTGAACTCCCAAATAATAGGGGTTTAAAAAAAATACTTCCCCACTAAGCTTGAGTCATGCTATTAGAACACTAAAATACTTGATACTTCGTTCTCGGAGGGGGAGAAATTGAGGCTTATATGGGAATTATATTTTTTCTCCATACAATATGAAATTGTGCCAAAAATCATACAAAGGAAATGAATCAGAAGCAAGAAACTATATTTATTCTTATAAAATTTCCATTTCCTATGTAATTATAAAACTTAATTTGCATGATTTTGTAAAAATATGCACAGAGAGATGAGAAATTTAGGTATTTCCTGGTCACTATTAAAAGAACATTTGCAAAGTGCTTCATTAACGATTAAAAAGATACACCTTATTTTACTGTCACTTTATGAGACATGAGGATTCAAAGTATCTACAGGGTCAATTAAAAATTAAGATCAAAAGGGAATAAACATTGATTTTAGTGTTGTCAAAAGAAGAGGACGTGAAATTTTTAAAAATCACAGAATCACCACATTTTATTGGTGGGAGGAACCTTAGCAAATATCACATCTAACAGCTCTCCAACTTTTTCTGCTCACAAAAAAGTATTATTTTTTGCTTTGAGGAATCAGGCATACTACTAGAATATTACAAATGTAAATTCTATACAATTCCTGGCACACCTAGCCAAAACTACTTCTCCATGGTGCACTCTTGAGCAACTATGGGCCTAATCTAACATCCTGCACTTACAAACCTATTTAGACAGAGTAAAATCAGATAAACAGATACAATGGTATCTTTATAAAGACACACCAGATTAATATGCTCCAATATGAAGGATCTGAAAAGTGAGATGGCTGTCCCTTCTCACTTGATCAAAATCAATTCAACCATGAATGGTATGTGTCGGAAGAGTGCTGACTCTTCTCACAAAGACTGGCATAAAAAGCACTGTACAAATTACATCTCCAGTATTCCCAATTCACTCTTTCCTTCCCTATTTCCAACCTCCTTAAGCTTACCTTATGGAAGACAAACACCTATTTCCACAAAGCATCCCTTTGTGCCCCTGGGGAAAAACAGAACACTCGACTGGTCAGAAAATGAACCTGACTCCTTGTGGATTATTTTTTAATTTTATCTGTCAAATAATTTTATTATAAATTGATAGTTGCTACTGTCTTTTTCTTAGGATTACTCTCTGATCAAGATTCCTTATAAGATTAACTTACTTCAGTATTCATAATCTAGCATCAACATGCCTTTCGAGACTGATTTTACACAATTCCCCCAACACACTGAACATTCCAGACAAAGATAAGGAAGGAAATAAGCATTTATATAGGGCCCATTATGTGTCAGTGCTAAGTGCTTTACAAATATCACATTTCATCCTCACAACCATGGGAGGCAGGTGCTGTTCACATTTCCATTTTACAGTTGAGGAAGCAGGAAAACAGAGATTTGAGTGACTTGCCTAAGGTCACCATTTAGGAAGTGTCTGACCCTGGAGTTGGACTCAGGTCTTCCTGACTCTAGGCCCTATCCTCTACCCACTGAACAATTCAGCTGCCTATTTTTGCTGTCCCTGGTACAAAATATTCCATCTCCCTTTAAGGCTTTCTCACACGTCTCACCATAAGTAAATCATTTTCCTGTCTCTTGGAATCCATAGCTCCCTTAAAGGCTTGCCTCCAGCTCACCTCCTATAGAAGGACTTCCCAGATTCTCAAAGCTTTTAGTGCTCTCCCTTCCTCAAAATGCTTTTGTATGTACTTCTCTGTATACACACTGTTTCTATCCTGTAGAATAAAAACTTAAGGATGGCGACCGTATTACTTTTCTAGCACCACAATGTAGTAAGTACTTAATAAATCACTGCTGAATTAACTAGGAAACTGAGGCCCAGTGACATGAAATGACTTGCCCAAGATAGATTCTCTTGGAGCTGGCAGGGTCCTGCCTCAGAAGCATTACACAGCTAATAAACTGCAGAGCCAGGTCTCAAACACCAAGGAACTTGGTGTTCCTTCTGCAATACCACATTAATCTCCTTAAATCAATCATTAAATACCTGTGTCAAAATTTCTGTGCCAAAAATTATGATTTTAATCTCCTTAAATCAATCATTAAATACCTGTGTCAAAATTTCTGTGCCAAAAATTATGATTTTAATCTCCTTAAATCAATCATTAAATACCTGTGTCAAAATTTCTGTGCCAAAAAGTATGATTATAAGTTATTAACAATTTTAACTCATGACCTTGAATATTAACAATATTAACACCACACAAATTCAGTCTTGCAGATATTCATTTTTACCTAAGGCAAATCCTGCCACATGATGTTATCACAAAGTAATAATTAATACATTATATACATCTCCACTATTTGGTTGCTGTTTCCTTTGCTTGTCTTAGGGAACATCTCTAACCTGTTAGTGGGGAGGGGACAGGAAAGAGAGCATGAAGACAGCAAAATACAATTCAAACCTTCCACAACCACAACTTCCAGCCATATTCTCTTCTTTAGATTTCTTCTGCACATTTTATGATCTTATGTAGCTGAGAAGCTATAGCCCAGATAGAAATTTCATCCTAAGCACTTTATTGCTCTTCACATCAAGCCTCATAGAAACATCTGTTTTTGCAACTCCATTCTATTCTTTGCACTACATCCTGTTCTTTACTTTGCCATCAAAGGACCACTATTTCCAAACCAGAGCTCCAGAGAGCACCCCCTGATGCTCTGCTTTGACTGTTCATCATTCTTAAAAGTATTCTAAGAAATGCTGATTCAGAAATGAAATAATCCATCAACAAACATCCATTAAGTGTTTACCACATGCCATGCACTATCAGCTAAGTGTCAAGGAGAAAGAAAGGAATCACATATGATACACACAAAGAATTTGGTAAAAAAAAAAAAAATTGGGGAAATTCAATTTATCATGATGGCAAGCTTCTTTAAACAAACAAAATGAATAAACAAAAATAAGTTTGCACCTGGCAAGCCTACTTTACATGGGATTACGATCCTCTCTATTAGCTGTTAGTCACTATTTAATCAAAGAATGTTGATTAGATCTTTGAATCAAATGACACATTTTGGATTAAGTAACAAATACCTATCCATGTGCCTCCTTTTGGGAAAGCTAATTTCCTTTCTGCTTACAAGCCATTAAATTATGCCACGAAAAAAGTTAGGGAAGTTTTTCCTGCATGGCAATTTCTTTATTCAGTAGCTCAAGTGTAGATAGTGCTGCCATGCCAAAATCTAAGAAAAGCCGATTCCAACTCCGTTTGTTGTCAACAAACAAAAACAGCCACTGAGAATCAAGAATTTAGTGTTCTTCCTCCCTTTCATAACCCTTCCTAGCTTATTTCAAATCTGTCACTAGGTAAAATCATAGCACAATCTTTTCTTTTTCTATGATAATCACCTATGATAATTTGGACTAAAAGAGACACTAATCTTCCACACTTGCATCAATTCACCTACAGTTTGTGGAACACAGATGTGGTTCTATTTCTCATCTATCTCCTTAGTAGATACTCAAATGCATGTTATTTATTAGAACCTCATGCATGTGCTATCCTTCCAATACTGATATTATGCAAATAATCCTCTGAATGATTTCCAATAGGGTAGACAGAGTGACTCTAATTCATAAACACTCTCATTCAGCAGTGCTTGTGGACTAGCTTAATGGCTCACCAGGATTAGGGAGTGCAGCCTGTTCTTCTGGAAGGGAACAAAGCTGTGGCCTGCCAGGAACTGAATCCATTACTTCTGCTGATTGGTAATTCAGAGCTGCAAGAGACCTTAGAGCATAGCTAGTCCAAATCTTTCATTTTATAGATGAGGAAACTGAGGTCCCAGTGAAAGAGCTTTCTCAAGGTCACACAGGTAGGAAGTGGCAGGGTGAGGATTTAGACCTAGATTTGATGACTCCAGATCTTGTGTACTTTTCTCTTTGCTATGCTACTTTTCAAACCAAACAGCCATTTAAATATATTTCTAATAATCTCATGACCTTGAAATATTAGCCAGTTGGATCCAAAACGTCTCAGATGCTGCACTCTACTTATTAATGATCAAAAATCTGTTACGTGTGTGTGGTGCAAATACATTAAGAAATATATTTGTATTCTGTTATTAAGAGAAGTCAAGGTTAGTGATGATGGTACGTGAAGTGATTTATACAAGGTCAAGAAGCTGTTCATTGAATGAAGAGTGCCATACAACTTTAAAGTGTGTTCCAGGGGTCTTGGATTCAAAGGAGAACAATTTTCTGTGTTACCCTGGGAGAATCATTTCCCTCCGGGCTTGAGTTTCCCCATCTGTAAAATGAAGGGGGTGGACAAGATGGTCTTTAAAGTTTTTTCCAACTTTAGAACTATTTCATTCAACAAATACTTACTGAAGGTTCACTAGTATAAGGCACCCGTTTGGTATCGCATATATATACAAAGACTGAAACAAAAATAGTCCCTGCCCTTAAGCAGAAGACATACTATTGGAAGAAAGTGGATACAATAGGTACAAGTTAGCAAATAAAGAGTATACACAAAGCAATGAAAAATAATTTCAAGACAGAAGGCACTAACAAATGGGCAAAGTCCTCATGTCAGTGGTGGTATCCAAGTCCTGATTTAGAGGAAACTGGGTATTCTAAGAGGCAGGTAAGAAAAAAAATGTGCATTCCAGATACAGGGGACTACCAGTACAAAGGCACTAAAATGGGAGATTAAATGCCATGCACAAAGAATCTCAAGCAGTCACAGAAATATTCAAATATAACTATAAGATAGACTTTATGGGTCTGGTGATGGCCAGCATAATATAGAGAAGCTTATCACCAGAATGTCTGCATGGTGATGAATTTTTGGTCACAAAAACTCTTGAAGACTTTCTACTAAGTCACAGAGGGGTTGCTATCAAAAGAGATGACACCCACACTGATGAAATCAGATGTCAGTGAAGTATGATCCTTTGTGCTTGCACCTTATCAAATCCTAAAAAACTGCAATATGAGAATAGGAACTGTGCCTTACCTACAATTTTTACATCCTCCAGGGCAGAGATTAGTGCCCTATACACGATCCCCAACAAATGTTTCTTAAAGGAATGAACGATTTAAACAAAGCTTCAACTCAAGGAGATTCAGTGATCTTATGGGAGCATATTGTACAAAGTCATGAAATCTGTAAAAGATGTCCCTTTCTCCCCCCTTTTAGGATTCTTTTTCCATTAGTTTACCCTAAGAACTCAGCTAGAACTCATCACCTTGTCATGTGATATTTACTTGGAAACAGCTGGGGCTCTAAACACAATCTCATCAGAACAATCTTTACTTTCCAAGTGACTTCCTTCCCCACCTCCCACAAATCCTTCTCAGCCAGTTGTGGTGTAACCTAAAAAGTCCTACATTTGAAGTCAGAACATCTGGTGAAAATTCCTTGGTCTAATTACAGTATAACCTTGAGTCTCTTCCCTTCTCCAAACCTCAGTTCTCTCATTCGTAAAATGAGGGAGTTGGACGACCTCTAAGGCCCCTTCTACCTCTAAACCCTATGACTTATTCTCCCTCGGGACTGGGTGAGGCAGACAAGTACAGCGAGTGGAAAGCACGCTAAATTGGGGGTCAAAGGACCTGGATTCAAATCCCTGCCTTGTAATTTAATACTTGTGTATAATATATATCTCCATTTCCTAAATCGTAAAACGAGAGAGTCTGACTGGATGACCTCTAAGGTCTTCCTTCCAAGACAGAAGCAAGAGCATGTATATCCTGGGTCCGAATCATGTCTCTCATAGGATGATTCCCCTCCCCTCCTCGGACCTCAGTTTCCTCGTCTGTCAAAGGGAGGGGATTGGGCTGAATGACCTCCAAGATGCGCTCCAGCTCTACATCTACGATCCTACACGTCTCTTAGCCCTCCAAAGACTCTGAATCCGGTGACTCTCGATCCTCGGCCCCATACCCCGCACCCTACAAGGACCCCTGGGTCGTTATTTCATGTAAAAGGTTGTAAAAAGACTGGACATCCAGGAGGCAGGTGAGGGACTGTCCAGGCTCACTTCTTCCCCTGGTGCCCCTCACCCCATTAACCCTTCCCAGACCAGCTGGGGGTGGGGAAGCTCTAGCCGCCCCCATCCCCAGCCCCCCCGCACTGGCTGGGCGGTCACCCCCTCCTCACACCCCTAACCCCCGCCAGGGCGCCATCCTCCCCGCCTCTCCCCTAGCTGGAGGGTCCCCCGCCCCGAGCCCGCGCTCGCCGCCCCCGCCCCAGCCCCGGCCGCCGGGGGCGTGGACAGACCCCGCGCCCTCCGCTCCAGTGGGGGAGGCGAGTCCCCACCCGCCATGGGCAGCCGGGTGGTGTGGCCCCTGGCCAGCCAGTCAACCTCCCGCAGCGGGGCGACAGGGCCTCCTTTTCCCCCGGGGCAGGCCCCTGGGCACCCACCTTGAGGGTTGGATACTCTTGCACCTTCAGGGTCATGGAAAGCTGAGCAGCTGATTCCTGCACCGCCATTTTGGATTGGCCAAAACATTACAGACCAAAGGGAGCCACCTCCGGGGCGCGGTGCATGGCGGGTAACAGACAGCTCTCCTTTCCCTCCCACCTCGCCTCCACCCATTACCGGGAGGGAGCAGGCGTTTTAGCCAATCGCTTCCGCCCAACCGCCTGTGGTGGCGGAAGAACGCACAGCTCTGGGCAGGGCTGCGTGAAAGGACGTCGGGATGGCCCAATCAATTCCTTCCTTTTATAGCGCCCTTCCAATCATAGAAAAGTGTAGGCTTTGAAGACGCTTTTTACTGGACCGAAAAGAAGGGAGGAAGGCGTATTTCATTTTTGAGACGCCCGGGGTGCAGTGACGATTCCCACTTGTCCCGGGGTCGCCCAAGGGCCAATCAGGGACCTAGATGCCTCCTGACTCTGACGTGATAGGTGGGGTCTGCCAGCCAGGCTTGATTGACGTTGCCAGTTCCCATATATTTAATGGTTAGGGGCTGGGTCCAATGACAAATCTCATTCTGAACACGGAGACCGTGGAGAAAGATGCTTCTAGCTCCAAGAATGTGTGTGTAAAATTGCTTGGGCTTCTGAAGACGCTCTACTCCGAGCCTTAGATGATCATGGAGGCCAATCAGGGAAGCCCCTATGCAGGACCACTTTTCGGGATGGGAAACCAGGAACTCTCGGAATGTACTGGCAGGCTCTGGGCCCAATAGGGAGAGAAAGCTCTCCTTGATTGACAGCTACCTCGGCAAACCAAACGAGTGGGCTATGGCGGAGGCGGGAGCTAGAGGATAGGGGTGGGTAGGGAGAGGGGGCGTGTCCGGAGGGGGTGGGGAGTTTGAGGAGTTTTGCGGTGTTCGGGGAGATAGTAAGTTGCTTGGGTGGGGGGAGGGGCGAAGGGGGTGTGGAAGCTGGGGGGGCGGTTGTCGAGGAGGGGAGTGAATTGAACAAACGGGAGCCTGCGACGCTGGTGGTGGGAACAGGGTTAACCCTGCCGAGACCCCCTCCTCAGAACCCAGTGAGTTCCCCCCCCCCCCCCCCC
>CM053623.1:410957742-410999657 GCA_028646595.1 Phalanger gymnotis
GGTCTGGGTTCTGGGCGCAAGAAGGTGGGAGGGCACGGGGGTGGGCAGGGCCCCCAGTCCCGGCTCCGGAGTGGGCGGCCGGGACCTCCAAGATGTTCCTAACGTTCTAACCGCCCCAACCGCTGCTCGGCCCCGCCCCCAGCTCCCCCCCCTCCCCGCTCGATCCCGCCCCGCGCGCTCTAGTTTTCTCTCCCCCACCCCCACTCCCCCCGTGCGCGCTCTGGTTCCGGCGGAGCGAGCTGCCCTTCGGCTCGCTCCGCCTGGTGAAGGAAGAGTAGGAGGAGGAGGAGGAGGAGGGGGAGGGGACGGAGGGATCTCTGGGCGGAGGCGGTCCGGACCCCTTCAGGAATGTTCTCACGCGCTCTCGGGGCGGGCCCGAGAACTCTCCCAAAACTTCGGGGGGGCCAAGCGGCTTTATTCCCTGCACCCATCAGCCCCTCCCCATTTTAATAAGAATGTGTCTCCGCTTCTCCCCGCCCCGGGAACCAGCCCAAAGCCGGCGGGCCCCCTACTGCCGCTCCACTCGGTCCGGGCTCTGGGGGCTCTGGCTCTCCCTTCCTCCGGCCCAGCGCCAGCGCCGCTGCTCCCCCTGCCGCCCCCGGGAGCTCAGCCGGTGCAGGACGGGCCTCGGGAAGAGGGAGACCCCCAGGCTCAGCCCCTATCCAGGACTTGACCCCGGGCTAGGGGTGAGACGCTGGCTGAGCTGGCTGCAGAGGCTTCCTTTCCCGTTCGGATTAAATGACATGGGGCGGGGGCGACTGTGCAATTAAGCCCCCAACCTGCGTCTTGGAGGTGGCGGCCACCTAGTGTTGTCACTCTCAGTGTATTTCTTGATTCTCTTCGCCAAAATTCCTACTTACTCCCTCAGAACTCCGGCTCTCCCCATGTCTGTCAAAGAGCTGCTGTAAACTCGAAGCTTCAGAAACCTTATCTGATCGAAACTTCGTACCTACAGCGCTTCAGTAAATGTACCCCCTTCATTTGGTGGAAACTATAAAAGGTACTCCTTTTGGCCTTATTATATCCCTAGATGAGTGATTATTAGAAATCTGACCTGACTAGGGAGATTTTTCTGGTTCCCAACAGTTAGATTTATGTCGCTTGAGAGACAGGATTTATTCAGTGTATGAATTATTATCCATGTGAACTGAAGGCAAGCCTTATCTTCCTGGCACTTTGTTTATATTTGGCGCTAAGGATTTAATTGGGAAGGATGCAATTTTTGGTGTTATGCGGCAAATAATAATTGTAATATTCCCGGTCCCTCCCCCCCCCCATAAGGCAATATACACACAGTATAGGGCGCAAAGTTAATTTACTTTTAAACTAGAAGATTTGGTGGGAGAATGAGTAGCCAAAGTTTAAGGGGTTTACTTAATGGAACAGATGGCTGTGGCACTGGCATGTCAGAGAAAACAGCATGCATTCTTAGTTTAACACAAGAGGGAGCATGTCTAATCTTTAACCTTTAAGTATTGCAACTTCAGAGAGGCAGCTTTAATTGCTGAATGTCAACTGATTTACCCTTCTTGGTAGTATGTATAAATATTTATATAGTCTGTGCATTGTAAGCATGTCATCGGTTTAAGGTTACAATTGTTGGCTTAGAATGATTTCATGGAAAGCTTCTTAGCTTGAGTTTCTCATCTGAGGTTAGGAAGTCTGATTTCCTATTAAAACTGAGAGAAAAAGATTGAGCATTTAAAATTCATTTATAGATATTTGTTTAATGATTGGTTTTCAAAATCTATCTTTTCAGTAGTTGGCATCCAATGTGAACTGGTAAATTATTTTCTTTAACTTAGTGTTATCTTGTTAAGCTACTGTTATGTTGAAAATTAATTGGATGTAAAATAAAAACAAGCTTTAAGATGCCTTGAATTTCTTTCAACTGATTTGTCACTTTTTATGAAAATGATCTTAAGTGTAATTAGGACCTTCAACTATTTCTTTAAAATTTGAGGAAATACACATCTCATACGTTGTCTGTTTTTAAAAAAAAATGTCTTTGTATACTGAACAGAAGTTACAGGTAGCATTACAGTTATAGCATCTAGTGGGGTGGAAAGTGATCTCAAACAAATTAACAGAAACTTTTCTTGATTTAGAAAAACCCATTCTATAACTAAGTGATAGATTACAGGTCTTATATTCCGAATATTTTTTTAATTTTCTATTAAGAATTAGAGCGTAAATTAAAAGATAGCTAGACCTCATTTTGATGTTGAAGTGATAACTTGCTTTATGTCACACTAAGGCTAATCACCACGTTGTAACTAAGACATGGAATAGTTAGCACTGGTCTTTTACTTCTGTGAACTTTGTACAGGAGAGACCATATATCTTAAAATTTTTGGTTTTGACATTAAGGAATTTCTTTATATTTGCCCTGCACCTTAAATGAAACATTTCCACTATTAGCTGGGAAGTTCTTTTTGGACGTATAATATAACTTGCCCTTTTTTTGTGGGGGGAGGAGTATTTTGAGTTTAAGTTTAAAGAGTAAAATCTAGGGATCCATACTGTTTGATCCTCTGCATATTAATCAGGCATCCCAAGTAACAATTTTTCATCTTGAAAAAAAAAAGAATCAATTTACCCATAGTTTTTGGAGTCTCAGTAGCAAGACTAAGTCTTATAGCATCAAAGACTAATCTGGTTCTTCTTTCCTAGAAAGATTGATGGAGTAGTGTGGGGAAAGAAGTTTATGACCTCTAATCTAACTGTTCTGCAGTTCTACTGGGCAAACTGCTTAAGCATTCTGAACTATAAACCAATGCCCCTTGTGTGCATTTGCTTTAAAGTTTAAAACAATTTTTATTCATGCAGTTTTGAACACTAATAACTCAATTTTTAAAAGACCCTTAGAAATGCTGTTGTTTAGTTTTGTATTGTAAGTGAACAGAAAGGATGATAGAACTTAAATTTTTAAAGAAAGTGTTTTATTCATTTGCTAGGAAAACAGTACTATTGGTTGTTGGGAATACTAGAAAGCATGACTAGTCTGTTTTCTTTTTTTCCCCTTAAATATCAATTTTTTAAAAAGGAATGATTTTTAAAAATAATTTTAAAAATGAAAGGTGCTGCTAGGTATGTGTGTTAGAAGCACATTTTTCTGCAAGCATTATTTCACCCTAAAAATGGGGTGTTTGGAGTGAAAGTGCTGACACAGCCTTAACTATACAGCAGCATGAAAGGAACTGCTCTAGTGATCGCCCAGGCTGTGGTTGTTTTCCCTCTTCCCCTCCCCCTCTTTTTTCCTCTTCTCTCCCCCCCCCCCATCTCTTCTTTGCTCTTTACTAATTCATTATTTTAACTTTGGGAAAAGTTTGCAGTGAATTTAAAGCTAATGAAGTGCATAGGAAAAGCTGAGAAGTGAGGTTGATAGAGTAGCATGGACTTGTTAATCTCAGCCTGATCTTGTCAGTAACAGCAGAGCAGAGGGAGAGAGAGAGGAACTCCGGCTGGGGCAGCGCTCCAAAGGTTTGTCTGTTATTTTTATACCGAAATTACGCTGCAGCAGCAAACTATTCTGTATTCAGAGTGTTCGGGGGAGTCTGTAGATTCTGTCGTTGCGAATAGGTGTGTGTTTATCAGTATTGTTTGTTTGCAAGAGGAAAGATTTGTCTGTGTGGATGGTAGAGAGTGAGTGTGTGTTACGATCTGGGAAACGCTGAAGAAGAAACCCTGTTGGTTCTCCATGCAAATGACCGCTTTGGTTGTAACAAAAGCCTTGATGTTGGGCTTGGAAAAATGATCTGACAGTGTAACAACCCCAGGCCACTTTCGCCATGTTTTTGTTTATTCATGTTTCATTCCGTTTTGCGATGCTATTGCACAGATGTTCTCAATTTCGCTATTTTTACAATCTTAATCTGCCTTTTTGGGGGAGTTAACAGTAAAATGTGTGAAAGAATGTTAACAAAACGGAGAGAGGTGTTGCAGATGTTTATACTTTAGTTCTTGCCTAACGCTTGACGGTATTGGCAAAGGGAGCCACACTACATATGAAGGAACGTAAGAAGCATCTGTTTTAACTACCTAGCCTGTAATTTTCAGATGTGCCTATTGTAACTTGATTATTCTTATAAATAGTCCAAGTGAACGTGCTTCTTCTGTTATTTCTGGTCAACGCTTTTGATGCTGCTGTTGTTATTTATAATTATTAAGAAGGAAAAGAAAGCAGCTGGAAAGGGATGTGTCACATACCATGTATGCTATTAGGTAAACTCCTGCCATCTCAGAGTGCCTTTAATATTTGAACAGCTTCTGTTAAGTCGAAATTGGTTACCCGAAGAAGCAGAAAGTGTAGAGTTAAGCTTTCTGGAGCTATATGCCTGCAGTTGTTTAAAAATATGACATAAAATAGAATTAATGAGGAAAATACCTTTTATTGAAAATTACTATAGGAAATGTAAACGTCTTAGCACAATTAATGAAACCAGAGAAACAATGAATGAACAGAAGCAATAGACAGAAGCATCTATCATTTTCTGATGCCATACATTGAAATTTAATGTCTCTATTAACCACATTCACAACACTCTTTCTTTATACTGCTTTCGTGATTGTTCTACCAATCAATTTATACAAGCCTAAAAAAAACCCACCTTAAATCTTAAAAGATGACTCAGTGACCAGAGGTGCTAACTATTTGGAGATGGAAAGTTATTTAGCATCCACAAAGCAGTCATATATGAGTTTTTCTTTTTAGATTAATTCAGAGAATCTGGAGAGAAATTGAGGACGAGACCTGTAGGCTTACTCAGTGTGTTGACACTGAACAAACAGACTTGTAGAGGAGGGGCAGAATTGAGGCAGAAATTGGCTCCTCACACAGAATGGTTCTTCTTAAAAGGAATCTTCTTTTATAAACAAGGTAGCATTTTGTAATTACTTCTCCCTTCTAATGTGACAGTGATGTGATTTGTATTTCCTCCATTAGCACTTTTCTTAAACATAGTATATGATTTAATAAAAAGCCACTGCTCTCTTCCCAAGATACACATAAACCTCAATTTTCCTATTCTATCCTATGACAGAAGTAATCCTTGTCATCCATTTTATGTAGAAGCAGCTACTTCTCTACTGTTTTCCCATATTCCCCTTCTCCCCCCCCCCAAAAAAAACCAAAAACACTTTGAGGTGAGGAAAACCTTATAAAATGCTGTGGTGGTAGTATCCATGTATATCAATAAAAATTCCTAAAGTGATTTTTAAAAAGTGAACATCTTAAAGCAGATAAATGTGTTAATTTTAAGAAAGCCATTTTTGTACTAGAACCTTTATAGTGGAATGAAATTTTGGTTCTGGAGTTAGTTGTTAAAATACATTATTAGCAATATAGTGAGTAGGTTACTAGCCCATACTTATGGGGTATAGTGCTCAACTGGACTTTGCTAGTCTAGAGAGAGATTTAGAAATGAATATTGTTGGTGAGTTTGCTTATTTAGCATTGAGTCATAGTGAGGTCTCAGAATCTCAAATTTATGGTCGTATTTTTTTAAAAAGTAAGTTGTTTAGGATGATTTAGTCTCACTTTGGGGATGGGCATAGGCAAAGTTAGAGTGTGGAGTAGGTAGGAAAAGGTATATCTAGACATTGGGTATTACCATTTATTTTTAAAGTCCCTGCAGAGTTTTTGAAAATAGGAAGAATCTAAGCAGAGATGGTATGTTAATTTCTATTAAAATTAGGGCTCTTGGGCCTTCTTTCTTAATCAAGCCTGTGTGTGATGAGTGCAGTAACTGAGGAGGTGGAATATGTAACATATTCTATATATGTGAAGGTAACTTGAAAGAATCACTCTTTCGTTAATACAAATACATGACAAGCATCATAATGACAAGACTTTTGTAGGCATGTGTTTAAAATGAAGTTGATGTTTTTCATTTTAGAATATATCAACAAGAAGTGCAATATTATCTCTGGGATTTTATAGGAAAAGGAGATTAGGGTTACCAAAGAGACCCTATAAACCAAAGCATGTAGTATTGGGCCAGCTCACTGGATTTCTTTGAGGGTCAGATTTTTCATCTCTAAAATGAAAGGCTTGGACTAATCTAATCTCAAAGGCCTCTTTTAGCTTTGACATTGTATGACTCTCCATGGAATATAAATCATGTTTTAAAGCCCACTATAATTAAAAATTAAGGAGCAACAGCATCATATGGGAACTTTTTTTTTATCAGCCTTAAGAGTAGGCTAGATGGTACAGAGGGTCATGGTAATAGAGGATTCTTACCAGTATTAACATTTTATAGGAACCTTTTTGAGCCAATGATAAAACACTCAGAGTAAAATATCTTTTATGTTGTTTTACTACATGACCTTTTATATTTTGGTCTTGAAGCAGGGCATAAGTTTGCTGTGCATCCAAATGCTATTTGGAATTTTTATATGAATCCACAGTTGGAAAGATTAAAGAAACATTTAAGGAAAAATATAATACTTCAGAGATTTATAATTTCATCCATGTAGGTATTTCCTCCAACATAAATCCTCTATCACTTAGTAGGTCTTTTTTTTTTTTTAAGAATTAATGTGGTTGAAAAATGCATCATCCAATTTAGAGAAGAGCCTCTTGGGATTTAGCTATGTTAGTTGTCAGATGTCAAATATATTGCCTATGCAAACCTTCCAGCTCAGTGTAGGGCCTGCCACAGCTTAAGTTTGATTGACAAAGCCTTTGAGTAGCTATGGTCACATCTGTGCTCTGATGGGACATTTTAAACTTTAGTTAAGGTTAATTGAAATATCTGAAACAATTTCATAAGGAGAGGTAACGTTTATATGAGCTTTACTTTTGAGTTGATATTTCAAAGAGATCATTTTACCACAATTAATGTAGTTTTGTAAGTTAGGAAATGCCAGTTGAGTTTACATATATATATATATATTACTTAAAAATGCATGATTTCTCAGCCTAAACATCAAATAGTTAATGTTAAAATTTCCTGGCTATTGAATCAGAAACTTTTTGAATTTTGTAGAATATTTGTTTTGGAATTAAGAAAATTAGATTTTCAAATTTTCAAATTTTTTTTTAAATAGCTGGTTTTAGTTAGTTGCCTGGAGATTTAATGAAAAGATTGTCCAGATATTCATCTTTAAACCTAGAGCCTGTAGTCAGTGTCCAAGGGTTAGTATGACTCTCCTGTTCTTTTAAAAAGTATAAAAGGTAAAACTTAAATGAACAAAATGGGAATTAGATCTTATTTTCCCTATGAGGCATAGTCTTGACTTTATTGATGGCAGAGAGCCCAGTCCTCTTTAGATCTTTCACCCCTTCGAAGTTTGGGAAATGAGGGCTATGTATCATACGACAAATTATCAGTGTAAGGAAGGAAATTTGGGATAGAAGTTCCCTTGCAATGGAAATGGGAATTAGATTTGTATAAAACTATGTTATTCCAAGCCCTCAGCATGGGCAGTTTTGTCCTAAACCATAATTATCTAACAAGTTAGCTATACTGCATGTATTATTTGATTAGTTAGGATCAATTGGTATATAGTCAATATATCTCTTGAATGACAGCAGTGGAACATTAAAATTAAACAGGAGAAGTTTGAAAATGATAGTATAAAATTGGTTTCCTGATTTGATTTTTTTATTTTTGACTTTAACCTGATGGTTTCCTGCTATAACCTTTAAAAAAAAATGCATTCGTGTGCTTACTTGATGAAATCCCAGAGGCCACTCAGTTTCTGTTTGAGTTTACCTTCTTAATGGATATCATTTAACTGGACACCTTAGGGGCACTTTTATTTGTCATTTTAAACTCCATAATTTATTTAAAATATGAATTCGTTATATAGTTTTCCATTTATAATGTCTTTTATTCCCCGTTGTTGACCTTTTCCAGAATCAAAGACTATTAGAGGTGAAAGGAACCTTGGGCAAATCTCTTAACTCTTTGAGCCTAAATTTCCTCATCTGTAAAAACTAGAGTCAGTCAAGGCAATGTGTATGTAAGCTTCCTCTCAGTTCTCAGTCCTAGGACACAGTCATGTCCTTCTCATATTCTAGATAAGTGAACTCAGGCCAGAGGGTTGACGGGACTTTGCCAGAGTTGTAGCGCAGACCCCTCTGTTCTTTCCCTTACGCTAGCCCCATGGTGTCCTTGGAAAGAGGGGCAGCTGTTTGATTGCTATTTATCATTTTTTAAAGCAAGTTAGTGTAAAAAACAACATTAACAACAACATGTTCATCCTATTTTGTGAAATTGATTAAAACATCAATCAGCCAGCAAATGTTACGGGCCTACTATGAACACTGGTTAGGTTTCTGGGGTTATAAAGACAGGAAAGAAACAATCCTTGTTTCAAGGAGTTCATCTATTAAGGAACATGTTTACACATAGAAATATTTACAAAATAAATATGCGAAGTAAATACAAGGTAATATTTTGAGGGAGGCACCAGTAGCTGGGGTATCCTATGGAAAGTGGTGCTTGAGCTGTTGGGCTTTGAAGGAAACTAGGGACTTTAGAGGCAGAAGTGAGGAGAGAGTGCCTTCTGGGCAGAGGCTAACACCCTCTAATCTCTCACTCTCTCTTCTCCCCACATCCGTTCAATTATTAAATCTTGTTTCTACTTCTACAATATCTCTCATGTCCAACCCCTTCTCATTACTCACACAGCCACCTCCCAGTCTGCATCAGTTTTCACCTAGATTATTGCAATGACTTCCTAACTGGTCCCTCTACCTCAGATTTCTTCCTTGTTCCAATCTCTCCTCCACATAGCTGTCAAAGTTATTTTCCTGAAGTGCCAGTCTGATCATGTCATTCCTCCATAAATTCCAGTGGCTCCCTATTATCCTCTAGGATCAATTGAAATCCTCCGACATTTAATATCATTCACAGCCTACCTTTCCAACTTTCTTATACATTACGCTCCCCTATTCATAACTGAACTTCTTGCTGTTCTTCTTATGTGACTTTATCTTCTGTCTCAATGCATTTGCCCTGGCCAACCCCCATGCCTGAAACGTACTCTTAGAATCCCTTGTTTTTCAAGCCTTAGCTCAAGCATCACAGATTTACGTGAAGTCTTTCTTGTTTCCCTGAAGCTGTTCATGCCTTAACTCCAAAATTATTGCATCTATTTTGTATATACATATATATGTATGTGTTGCCTATTCCCCATGGATTGTGGGATTCTCCAGGCAGGGATTATTTCAGTCTTCTTTCTGTATTCCCAGATCCTGGCTTCGTGTCTGCCTCATAATATACATTTAATAAATGCTTGTCGTTTAATTAATGGGGGATTGTTTGAATGAGAGACAGAAGATGATATGTGTCAGCAACAGCTCTAAGGCCAATTTTGTTGGACTGAAGAGTCTATGAAGGGAAATAATGTATAGTAAGGATGGAAAAATAGGTTGAAGTCAAAGTGGGAATGACTTTTGATGCCAAACAGAGAAGTTTGTATTTGATTTTAGAGGCAATAGGGAACCACTGGAACTTCTTGAGCAGGGGAGGAATATAGTCAAACATGCTTTAGGAATATCAGTTTGGCAACTTTGTGGCAGATAGATTCGAGTAGTGAGAGTCTTAAGACAGGGAGATTAATTAGGAAATACTGGAATAGTCCAAGTGATAGATGGCCTGAACTAGAGTTGTGAGAGGAGAAAATGGGCTTTGTGTGAGAAACGTGAAGGAACAATCTGCAAGATTTGGGAATGGTTAGATGTATTGGAGGTGGAGAGAGAGGCAAGGATTGACATTGCAAACCTGAGTGGCTGGAAGTATGGTGGTCTCCTCAGTAAAAATAGGGAAGTTTGAAAGGGTGAGTTTGGAGAAAAGATAACAAGTTATGATTTGACCATCCTGAGTATTTAAGGTACTTCCTAGTTACAGATGTCCAGTAGGCAATTGAATATGTAGGACAGGAATTCAGGAGAGAGACCAGGACTCAGTGTCTAGATCTGGGAGTCATCTGTATAGAAGTCATTTGTGAGAGTGTAGATAATCACAGAGGCCAAGGAAGTAGCCTTGGATTATATTAACTTTATATTTTTAGATTTATATGGCATACATGATAAAACATCAGAAGTGACTCAGGAGTAGACAGGTAGAAGAACCAGGAAACCATGGTGGCATTAAAACATAGAGAGCAGGGGATGATGAAAAAGGTTAAATGCTGTAGAGGGGACAAGAAAGAGGACAATTAAGATAATTTCACTTAATTGTACATTAATTGTCACAAAATTTCTGGTTCTATGAAGACATTCATATTTTTATTTGGCTTCACTGTTTTTCCATCTATATAAATAACATAGTACACAGCACTAACTAAGAGTAGACCGGGAAATATTTGTTGTCATTATGTATTGTCCTGGTACCCACAGACTGCTTTTAGAGTCACATCAACAAGCATTTATTAAGTACCTACTATGTGCCAGGCACTGTGAGGTACAACATTAAAGACAATGTGTGTATGCACAGGGGATTCTAGGTACAAAAAACAAAAAAACCAGTGGGATATCAGCAATACCAATAAGATGGGTAGTGGTGACACTATTCATAAATGTTCATATAATTAGAATAAATCGCCACCTCTCTTCGACTTAATATTTTCTGGAAGAGGTAGAGATTCTTTGAGAGAGAGAGAGAGAGAGAAAGAATATGTGTATGTGGATACACTTTCTTTTCTATGCCCCCCATTTACAGAGCCTTTTTTCACCTATTCCTCAGGTGCCCAGGACTCTCATACTGGCTTTGGCTGCTTACAGTACCCCAGAGACACCCGGTTTCTAACAGTGTCTCCCTCTTTTTCCTGTATTTTTTCTATTATCATTCTCTGTGTAGATCATTTCAACTAGGTGTTCAGAGAAAGGCATCTGAATAAAATCGTGTACGCTAAAGCCACACTGACTCATATTCCTCTTTTAAAAAGGAGGAGAGGGGGACTTTTCTTTTTTATTAATTTTTTTCTATTCAACAAATGTTAAGTGCTTTCTATGTGCAGTATAATGTATCACTTTTTTTCTGGAATACTAAGCACAAAGCAGTGTTCATAAAAAGTGTTCAATAAAGATGCTTTAAACGTGAGTAGAATTTTACTCAGTAGGGGAAATATTTGTGGTTACTAGGGTATGGAATCATACAGTCGAAGGAAACTCACAGATTGTCAAATCGGAAGGGACCTTAGAAGCTATCTGTGTTGTTGTTTAATTATTTCAGTCCTGTCCCACTCATTGTGGCACACCTTTTTGGAGTGGGGGAGTTCTCGGCAAAGGTACTGGTGTGGTTTGCCATTTCCTCTCCAGCTTATATTAAAGATGAGGAAACTGAGTCACACAGTTAAGTGACTTGACCAGGGTTACATAGCTAATGTCTAAGACTGGATTTGAACTCAAGTCTTCCTGAATCTGGACTTGGTGCTCTGTCCAACTGTGCCACCTAGCAACCCTCAGAAGCTATCTAGTCTAATACATACCTTAAAAACATTTCTCTCTGTAACATATCTGACAAATAGTAATCCAGCCTTTGCTAAGACTTTAAATGAGGTAGAGGGTTTTCCTACCTCTCATGGTAGGTAGTCCATTACATTTTTGGATAGCTTTAATTGTTTCAAAGTTATTCCTTTCATTAAGTATAAATTTGTCTCCTGTAACTTCCACCTCTTTCTCCTGGTTCTATCCTCTAGGCCCAATAGGACAAATTCAATCTCTTTCAGGTGACAGCTTTTCAGATACTTGTGGGCAGCTGTCATGTCTCCGTAGTCTTCCAGGAAAAATACTTCTAGTTCCTTCAATTGCTGCTTATGCAACTGGCGTAGTATATCGTATAAGCTAGTTTTTCTTCCCTGGATGCTTTGTAATGTTATATCCTTCCTTAAATGTAGCATGCAGAACTCAACACAATAGCCTTGATATGGTCTGACCAGGACAGTGTACAGCAGGAATATTATTGCCTTCTTATTCTTGAATGTTATTTATCTCATAATGCTGCCTGAGATCAAATTGGTTTTCTTGGTTTCAAGATTATGTTTGAGACCCCTCTTGCACTGGTAGTCCACTAAAACTCACATTTTTTTTTCAGACTAACAACTGTCTAGCCATGTCTCCTTTGGCTTTTACTGCTGACATTTGTTTTTTGAACCCAAGTGTTTGCCTTTACATTTATCTTAAATTTCATCCTATTAGATTTGGTGCAATATTCTAGCCTATTGATCATTTTGAATATTGATACCATCACCCAGTATAGTAGTTATCACTTTCAGCTTTGTGTTATTTGTAAATTTGATAAGCAAACCCACTAGGTAAGATGCATGAATAGTTAACAATGTTAAAATAAGACCTGGGATCTGTGGTGTTAATATTTTTATCAATGATTTGGACGAAGATGTAGTTGGCATGCTTATCAAATTTGCAAATGCCATTAAGCCGGAAGGGATAGTTAACATCTTGACATTTAGAATTTAAAATGTCTGGATAGATTGTAACATGGGGCTGAATCTAGTTATGTTAAGCTGAGAAGGGATCAATGTACAGCCTTACTCTTATGAAAAAAAGCAATTTCAGACATATAAGATAGGAAGGTATATCTAAAAAGTAGCTCACCAGAAAAAAGCTCAGTCAATTTTAGTGATCTGCAATACTGAATAGAAAACAACACTATGTTTTGGGATCTATGAATGCTAACATAATCTTAAATTATATTAAGAGAAGACTGGTATTCAGAAATGAAGAAGTAGTGTTAAAGAAGACATGTTAATTGTAGTTTCTTGGGACACTCCATTAGAGACTTCCCTCCAGACATTGATCTAAAATCATGGCTAACAGCCAAGATGGCAAAGTTGGAGGAAGCAGCACAGTCCAGCTTCCCCTCACATCTATTCATAAAGATCTAGAAAGAGAACCAGACCAAGTCCTGATTGGAGGATCCAAGGAAAAATTACAGTGAGTCAGTTTTCCAGCCCAGGTCGACAGAGAGACACAGAGGTCTTCAGACATTGTGTCTAGCCAAGAGTATGGCACTGAGCATTCTGGTGTGCAGAAAGTGAGCTAAGTAAGGGCTGTGGCTATGCACAAGGAGACGAGAATTCCTGAATCCAGTACGTAGAGGCCTAATGTTATGCAGGGATCAGAAACAGGTGCCAGTTGCCTCTCTTTCTCATGTCCCAGAGCTGGATTTCAGATCGAATGGGAACTAAGAAGGGAGACTATGCCTTGGGGTTTTCAGAGCAGGGTAAGAAGCTGGCAAAAGGCTACTTACTAGGCAAGGAACAGATAGCATCTATGTGGTTTTGTCTTCAGCAGTGAAGTAGGATCTCAGATTCATCTCCCAGTCGTATCTGAGGCCTGCAGCTAAATAATCAGGACAGTGAGCTCAGACCAAAGAGAAGTCTTCAGTTCTGTTTCTCTGATCCTGCAGAACTTTCTAGTTAGCTGACTATGATTGAGTCCAGCAGCAATATTCTAGAGCTCCAATCAGGGGCGGGCACCCAGTTGTGTTATTCAGACCAATACCCTAGTTAGCAGCTTGCAGAACTCAGACCAGGAGGGTAGCAATCAGATTTTGCCTGTGACTTGACCTCTCTATGTGTCCTGAAAGGTGGCAGGTACACAGCCTGAACTATCTTGAAATCCTTGAAGAATACAACATTCAACACCCTGAGGAAGTAGCAGCAAGATCTAAGAGAATACAAAACAGGACCAATCAAGGTTCAGACATTCACTCAAGCAGTACATAGAGCATGGCCCAATGAAAGTCCAAATTCAGGAAGTAAGGCTGGAAATACGAGTAAAGTAAACAACAACAACAAACATAAAGAACTATTTTAGTGAAACTGATGTCTAAGATATAAACTTAGAAGAAGAGAATGATGCCAAAACATCTACAAATGAAGCTTCAGAGGAAAATACAACTTGGGCACAAGTTCAACTAGAGTTATTGAAATAAAGGAAGCAAAAGTTTGTTGTTGTGGTGGTTTTTTAAAAGAGCTACATAGCAAAAAGCAAAACTCAAATAACATGGAAGGTAGATCAAGAAGAGAGAATTTGAGGATCACCGTCTGAATACTGTCTGAATACCATGACCAAACAACAAAAACACCTAGATAATATTTTCCAAGAAATCATAAGAGAAGGACAAAGTAGAAATGGGAAGCTCCTACAGATCAACGCATGAAAGAAAGCACACAAATAAAAACTCCCAGGAATCCAATAGCCAAAATTCAGAGCTTCCAGGTCAAAGGAAAAGTACTGCAAGCAGCTAGAAAGGAAGACTCCAAGTAATGAGGAGCCACAGTCAAACTCACATGGCCATTTCTATAAAATAGGGGAAAGGCTGGCATATAATATTCCAAAAGGCAAAAGAAATTGCTTTATAACCAAGAATAACTTCCTTAAGTGTCCATAGCATTTGATCCAGAAGTTCTACTACGTCTTTATGCCCCAAGGAAATAATTTACAAAAGAGTAATCATATACACCAAAATATTCATAGTAACACTTTGTGATAGCAAACAAAATAGATGCCCATCAATTTGGGGATTAGCTGAACAAATTTTGGCGTATGAATATAATGGAATATCACTGTCCTGTAAGAAGTGATGAGATAAATGCTGGGAAGCATTGCAAAGATCCGTGTAAACTGGCACAGAGTGAAGTAAGCAGAGCTCAGAAAATAATAGACACAATGACTACAACAATATAAACAGAATAGCTCCCCCCAAATAACAAGTAAATGCTGCAAAAATACAAAGAATATAAATAGCTCCAAAGAAGTGATATGACACTTCCACCCCAACCCACGCAGAAGCGAGAGGTCCACAAGTATGGTACGTTGCATATATTTTCAGAGTGTTATGATGTACTGATCCGTTTTGCTCATTTTTCCTATTTTTGCTTTTTTTTTCTTCAAAAATATTTGTTATATGAGATAGCTACCTGGGAGGGGAAGAGAGAAGGATATTGGGGAAATTTTGGTGATTTGAAAAAAAGAAAAGACATCAAAATTTATTTTTAAAAATGAGTGAGAAAATCATAAAGTGACTTAACAATGGTGTTTTTATTCTAGTAGCGAAGATCTTATAGCCGTACTATCATTGGAGGTCATAGAGGAAATCCAGATAGAGGGTCCTAGAGTTGATTTATTATGTTTTAATGATCTTAAAAGGAGAAAGGAAAGGTAGGGGCAAAGTAGAGGGGACAAAAAGGGGGACGAAGGGTGGAGAAAACTATTTCACATAATTGGCATATATAAATGGAAGACTACGCAAACAAAGAGGGAAAAGGTAGAGAGAAAGGGAGTTGCTTGAAACCCACTATCAAAATTCATCAAAAGAGGGGAAAAATAAATAAGTTAGATGCAGAAATACATTTCACTTGACAAGGCAACAGGAGGGAAAAGTGAGAGGAAACAAAGAGGAGGGTAAATTCAGTGAGATATTAGTCCTAAGCAACACAAATTCTAATCACATAGAGTACATAGGAAAGGGGGGTATAAAAGGAAAGAACGAGTAAGAACTATAGGCTCTGGGCAAAGTAAAGAGAAGAGGGACAAGCTCATTTCTAAATATATAGAGAACTGAGTCATAAGAACACAAGTTATTCCCCAATTGATAAATAAAAGTTTTCAGATGAGGAAATTAAAGCCATTTATAGTCATATGAAAAAGTGCTATAAATCACTGTTGATTAGAGAAACACAAACCAAAACAATTCCAATTGGAACTCTAATGCATTGTTGGTGGAGTTGTGAACTGATCCAGCCGTTCTGGAGAGCAATTCGAAACTATGCCCAAAGGGCTATAAAAATGTGCATGCCCTTTGACCCGACAATACCACTTCTGGGTGTGTATCCCAAAGAGATCATACAAATGTGAAAAGGACCCACATATAAAAATATAGGAGCTCTTTTTGTGGTGGCAAAGAATTGGAAATTGAGGGGATGCCCATCAGTTGGGGAATGGCTGAACAAATTGTAGTGAATGAATGCAAGAGAATATGATTTTGCTATAAGAAACAATGAGCAGGCAGACTTCAGAAAAAACTGGAAAGACTTATATGAACTGATGCTGAGTGAGGGGACCAGAACCAGAAGAACATTATACACAGTAACAGCCACCTTGCGTGATGACTGACTTTGATGGACTTATCTCTTCTTAGCAATCCAAGGATCTAAGACAACTCCAAAAGACTCATGATGGAAAATGCTATTCACATCCAGAAAAAGAACTATGGCGTCAAATGCAGATTGAAGTATATTATTTGCTCTCTCTTTTTTTCTTTCTCATGGTTTCTCCCATTGGTTCCAATTCTTCTTTACATATTACATGCCATCTTGGGGTGTAGGGAAGGGAGAGATGAGGAAAAAATTTGGAACTCATAATCTTATGGAAGTGAATGTTGAAAACTAAAAATAAGAGGGGCAAGAAAGCAGAAGTAAATTGCATCAAACCTAGAGCCCTGGTCATATGTGCACACTTCCTTGCTTACTACCCTATTCTGTATGAAGAGAAGGTAGGAAGCAGTTAACAAATATTAATTAAGCCTTACTCTTTGCCAGGAACTATTCTAAGTGCTTAGGATGCAAAGAAAGGCAAAAGACAGTCCTTGCTCTCAAGAAGGAAGGGTGTAATAGATAACATTTATATAGTACAGATTGTCCTAGGCACTGTGCTAAATGCTTTACAATTATTACCTCATTTGATTTTCATGACTACTGTAGGAGGTAGGTGCTATGCTTATCCCCATTTTATAGATGAATAAACTGAGGCAAACAAGGTTAAATGACTTGGCCAGGGTCACACAGATAGATTGGATTGAACTTGGGTCTTCTTTTATCCACTGTATCATCTAGCTGAGAAATGGATGAAAGAGAATAGGAAGAAAGCAAATAGACAATGATCATAGCTGTAAGTGGGATAAACTCATCCTATAAATGGAGGGGGATAGAAAAATGGGTTAGTACAGGGGTGGGGAACCTGTAGCCTCGAGGCCATATGTGGCCCTCTAGGTCCTCAAGTGTGACCTTTTGACTGGATCCAAACTTCACTGAACAGTTCTGTGAAGGACCACACTAGAAGGCCACATGTGGCCTCAAGGCTGCAGGTTTCCCACCCTTGGGTTAGTAAGTAGAATGAAATAATATGTTGTTTAAAGAAAATACTTGAAACAAAGATTCACATAGTTAAAATAGAGGGCTATAGCAAAATCCATCACACTTCAGCTGACGAAAAAAGGGAGGAGTAGCAATCATGGTCGTGGATAAGGATAAAACAAAAATAGATTTAATTTTAAAAGATATACGAGAAATTGTATTTTTCTTAAATGTGCCATAGACAGTGAATATCAGTACTAAATATATTTACAGAATTTCACAACACCAAAATTATTAAAAGAAAAGTTAATGAGTTTCGGGGAAGAAAGAGTAAAGCTATAATAGTTGAAGACCTCATTCTATCCCTTGTAAAAGTTAGATATAACAGACCTTTGGTGATATAAATAGAAAGAAACATATACCTAAGCTATGCAGAAATTTTTTTCAAAAATTGACAGTTGGGTATAAAAGCATAAATAAATGCAAAAAAGCAAAAGTACTAACACATTTTATTGACCATCATGCAATATATAAGTATGCATGTGTTTAATAAAGAACCTTTGAAGAAAGATTTAAAATTATAAATTAAATACCAATTATAGCTGGTTGGTGGGTTAAAAAATAAATCCTAGAAACAATTTCATTAAAGAAAATGACAATGAGACAGCTTACCAAAATATTTGGGATAAAGCCAAAGCATAGCATAGGGAAATTTATGTGTCTAAACATTTTCATCAAAAGAGAAAAAGGTATAGCTCAACAAATCAGAAACACAAATAATAATACATTTAAAAGCCTAGAATACCAACAATTTAAAAACCCTCAATCAGACACCAAAATGGAAATACTGAAAAAATCAAATAAACCAATCAAACTATTAAAGGATTTCTTTTTAGAGCTAGAAAAAAAAATTCATCTGGAGGAACTAAAGGTAAACGGTCTTAAAAGGTGGGAAAGAAGAGGTCCTAGCAGAGTTAGATTTCAAACAGAGCAATAATCATCAAAATTATTTGCTTTTAAGAGGTTGATCAGTGAAAGTAATTAGGTACACAACATACATAATCAAATACATACAGTAACTTCATGTTTGATAAACCCAAAGACCCTAGCTACTAGGAGGTTTTTGTTTTTGACAAAAACAGCTAGAAAAACTAGAAGGCAGTCTGGCAAAAACTAGGTCTAGACCAACATCTCACATGTACCAAGATAAGCTCTTAAGTCAGGGGTGGGGAACCTGTGGCCTCAAGAACACACGTGGCCCTCTAGGTACTCAAGTGTGGCCTTTTGACGGAGTCCAAGTTTTATACAACAAATCCTTTTATTAAGGGGATTTGTTCTGTGAAGTTTGGCTTCATTCAAAGGGCTTGAAGACCTAGTAGAGGGCCACATGTGGCCTCTAGGCAGCAGGTTCCCCACCCCTGCTCTAGGTGAACACATGACTTAGACATAAAGATGAGTTAAACAAATCAGAGGAGCGAGCAAAGAATTACTGTCAGATCTAGAGGTAGAGTAAGATTTATTGACCAAAAAAACTGTGGAAAGGATTACAGAGAAGGGACAATTTTGATTATAAAAAAATTAAAAGAATTTGCAGAAACAAAGCTAATGCAAGTAAAATCGGAAGTGAGGCATAAGTGGGAAAAAATATTTGCGTTAAGTTGCTATAACGTAAGGAATTAAAATTTATGAGAATTGAGAGCCGTTCTGCAACACGTAGATGGTCCAAGCACATGAACAGGTAGTTGTTTAAGGAAGAAATCTAGGCTATCTGTAGCTATAGGAAAAATTTCTCCAAATCACTAATAATTGGAGAAATGCGAATTAAAGCAGCTCAGAGATTCTAACCCATACTTACAGATTAGCAGAGTTGACAAAAACAGAAAATGACACATTAGAGGGTCTGCAGGAAAGTGGGCACATTAATGCACAGGTAGAGGAGCTTTAAACTAGTCCAGTCATTCTGGAAAATAATTTGGAAGTGGAGGGGAGAGAGGAAGGAAGAAAATTTATATAGCACCTACTGTGTGCCAGGTATTATGCTAAGCCCTTTGCAAATATCTCATCGGATCTTCACAATGACCCTGCAAGGTAGGTGCTATTATTATACCCATTTTACAGATGAGGGAACAGGTAAACAATTTAAGTGCCTTGCCCAGGGTCACACAGCTAATAAGTTTCTGAGGTGGGATTTGAATTCAGTTCTTCCTGACTGTAAGGCCAATGCTCTATCCATAGTGACACCTAGTATTTCCCAGATTTACTAAACTGTGCCAGTGATATTGCTACTAGGCCTATAGTCCAAAGAGATTAAAGACAGAACAAAAGAACTCATAGTTACAAAAACATGGCTTTTTGTATAGGGGCAAAGAACTGAAAATAAAGGGGTTATGTTGGGGAATGGCATGATTATGATGGAATACTTTCATAAGAAATGACAAAATGGGCAGTTTCAGAGAAACCTGGGTTAATGCAGAGTGAAATGATCTGAACAAAGAGAAGAATTTATACAGCAACAACATTGTCACTAAAACTTTGAAAGACCTGAAGAACTTTGACAAAGGCAATGGCCATGATTCTAGGGAACTCCTAATGAAGCATGCTATGCACCTATTGATAGAGGTTATGGTCTCAGGGTGCAAAGTGTGATACATTTTTAGATATTGCCAATGCGGCAATTTGGTTTTCATGCCTGTGTATATTTGTTTAAAGGGTTTTGTTTTGTTTTTATTTTCTCCAGTGGGGAATAAGAAGTGAGCAGGAGAGAAAATAGATTGTTGAAAAAAAAACAAAAGTCAAATAAAAGCTAGAGCTAACAGCTTTGAAACATCAATATGTGTTATGTTTCACTTGATTTACTAATAAAATGGGAGGTGTGGTGGCATAGCAGAGAGCATCAGACTTGAAATCATGGAGATTTGTATTTAATTCCTGCTTCAGACCCTTATTTGTATAACCTTGTGCAAGTCATGCAAATCAATCTCCCCATTTGCACTGTAGAAATAATAGTACCTGTCTCACAATATTGTTGTAGAGATTAATTAAAGTATTTAGAGTGCTTTGTTAATTTTAAAGAGCTATATAATTGTCAGCTATTATTAAAAGTATCATGTTGGTATAGGCATGTACAGTGTTTGAAGAAAACCAGTAAAGGTGGAAAAAGTATAATTGCCTAGATTTCATATCTCATCAACCATAATTTCATGTATTTTTTCACTTCTGCTGTGATCAAAATTTGGCAAATATGAAAAATCTGATATTTTGAACCATTAATAAGCTACCTTAGTTGAAATTTTCTTTATGATATCTCTGATAAATGGTTCCACAAGTTTGACCTAGAAGATCTCCTATGCCTCTGATGGAAAGGGATTCACCACTTATTTAGGCTTCCCATTTAACTTTTGTACTGTTAGTCAGTTTTAGGTTATGGGCATATCTTGTTTTATTGAACTTCACTTTATCGTGCTTTGCAGATAATTGCATTTTTTTTTACATATTGAATATTTATGGCAACCCTGTGTCAAGTCAGTCCAACTGTGCCATTTTTCCCGTAGCATGCACTCAGCAATGTCTTTGTCATATTTTGGTAATTCTCATAATATTTTAAATTTTTTCATTATTATTATATTTGTTGCAGTACTCAACCTATGATTGGTGATCTTTGACGTTACTATCATAACTGTTTGGGGGCACTACGAACAGTGCCTATGTAAGACTGAGAATTGATAGGTGTATATGTATTCTGACTGGCCATTCCTTGGCTCTCTCCTCTCCTCAGGCTTCTCTATGCCCTGAAATACAACGATATTGAAATTAGGCCAATTAATAATCTTACAATGACCTTGTAAGTGTTCAGGTGAAAAGAAGAGTTAATCTGTGTGGCAAACTTCATCGTTTCTTATTTTAAGAAATTGCCACAGCCATCCCAACCTGCAGCAACCTGATCAGCAGCCATCAGGATCGAGGCCAGACTCTCCACCAGCAAAAATGTTAGAACTCATTGAAGACTCAGATGATGGTTAGCATTTTTTTTCAATAATAAAGTATTTTTTAATTAAAGTACATACATTTTTTAAAGACATAGTTCTACTACACATGTAATAGACTACAGTACAGTGTAAACATAACTTTTATATGCACTGGGAAACCCAAAAACTTTGTGTGAATCCCTTTATTGCACTATTCACTTTATTCTGGTGGTCTGGACTGAACCCGCAATAGCTCCAAACTAGGCCTGTACTGAGGTGGTCTTCCAGAGGCAGCTAACTGGCATAGTGGACTGAGCCTTGGGCTCAAGTGCCACCTCAGACATTTAATAACTATGTGACACTGAGCACATCACTTAACCTCTCAGTTTCCTTGGCTGTAAATAGGGATAATAACAGCAGCTCAAAGAACTGTTAGGGGGATCATATGTGATATTTGTAAAAAGTGCTCAGTACAGTGCCTGGCACATAGTAGGTGATTAATAGATGCTGATTCCTTCCTTTCTCTTTCCTTCTTCAGTGAAACTTGATTGGTTGCTCTTAGTACTGCCTTCTAGGGCTAAGCAGAACAAGGATTAGCCATTTTTCACAAATGATTGTGAATTGATCATATTCCTCACAGAGGATGTTCTTTTCCAGACTAAATGTCTTCAGTTTTTTTAGTTAATTTTTGTGTGGCATTTCTGGGCTTGTCGCACAGACCCTGAATGTACTTTGAGAATCATCTAGGACAACCTCCACATTTTTTTTGGAGGGGAGAAGGCGGAGCAATTGGGATTAAGGGACTTGCCCAAGGTCACACAGCTAGTAAGTGTGTCAAGTGTCTGAGGCTGGATTTGAACTCAGGTCCTCCTGACTCCAGGGCTGGTGCTCCATTCACTGTGCCACCTAGCTGCCCCAGACCTCCACATTTTTTTAAGCCAAGAAAATAAGGCCTAGAGAGGTTAAAAGACTTGCCCAAACATAATACAGGTAGTAAATGGCAAAGTCTGGATTTAAAACAAAGTCTGCTGATTTCAAATCCAGCCCCTTCACTCGTGGCATGGTCTTTTTCCATTGAACACAGTCTGCCTCATCGGTGGGTGGCCTTCTCAAAAGTCAGTTCCTAGAACTGACTAAAAATTTCTGTGTAACATCATTACCTTCCTCTGGACATTACGCTTCCTTTTATTAATACAGACTGAAATCAGATTTGCTGTTTGGGGCAGCTATGACATGCTCTTGAGTCACTTAGTTTATAAGCCAGTAAAATCTCAAGATTCAAAATCACGGTCTTGGAATTGGAAACCCCTTGCAGGCTGCCTGGCTCAGCCCTACCTGACCAAGACTGCTCTACAACATACTCACCAAATTGTCATCTAGCTGCCTGGAAGGCCTCTAGTCAGGATGATCTCACTGCATCCCAAGGAAGTTCAATGCACTTTGGGACAGCCTTCATTGCAAGTCTTCCTTCTGCCTTAGCTAATTCATCTTGACTCTCTTTCAACTTCCATCTATTGCTTCTAGTTTCAGTCCTCTCATAGTTCTTGATATTTCTAGTGACTTTCCCTGGGACATCCTCCAGCTTCTTAATGTCCTTCCTAAAGTGTGCTGCTCAGAACTGAATGCAATTCCTTGGATAAGATCAGCTGAGGGGAGAATATAGCAGGATTAACTAGCCCTCCAGACTTGGTCACCGTGCCTCCCTTAAAGCAGGTGAAAATCAGAACAGTGTTTTTGGCTGCCATTTTATATTCTTAGTAGACATTGAGCCCCCTAAAATCACGATATTTTTCTATTAAATGTAAAACTATTTTATTGAAACATCTATGAATGCATATTAACCAATATCACTAATCATATTAAAAAGATATAAAATTAAGATGAGTTTTAAAGACATGGTAAAAATTGAGCATTTGTCTTTACACCCCCACCACTTTATGGATACCTTTTGTTTTTATATCATACTCATTCCCAAATATCCTCATACTCTTGTAAAAGTGAACTTATGTTTAACTACTCCTCTCATTTTCTCAAATTAGGAAAACAAGTTCAGAGAGGCCAAATAACCTGATAGTGGTCACAAACTAAGTGTCAAAGGTTGCCTTAGAGTTTTTTTTTCTCTTGTGGTTGTAGTCTAGCTTGCTTTTCACCACTCAGAATCAAAGAATTTTAGAGTTTAGAGTTCAGTGGACGGCTAGTTCAAGACATACCTGAGGAAGAATCACTTCTTTAGTGTGCTTCACAAGTGGTCATGCAGCCTTTGTTTGAAGCCCTGGTGGGAAGTGGGGTGAGGGAGACCCTACCTCCTCAGGCAGCCTAGTCTGCTTGTGGATAGCTTGGTTATAAAGTCTTTCCGTCTACCAAGCCTGAATTTACCTCTTTGTAAGATCCTTGCTCCTAATTCTACCTTTTAAGGCCAACATAATAATTTGAATCCCTTTTCCCAATGATTTTCCTTTCAATATGTGTAGACAGCAGTGATCTTCCCTTTCAGTTTCCTCATTTCCAGTCTTCCCATTCTGATTTCCTTTAAGTGATCCTGATATAGCATGAACTCAGAGGAGAAGTAGTAGTGGTAGTAGTAGTAGTAGTAGTAGTAGTAGTAATACTAGTAGTAGTAGTAGTAATAGTAGTAGTAGTAGTAGTAATAGTAGTAGCGGCCTATATTTAAATAGCACCTACTATGAACCTGACATTGTGCTAAGCGCTTTACGAATGTTAATCTCATTTGATCATCACAATAACCCTGGAGGTAGGTGCTATCGTTTTCCACATTATACAGTTGAGGATACTGAGACAAACAAAGGTTAAGTGACTTGCCCAAGATCACACAGCTATTAAGTGTCTGAGTCTGCATTTGAACTCGGGCCTTCTGACCCAGCCCAGCAATCTAGCCTTCACTATAATAGATTTTCTTCTGGATGTTATGTGGCTTATTAATATCTTTCCTAGAAGCTTTGTGCCCAGAATGGAACATAATATCCCAGATGTGTTCTGACCAAAGCTGAGTTCAGCAGGATTATCACCTCTTTATTCCTGCAAGCTATATCTCTCTTAACGCAGCCCAAAATCACATTATTTTTTTTTTAACAGTAGTACCATCCTCCTTCAGCTTGCTGGGTTTTTTGCTTAAATGATTATCTGTCCACACTGTCATACTGGACTTGTGGATTTTTTTCAATCAAATTGTGAGATTTTATATCTATGCTTATTATATTTTATAATAATAAATTCAGCTTATTTTTTTTTACTTTGTCAGCCTTTTTGGATCATTGTTTGTTTATCATGCATCACGTCGTTTGTCCTTTCTAGCTCAGTTATCTGAGGATTTCTAAGTGTGCCATCTACTCTTTCCTGTGAGGCATTGGTTAAAATGTTAAATATAATAAAACTCAGTATAGATGCCTTGGGATTCAAACTTTAGACTTCCATATAGATTATTATCCTTAACTGCTTTCCTCTTTATCTTGTCATTTGTCCACTTCTGATAAATTAGCATAATTATACTGTTATCCACACCACATTTCTCTATCTCGTCCATGAGGATATATCATAGGAAACTTAAAAGGTCCTTGCTGAATTTCAGATATACTGTGTCTGTGTCCAGCAGTTCTTCTGATCTATTAGCCCTGTCTGCATGAATCCATGCTTACTTAGAATGATTACCTATTATTTAGAAGCCAGCATTTTGCTTTGCTTAATTCAATTCAACTTTTGTGTTTGGCAGAACTGAACCAGGGAGGAGAAAAGTAAAACTATAAAGAAGAGTACATAAACATCTAGAAAAGATCCAGAAAATTTTTGGGCAAAGACTGAGGATGATGGTATTAGAAGACAAACTAGGGAAGAGTGAAATCAGGTGAAATGAAAAATATAATTAGATGTGAAGATAGCACTAGGGTATTGATGAGCAGACATTGTAATAAGTGAAAGAGAGAAAGTGGAATAGCCTAGCAGTTGAGTGAATAGATGGAGTAATCTACCTGTGCTGCAATAGCTCTTGAAGGCCTGGGCATTAGTACTGTGCATTTGATCTATAGAGATAAGTGGAAGGTTGAGTGGCACAAAACACTGCCTGAAATACACTTGCTCCCCTAAAGTCCTTATTGTACTATGCTGAAGTTATGCCAGTCGCTACATTTAGGTGATTAGGAGGCATTCAGAAGTATCTGTCTATCTCCATGTTTGATTGGTGTCCCAAAATCAGCAATTCCAAAATGGAAAGTATCATCCTTTCCCCAAAACCCACGCTTCCTTCAAAATTCTTCATTTTTTTTCCTTATGGAACCACTGTCCTTACAATCACCTGGGCTTAAAACCTTGAGTTGTGACTTTCTCAACAGCAAAGTCCTTTACTTCCTGTTGTTCCTGCAACCTCCTTTGTCATTATTTCTTGTATGGGTCACTGTAATAATGTCCAGGTCTTCTAACCAAATTGGATGACTCACCACTGCCTGTTCATGTCCTCTCTCATCTCCTTGCCTTTTTCCAAATAGAACCCTATGCTGAAATGGACTTCATACTGCCTCCCATCTAGGAAATGCTTTCATTTCTTTAAGGCCCAAATCCATGAAGTAGTTTGTTTTTTTGGTAACTTACATGTAAAAACAATTTTTAATATTTGTTTTAAAACTTTTGAGTTCCAAATCCTCTCCTTTCCTCTCTCTCCACCCTCCTCATTGTCCATGGAGTATTTCATGCATATCTTATAGCATGTAATACTTTATGACTAAAAAGGACTTTCATATACGGTCTCCTTTGGGCCTTGTGATCATTTAGTGAGATGCAGAGCAAATATTCCTATGTATAGTATCTGGGGGAATGAATGAGTAACTCCTCACCTCCTCCTATCTAACTCCAGACCGTTCTGGGCTCACTCCCCACCTGAGAGGAGGTGGACTTGCTGGAATATGCCATCTTCTGTCTCCCCTCAGGAGCTAGGCTGACTCTCCTGTTTGGTGGTGCTGTTTTTCTAGTGTGTGGTCTTTATACATGATTGCTTTATTTCCTATTTTCCTTCTTTTGCTTTTTTATGGAGTTTATAGTAGTACTAGAAAGCATTTTTATAGTATAGTAGTATTATAGTAGCATATTTTAGTATAGAGTATAACATATAGTTTACTGCATGTAGTAGTATATTTTATAGTAGTATTAGAAGGCATTTCCTTTAATTTCAATCTTGAACCTCAATACAAAGATGTGTTTGGTAGGTTTTGTTTATATTTTGTGCCCTTAATGCTGTTTGTCAATCTTTGCCTACCACATAGTAGTAGTAGTAGTAACAATAGTAATAATAGCCAACCTGAATGTAGCACCTAAAGGTTTGTAAAGTGTTCTCAAGGTGATGATAACAACTAGCACTGTTTTGGACTGTACATATGATTTCATTAGTAATGGAAATCTAGGGAGAAGAAACTTCCTCTACCAAGTTTAGGAGATTTGTTCTGTAAAACCTGGACTCAGTCAAAGGCCACACCTGCACCCAAGGACCTACAAGGCCACATGTGGCCTTGAGGCCACAGGTCCCCCACCCCTGATTTAGAGTATTTGAGAGTTGCCTGGGAGCCCTGAGAGATTTAGTGCCTGGCTCTAGGTAACTTAGAGGCAGTCTTGGATAGTGTCTAGAGAGCTAGCCTTGGAATCAAGAATACCATCATCACAGCCTCTATTTTGTAGGTGAAGAAAGTAAGACTTAGAGAGTTTAAGTGTTACACACTTGGGATGTATCAGAAATGGGATTTGAACCCAAATCTTCTCAACTCTAGGTCCAGCCTGTGAGTCATGCTGCTTCATTTGAATCTCATAACAATTCTGAGGTAGATACTCTTGCAGGTATGTAATAAATGTTGGTTAAGTTGTTAAAGTATACTGTCAAACTTCTAGCCTAAAGCTCCCAGTCAGTTTTGATGATGGGTTCACTAAATGTGGCATCTGGAGCCTTTTACTTCATGCTGTGGAAGGTTTGTTTTGATTTTTTGAGATAGTTTCAATAAAGTTGTGGTATCTGTGGGGTTTGTAGCTTCTAGCAATATTAACCCTGCTGACATTACCATATGCTTCAGGCCTATTGTCAAAAACTGGTTTTTAAAATTTTATGGGCAGTTTGATATGGAGGACCTAAGACTTAGGATGATCTCCTATGATAAAGATCTCTTCTTTATAGTTGGTGGACTATAGTCACTCATTCACTGTGATGCCCATCTCCCAACTATCTATAGAATGAAGAAGCATTATACATTTGTGAATGTAGTAGACTTCTTCCTAGGGGAAATATTTCTTTTTAATGATTGGTTTTAGTTTTTGGTATATCACATTCTCAATCTCAATGAGTTTATTAGTAAAATGCACAAGAAAACTGAGTGATTTAAATCAATTTGGCAAATTTTAAGATGCCAGCCACCTCATTTTGCAATAGAAATAGAGGAAAGATTAGATCTTAATCCAAATTCTTGTTCCTTTCTCTAATTCTGGTTTCCATTTGGTGAAGGGAGAAGGTAGCTGCTTCATGTTTTGTTGTCTGATAGTGTGTTACTGTATACCAGGAGATAACTACTTGATAGAAAAACTAAACACAAATTTCAAAAAAAAAAAAATGAAGGAGAAGATACTCTCTTCTGTACAGTCAGCAACCACCTTTATGTGACTGAGATTCTCAGTGCTTGCTATTTTGGCAGAAGAGAAAATACATTTCTTTCCTTTAAGTTCACATATGAAAGTCTTGTATAGTGTCTAGGAAACAAGCCTCAGAGTTAGGAAGGCATGGCTTCAAGTCTAGCCTCTGATAACTACTGACTATAGGCAAGTCACTTAACTTGTCAGTGTCCCTAAGCCTCTGTCTAAGACTTTATGTTGTAGATCAGTATTGATGGAAAGGGAATTTCCTTATTTTTAATTTGTTTATACCAATAAAATCACATTTCTAGATCCCGTGCCCTCTCCCTACATGTGTAGGCCTTCCCCTAATACAAAATCACATTTGCTGCCTAAAAATGCCCAGGCTTTCTGTAATCTGATCATTTCTAGATATTCCAACACTTGACATTTTTTTTTATTAAATTGGTGCTTTTTATTTTTATTTCACTCGTTTCTGGACATATTACTCCCTCCACCTAGTGTACCTTCTCTTGTAACAAAGATGAAAGAAAAAAACAAATAAAAATAGTTTTAAAACAACCAAAATATTAACCTTGTTTGGTATCCTCATCCTGTCGCATCCCTGTCCCCACACACAAACATGAAAGAGGGACGAACATTTTAACTGTTCTGGCAACCAAGATCACTCATGATTTTTTTTGTTTGTTTATATTGTTGTAATGCTATATATTGTTTTCCTTGTTCTACTTTATGCTGCATCAGTTCATATCAATCTTCCTGTTTTTCCCTGAATTCTTTAGATTTGTTATTTGTTAGAACACAATATTTCATTATGTTCATGTACCACAATTTGTTTAACGACTCACCATTTCCCAATTAATGAGTTTTTTGTTACCAGTTTTATAGCTACAAAAAATCTGTATCTACTTACTATTCCTTGGACACAAGTACTCCATGTTTCATCACTGTGTCTTTTTTGTATTGACTATCCCCTATGTCTGGAATGTCCTCCTTCCTCATTTCTACTTCTTAGAATCCCTGGCTTCCATCAGTGCCATTTTCTGGAGGAGTCTTTTCACAGTGCCCCTAGCAGTTAGTGCCTACCTTTTGGTTATGTACCTTGCATCTACTTTATGTATCTTGTATGTTCCTATTTATTTATATGTGATCTTCCCAATTAGAATGTAAACTCCTTGACAATGGGAACTGCTTTTGCTTTTCTTTGAATCTCCAGCACTTAGCACATTATAAGAGTTTGATAAATATTTTTGATTAATATCTTAGAATGTATGAGGCATCTCTTTTTGTCCTTGACCTTCTTTGGGATAACCTAAGGGACTATCTTGGTGAAAGTGCTTGAACATTTTATTCGCTTTTTAAATTTAATGCCAAATCTCTTTTTAGAATAACCTGACCAACTCATGGATGCATTAATAGTATATTATTTGCGTCAGCTCATTGCTCCGCCAACATTGACTCTTGCCATCTCTGGCAATTTGCTAATAAGTGTGAGGGAAAACTTCAGTGTTGTTTTATATTAATTTTTCTTATTTAATGATTTGGAACAGTCTTTCATATGAGTGTTATTAGGTTAAAATTCTCTTGAAAACTTTTTGTTCCTGACTTTTGACTAACATTTATGCGTTGAGGAATAGCCCTCAGTCATTTATATTTGTGTTATGTAACCATCCCTATATCTATATTTATATCTATAGCTATACCTATCTATCTGTCTTGACTAGCAGACTCTTATCGGAGATTTTTGAAACATTTTTCCCCTTGAATAACAGTTCTTATCCTACCTGCATTGATTTTGTTCCTGCAAAAGCTTTTCAATTTCATAATAATAGACACTATCTGGTTAGGCTTTTGATATCTCCTTTAATCCCTTATTTCATTGTGAATTCTTCTTCTAACCAAAAAGAAAGGAAATTCTATCCATTTTTCTCTGATGTTTTATGATGTAACCTTTTAATATTTGTTGAATATCCATTTAAAATTTATTATGGCATATGGTGTAAGATGCTAGTCTAAACCTATTTTTTTGTCCAGCTGCTTTTCAGTTTTCCCGGAAGTTATTGTCAAAGTCCAGCAATTATTTTCAAACACCAAAATTTCTGCTCATCATTTTCAGTCTACTACATTTGTTGGCTGTTTTTATAGGGATTTTTTGATTTCACAAATAGAACATTGGGAAGTAGGATGGAGTACATTACATTTCTGTTTATGTAGTCTTTTTAAAGAAATATTTCTGTTTTGTTAATCAAAGGAATTAACATGAATTTTGCTTCTTTTCCTTCTAAGTAATTCCTGGGAATATTGCTACAGATTTCTCTGTCTGAATCTTCCCATTCCTACTTCAGGGCTTTTTGGCTTTTGCAGATCTGCATTATTTTGGAATCATCATTTATATAAAACTGTGAATTTTTATATAGATGTGGATCTTTAGATGCTATTTCAAGAAATCTTGGATAATTTTGACAAGGATGGGAGATAACTTTGTTGGAAAAGATCTTTCAAGGAAGCATTTTGCTCTAGGAAGTCAATTTTTTAAAAAAGCTGCAAACAATAAGCATGAATCTTGTATTCCATACCTTTTTCATGCAATTTTGTGATGGTAAAGTTGTGGTCTTCTTTTCTGGAGAAATTGTGGTCTACTACAGAATATTACTGCTAATAATGCCATTGCTGTGTATGTGAATTATTCTTATAAAAATTTCATACAGTTGGAAAAATAAGCTTATAAGTTAGTAGTAGTTTTTTTTTTCCTTTAGCTGTCAAGGATTTTGTCCTTTAGGTATTTGTAAAGATTTACGTGATTACTGTTAGATCTCAGTAATTAAGATTAATGGGCATATATGATAATCTGAATTTAAGTAGATTAGCTGAGGATAGCACTTTAGGGCAAGAATTTTGTCATAGCTAAAATAAATAGATAGAACTTATTTTAAAAATTTTGTGTAAATAATTCCTGTACTAAACTATTTAAGTAGCTTTTTCTTTCAGTTAGGTTGAACCAGTTCTCTATGAATTTGCTTAGTAAGCCCTTCTTACACAGATAACATAATTATAAAGTTTACACTAGATTAAAGTAAAATTCTTAATTCCAGAAGAATGTTGTCTTTGGTGTTTGAGGACTATGTACAAAGTGACGTGGCAGACCAAAACCTAATGTTATTTCTGGCTGGATTACAAGAAGCCTACTGTCTAAAACAGAAGAAACATTAACCCTACTCTACCATATCCTAGTCAGATTGTGTCTGCAGGATTCTTGTCACTTCTGGGTGTCACATTTAAGGAAGGTCACTGATAACCTGACCAACATTTAGAGGAGGGTGAACAGGATCAGGTGATAGGGGACTAGAGATAATTTTTTTAAGTTATTGGATTATTTTATTCTCTAGTATTTTGAACTGATAGGCAAATTACATCCTTTGGGGGCTAAAGAAAGTTACCATTGGGGGATTATCTTTAAGTTTGCATTGTGGAGTGAAAATATTAATTATATTCATTGGCAGAGCACATCTTCTTCAGCTCTAAAAGAGCTTTGTCCCTTCCCATATAAACCATCCTGAACAGTATTCATGGTGTCTATTCTTTTGTGAGCTTCTTCATGAGAGGAGGCTCAGGGGCAGTAGCTCCCTCCTTACATATTAATTTTCCGAGTACAGATGATCATGGATTGTGCATTTGTCCCTTATACTAGGTGGCTAGGCAAAAAAAGTGGGCTTGAGAGGCTCCAAAAAGTGTAGAGAAGGGGAAGGAAATATGATGGTGCTTTTGAGAACACTGTGAAAAGGAACATTTGAGAATCACTGTTGAGAAACAGTCCTAGCTGGTACACAGGCTTCTTCACTTGCTGCCTTGAAAATGGAAAGCAGGTCTGAATATGAGAAGAATTTGCTCCCTGATAGCAGCAAAGCAAGAGTATGTCTTGAGGGGACATTTGTTATTCCATGGCCGATATTCCTCATGTTCAGGGATTCCTTACAGATACCCATATTGCTAGTCTCCCCCACAATTTATTGAGAGAACTAGAAATGTTTAGCCTGAAGGAGAGATTTCAGTGTGATGTGCTATCTTTAGGTATTTGAAAGGCTGTCAGGAGGAAGAGAGATGATACTTCTTCACCTTTCCCCCAGAGGACAGTTGTAAGAGCAATAGGTAGGAGTTATAAAGATAAATTTCAGATTCAGTTAAGCAAAAACTTCCTAACAGAGCTTTCTTAAAATAGCATCTGTTGATTTGGGTGGCAGTGGGTTCCCTCTCTTTGAAATTTTTCAAGAGGCTGGATGATAACCTATTGTTGATGATGTTGATGGGTAGAAGGGTCAGGTAAGTGACTCCTAAGAGTGATCTCTGAGGTCTCTACCTGCTCTGAAATTCTGTGATTCTCTAAAAGCATGTTGAAGTTTCCCCAAGTCTTATCAGATCTTTTAGCCACCCCTACTTAATTGTGGGCCCAGGTCAGATAGTCTCTCTACAAAATGCACATTTTTTAAATCTAATTCAACAGGCTTTCATCTAACAGCATGCCATAACCTGGGTAATAATGTGTTTTCATCTACTTTTTAAAAAAATGACAAAAGACTAGATCACTCTCTTTGCCATTTCTGTTGATTTCTTGAAGGAGACTCGATGCCTCAGGACTTATCTTAATAACATCCAATGGAAAGTGTACTAGATTTGGTTAGAAGATCTGACTTTGAATTCTAGTTCTGCTAGACAAGTCATTATTGCTCTGGGCCTCCGTTTTCTCTTTTATGAAATTAGAAGGTTGAACTGGATCTCTTTGTATCCAGTTGTGTCAGTTGCTCAAGCATTTATTGAGCCCGCACTATTGCAGAATGAAGAGACTGGAGGTAGAGAGACCTATTAGAAGAGTTTTGCAGTAGTTCAGGCAAGAGGTGATGAGGACCTGAACTAAGGTGGCATCCAAATGATCATAAGAGAAGGGGATGAATGTGAGGGAGTTTGTGTGGGTAGAATGGATAATACTTGCCATAGTGTAATAGGTGCTTAATTAATGCTTGTTGATTTGATTGGATATGTAGGTGATAGAGAGGAATGTCAAGGATGACTCCACTGTTCAGAACCCTGGTGATTGAAATGATGATAGCTCCCTTGACAGAAATAAGGAAGTTCCAGAGAGAGTGGGTCTGGGAGAAAGATAGCGAATTCTCTTTTAGATGTCTTGAGTTTGAGATACCCTATGGAACTGAAATGTCTAATAAAGAATTGTTGATGCAGGTCTGGAACTCAGGGGAGACAGCAGGGTTGTATATACAGAGCAAAAAATCTTTTGAATAGAGGTGCTCCATTGGTATTTATAAATAGCATTGAGAACCCTTGCTATCAATAGTGAGTTCTTTTATTTGAACTTTGTATAGAACGTCTTCTAAATTTGACCTCATTGTACAAGATGTTGACGCTGAAAAATTAGAGGCAGGGGGGAATGTTTACTCTGTCACCATTTGCTAAAGAAATTTGGCAAAGGTAAAATAGTTGCTATAATAAAGAGGCTTAAAGAAGCCAGAAACTGCCTGTAGCAGCACACTTTCAGTGTCCTTTTCAACAGACACTAGAATAAAGGGTAGCTCTGATTGAAACTAAGAGGCAGAAGATAAAAGCTCAAAGCAGAGTTATCTCTTGAAACAGTCGAGGGGAAACATGAGCCTGCAGAGTTTATAAAGAAGAAAGCTGCCTCACCCAGATTATTTAGAGTATATTTTTACACGAAACCATGAGGAAAATAAGAAGCAAAATATAAAATGGAACAGATATGTTAGTATTGAATAAATGATTTTTTTATGCCAGCTGATCAGATTTTACCGTCTTAATACTGGATTACTGTGGGACATTGCCCATGGGTTGATGGCCAGTTCTGCAGCTTAAATGTACAATTTGTCACCAGTCTGTTCTACACATTTCTATAGGTGGCAATCTCTAGTGCATGAACCAAAGGGTGTGCTCCCACCCCAGAACTCCCCTCCGAGGAAGTCTGCTCTCCTAGAGAATGTTTTGCCTTGAAATGTTTGTGCTTATGATAGGTTTGCCACTAATTATATCCCTCTACTTTTTGGCCTCCTGGGGAGTTTGTATTTCAGCTTGGCATGTGAATTTTCTTGGTCTCCTTAGATGTTCTTCTCCAACTTGTTTGGTAGACCTGACTAGGCATTGATCTTGTTTTGCTTCCTCCTGGCTTGCCTCCACTTGTCACCTCCTGACATTTGTTGGTAGTTTTCCTTTACTGTCACATCTTTCAACCTTTTTCCACTGTCTTGAGTTAGTGGCTGCCCTTTGGGCACATGAGTTCCATACAGGTATCAAATGAGTACATTCTACCCATTTCGTTACAATTCTTTGAGCTGTCATGGCAGTGGAATAATATTGTTGAGTTCTCTTCTGATTCATTCTAACAGTCTTGTCACCTTCTTGATTTAGAATTTCTTGATGAGGGACTAGTAAGGAGTTTCACAGGATTTTTTTTAAAAACTATGTAAATGTCTGTTATTATGGATGTGAAACTGTTAATGGTACTGATGATTAATAACTAACCCTTCAACTTCAAAATTTTTTTTCAAATAGTAACAACTCATATCCTAATATCCTTTTAATAAAAATATTACAATATACTGCTTTGACTTTAGGGAGTTTAGTTACTTTAAGATCTCAAGTAACTCCACAAACTTTTAAATCAGTTTTGTAGTGCCATAAAATTTCCATTTTGCAATGTTGTTTTGTCTGGCTACTTGACAGAATTATCTATGTTAATTAGAATATAGCAGCTGCCACTACTTTTTTATGATAGAAGCTAAAGCAAGTGGTTGGCTTTCATTGGTGATTCAATTGTATTATAATTATATTGTAGATTTATATATAATCGTGGTGAATCATCATTGAGAGAGGAACCACCATATTTAGACTTAACACCTCAGTCTCTGAAGTGCTATGGGAAGAATTTTTTTAAAATGGAATTTAGGAATATGGAATGCCAGCTGGACCAGACCAAGGACACTCAAAGGAAATCCCTACTGAAAACAACATATAATCTGGAAAGCACTGAAGCTTAGCATCTCAAGTTGGGAAATACCAAAAGAATGGAAAAATTATCAACTATGTTAATGCACCCAAAATATCTTTCTAATCTTTACAAAATCTTTATCTTAAATAGATTTTTGATGTTATATCACCCAGGTTCTGTTTCCCTCCCTTCTAACTACCCAGAATCCCATCCCTTATAAGAAATAATTTTTGAAAAATAAAAAGAAGAGAGAAAAAAATCAGTAAAACTAATCAACACATCAAAAACTCTGACATTATATGCAGTATACTACAACTGCAGACCCTGATGTCTGCAGAGGAGCAGGAGATTGCTTCCCTATGACCTCTTCTGGCCTAAGCTTGTTATTTATAAGTACGTGACATTTAGTTTCAATTGTTCCGTGGTTGTTTTTTACATTTACATTGTTAGAGTTTGTTATTATACAATATTGCTATGTTGTTTTTTGTGGTTATATTTTAATGTTTTTTCTTCCTCTGCTTATTTCACTTTGTATCAATTCATATACATCAGATACATCTTAATTTCTTACAGAATAACATATTCTGTTATATTCACGTGGCACAATTTGTTTAGCCATTCCCCAACAAGACTGACATCTACAGTGTTTTTACTTCTTTGTGTAAGGGTCAAATGAGTCAATCCTAGTCATCCATTTTATCCTCATTAGCCCTGATACCTTTATTAGGTGATAATACCTCCATTAAGTCAATCAGAGGTATGACCTAAGTGTGAACTAGACATTTCTAGTCAGTCAGTCAAAGTTCTTATTCTAGGTGTGAAGAAATAGAGAGACATTAGGCAGGAAGTATATTTGAATTAGTTAAAGAACTTAATTCCAAATTGCTTTCCATAGTATTTATACTGATTTGCAACTCTATTGACAATGCATTAGTGGGCCTGTCTTTCCTCAACCCCTCCAACGTGGTCTCTTTTTGGCTTTTATCATCTTTGCCAATTTGCTGAGTATGAGGTGGAATTTCATGGTTGTTTTGACTTGCATTTCTCTTATTATTGGTGATGTGGAATATCCTTTCATATTAGCTGTTAATATTAACTTTATTTGTGCAAAGGCTTTTCTATTTAATGCAATAAAATTATCTATTTTCTTTTTAATTGCTTCTTTCCTTTGTCGATTAATAATTCATCTCCTACCCATCGCTGGAAGAGGATATGATCAACTTCTAATTTTTTTCTTTAATCTTTAACATGCAGGGCGTATGTCCATGTTGTATTTATTGGGCAAAGTGGTGTGAGATGTTGGTCTGTACCTAATTTCTGTCAGACTGCTTTACAGTTTTCCTAGAAGCTCCTATCAAGTAGGTAATTATTTCCTAGGTGATTTATGTTTTGGGATTTATAAACACTAGGCTATTGATTCCTAAATCCTGATAAGAATGATCTGCATGTCTATGGAGAAGATCCTCAAAAATATGGAAAGGGAACTGACAGCCCTTCACAAATGATTCTGAATAGGACTTCACATCACTGTAGTCACAGAGTTAACTGAAAGGACGGAAAATACCCTGTGCCCCAATGTTAATGATTAAGAAGAAGCATCCAACTCAGCTGAACAGAACAAAGCCTCAGTACCTTTTCTATTGGACCTCAGTCTGTCATATGTTAAGCTCATACGAGATTCCTTGGTGAATATAACCACAGAGAAGACCCTCCAATGACTCATTGTTTATTCATGTTAAACAGGGCATGAAACCAGGAAAAATATGCTTGCTATATGTGTTTGCCACAACCTTGCGTATGGGCTCATACAGGGTCCAAATGAAAGAGGGTTCTGTATACAATGATAGAGTCAAGTCAAGAAACATATTTTAAATGCCTACTGAATGCTAAGTTCTTGGGATACAGAGAAATGCAAAAGACATTTTCTACTCTCAAGGATCTCAGTTTAGTGAGACCTGTAAACACTTTGTTTGTGTTAATTATATCAAGCCCTAGTATATTACAGAGCATCTTCAATAAGATGCATGATTTTTCAAAACAAATCATCAGCCCAGGAATCCATATAAGGAAAATTAAATGGATTTTAAAAATGCTTATTATCCACATTTATGCCATACAGTTAGCCAGATGATCTATAATGTTAGTATGTAAATACACAATATGTTCGAGACAGACATTGCAGGTGTTCAGTGAGTTGGGTCCAAAATTGATTAGGAATGAGTAAGGGTATATTGCATTTGGGAAATCGTGCAGTTGTTCACTTGTGCATGACTCTTCATGACCCCATTTTGGGTTTTTTTGGGAAAGATACCAGAATGTTTTACCATTTCTTCTCCAGTTCATTTTACAGATGAAGAAACTGAGGCAAATAGGGTTAAGTGAGTTGCCCAGGGTCACACAACTAGTAAGTGTCTGAGGCCAGATTTGAACTCAGGAAGATAAGTCTTTCTGACTCTAGGCCTGGCACTTTATCCATTGAGCACCTAACTGCTCCAGTATATTCCTTAGCAAGGGCCTAATGTTCTACTTTATAGACAGGCCTAGCCACTCTGTCAACTTTAAAAACCTTTATAATAAACAATATACCAGTATTTTATTTAAGGTGTATATTAATTGATTTAACTAGAGTAATGAAATAACTGCATGCAATTAAATTTTATTTATCCTAAGAGATTCTCCATAGGGGAGAGTGGTTATTATGTAAGATATGAGTAAGCTATGGCTGGACCTCTGCTTTATAATGATCAGTTTATTAGCTATGTGGAACATGGTTTAGAGAGAAGCAGATTCTGGAAATGGGAACAGGAAGGATTGTCACATATGCTCAAATTGTTCCAAACTGAAAAGTAGTGATCGTTTGCTCTCTAACCTGTGGCTAAGCTGGAAGACCTGCCAGTAGGAGGTGCTTTCTCTGTTGCCTTCCCTTGAGCCCACCTCCTTCCCCCCCCCCCCAGTCCTGCTCCGACCCCATCAGGCAGCTGGTGGGCAAGAGTGATTTGGCTACTCTCACCTACTGGATAAATCAGGAGTCATCAATCCTTCTGGTGAGATAGAAGACCACCAGTCCTTACTGCCAAGGGGGTGGGAGGTCCTATGGTCTTTGCCACTTGCTTTAAGCTCCATCCCAGGCACAGCTATCTGACTTCTTGCTACATACTAAAGACCCCAGGTCTGGCTGCCTTCCCAGCAGCTGAATTCTCCTATATGTGTTGCATAGTAATTATTTAATAAATACCTGTTCAGTCATTCATCTCAAGTTTATGAGGTGGTAGATAAATACCTTCTGCTTTTATGGTGTTTCATATTTTACAGTCACCTTTTGCTTGTCTTCACTTGTTCCTCCTAAGAGTTTATAAAACACTTTTTGTCAATGAGGAAACTGAGGCCTACAGAATTTGATATGTGTGTCACCTGAGGGATGAAGCTGAAATTCTAATTCCATTTTCCTGACTTCTCTGGGAAACTTCTTAGAAGGGCGTATAACTCTTCAGCACCTTACCTCAGTTGCCTCTCCCCTGTGATTCCTTTTATAGAGGGCTCCCCCCCTTCAGGGCAGGGACTGGCTCCCTTTTTCTTATTCGTATCCCCTACTATTGTTACAATGCCTGACATACTTTTAAAATGTTTATCGAGTTGAATATATCAAGTTCTTCCCAAATTAACTTGGTCCTATCTGTGTCAAACTTTTTGTAAATTAACAACAAATATTACTTCCTACTTTATTCACCTTCCCAGGATCTTGGTTCACTAGAGTAGGACTAAATAACCTCAGAATTTCCTTCTAGATTTCAGTCCTGTGATCTTGTTTTCCTTCTTTCTCAATTCTTTACCACTGGTGCCCTCGTGTTCTCCTTTCCCCCTTCTAAACTCAGACACCAGCTTCCAGATTTTAAAGAGTAACAATTATTCACCTGGTTGCTCTTAACGTAATATTTTACTGTATGCCTTTTCTCTTTGAGGAGTGTAAACATTCATCCACAATCAATATTTAAATGCCTGCTGTATGAAGAGTACTAGGATTAGTAGGGGGCAAGATTTTGAAAAAGATACATCCCTTGCCCTTAAGAAGCTTTCAGTTTAGTAATAGTATATATAATTAACATGTTTCACTTTACTTCACACTGTTATTGTAGGTGCATTGGTGGTGGGGAAGGAGATTTCCTTAGAGGAGATTTCAAGTTAGGGTCTTTAAAAACAGGAATTTGATAACATAAAAAGGAGAAGAATTTATTTGTGCCTAGGTAAAGTTGTCCACAAAGGCCCAGGTATTTTAGAGAGCAGGGCACGTTGGGATAGGAGTGGGGAGCTGTGCCAGTCTTATGTGGCTGGAAAATAGGGTGTATATAGAGGAATTATATGAAAAAGTTGTCTGGATAGGGTAGTACCAGATTGTAGAAAGCCTAGAATGCCAGGCAAATGAATTTCAACTTTACTCATTAGATAAAAGAGGGTCATTAAATATTTTTTGAGTGGATAAATGACATAACTAGATAAGTAAGAGAAGTTGTTTCAGCTGTGGAACGAATGATGGTGGTAGGAAGAGCTGTAGGGAGGCTATTACAGCAATGCACGTAATGGGGATTTGTATGAGGCAGGGCAGGGGGTGGCAGCCATCTTAATCAACAGCAAAGGAGAGGTGGTAAGAGATATTGCAGAAATGGGATTTGTAGGACCTAGGGCATTTTGCCTAGGAGAATTTTGGGGAGAGTAAATAGTCAAAGATAAGCTGAAGGTCAAGAATGTGGGAGAGTGCATGAATGGTGGTTAGATAGAAATAGTGCCATTACACTTTGCTAAACATTATTAATTAACCTTTGTATGAAGGGGCAGAGTAATATGACATATTTCTTTGAAAAGGATGCATGTGGGATTCAAAAATGGTTAAAAAAACCCACAACATTTCAATTCATATAGAAATCCTTAAAAATTCTAAGCATTTAGATTAGCACTAATTTCTTTTCCAATATGCTTATCAACAGGACGGAGTGGAGTGCTTGTGATTCCAGTCCTATCAAGACCAGTGAAGGTCAGTATTATGCATTCATGTTAACAATGCTGCTGGTCTTTTTGTGTTATACAAAAAGTGAACATAAATGGCCACAGGAGAAGCTTATATGCTAGGCAGTTATCCATGAGACCTGCAGTCACGAGAAGATAAGACTTCACTAAATGTGATGGGATCAAGCAGCACCAAGTGGTACAAAGGACCGTTGGGTGAAAGGCTTCAAAGTACAGTGGTTTTTATTCTTATAGTAGCCAGGGAGCTTTGCCTTATGTAAATCTTTCATATATTACAGAACTGCTTACTATGATTAGTACTCGAAGCATTTCATAGCAAATGTGAAAATTATTTTTCTAAATTTTAAAGGAGTAATACTTTTTGATAAAAGATTTCGAGAGATAGATGAGGTTCAGGGATTATGTGGCTACTAGGTAGATATATTTTCATGAAATCCCCTAATTTCATACTGGTATGAGCAGGCACTCGTAGTAAAGTGGAAGAAAGATGAACAAAGTCAGGTATCTCTGGCAGAGTAGATTAGATGCCCCACTTGGAGTCTGAAAGACCTGATTTCAGATGCTGCCTCATACAGTTCCTAGCTGTAAGTCTCTAGCCAGGCCACTTTGCTTGTATTTTTTTTTTATTTCAGAGGTAAATTTGAATTGGTTTTAATAGATATTTTTAGATTGAATATGGTAGAACTATGTTTTACCAATAATCTGAGTACTGAGTTTTTAAAAAAATAGTTCTTAAGGGTTATTCTAAAGACTAAATGTTAATGCCACCTGACGATATCTTTTTTGTCTAGTGGAAAAGTGGCCTTTAAAATATTAGGATTTTTTGAAAAATACATGATAGGAAATAATTTAGAATGCAAGGACGTTATTGTTTTCCTTGGTAAGGAAGTTCTTGAATGAATTGTGATAACTTAAAAAACTAGAATAGTTCTTGAAGAGTCTACATCATCAGGCAGTAAGTGATTCGGGTAGCTAAGTGTCATTTCAATGTCAGTGAAATTGAGGCTTTGTCGTTAAGTGCTTCACAGAAAAATTGTGAAACTAAGGGAGAAGTTCCCTCTTTTTTCTGAAGAGTGGAACTCGCCTTGCCAAAGTCGTCTTCTAATGGTTTTTTTGTGGTTTATATGCAGTGTTGGATTCTCAGGTTCCAGTGGTACTGCAAGTTGGGGTGGGTAAATTAGAAAGGCTTCTGATATTGGCAAGTGACAGACTGTAGGTCTGCCATCCAAAGACTAAACTGCCTGCATCTGGAGAGTATCACTGGGGATTGGCTCTAGCAACTCATGAATTGATATACTTTGGAATGGGGGAGGTGAACTGTGATTTGCTTACATCAGGGGTTCTTAACCATTTTTGTGTCATAGACTTTTTGACAACCTGGCAAAGTCTAGGGACTCCTCAGAATACTATTCTTAAGTGCATAAAATGAAATAAATAAAATTTTAAAGGAAACCAATTATACTGAGGTACAGTTACTGAAATATTTTAAATAATAAGGTCATAGGCCCCAGCTTAAGACCCCCTAGCCTACATGGAGTCCGTGATGAAATCACAGATCCGTGATGTTTTGAAGTGTAATTTATGTGAAAGTGTTTCAAATCCATGGAAGGATTGTTGAGGTCTTTGAAACAGATATTCTAGATAAACCCAAGCAAATAATTATTTTTATTTTTGTTAGTTTTCATTGTGATTGTCCAACATTGAAAGTTACTTTACTGTTCAGAAGATGAAGATTCTTCATTGAATAATAATACTGGGATATGAGAGCCTGTTTCTTTTAGAGTTCAAAGAAATTTAACATTACATGTATCATTTTTCTTTAATCCTTGTGAAATAGGTATTCCTCTTCATGAATAGATAGGGTCCCTGTTTTGAATTTTTCCAACTTATGTAAAATAACCCACCTTTTTGTAAAGTGGGACCGCAATTTTGGTGAGAAAGGATGATGAATAGCTTAAATTAGTGCTAATATCCCCTATTAGTGTTCTGAAAATGGTTTTTAAGGATTACTCTAAAAAATATTTGATGTATAGTGGCAAATATATGTATTTAAGTTCTAAGAAAGTTTGTAGAAATACCAGTTGTAGGTAAATATTATCCTTTCGAGGGGTTAGAGGTTAATGTATTTCCCAGTAGAAGCTATTATAGTAATGATATTTAAGTACCGTGGACCATTTGTCATTAAATAAGAGTTTAAAAAAACCCTACTGTTTTCATACTTTTTTTTAACGTACTTTTTTTATCCTGATTTTTTTTTT
>CM053623.1:411000157-411025039 GCA_028646595.1 Phalanger gymnotis
AAGAGTTCTATGTTCCATGCTTGGGGGGGATGTGCCAGCTCTGCCTCACCAGCACTCCTCCTTCCCCAAAAACCTCCTACCCAGACTGGACTTAGATCTTCAGCAGGCTCTTCACTCCTGCTCTGATCAGCCACTTAATTCCTCCTACCAGGTGGGCCTGGGGCCAGAAGCAACTGCAGCTGTAGTTCTGTAGCTGCCCCACTTCTGCTGCCCCCCCGGGATGGGGGCTGAACTGCAAACTCTCTGTCCCCAGCAGCTTTTCCCACTGACCTACTCTGTTGTCTTTGGTGTTTGTGGGTTGAGAAGTCTGGTAACTGCTGCAGCTCACTGATTCAGGGCGCTAGGGCATGCTCTGCCCGGCTCCTGGTCTTGTTGGTCTGCGCCACCCACGCTGGGCTCTGTTCTGCCCAGCTCCGCTCCCCTCTGCTCCCAGCTCCGTGTGGGATAGACCTTACCCAGAGACTATCCAGGCTGTCCTGGGCTAGAGCTCTGCTTCCCTCTGCTACCCCGTGGGTTCTGCAGTTCTAGAATTGGTTCAAAGCCATTTTTTTAGGACATTTTTTGGAGGGACTTGGCGGGGAACTCATGCTAGTCCCTGCTTTCCAGCCGCCATCTTGGCTCCGCCCCCATACTTTCTTTTTTAAAACATTGAGATCTCTAGTTGCTAAAGTAGAATGAGGAAACAGCAGGACCATGAACAATGAGAAATTTAGTGGGCCAAGGAAAAATATTCTATGATTAAAAAAAATGAAAGTGAATTGTGTCTAGTAAACAACTTCAGAATTTACCTAAAGTTTTGAGCAGTAGCTTTATTTTGAAAGTAAATACTTAACTTGGCAAGGTGAGCACTTTGAAGGACAATAATTGTTTGGATGCATAAGCTGTAGTATGTTTGTATCTGTGTTTGAGTCTTATCATTTCATAGTCATTTTGACGATTTAAGCTTTAAAAATGGTTGACTAAAGGGATAAAAGTGTTTTCGTGGTGGTACAATGCAGTCTTATAAGGTAATATACAATACTTATGGCTGAGATGTTAAAAATTTTTTATAGCTTTTGGGCCTGGGTCCTTAGCACTGTGTGCCTTTGAGTTTGCCTGCCATTTAAGCAAATGATCTGAGACTTTGATAAAGTGAAGCAGCAACATGATGACAGAGCAAAAGCTGGAAAATTGAGTTTTACCTCATGCATTTTGAAGGCAGGTCTTAGATGACAAGAGTGCATGGTAAAGCTGCCAGTGCTGATGACATGGCAACTTAAGATAGCAGAAAGATTTCCTTCTTTATAATTCAGGAAAAAAATAGACCCAACAACAAACCCAGCCATTTGGTCCTTATTACCTCTACTTGATACAGGAAAAAAAAATGAGGTAACAGGGCAGTAAAACAGACCTTAATTCCACTTTGCCATTGCTTAATACAGGGAGTATAGGTCTACCATATGTCAGAATTGATCATTTGAGGTTTGTTGATTTTAGGCCAAACACTGGACTGCTGGTGGAGGCCACTAAGTTTTTGGCTTCCCAAAACTATGCATGTGATCTTGTTGGATCCAGTCTATAAGTCAAATGGTCTGTCCTTTCAGCATAACTTGCACAGCATCTCTTTGCATCATAAATTGCATCAGTTACGTGTGACAGTCATGACCTTCTGAAGATCCCTTCGTTTCTCTCAACTCTGCAGTGGTCTGAGAATTCAGATGCTGGTATTTATAGAAGAACCAAGGAGTGGGATCCTCCAGCATGCCCTAGAAATAATGTTGTGCATAATCTTGCTGCATAATTGCATGCCAAATGAAAAGTCATCCCTGGATCAGTTTTTCAAAAAGGCATCAAGTGACCCTAAGTCTTTCCAAGAAATCTCCTCAAAGACACCTGTCAAAATCTACCCCAGAAAGCATTCTGAGTCAGCATTCTGACCCTGATAGGAGTTCTTTCACCTTCTAATTTGTTGAAGTAATGATAAGACAAATTTAAAAAAGAATTTTAGCCAACAGCTTTATATGGAACACTATGATGAGGTATGTCAAGTGCACTTTTCATGTATTTAGGGACTACTGCCTTTTAAAATTATTTGGTATACACTTTAAAAAGCTTTATATGAATATTTGCATCAATTTCTGAAATTCCATTCAATTCATTAAACAATAACTACCTACCACATGTAAAGCACCATTCTTGGTGCTGCAGGAGATAAAAGGTTCAGATAAAGCATGGTCCCTAACCCAGAATTATGTTTTTTAAAAATCGGCCATCAGGTCTCAAATTCAGGATGCTGCTTATTATTTTAATATTGTTTCTTCTGAAAAAAAATGACTGTACATAAATAATTTTGATTTAAAATCTCCCTTCCAGGACTATAACCTGCTATCAATGTGAAGACTCCTTGTACTTTTTCAGTTTCAGTTGAATATTATTTGATATTTTAGTTTTGCTTTTTAGTAGATTTCTTCATACATGAGATAAGCTTTTAAGAAGCCATGCTTTCTTCTTCATTAAGGAGTATAGAAAGCAATTTTCTCAATGTCTGTATGCCAAGAGAATTATTTACAAGAAAGAAATCAAAATTACAGTTCTTGGCTTCTCCTTTGGTGATCTGGGGCCAGAGTGCAGGGGGCTTGAGAGAAGAAATCCTAGGAAGTGCTTTTTTCGGTGAGTTGAGGCCTCTTCGAGTTCTCTCTTTACTTGTGCGCACCTTTTCACTTTTTGTGCTTCATTTGGTGAGCTTTCCTGGAACCAAAGTTTGCCTTCTGCATGCTATGCCAATACCATAGGACTATCCCTAGGGTGCTGCCAAGCTATATTCAGCTATATAAAATGGGAGAGCACAAAATAAATACTCCTTTGTATCTGCATATGTGTACCAATGATATAATTTATTCACAAGAAAATTTCATGTTAAAATGTTATTGCTATCCTTGAAGCTTTCATTTGTTTCCTCTTCTCTGTTCTGGCTCACTTGCATCTTTCTGTCATTATCCCTGACACAGGTCCCTTCAGCGTAAAGTAGAGAGAGAGACTAAGCCAGAGGCAGTTCAGAGGAGGATAATGAAGGTCACTTGAGGACCTTGACTATGTTACTGTTTGGAGATGGTACATTCATTTAGCTTAGAGGTCACCCCAAGCATGATTTCAAACCCATTTTAAGCAGACAGTGTATTGTTGTTTGTCTCATCTCTTTTTCTTCCATTGCCAGAGTGATTCATGGTGTATGGTTTGTTTTTTTTTTTAAATTAAAGGGTCTTCTTTTATATCAGAAAGTTATCACATTGAGCTAAAGGCCATTACAAGACTTTCACAGAAAAGTCATAGTTGTCATATGATTGATTCCTTTAACAAACATTTACTATGTGTATAGAATATACAGAGTATGTTGCTTAGCAGTAGGAGAGATGGAAGGACAAATAAGATATAGTCCCTGCCTTCTGGTAGCTTACATTTTAATAAGGGAGATAAAACATATACAAGTAATAACCACAACAAAGTTTTTGAGTTTAGGGTGCACAAATAGGTAACATTTTAGCAGTAATTTCATAAAAGGAAAGTAGGAATCGTATTTTTAAGGAGGTATACTTTTTTTTTTCCTCAAAACTCTTTTACATTTCTCTGTCTAGAGCCTTGCCTGTTTATCCCTCTTTACCTGGCTCAGCATGTTTCCTCTAAAAACATGGTGACGCAATTTTAAAAATTACTTTTGGCTGTAGCTATCTAGTGATAATCAAGGGTAACCTGACAAAGCACTTGGCTAATTCTGAACTGCTACCACTGGTTCCTAAGGGCAGACATGCGTCGGTCACACCTGTGCCTACCCAGGCTTCTTCCTGTAGCTGTACCTTCTGTTCCATCATCTCTGGTAGTTCCTCTGACCTGAGGTAGTCAAGCAGAACAACTTGTATTTGTCACACCATTGTTAGAAGAACTGGAAGTGTCAACAGTACAGAGAGATTTGCCGAAGTTTTTACCTGTTTGCTATATAAATTTTTACATGCTCACAGTTATATTGTGTGTGTGTGATTTTCTCAATCATATTGCAATAAAACTTTTTCCAATTCTGATTTTGGCATTTTAGAGGTTTGATGATTTGGGCTGGATATTTGCCTTAATCAGTAAAGGAAGAAGGAAACAAAGTCAATGAATAGTGTTTTGGTTTGGTTTGGTTTTTTAAAACAGCAGACTGACTTTAAACATTTAGAAGTATTGTTTACTTATAAGCAGTCATAAACTGCTAAGTACTCTGCAAATGAGAGCTGTTAGCATCATCATAACAGAAAATGTTACAAATATTTGTAATACAGTAAAAGCACAATGAATTCTATAAAGTAATCTCTGACATAGACCAACTAGAAGAAAAGGTAAGCCAGAATTAATTTTTAAAAAAACCCTGAATTACAGACTTTTTAAAAAATTATAACTTTAATAATTTCCAAGTCCATAGAAAGGACAGTAACTAGCCTAAAAAAGCTTTTACCTGAGAGAAATGTCAGTTCAATGTATAGATTTAAGTGGTTTGTAACGGGCATATCATAAACCTACAGCCAGATTGTACACATTTCTGATTATATGGGTTTTTACAAATATCCCAGGTTTGACAAGTTTTGTTTTTGGTAAATTAAGCCCAGGTTATTGTTAAGACGAGTTTGTGGTTGGCTTTAGTTTTATCTCAAGCTTCCATTAAGTGTAGAGGTTGGTTAAATGCTTTACCAGACATCCTCAAAAAATATTGGTAAAAAATTTACATTTATTTATTCAATAAATAAATATAGAGTACATATTCTATGTAAGTCATTACTGAATGCAGAGGGCAATAGAATAGGTGACACAGTAGACAGAACTCTGTGTCTAAAGGCAGGAAGACCTGAGTTCAAATTTGGCCTCAGGTACATACTTAGCTGTGTGACCCCGGGCAAGTCACTAATTACACCTCTATATGTCTCAGTTTCCTTCACTCTAAAATGTGGCAACTTCTCAGGGTGGTTGTGAGAATCAAATGAAATGATATTTGTTAAGCACATAGTACAATGCTTGGCATATAGCAGATACCTGAATGCTTGTTTTCTTCCTTTTTTTCTACCTGCCCACACATTTTTTCCAGAAATGTGTATTTTAGTATATAAATCAGCCTTTAAGAGTTTCTCCATGTGTTAATAATGCTCCTACTTTGTCTTTCCTTTAGTAGCACTGCCTTGGGGCAACAGCAATACCATCATCATTTCCATTGGAGTAATCCTAAAGCCAACAACTCAACAAGAATATTTCGAGCACCCACTGTGTAATAGGCACTGTGCTAAGTGCTGAGGATACAAAGAAAGCAAAAAAAAAATTCCGTGTTTGCTCCTGTATAAAGGGGGGAAACAACATACAAACATCTATGTGCAGACAAGACACAGATAGGATAAATTGGAGATAATCTCAGTGGGAAGGTACCAGCGTTAAATATTGGGAGAGACTTCTTATACAAGGTGGGGCTTTAGCTGAGATTCGAAGGAAGCCAAGAGATAGAGATGGGGAGAGAGAGAGAGAGAGAGAGAGAGAGCGAGAGAGCGAGAGAGCGAGCTGTATTCTAGGCCTGGGAGTGAAAATGACCTATACGCTGTTCTAGTAAAGGGTAATTGAGGGCAGGGTTGAGGGTAAGGAGAAACAGGTTTGGATTTAGGGGACCTGACAGTGCCTCTACCTTTGTGAGCAAAAGTCATTTCCTCTCTCTGGACCTTGGCTTCCTTATCTGTAAAATGAGGAGGTTCCACTAAGACTCCTTCAATATTTTAAATGTATATTCCTCAAAACAATTTGATATTGGCTAAGAAACAGAGTGATGGAACAGAGGAATAGATTAGGTAAACAGTATAGACTAGTAAATGACCACAGTGATCTAGTGTTTGATAAAACTAAGGATCCAAGCTTTGGGGATAGGAATGTGATATTTGACAAAAATTTCTGAGAAAACTGGAAAGCAGCAACTAGGTATAGAAGATAAGGTCCAAATAGACATAAAGATATAAGCAAATTAGGGGATCATGGAATATCTTCCCTGTCAGATCTATGAATAAGGTAAAAATTTATGATGAAATGAGAGATAGAGGGCATTATGGAAAGTAAAATGAAAAATTTTCATTACATTAAAAGATTTTTGCACTAACAAGACCAATGCAGCCAAGATTAGAAGGAAAGCAGAAAACTGGGGGAAAATGTTTATATCAGGTTTCTCTGATAAAGGTCTCATTTCTCAAATAAATAAAGAACTGAATCAGATCTATAAGCATACTAGCTATTCTCCAATTGATAAATGGTCAAAGGATATGAAGAGGTAGTTTTCAGAAGAAGAAATCAAAACTATAATCAATAAAAATGCCCCAAATCACTGTCGATTAGAGAAATTAAAATAATTCTGAGGTACCACCTCATGCCTATCAGACTAGCTAATATGACAGAAAAGGGAAATGACAAATACTGGAGATGTAGAAAAATTGGGACATTAATACAATGTTAGTGGAGTTGTGAACTGATCAACCACTCTGGAGAGCAATTTGGAACTATTCCTAAAGGGCTATAAAACTGTGCATACCCTCTGACCCTGAAATTTCACTACTAGGTCTATGTCCCAAAGAGATTTAAAAAAAAAAAAAAGGAAAAGGACCTATTTGTACAAAAATATTTATAGCAATTCTTTTTTGTGGGGGCAAAGAATTGGAGATTAGGGGATGTCCATCAATTTGGGAATGGCTGATAGAGTCTGAATGCAGATTGAAACATACTTTTTTTAAACTTCATTTTATCTTGTATTTTTGGTCTGTGTGTTCTTTCACAACATGGCTAATATGGAATATGTTTTGCATGACTACATGGGTATAATCTATATCAGATTATTTGCCTTCTTTAGGAGAGGGGAGTGGCCAAGAAAATTTAGAACTCAAAAAAAATTTTCAAAGGATATTTAAAATTGTTTTTACATGTAATTAAAAATGCACATAAATTTTTAATAATAAAAACATTATTATGATAAGGGAAAAAATTAAATGTATGATTCTGTGTCTTTTTTGTAAGCTCAGTACGTATCTACAATGGTATCTTGAATGTCATATCTACTTAAGAAACTTATTAAAATGTTAAATTGAATTAAATTGAATTGCTCTGCTGTAAAAATAGCTTGAGCCTGTGGAGCCACACTTAGCCCTTGACTGTTTACACAGGTTATAGACAAACTGGACTATTAGTTGTTTGCCAGACTTGACATTCCATTTTCAATTTCGCTCATAGGTGACCAAATGACATATGTACATTTCCCAAAACTGGAATACATTCGCTTCCCTTTTCTGCCTCCTGGGATCTTTCTGTTCCTTTAAAGGCTATCTATCTGGGCCACCACCTCCATGCGCGTTCCCTTCAGTTGTTAGTGCCCTCACTCTTCTCAAATTACTTTGTATCCATGTATCTATAGACTTGTTTCATCTCACTCAGTAGCATGTTACTTTATTATATTTGGAAGGCATGAGCTGCCTTATACACAATCGGTATTTAAATGCTTATTGAATTGAATTATTCTTCTTGCTCCTGCTACAGTATAATTTAACACTGGAACCAGGCCCAATCCAGATTACTCAAACTTCCTTGAGGTGGAGGTCATTCCAGGAGCATTATAGGGGAAGAGGGCTGTTCCTGTGGTAGAGGACAGAGGAAGACTCAAATGGAATTCAAACTATATTGCTTTATAAAGGAAAAGTTAAGTTGTGATACTTTGCCATGTAAATTTCTATGCTGATGCATACCATATGTGATTCAAAAAGATGCTTCAATAGCAGTAGGAAAAAATTATCCTGTACTCTGAGGGAATTGTTTCTTTAATTTCAGTAGCTATTTGTAGTCCAACATTTGTGTTACAACATGTGAGTCAATTTCATCTTAATTTGTTCATTTCAAAGTTAATTTATGCAAGATGGCTACAGGACAGAATCTGTTTAACAATTGCATTTATCAAATTTCCCTAAGAAATTTTTCTATTATCTGATGCTCTTTGATATTAGAAAGATCTTAGATGGTGATTTGATTGTGAAAGCATCTGACTTTAACTGATGGAATGCAAGTGAAAATGTCATTCCTGACGTGATTTCTCCAATGGCAAGCCATTTCATCTCTTGAAGCTTCAGTCTCTTCATGTGTAAATAGAAGATCTTACTGCTTGCACTGTCTACCTCACACTGCAAAATCTGTACTTTTGAAATCATTCAAATCACTATAGAAATCTGAGTTGTCACTATTTAGTGTCTCCTGCAAAGGAAGGGTATGAGACAGTGACCCAAAGGAATCTGCAAGATAGTTAGAAAGTAAAACAAACAAATCCCCCACCCCACCCCCAAACCCGGGCTGTCAGTAGGAAAGAATTAGAGCTTTTTTTTTCACTCAACTCATGTACAGAAGTAAGGTTCCCAATTGTAAGATACCAAGCAGAGCATTGCTCCAAGACCTAAGGCCACCACCTGCCGATGCTCCAGAATAATTTCTGTCATTATTTTAAGTGGAGTCACATTATTTAGCCTATGGTATTTTAAAGTCAATTTATATTATACTTAGAAGAAGAGATTAGGCTGATAAAGACTGTGAAATGTCAGTTTGGTATCCTTTATGTGAACCCCAAAATCAAAGTGAATACTTTATGGCAGGATGTGATAACTTCTGGCAGCTATCTATGCCTAGAAAATAATCACTAGCCACATAAAAGTGAAAAGAGGAGGCGATAAGCAAAGCTGGTCCAGTTTGGAACTGAGGTGAGCCTTATGCTCTTCCTGGTGTTCATTTGGGCCACTGTGTGTCAGAGCTATCACCTGCCATTACTGACCGTCGAGGTGCTAATTAGGTCTCCAGAAGTTTAGATATGGACATTTTAAATGGTCTGGTTCCTCTCTGTGGCAAGGACATTGCCCAGGGCTCTTCGTAGCCATATTCACAAAATACGAGGTATGTCAGGACCTTCCAAAACTGGAAAAGCTTTGAATAAAGGTCTCAGGGATAGGATGCCTAAAGACCAATGTAGTCCAGTATAGAGAGGCTCATCACCCAAAGGATGGACAGTGATGACAACTCACAAAACCATCTCTTAACACATTGAAGAAGTACCATCTGCTTCAGTAGAGTGAGGAGTACATACATAGCTCTGTGTGTCACCTGCATTTAGCACACAATTCTTTGCGTGTAAAGGCATGTAACAAATACTGATTCAATTTCTCGGTCTCTAGAATGTTTCAAAGAAACAATTCATGTTTGCTACTACTATGCCTATTCTTGCTGCTAATACTATTAGTTCTTTTCAGCATGAAGTCTTTCCTAATTCCCCCAACTGCCAGTGCCCTTTTTCCTTCAACTTGTTGTTCACTCATGTCCGACTCTTCGTGTCCCCGTTTGGGGTTTTCTTGGTAAAGATACTGGAGTGTTTTGCTACTTCCTTCTCCAGCTCATTTTATAGATGAGGATACCGAGGCAAATGGGGTTAAGTGACTTATGCAGGGTCACACAGCTAGTAAGGATCAGGCCAGATTTGAACTCCGAAAGTTAGTCTAGTTAGTCTTCCTGACTCTAGGCCCAGCACTCTATCCACTGCACTACCGAGCTGCCCTGCATGGCACTAGCAGGCCTCTTTTGGATAGAAGTATGTGAGATCATGTTGCCCTCTAGTGTCTGCCATCCATCCTCTCGCATTGTTGTCTCAGAACATGGCACAATCAGATGAACCTGAGTTATCTGATTTTTGTGGTGGAACTACGAGCAGAAGGCTTTTCAGAGGGAATGTAAAAACCAGCCTGAGAAAGTTCCAGAAGTAATAGAAAGAGCTCAGGATTTGAACTCAGAAGATGTGGACTGGAACACTTGCTCTGCTTCTTAATATTGGGTTGGCCTTGGGCAAGTCACTTCTCTCTAGACTTCAGGTTTTGTTTTGTTTTTTCTTTAAGTTCAGGAAATGGACTAGATGATTCTCTAAGCTTCCATCTTATTCAAAATCCTGTCATCTTTCACATGAAGGGATGGGCTAGCCTCCAAATTTGGCTCCTTCCCTCTAGGATTTCTATTCACCATGTCTATCCTGGCTCCCTTCATTTCATTTCCTTGTATTCTAGAATTGGCCTGCTAACACCACACCACTGAAGGCATGCTGTCCGCCTATATTTATACTGCCCAGTGTATAGAAATTCCTGCTCCTTTTGGTGAATCCACAAGGCATTTGATAGGGTAATTTTAATTATGAAACTAAAAGATAACAGAATAGAGAATGAAAGTATATAAAGGCTGTATTTTAGCTGGATGAAAGTATAGCTATGTTAGAACACTCCCAAGTATAAATTTCTGAAGCAATCTGCATGCTAAATAAAAAAACATAGATCTTTATTTCAAAGAAACTTATATTGTTAAGCCCTTCCAGGAACCTAGTTCTCAATTTTTACTCTGGGATCAGGTTTGCCAGCTCTTTCCCTTTTCCTCAGATAACCTGTACTTAGCAGATACTGGTAACCACTCTGGGTCTGTCTTGCCCTGTTTCCATGAAATAGAGAAGGGTTGGGTTTGTTTTTTCTTGACTTTTCTACTGGCCTAGATATTACCATGTTTCAGCACTCTTGTCACCAATTCCTTTGTCTCTTTCGAAGGAATCTAGACTCTGGAAATTCCATCCTCATTTCTTACTGATTCTTTTCTGATATTTTTTACTTTGCTTTAAGTATATTAACAAGCTAGTTATTGGTAGTTCTCCTTTTCTGTAAAGTGAGGTACCTCGATCTGTTGTTCCAGGCCAGCATGTTGTCCAGTCGTTCTGGTATCCATGTGGCCTTTGGTGGCACACACTATCATAGAAGCATCTGTCTCTTCCTCTTTCCGATTATTCTTTTATGTTTCACATCCTCTTGATTGAGGGACATATCCAGAACTTTACTCATTTGCCAAAGAGATGTTCAAAATGGCCTTAACTCCCTAAATAGCCCAACTGCCTCAGTTTATGAGTTCCTCCCATTTACCTATGGTGTTTCCTATTTTTAACTCAATTTTATTTTCAGTTCCAAATTCTCTCCTCCCCATTGAGAAGGCAAGAAAAACTAAGTCCGCTATAAATGTGTATAGTCATGTGAAACAAATTATAGCATTAGGTATTTTTTAATAAAAGCAAGCAAGCAAAAAAGCCTCAACCTGCACTCTGAATCCATCAGTTCTCTATCTGGAGGTAGATAGCACGTTTCATCATGAATCCTTTGGAATTGTGATTGGTCATTGTTTTGATGAGAGTTAATAAGTTTTTACAGTTGATTATCTTTATAATATGGCTATTGGGCAGCTGCAAGGCACAGTGGGTAGAGTACTGTGCCAGGAGTAAGGAAGATTCATCTTGAGTTCAAATCTGGCTTCAGATGCTTAATAGCTATGTGACCCTGAGCAAGTTTCTTAACCCTGTTTGCCTCAGTTTCCTCATCTATAAAATGAGCTGGAGAAGGAGATGGCAAATCACCTCAGTATCTGCCAAGAAAACCCCATGAGGAGTTAGACCTAACTGAAACAACTGAATAGTATAGTTGTTGTTGTGTACAGTGTTCTCCTTGTTCTGCTCGCTTCACTTTGCATCAGTTCATATAAATTTTCCAAGATTTTTCTGAAACTATCCCCTTTTTATAGCACAACAATATGCCATTACATTCATATACCACATCTTGTTGAGCCATTTCCCAATTAATAGGCATCCCCTCAGTTTCCAATTCTTTGCTTTATAAATATTTTTGTATATATAGGTCCTTTTTCTCTTTCTTTGATCTCTTTGGGGTCCAGACCTAGTAGTGGTATTGCTGGATTGAAGGGTACGCACAATTTAATCACTTTTTTGGGCATAGTCACCTATAATGTTTTTTTGATGGCTTATGGCTTGGGTGTTCTAAGGAGACTATCTCTAGAGATCCCTAATTACATGCTCCCAGGACTTGATATTTTAAACATTAAAACTGTATAACATAATTCCCAATGTGAATAACTGCATAGTTTTAATGGTAAATCTGACAGTCACAATTAGATATATAGCCTTTTACTTGCCGTGAATCTTCATTTCAGAAACCAAACCATTCAATCAATGTCAACATAAAGGACAAGAAGCCCCACAATTATATAAAATTAAAGCTGTTTCTGATGGCTTTAACTAAACAGAATAAACCTTCATGAGAAAAATCTTCCCCCAAATTTTTACACAGGTAAAAAGCAGAAAGTTTTCATCTAAAGAGGCTGTCAATTTCGGAGATAGTTCTAATAGAAACATAAGAAGCCAAGAGTGGTTATTTTTTTAAGTATAGATTATTTTTTAGCTCTTCTGTAATTTCCCAGTGGAACCCTCCTCCCCCACCAAAATCCTTTGAAAACAAAGCAATGTAGCACAACCAAGCAGATAAACCCTTTGATCATATCTGACATCACATGCTTTATTTCACTACTGTAGCCTCCCACCTCTACTGGAATCACATGAGAGAGGAGGGAGATCTACCTCATTCCCAGTGCTTAGAGTCAAGATGGGTCAACACAATCTGATGACTTTAAGTGTTATATTCTGTTACATAATTGTGGTCATTGTGTTTATTCTGTTGACTCTGCTTATTTTGTTCTACTTCAGTTTATACAGGTCTTGCCAAGTTTCTCTGAGTTCATCATGCCCATTTCTTTATGATGTGATAATATTTCATCACATTCAGAATATCATAATTTGTTCAATCAGTCCCCAATTGATGAGCATCCATCTTATTTCTAGTTTCTTGCTGCCTCAGAATGTGCTACTATAAATATTTTATATATATATTTTTATATTCATATTTTCATATATTCATATATTCATATATTTTATATTCATATTTTCATATATTCATATATTCATATTTTACTCATGCTTCTATCTTGAATAGCCTATTTTCATTAGTGAATGCCTCATGTTGACATCTGATCTACTGGCTTGAGGTGCTAATAATGTACAATTTTCTACCTGTAGAAGTGAAGCTAAGTGGTGAATTAAGCTGGTGGTGGTGTTGTTGTTATTGTGTAAGAACCTATGAGTGTAACCCTTATTTTGGGAGACTTCTAAGTAGGAAAACTTATGAACTTATGTATTAAGTATGATTTATTATAATCCTTTCTTATGTGTTGAGTTAGTTTCCTTTGAAAGAAACATGACTGCTTATAGTTTCAAGTGGGCACACTAAAAGTTCTACAGGGTTCCCATTGCCCTTGTTTCTTATCCATAAGACACTACAACTTCTAAAATAAATTCTTCCAAGGTGGAAATACTGCTTCCAAGGTGGTTGTATAGTGTCCAAGCTGCCCATTCTGAGATAACTTCTACTTCGCCATGTCATCATTTTGTTTATCATCTTGGGGTTAATTATAAGAGACAGTCCATAAGTTTCCCTGTCAGTGATATCGAGCACCTACATTTGTGTGTCTGCTGCTGAAGTTTTTGAATGTTGGCCCAGGTAGAATTGCCTCAGAGAACCAGTATGAGTGCAGAACAGACTGTCTATGAATTAGGTATGTGTGTACTGACCAGTTAGTGTTTTTAAACCTTTAAAGAATGGGAGTCCTACTTATAGGGAGTGATCTCGAAATGGAGCCTCAGACCACACTGCTGCTAAAGAATTGTCCTGTGACTCATATGTGGATACTAGTATTTAAATTGGAGTGGAGGAAGGTGGAAGTGGAATGGAAGATCTGCAGGCCTGGAGGACTACACATTTGGAAGTGCCTAAGTGGCTCTTCGTAACTTTTTTAGTCTTCGAGTTCCCTTTGGTCCAGGGTCTGATTTGCTGTAATTCATGTCCTTCAATAAAACTTGCTGGAATATCCTTGAGATATGCCTTGGGTTTTACTTTCAGCTTTTAGTAGATCTGGGATAATGTTTTGGGGTTGGTTTTTTTTTGCCACATCACTCTTTGGAGGGCCTTTACTGTTGAAGTGAGAGGAATTAGGCAGAGGGGCCTTTCACTTTTCCAACTTTTGGAATTAGCCCTATGAATGTAATTCTTTTTCTTATCTTATTATAACTATCCTTTTAGCATTGTGTCAAAAGATTATGGAGGCAGTGGGCATTCTTGCTTTAGCCCTTTTTTATTGGGAAATCTCTAAAAGTGTTTCTAATAAAACCAACATGAAAAGTTTCAAAGCTTGCATGACCATAATACAGTTTAGAGTACTATTAACAAAAATATAAAGCCCAAATTGGTTCTGTTTCTCTTAGTTAGCAGAATACACCTAGACTGAGGCATTAATTTTCCCCTCATGTCAAAAGTAATGGAAATAATTCTTAAAGCTTAAAATAATGAATCAAGAAAGTAGGTTTCTAAATTCTTAAATTTGAAGCAAGGGATCTAAATATCCTTGTATTGGGAACATTTTCTCTATAAGCTCCTTTTCTACTTCCTTCTTGGTTATTTCCCCCTATGCTTCTGAGCACAGCTGTCCATGTTTTCTCCTCCCATAGTCAGGAAGTCATAGAATTTCAGAGCTATAAGGAACCTCAGAAATTGTAGTTAAATAGGAATCTTCCCCCATCCCATCCTTGAGAAGCAGTCATCTGACCTCTGCTTAAAGACCTCCTCAGTTAATCACTTCTCTTTTGGACAGCTCTGAATTGTTCAGAAATGTTTGTTTATATTGAGCTAAAAGCTGACTTTGTGTCTTTCACTCACTGTGAGGAATATTCATAGGATCATAAATTTAGAACTGAGAAGAAACCATAGTGGTCATCAATATGGATAATTTCACATATTAGGAAACCGATCCCAGAGAGGTCAAGTGACTTGCTCAGGATGACACAATTACGTATCAGAAGCAAGAGGCCAATGCAGATCTTCTGAATCCAAATCAAGTGTTCTGTCCACTATGGCACAGCTAGTTCTACCCTCTAGAACCAAGCAGGACAAGTGGACTGTATAAACTGTCTTCTACACAATAGACTTCCAAAAGGTAGCTTCAGATTTTATCTGAAATTAATTATTCTTAGTATTTTCTATTTGACTTATAATAATTAATAGAATTGTAGAATTTTAGCTTAGAAATTTAGTCTAGACCAACCCTTTCACTTTGTACAGAAAGCTGTGAGAATCAGAGAGGATGAAACACGCCAGAGGTCATATAGCCTAGGAAAGATAAAACCTTGTCTAGGGCTTTTTCCTACTAATACATATAATTTGCTTGTTTCATGAGGTGGCTGTTCTATGGTAAATTTAACTCTTAGTCATATACTTACACTCTTTAATTATATCCCATAGAGTAAAATATATTGAGTATTATGGTCCTTTTCCTAGATGATAACACACACACACACACACTCACACTTACACACACATGCGACATGAAAAAATGCTGCCCCTTTGAGTCACCTAAGAAGACTACATTCCCCGACAATGCTTTTGATAAAATATTTTTGGATCTCTTTTTGCTTTGAATGGCCTCTTTTCCAGAAGAAATTCAGCACTAAGTTTGGCAGATGAGCTGAACATCCAAGCTGGTCAGTGCAACTCAAGGTTAAATATAAACATGACCACAATGCAGTGAGAATCATTTTTTTGTGTGACTTGCAAAGAATAGCTTTGAAGCCCAGCCTACAGGAAACCTTGGACAGCTGTGGTAACCTCACAGGCCTTTCCATTCCCATTCTCTTCTTCATCTTAATTTATCTGGTAAGAATATCAATTGGCTACCTATTGGCTGCTGAGAAAAGTTCAGACTCTTTTCTTTGGCATTCAGGGGTCTCCAGAATTTGGCATCAGCTCTTTTTTCCAGGCTAGTCTCCTGTTGCTGCTCTCTCCATAATCCACATTCCAGTCAAACTGGTCTGTTCTCTTCCTTTGTCTTACTCTCTTTTTCCCTATTCCCCTATTCCTTTTAGCTCACCAATCTGCCCCAACATTCTGTAATATTCTGCAGTATAGTTTTCTGTGGTGATTGTAGGTAGTAACTCTTTTAAGAATGTAAATGTTAAAAAAAAAAAAGAACGTAGGTGTTCTAGAGAGTAGAGACTGCCTTAGCCACATCCTCCCTCTCAGGCCTTACTTAGCACAAAACTGCAAACTGAGAATGTACAAGTAATGAGAACTTCCAGAAAAGTTTTGGATGATGGCAGTTTATGCATGTGTGGAGCTTCTCCAGATGAAACCTTGGTGTTGCAGTGGATAGAGCTCAAGGCCTAGAGTCAGGAAGTTTGTTGTTCAGCCCTTTCAGTTGCTTCTGACTCTGTGACCCATTTGGAGTTTTCTTGGCAAAGATGCTACAGTGGTTTGCCATTTCCTTCTCCAGATCATTTTACAGATGAAGAAACTGAGGCAAACAGGGTGAAGTGACCTGATCACAGAAAGCTCAGAAAGATGTCTTCCTGATTCTAGGCCCAGCATTCTATCCACTGCTCCACCTAGCTGCCCCAAGTCAAGACAACCTGAATTCAAATCTTCCCTCAGATACTGTGTGACCCTGACCAAGTCACTTAACCTCTGTCTGCCTCAGTTCCCTCTTCTATAAAATGGAGATAACAATAGCTCCTACATCCCAGGGTTGTTGCAAGGGGCAGTAAAGCACTTAGCATGGTGTCTGACGCTTAGCAAGTGCTATAAAAGTGCTAGCTAGTAGTATTGATAATAGTAGCAATAATGATTCGTATTGTTGGTATTGTTATTATTACGACTTTTTTGAAGGATGTTGTTTTCTTCTGGGATGATTCCTAAATAATTAGAGACATTCCCTAAGGCTTACAGTAGTCCTGTTCTGGGTCCCCTTACACTGCTTTATTGGACTCTGAGAATAAGCAACACAAAGAACTTTAACTGCCTTCTGAAGCGTTTTGTTTGTTTTTGAAAGATCCAGACAGGCTCTTCTTCTGAGTCCAGATGTCAGGGCCTTCTGTCTGACATTGACCAGCATCTTACCAAGCCTACTTTGGTACCAGTTATCTGAGAGTTTCCGATTTTTCAGAGTCCCATTAGCCAGCATGATAGAGTTCATCATACCTCTGTGGGCTGTTAGAACAAGCTAGGAAATCACCCAGGCAGAAAGAACTTAATGCCATGTCTCAGTTCCCTAAAATTGTTTGAGACTTAATCTACAAAAGGATGTTTCCCACAACTCTCTTCTTTACCTGCTATGGCTTTCTCTTTTCAACCCTTTCCCTCTGTCTTTGCTGTGTCCTTGTAAATGCTCCTTGTAGTGAACATCCTAAGCTGAGATTTCATTAGTTAAGGACAGGGGTGGGAAACCAGTGGCCTCAAGGCCACATGGGGCCTTCTGGATCCTTGGGTGCGGCCTTTTGACTGAGTCCAAGTTTTTACAGAACAAATCCTTTTATTAAGAGGATTTGTTCTGTGAAGTTTGGATTCAGTCAAAGGGCTGCTCTTGAGGACCTAGAGGGCCATGTGTGGCCTTGAGGCCAGGCATTCCCCATCACTGGTTAAGGGGGACTCCTAATGAGGAATCTCTCCCACAAAGCAGATCAACAACTGTTCTACAGCTTCTCCTCTTAGAGACTTGCCTGGGGGCACTGAGAGCTTAACCAGTTTGCTCTGAATCACATAACCAGTACCTATGAGAGACTAGAATTGAATCCAGATCTCCCAGTATACCTTGAATATCTCGTGTCTGAGCAATACAAGTTATTCCATACATTTTTGTGTACAGATTTGTATCTGTACACAAAATCTTATTTCTATGTTAGCACTCGTTATTATAGGAAATCAAGTCTTTGAACACCTCAAAAATAACATACATAGTGGGTATTTTGTAGATAATTGATGTTTCCACTCTTCCAATTCTCTTCTTTATAAGAGCTGATTAGAAAAGTTTACTCTTGCCATTTAACAATTAGAAATGTTGATTTGGCAGTCATTGCTTCAGAGTTGACAAAAGAAGTAAGAGAGATGTTAGATCCTTTACTCCCCAGTGAATGTTTTTACACAATTAGGATGGTAAGACTTTAATTTCCCTTCATTTCCCATCCCAGATTCTTTACAACACTCTGCATCCATATTCTCATTTTGTGAAATATAATTACATGTGGCCAAACAGATTTAGTTAGTCTGTCAACAAGCATTTATTAAGCACCTGTTGTATGCCAGGCACTGTGCTAAGCCCTGGGGATATTCTTTATAGAATGACAGAAAACAGTTCTTATGTTCATGCATCTTACAGACTAACGGGGAAGACAACATGCAAACAACTGTGTACAAACAAGATATATACAGCACAGATTGGACGTAATCAACAGAGGGAAGGCACCAGTATTAAAGTATATTAGACAAGGTTTCTTATAGAAGGTGCAATTTTAGCTAGGATTTGAAAGAAGCCAGAAATCTACTTGAGCTAGACCACCACCAGTTTCTAGTGAGTCTGGAGAACTGATACCATATAGATGGTTGATCTCCGAGGACATCTTGTTTAATCACTGAGTTTAGCCTGTCCAGAGAAAACATCTTTGTATCATATTTAAAATTGCATTTTCATGAAATAGAGCTTTAACCATAATTCTGAGACTGAAAATTATGCAGCATATGTTTTTTTGGCCTGAACCTGAGATTTCATTAGTATAAGAACTTCTATGTGAGGAAACTCCCTATACTATGTAGATCATTAACTTGTGGTGCAACTTACAGTCTCATCGAGTTGCCTGGGGGCACTGAGAGATTGATTTGCCCAGGGTTCATACTACCAGGATGTGTCAGAGGCTGGATTTGAACCCACTTCTTCCTGTCTCAGAGGACTGACTCACTCTCTGTTCTCCATACCACACTCATAATATCAGATACGATTATCATGTGAGGGAAATTTGTCATCTGTCATCTATTAGTTTTCCAGTTCATCATATCACAATTATGTCTTATTTTGATATTCACTTTCTTTTGGTAAGAATATTAAGTATTTCAAATAGTTTTCAGATTGCTATTTTTTGTTCTTTCCTGATGATAAAATATTATGGTCTTAGGAAGGCACTTAATTGCATGTTACAACTTTATGTCTTATTAGGATACTTTCTTTTTTCTCTTTTGTGTCTTATTAGAATACTTTCATTTTTCTCTATTATGTAGCTTTTAACAGAAATGATATCAAAGCTAGTATCAGAAGAATAAATTTCTATGGCAGCAAATTCCTAGAACATAGCTAACTTAAGGGAAGCCCAGTCTATGATTGTATCTTCCAAAGCTATGTAATATATTACATGATATCTTTCTTTTAGGGATCTTTACGATTTAGGAATTTTTAGGAGGATCTGTCTGCCTGCCAGGTGGAAGTTTCCATTTCCTCCTTTCGTTGGAATAAACTGACCACCTCGACTTTGCTGCGTTCAGTTCAAAGCTCAACACGAAACCAGATTCCTTCTTTGCGGAGCCTTTCTGCAGAGTTGCTGATGCTGAGTTCTTTGTTTAGAGCCCTATGTTTAGGATCACCAAGGCAAGTCCTGAAGCAGCTGCTAATATTCGTGAGTCAGCAGGTGGATGTTCTTTTGCATGGACCGGCTATGTTTATCAAGTATTTGAGAAAGTTTGCCTCAAAGTGGAATGAGCTTTCTCTCCATGTGGTTAAGGCCATTCAGCCTCCCTAGTCCTGAAAGTGCTCTGCTTAGTGAGGTCTTTTTCTTTGCATACAAAGACAATGCCCTAGGTCCTGTAGGCACCTGTTTCTAAGTCCTCAGGCGCCTAAGGACGCAAGAGTTATTTGGAGAACAAAGTATACTCAGGAATGTAGGATAAACATTGTAACAGGAGAGATCAAACAAAAATTATATACCCGAAGGTATGTTTGGGTAGAAAGCCCATTAGCCTTCCCCAGCTCTCCTCTCTTTACAAGAATTAATGTGAGACCTTCTTGATGGGGATAAGTGCACATAAAACCTTCTGGTAAAAATCAGGCTTCTGTGATTAACTTCTTTACATTTATCATCTGGATTTGCCCCTCACTGGAACCCTCTGCCTCTAGGATGCTGGGCTACCCTAGCTGAGATGTTGCCTTAGCTTGCCTTTGTGGCACTTCCTGCCCAGTTGATCCAACCATGCCACTGCCACCTCAAGCCCTCCATCCTTTCTACTTAATCTTATATTGTCTTAGGGTTGTCTTAGAGTAAGAGCCTCTCAAATGGCTGAACAAGATGTAATATATGAATGCAATGGAGTGCTTTTGTATTATAAGAAATGATGAGTAACTGGATTTCAGAAAAACCTGAAAAAGACTTACATGAACTGATGCTGAGTGAAATGAGCAGAACCATGAAAACATTGCACACAGTAACAGCAGCATTGTGCAATGATCAACTTTGATAGACTTGGCTTTTCTCAGCAATACAATGAAAAATTTTATACAAAGACTCATGATGGAAGATACTGTTCACATCTAGAGAAAGGACTATGGAGTCTGAATGCATATTGAAGCATACTATTTTCACCTTTTATTCCTTATGATTTTTCCCTTTTATTCTGATTCTTCTTTCACAAAATGGCTAATGTGGAAATGTGTTTAATATGATTGTATATATATATATAACCTATATCAGATTACTTGCTGTCTTAGGGAGAAGAGAGGGGAGGGAGAAAAAAAATTTGGAACTCAAAGTCTTATAAAAATGAATGTTAAAATAATAATAATAATAAAAGAATAAGAGCCCCTTGAGGTCAAGAACTGCCTTGCTTATTTGTATTGGTGTTCTCCAGGGTTTAGCACCTAGTAAGCCCTTTGTAAGTGTTTGATCTATCTCTCTACCAATTTGCTAATTTGCTAAAACAGAATATCTAAAAGAAACAAGGCATTCTTGACATCAGTTAACCTTTAACCTTTTATTAATAATTCCCTGACCATTGCTTAGAAGTTCAAAGTGATAACAGCATGTTCTCTTTTTGTAGCTTTTGTAGTTTAGAAAGTCTTTTCCTTCTCACAGTCCTGTGAGATAAGATAGCAGAAATGCTAGCCCATTTTACAGTTGAAGAAACCCAGGCTGAGAGGTAGAACACCTTGCTAACGCCACCCCCCCATTTCCCCAGTGGCTAAGAATGGGGGTTGGACCCCTGTACTCAAGCTGCCTTCTCTGCCCACTTCTCCTCACTTCTGTGAACGGTGAGCCTTAGGGATCAAAGGGGCTATTTGTTACTGCTTTGCTATATTCTTCACTGCTAAAAGTACATTGGGCATGTTGTAAAATTTGTTACATCATCCCAAGGAATATTGATAAACTGGAGGGGTACAACATGGAATCTCAATCGGAGGTCCTGTGCTTGAACAGGAACACCTTCCACAATAACCACTAAATGGTCCAGGAGGATTTTCAAGTGAATAAGGAAGTGAATTATCTTGTCTTGTCTAAGACAAAACTAGGAACCATAGGCAGTGATTACAGAGAGGTAGATGTCAGCTTAACATAAGAAATGATTTTCAAATGATTAGAGCTATCCAGGAATGGAAAGGACTGCCTTGTGAAGTAGTGAGCTCCCTATGACTATGGGGGTTCTGTAGAAGAGATCCGTGCTTTGAGTGGGTGACTGAACTACGTTACTTCCTAATTGAAGAATCCAGGTAATACTGCCACATGGCTTCCAAAAAAACTTTTAGAAGTACAAAGAAGAGGAGTGACGTATGAAAGACGATCAGATATAAGGATTAGAATAGGATGGTTTAGATGAAAATCATCTCTCAGCTCACCGATGTTATGTGACAAAAATGACAGGTACTCAAATTCTTTGCTCATTTCATTTATTGGTGTCATTGGACAGATATTTAGAAAGGGACCTAAGGTTGGGAAATTAAACACCTAAGAGTACTTGGACTACATGTTACATAATTCTGTTGAAATGATTGTGTCTCATTTCTGGCTACTTTTACTATTTTATTCTTTCACGAGATATCGTATCATAAAAAACAAGATGTATTTGAAAAAAACTGTGGGTCTTGAGTGATAGTTCTGGTGTCTCAGAGTTTACATTTAAGTTAACAGAATTGTTTTCAATTGAAAATTGAACATGTATTCAATTCAATTCAACCAATTTTATTAAGCACCGTGGTAGGTAGCTGGTAGCTGGTAACTGGTAAGCCCTATACATACAACATTTGGCAGCTTGATGAGTCGGGTGGACCAAATCATATGATCCTGAAGCTGCAGATTAATTCCAAGGACTTGCTGAACATAGTCTGTTCTCAAAACAGTTTTCCAGCCTTAATGAAACTGCTGTCATGATGCTTACTACAGTAAACCAAGTGCTCCCAGTTTTCAGCAGTGTAAGGATGGGGCAACTGTTGGTCTAAACTCTAAAGGTTCTAAACTTCAGTATCAATGAAAACACAGCCTTTGGTGACTGGAAGATATTTTTCGTCAAACCCGTAAAAGATGTTATACATGATATCATAAAAGTGTAAGCCACCTCAGTCAAATTTTTTTGATTTTCTTTGCAAAATATGCAGAATCTAGAGCCAGAGGACCTGGATCCAAATCTATTCTGTGGGACCGTCGTACCTGTGGGACCTTGATTATTACTGAATCTCTCTTGACCATAGTTACTACATCTTTAAAATGAAGGGATTGGACTAGATTGCCTCTGTGCCTTTCAATGACAAGTCAATGATTCTGCGACCTTGAACTTAAGGTGATTTAACAAATCCGTTTGCCTCCTTTCCAGGAAACAGACCAAAAAGACACAACTCTAACTTTTCCTCTTCACTTTTGTAGGTCTCAAGCGTCAAAACCTTCATGTTATATTTGATTTCTTCCTTACTTTATGTACCTTGTCATTTATATCCAGTTAGTTATTAAAGGCTTATCGATTCCTCTTTCATAATTCTTCAGCCTTGTGGCACAGTGCATAGATGGCCAAGCTTGAAGTCAGGAAGACCAAGTTCAAATTCTTTCTCTGACACATACTAGCTTTGTGACAATTGACAAAATCACTCAACCTTTCAATGCCCAGACAGCTCTTAAATTTACAGAAGAATTGTAGACTGAGTTACTCATATTGAGAGTTTAACAAACTGATGAAATCACAAGTTCATCCAGAAAAAAAAGTCTTTTCGCAAGCTTTTCTATTGTAACTTCAGGCCTCATAATCTCTTGCCTAGACTATTGTAATAATATCTTAACTGGTCTGTTGGCCTGAAGTCTTCCCACTGTAATCCAACCTTCACAAGCTGCCAAATTAATTATTCTGAAACATCATTTCTCTCTCCAAGAGCTTTTTTTAAAAAAAAATTGATGCCTTTTGTTTTTACATCACATTCATTTTTAATATATCCCTCCTTCTCTCCCCTATCCAGCAAGTCAAACCTTGTAACAGTGATTTAAAAAATTTTAAAAATAAGAAAAAAAAGTTCAGCAAAAACAATGAGTCCACTGCCTATCTGACAGTATATTTGATAGCATATACCCATAGTCTGCTCACCTCTGCAACAAAGGAATTGTGTTTTTCTCAACTTTTCCTCAGAGCAAAGCTTGCTCATTATAATGACAAAGCATAGCATGCCATTTTCATCATGACACTCCTTTGGCTTCTCATGGCCTTATAGTCTTCCTCCCATTCAGCTGTTCTTCCTTTTCCTCCGTATTCAACTAGCTTAAGTTCAAGGTTTGACTCAGTTCCCAGCTTTTTAATAAAACCCTATGTGACCATAGTTATTGATGTCTTGTTTCTGTGGACTCCTAGTACTTATTTCAGAGAATTGCATCCTCCTTCCCTGTCAGGGGGTTAATGAGTCTCTCTGTCTTCTGAGTCAGTCCTTTCCATTTGTGGGTAATTCTAATTGTTAAGAGATTTTGACTTTATCATACCTAATTTGTCTCTTTGTAAAAAGTTAGTCTTAGTCCTGACTTCTTTTGCCAAACATATCAAATCTAATTCCTACTTCACGTGACAGTTTTCATATATTTAAAGATCCTTAGTTCCTTCAACCATATGTTATGATCTCAAAGCATTTCACTGTATTCGTTGGATTCCTCTAGATGTTTTCTACCCTACTGATGTTCTTTTTTTTTAATTAAAAATCTTTTTCTGATGTTCTTCTTGAATTGCAATACCCAGAACAGACCATAATAATCCAGATGTGTTCCAACCAGGGTAGAGTATATCAGGACTCTCACCTCCTTGATCTTGCAAAGTATGCTTTTCTAACTGTAATCCAAGGCTGTGTTAGCTTTTTTGTATCACATTGTTGACTAATAAAGTTTGTGATCCATTAAAACCTACAGATTTTTGTCAGAGGAATTACTGTCTAACCATGTCCCACTTATACTTATGAAGTTTATTTCTGGAACTCCAGTTTATTTTTTGAACTATTAAAGTTCATTTTATTAGATTTAGCAAAAGATTCTAACCTGTCAAGGTATTTATTATGTTACTTCACATGTTAGCTATTCCCTCTGGTTTTGTGTCATATTTATTTCATCTGATATTTAGCCATGGACTACCATTTTTTTTTGGGTAACTTAATCATTTTATTAATAATGCTAGCATTTTAATAAAAGGATAGTCATTTGGCCATCTCTCTTAGACCAAAGACTCACATGGCAGTGGGCTCATAGCTTATATGCCCATTGGAAGAGGAGCATTCCTGAGGATGGCAATCAACTCTGATTGGTTAATAATTAATGAGAGAATGAATATTACAATTAGGGGCTAAACCTATTCAAATGAACTTTGATTATGTCATTTACTTCTTTTTTTTTTTAGATTTTCCTTATATTTTTCAAGTAGTTTCTTTTTTTAAAATTTAATTTATTCAATATATTTAGTTTTCAGCATTGATTTCCACAAGAGTTTGAATTACAAATTTTCTCCCCATTTCTACCCTCCCGCCCACTCCAAGATGGCATATATTCTGGTTGCCCATTCCCCAGTGTGTTGTTAAGCAAAATTGTCTCATTAGCATGGCTTTTGTTTCTTT
>CM053623.1:411025539-411042213 GCA_028646595.1 Phalanger gymnotis
GTGGGAAAAGCTGCTGGGGACAGGGAGTTTGGGGTTTGGCCACTGCCCCTGGGGCAGTGGAGGTGGGGCAGCTACAGAACTACAGCTGCAGCTGCTTCTGGCCCCAGGCCCACCTGGTGGGAGGAATTGAGTGGTGAATCAGAGTAGGAGTGAAGAGCCTGCTGAAGATCTAAGTCCAGTCTACGTTGGGGGTTCTTGGGGAAGGAGGAGTGCTGGTGTGGCAGAGCTGGTGCATCCGCCCAAGCTTGGAACATAGAACTCTTTACAAGCAGTCATACCCCACTGAAAAACTCAAGGGTCAAGTAAGTTTTCTGGGAACATGGCCAGGCACCGAAAACGCGCCCAGATTCAGTCTCAGACTCTGGAATCTTTCTTTGGTGACAAAGAAGACCAAAACATACAGCCAGAAGAAATAAACAAAGTCAAAGAGCCTACAACAAAAGAATAAGTTTGTCAGTTTATCATAAATAACTACATTTTATTTTAAACCTCCATTTCATGATTGTGTTGTTTTTCAATAATAAGATAAGCACTTGTCTGGTAAAATGTAGTAAACAGCATATGTGGATTCTTAAGCAATTGAAGCATATGTGGACCCTCTGATAAGATCCAGGGGTGGGGAACCTGTTGCCTTGAGGCCACATGTGACCTTCTAGATCCTTAAGTGTAGTCTTTTGACAAAGGGCTATAAAAATGTTCATACCCTTTGACCCAGCAATTAGGGCTGTATCCCAAAGAGATCATAAAAATGGGAAAAGGTCCCAAATGTGCAAAAATATGTATAGCAGCTCTTTTTATGGTGGCCAAGAACTGGAAATTGAGGGGATGGCCATCAATTGGGGAATGACTGAACAAGTTGTGGTATATGAATGTAATGGCATGCTATTGTGTTGTAAGAAATAGAGAAGATAAGGACTTCAGAATAATCTGGAAAGACCTACATGATATGATGCTGAGTGAGAGGAGCAGAATCAGGAGAACATTGTACACAACCACAGACATATTGATTCTGTGGTGACTAACTTTGATAGACTTGGCCCTCCTCAGCAATCCAAGACTCAAAGACAGCTCCAAAGGACTCATGATGGAAAAAGCGAGCTACAGGGAAAGAACTGTGGAGTCTGAATGCAGATTGAGGCAAACTATTTGCTCTCTTTTTATTTTTGTCTCTTTTTTTTGGTTTTGTTTCGTCTCTCTCATGATTCATTCCATTGGTCATACTTCTTTTTTGCAACTTGACTATTGTGTAAATAAGTTTAATGCAAAGGTTTATGTAGAATCTATATTGGACTGCATGCCATCTTGGCGAGGTGAGGGAGGAGGGTAGGGAAGGGAAGAAAATTTGAAACTCAAGAACATGTAGAACTAAGTGTTTTAAACTAAAAATAAAAAATCTAATTTTAAAAAAATGATGAGCAGGCGGACCTCAGGAAAACCTGGAAGGACTTATATGAACTGATGTTGGGTGAAGTGAGCAGAACCAGGAGAACATTGTACACAGTAACAGCCACAGTATGCAAGATCTGATTTTGATAGACATCGCTCTTCTCAGCAATTTAAGGATCTAAAACTTTTCCAAAGTTTGGGGAATGGGTTCACGCTAGTCCCTGCTTTCCAGCCGCCATCTTGGCTTTGCTCCTGACAAACTTATTCTTACTATCATATTAAGGTAACAAATTTATTTTTCACTGCACCAGTCCACCTCCATAGTCTAATGACAGGCAGTGGCAATGGTTTTATGTACAGACGCAAGTCTGGTTCACAATGGAAAATGCTATCCACATCCAGAGAAAGAACTATGGAGTCAGAATCCAGAGTGATACAGACTCTTTTCTCCTTTGTTTTGTTTTGTTTCTCATGGTTTCTCCCATTTGTTGTAATTCTTCTATGCAACATGACTAATGTAAAAATGTGTTGAAGAGGAATTTATGTGTAGAGCACATATTGGATTTCAAGCCGTCTTGGGGAGGGAGGGGGAGAAAGTTTAAAGCTTATAGAAATGAATGTTGAAAACTGAAAATAAATAAATATTCTAAATAAATAAATACCAAAAAAGTATAGCCTTTTGAAAACTAGATGATAAATATTTCAGAATGTAAAGGAATTTTGAGACCAAAGAGTTTGAGATGCTCTGACTTAGAGACATGTAGACTTAGAGACATTCAAAGGTGGAAGAAACATTTGAGATCATTTAGTACACCCCATTTGTTTTACAGGTGAAGAAACTGAGTCTTTGAGAGGTAAAATGATTTGTTCCAGCCCTCAAAGGGCAGCCAAGTAATGCAGTGGATAGAGCCCTGGACTTGGAGTCAGGCATTGCTGACACTAGTTGAGTGGCCTTAGGCAAGTCACTTAACCTGGGTGTGCTTTCATTTCCTCATCTGTAGATGTGGGTGATAATAGCGTCTCTCTTGCATGGTTATTATGAGGATCGAATGAGATAATATTTGTAAAGTGCTTTGCAAACTTTAAATATCTATGTGAATACTATATTATTATATATTAGCATATTATCGTATATTATATAGTACTTAATAGTATATTATATATACTGTTATTTTTATATATCAGAACTTGTGTTTCAATCCAGGTTTTCTGACTCTGAATATGCTATTTTCTTGTATTGCTATCGACTTTTGTATATCTTGTCCTCTCCAGGTTAGATAAGGACTGTATCTTATATTTTATAACTGCCATAGTGCCATGCAAATAATGGGCATTTGGTAATTATTGGTTGAATGAATTAATAAAGAAAATTTATCAATGGAGACTGTTTTTCTCCCTAATAGTCTCTGTTTTGTCCCTGCAATCAAAGATAGGAGCTTGTTTTTGTTTTGTTTTTTTTTTAAATCAGCATTAGCTTATGGGAAGTCTATTGCTAGATAGTTGTAAAGGTCACCCCTTATGATGTAAAGTTAGTGTCTAGCGATATTTTTTTATCCTTCTGCTCATCAGTGTTTCTCTACTCATTCAGCCTATGGACCAAAGCCTAATTCAGCAAATAAAATGTTATTGCAGAAAAGATTTCTTGACAATGTTGATTCATCACACATGCATTTCAGACTCACATGAAGGCCTTTCAGTTTCATAGTGAAAATACAGCTTTAATGTTGTTGATGCCTTAGATGTTGTTAAAAAAAAAGGAGAGGGTTAAGGAAGCATTGTTGAAAAGCCTGGCTTCTGGTCACATGCCCAGAAGGGACTCCTTTAGAACTCCAGAAGGCAGCTGAACACAAGGGAGCCTATGGGGGTTGATTATCAGAAGAGTGAAAGGATGCTCTTTATAGTCAGCAAAATGAATGATAGTAGAATAGATGAAGGGTAGTAATTGATCATCATGTGTTTGTCTCAAGTTCAAAATGCGTCATTTTCAGCTTTTTTGATGGAAAAAATTCCTGGATTGTTGATTGATGGAATAAATTGAGGAAGCTACATTATTGTTTTGCTTTTGAAATTCTGGTATTCCTTATATATGATTTCCTTATTTGGACACAAGGTGGAAATGCAAGTTTTATGTTCATTCTTGTTTCTAACGTAACATTTTTAATTTTGAATATCAAAAGCATGTCAGTTGTTTCATCACAGGGACAATAAAGAGATGATGCTTTGTCATCCTGAACTCACTGAGAAAATCAGGGAACTGTTTCAAACATGAGTGAATTTTGAAAATGCCCTGACTCTGAGCATTTTCACTGGTTGTCCTTCATGCATGGAATGCTCTCTCCTCATCTCTGCCTTTTGGCTTCCCTGGCCTTTAAGTCATAGCTAAAATCCTACCTCTCTCAATCTCTCCTAACTCTAATACCTTTCCTCTGTCGATTATTTCCAATTTCTCCTGTACTTAGCTCATCTGTACATAGTTATTTGCTGTTGTCTTCCCATTAGATTGTGAGTTCCTCAAGGGTAGAGACTGTCTTTTACTTTTCTTTGTATCACCAGCACTTAGCACAGTACCTGGCACATAGTAGGCACATAGAAAATGTTTATCAATTCACTAACATCATCAGCTTCCTTTTGACATCTCTGATGGAATGTCTCTTAAGCAACTCAAATTCGGTATATCCAAAACAGAACTTAATCTTTACCCCAAACTCTCTTCTTTGCCTAACTTTCCTGTTGCTGTCATGAGTGCCACCATTTTCCCAGTCACCCAGGCTCACCACCTAGGTCATCTTCATCCTCATCCCACACAATCTGGTAATTGTTTTCTCTATAGCATCTTTCACATATATCCCCTTTCCACTCACATAATCATCACCTTGGTACAGGCAGGCCTTCATAACCTCTCACCTGCAGTAGCCTTCTCATTGGTTTTCCTCAGTGAGTCAGCACATCTGCTTGTGATTTCTAGATGGTCTCTCTTCCTTTTTCTCTCCATTAACTTCTGCTGCCCATTTGTGTCTCTGTTACTCCTCTCCATTTATTCTTGTTTGTCTTCTTTTTTTTTCCTGCACCTTCTTCCATGCTTACTTTTTGTGCTGGTAGGCCTTGGGTTTTGTAACCAGTCTTGTGATTGGTCACCAAGCACTGGCCAGTTGCGCTGCTTCTTTTGTAATCTTCTCTTTCTTCTCAGCTTTTGATGTTGGTCACATCTGACGTCTTCACTTGCCAGTTCCCTGCTGTTGCAGATCATTGAGCATGCCAAACATCTTCATATGTCTTCAGTCTGGATAAATGAAATATCCATCTACCACAAAACATAGTGAGGGAATTAAGTTTGGAAGACTTTTAGGGTTGTTCATAGGTATTTGCCACTATTTTTATTAGACTATAATTAATTTGGTGAAAATTCTTCACAAAATGGAATCATTACCCAGTGAAGAACTTGCATGAATTCTAGTAATTTTAACTAGAAGATGGTCATTTTTAGGCAAAAAGAAGTACTTATTCATTTACAAAAGGTTATCCTTAAAATATTACTTTTGATCAAAATAGAAACACTGGGAAAGCAGCATCAAAGGGCTTCAGTCATTGCTCATGTCATTCGCCATCTAGAAGGTAAAAAGATTTCTTTGGTAGAATATTGCTAAATCTAATTAAATTAATGAAAAGCATCATGGAGTAGTGGCATGCCCATTAGACATCTCAAACCAAATGCCGTATAGACATCTTAAACTCAGCATGTCCAAAAATGAAGTCATTATCTTTCCCCTCAAACCCCGCCCCCTTCCAGACTTTCCTATTATTGTTAAGGGTACCATGATCCTACCAGTAGCTCAGGCTTACAACCTAGGTGTCATCCTTGACTCTTCATTCTCATTTACCCCTCCCCGCTCCATGCTCATTCTGTTAGCATTCCTCCAACACCTCCTTTCCTCTGACAGTGCTGCCTTCCTGGAGCAGGGCTTCATTACTTTACACCTGGGCTATTGTAATAACTTGCTGTTTCTTCTTCTGGCCTCAAATCTCTCCCCACCTCAATTCATCCTCCGTTCAGCTGTCAAATTAATCTTCCTAAAGTGTAGATCTACCCATGTCAGCCCTCTCCTCTCATTCACTAAACTCTGGTGGCTTCCTATCCCCTGCAGGATCAGCTATAAAATCCTGTTTGGTTTACAAAGCCTTGCCTAACCTGGCCTCCTCCGACTTTCCCAGGGTTCTTATGTTTTTCTTCTCTCCACAGACTCCTCAATCCTGTGACAATGGCCTCTTTGATGTTCTTCACACATGATGTTCTATGTACTGTCCAGGACATTTTCACTGGCTGTTCCCATGCCTGAAATTCTGTCCCTTCTCATCTCTGGCTCCTGGCTTCCCTGGCTTCATTCAAGTCCCAATTAAAATACCATCTCTATGAGAAGCCTTTTCTGATTCCCCTTAATGCTACTTTCTTTCCTCTACTGATTATCTCCTCATTTATCTTGTATATGTCTTGTTTGTACACAGTTGTTTTCATGTTGTCTCCTCTCATTATACTGTGAACTCTTTGAGTTCACAACTGGCTTTTGCCGTTCTTTTTTATTACCAGAGCTTATCACAATTCCTAGAATAAAGTAGGTACTTAATAGATGCTTATTATATGACTGACTGACCATCCCTATCCTAATTAAATTAGGTGGATGCATATTTCCACTTAAATAAAAGCTTGTTTTAGCTGGGATTTTTTTTTCTCTAAATCCTTGAAGATTCAGTGGTACTCTTGATTCTCCACACCTTTCTCTACATCTAAATAATGACAGCTTTCTTTAGTGCTTTAAGATAAACAAAGTATTTTACCTTCATTGACTATCTCCTTTGAACCTCACAGTTCTCTGTGAGTTAGATAGTATTAGTCTCATTTTATATATGAGTAAACTGAGACACAGAATAAATGATTTATCCAAGATTACCTAACTAGCAAATAAATATTATATGAGATTTGACCTTGGGGCCTCTGCTCCTAGACTTAGTGCTCTGTGCATATCATACAAACTCCTAAATCAGATTTTATATCTAGGATCATAAGATATTGAGCTAGAAATTGCCTTAAAAATCATCTTAACTTATTGACTCATCTTACAGGAAAGTAGGAAAGTAACCCAGAGAAGTGAAATGACTTGTCTAGCATCATGCAGGGAGCACCTAGTAGAATTAGGAATCAGAATCAGGTACTTTGAATCCTATCAGCATCCTTCTTTCTTTCCCACTGTAGAGTCTATCCCTTCCCTCTTAACCTGGCCAAAGGATATGCCCTAATAAGATACCTTGGACTTTGAGTGGAAGGTGCTTAGGTTGTGTCTAGATCAGCCCACTCCTGACCTTGGTTTGGCTCTGTGCAAGAGAAGATTGCGGCTAGACTCTGCTCTTACCAGCCAGTTGGAAAGGTGTCTTGGCTCAGAGTGGCAGGATGGTAGGCTTCCCTTTCATCTGGGATTCCCTGATTATTCCTCTGCAGGCTAGGCTAGTTGCTTGGAGTGAGACTCCTCTGAATTTGAGGCCTGAGTCACACTGTTGCTGCAGTGGATTTCTGAACTTGCTCCTTTCTCCATACACAGGCAGGGCCTTCCTACCTGAGAACACCACTTCCCTGCCCTAGTCCCCTTCTCGGTCTGCTCTAGATCTGTGACCTGGCACTGAATAGTGGGTGACAAAGCTGCCAGCTGTCTCTGTTGCAGTGACCCAGTACAGGTTTGGTAGTACACTGGCTTGGGCCTGGGGCTTCCTCTTTCACTAGTGCACAGTCTCTCCTTAGGTGCTAGAGTGCTCTGGGCATGGGGTATCCCTGGTTGACTGCATCCTCAGAACTGCAGACCTCCCTGCCTGTCTTCTATGGTGAAACAGGCTGGACAAGTGCCTCCTTAAACTCTTTATGAATTTCTCCATCAGAATTCAGTCTACTGCATTTTAAAAATTTGTTTTGGAGGAGTTTGTGAATGGGAGCTAAACACACTGCCTCACCACTCCATCACCTTGGCTTTGCCTAGAACTTGTTGTCATAAGCAAATATTTGTTGAGGATCTGCTGTTAAGTGTGACACTTTGGCTTCCTCCAAGCTGATGTGCTTATAGACCTTTAAAGCAAGGATTCTTACACCGAGGGTTATATATTTGTTTTTTTTAAAAATATTTTGGTTACATTTCAGTATAATTGGTTTCTTTGATAACCCACATTTTATTTTATGCATTTAAAAACATTATTCTGAGAGCAGTAGCTTTCACTAGACTTCCAAAGAAGTTCATGATACAAATAAGATTAACTTCCTGTTCTAGAGTTCTTGGTGGTTGCCATAAAGACAGGGTGCTTTAGGAAAGAGAATCCTGGTTCCAGCCTGAGAAACTTGTCTGACGACAGACAAGGAAAAAACCAAGTCATAGAACTGGAATGTGAGTTGTTTCCCTCTTGTAATTCAGGGGGAGTAATAGCTATCCAAAGTTAGAAAGTGGCAACGCAAAAGGTCTTTTTTTAAAGTAGCTTACATCTTGAGAACTACCTACTTGGTCAGCAGCTTTCTCAAAAGTTAGGGGTATACCTGTCAAACAAGCCTAAGTCCCTGTAAAAATCCACTTATAAATCTGTCACCCATGAATTTAGCTAAATCTGCCCTTAACCTATTTATATTTATAGTTAGGCAATCTCTGAGAATAATGAGTTCTACCACTTCATCACCTGCTTTGCTATATTAATACAGTGTTTCCTTTGCTTGCTGTCTTAAATTTTCCTCTCTAAAGTATCCGTTTTCTCCATACGTAGCATAGCATCGTTTTGGTTTTTTTTTAATGGATTTCTTGGTCATTCTATTTTGTTGGACCAGGAGGTAGTGTGGTGAGTTGGACTCTATGTTAGAAAATCTGGGTTCTGGTCTTGATTCTGCAACATAGCATCATTTTAATGGTAATTCATTTAATATTTTCTACCTCTTTTTACTCCCCACTTCTGCCACCAACACATACATATCTCAGCCCAGGTGGTCCCGTTTTGAGACAGATCTAACTATTAGAAATTTTTTCATCCCATTGAACTGAAAATCTGCCTCTCTGTCACTTCCCCTCATTAGTCCTAATTCTAACCTCCAGGGCCAAGAAGGACAAATCTAATCTCTTGTACATGACTGATCTTTACGTGTTTAAAGACCACTATTCTACCTCCTCTTCTCAGTTTTCTCTGCTCCAGCTTAAATATCCCCATTCAGTTGTCTTTCCTGTGTTTTGGTTTCAAGTCCCCTCTCCACCCTGGTTACATATGGTTAGTATCCACTTACTTCCTAAGACGGTAAAATGTACCATATGTGGTCTGACTGGACTCAAGGGGAACAGACAATAGGATTCTGTTTCCTCCCAGAGGACACTGTGCCATTAATACGCCTCAATGTCACACTTGCTTTTTTAGCGGCCACATCAGTCTATGGATTCCTTTTTAGCTGCCAGTTTGCCAGAATGGCTAAATCTGTTTTATGGGAATTGTTGTTTAGCTTTCCTGTTCTGAAGTTCTTTATTCTGAGTGAAGAATTTCACAGTGATCCCTCTCAAATTCCATCCAGATAATTAAGGTAGCCTCTTAATACTTGCTCTTTCCATCTGCCTCAGCTTGCCATCAGCTACTACGTGAAGTCTTCCCTGATGCCATCAGCTGCTAGTACTTCCTTCCAAAAATTACATTGTATTTATTTGTACTGACTTTTGTGAGTACATGTATCCTTCTGATAGAATGTGAGCTCCTGGGCTGAGATGTCCTACACTTGTCTTTGCATCCTCAGCATTTGCCACCATATCTGATAGAGTAGGTGTTCAAGAGATGCTTACTGATTGATGGATCATAATAGTATCTGATAATCATTTAGCTCTTATACTTTATAAAAAAACCTACCTCATTTCATTTAAGGAAATCATATCATAAGGGTTTTGGATCTCTATTTTTGGTGTTTAATATAATTGTAATAGCTAACATTTGCATAGCATTTGGTTTGCATAAGTATTTTAATTATGTCATCTTATTTTATAACATCATTATCGTCGTCATCATTATTATATAGCACCTACCTCATAAGGTTGTTGTCAAGATCCAGTATATGAGGTAATATACGTAAAGTACTTTGTACATTTTGAAGCTCCATATAAACACTAGCTTTTGTTATTATCCCCATTTTACAGATAAGGAAACTGAACCTAAGAAAGGTTAAATGACTTGACTAGGATCACACAGATAGTAAATACCTTATGTCAGGATTTGAATTCAGGTGTCCTTTCTCTAAGCCCAGCACTCTATTTACTCCACCACCTGGTGATTCCTTCCAATTGCATGTCCTACACAAATCTAAGGAACATGTTATCAATACATTCATCCTAACTGTTCACACAAATGAAAGAAGGCAACAATTCAGAACCGAATAGGCCTCCCTTCTTTCTCTTGGCACTGTGCTGTTCCTTGGATCATACTTATTCTTTCTCTGCACTCTCTAAAATCTAATCTGCTAAAGTACAGAGGACACACTAGAATATATCTGCCTTTCAACCTCCTTATCCTCACAAATTCCAAGATGGTATCAGCATCATTTCCTAACATTGCAGCCATTTCCACTTCACCTGCCGATTAGTCCTGTCTTATTACTGAGCAGAGTCTGTCCTAGGCTGTCATTACCTCATATTGTTTCCTGTCTTCTGAAAAAGCGAAATTATCAGTATGTCAGGTCCAAATTTGATCAATTGCTCTAGAAAGAGCAGAACAGAAACAGATGTAGCAGGTCTGGAGAGTTGAGGCTCCCCATCATAGTCATGGACTGCTTCTATTCCTGTTTTGTCTTCTACATCAGGAACTCATACTCCACACATTCCTTCTGACATGGCATCCCGTAGCACACTAAAGGATGATTAAAGGCTGGCCATTGTAGAGTTCTTGAAAATTTGCAAAGTGTTTAACATACACTGTCTTATTTGTTCCTCACAACAACAGTATGCTAGGTACCTTGTACAGGATTAGCCTTATTTTTCACATTACCTAACTAAGCCTCAGAGATTTTGAAGGAGGACAATATTCAACTTAAGTGTCTCCTGATTCTATTTTCATCTCTCTTTCCATTTTGCCAAAGTATCTCTTCTCACCCAAGTGCTTTGTCATTCCTACTTGCTCTGGTTTGTAGCCGAATGTCTTGTACAGTACTGCCTTCTCTTTCCTGCCTAATCTGTTCTTTCTGAACAAGATGATCTGTCTTCCTTTGCCATCTTCTAGTTATGAAACATATCCTACTGTGTCTCTGTGATACTTGTGATGCCTCTGAGATCATATTTACTTCCCCTGTCAAAAGTGTGAATTTATTCACTTTGTTTACTACCCATATTCTATGCACTGGTGTATAGATACTTGAGCATAAGGGCAAATGAATTATCCTTGTTCCCCACTATTGTTTTTCCTGTAGAGTTTACTCAGAGTCTCTGTTGTTATTCTTTTATCATGACTGCTTCTTCTTACACTGGCATGGTATCTGGATCTTTTACCCCTTCCCTGTCTCTTTTCAGTTTAAAACCTTCCATTGCATCCCTGATCAACAAATTCATATTTCTAATGGCAGTTATTTAAACCAGAGAGAGGCAAAAATGGTGTCATGGATAAAGAGAGCTGGCCTTGTATAGCAACAATTTGGCTAGTAGCTGTTATGCGGTGTAAGACCCAACAAGACCAGCAACAAGAAATGCCAGCACAGGTTCATTGATCTGCTTTACTAAGGAAAGTAACTTCAAAGGGTTAACAATCTCAGTTTAATTAAACATAAATATAGCAATCACTTAGTTTGGGGGGATCAGCCCCCTGAACTTCAAGGCAAATACAAACAGAAATTACAAACATCAACAGATAGACCTTGTCTGATTCAAATCATAATTTATAGTTACCAAAGAATCGCCAACATCTATCTGGGTTACAAAGCCGGGGGGAAGTTATGGCTTGCCCAGAATCTCAACACTCCTTCCATGAGTGTGCCCCAAAAGTCAAATGCCAAGCTAGGATCTTATATACCTATATCAGGGCCCTAGGGCACTTGATTACCTCAGTGCTGAGAAGCACTCAAACAAAGAACAGGGAAAAATACCATTTTGCTGGCCATTGCATCTGAAAGGCAAGACTCAAAAGTACTTAAGAGAAGAACAGCAAAAAGCCTCACCCTGATTACCATTACACCTTGGAGTCAAGGTTCAGATTCAAGTTTCACCTCTGACACACTCTGGCCATGTGACTGAAAGCAAATGATTTATAGTCTCAGAGCCCCTGCTAAGTCTCTAAGACTAGAAGTTGCTGAGCTTCTACTTACCTCCATTAGTATAGGGAACCTGATCACTAAGCAGTTCCCTGTACCAATGAAATTCAGGCCCAGTCCCAAGAAAACAAAACAAAACAAAAAAACCACTAACCCACTAAAATATCTTTCATTGCATGACAAGGATTATTTTCTTAATAACATTTTGCATTTTTGGTTTTGTCTCCTTGAATTCCATTAAAGAATATCCTTTCCTTAATCCCTTATTTATTTATAGTGGATGAATTTAAAGTCCCAAAGTGTGAAATTTCTGTGAGTACTCTTACCAAAGCAGTAAGGAACTAAGTTAGGAACTTAACAGCATACCTTGAATACTGTTCCTTCTTAGAGAAACAGTTAATATTAATCCTTCGAATTTATTAACTTTGTTTCTTATTCTCTCCTCCCTTAGAAAACTTTTAAAAAATAGCAACCCTAGATGAACTTTCCCCAAATCCCCCTCTAAACAACTTTAAGATTACATGTTGAGTAGAATTCTAAAGCAGCATAACTGACAAAAGGACAGGCTGAGACATTTTTTTCAGTCCAGGACAATTTAGGAGGTCAGAAAGAGAGGTCTGTGGCATTAGGGTGGGAGCTGGCTGGGAGTTCAACACAGAGGCAACACCAGCTGTGTTCGTTGGAGGCAGTAGTAGCAGCAGCAGCAGCAGCAGTACTGGGACCTCTCAATTGGAGAATGACTTATTTTTATAAATTTGGCTCAGTTCCCTATGTATTTAAGAAATGAGGCCTCAATTTAGCTTTGATTTCTTTGTCTGAAAAGTGCCTGTTCATATCCTTTGACCTTATATAAATTGGAGAATGACTGTTATCCTTATAAATTTGACTCTTTTATATATTTGAGAAGGGAAGTCTTTATAAAAAATATTTGCTGCAAATTTTTTCCACTAGTTTTCTACTTTTTTTCTTCTTTCAACTATTTTTGGTTGCATTGGTTTTGTTTGTGTTAAAACTTTTAAATTTTATATAATCAAAATTATCCATTTTATATTCCATAATGCTTTCATATCTTGTTTAGTCTTAAATTCTTCCCTTATCCACAAATCTGGCAGGTAAGCTATTTTATGTTCTCCTAATTTGCTTATGATATCACCCTTTATGTGTGAATCATGTATCCATTTTAACCTTATCTTGGCATATGGTGTGAGATATTGGTGTATACCTAGTTTCTGCCATACTATTTTCCAATTTTATCACTACTTTTTGTTAAATAATGAGTTTTTGTCCCAAATGCGTGAATCTTTGCATTTATCATACATGAAATTACTATAGTCATTTAGTATAACATATTATATGCTTAATCTGTTCCTCTGATTTACTACTCTTTTTCTTAGCCAGTACCAGATTGTTTTGATAATTACTGCTTTATAAAATATTTTGAGATCTGATATGGCTAGACTACCTTCCTTCACATTGTTTTTCATTGATTCCCTTGATGTGGAATGTGTACCTTTAAAGAAAGAATTATTTCCTTATTTTTGAAGGTTGTAAATTTGTATAAAATAGACACAGAGGTCTATAGAAAACATTTTGGAAATAATTTGTAAATGAAGGAGTTGCAGAGAAATAATGACTTTTATTATTATAATCATGAATGAAGTACAACAAACAGAAGAAAATTGGAAAATATCTGTTGAGATTGTTGTAACTAGCTTGTTTCTCTATTGGTGATATTGGAGAGCTCTGCACAAGTGCTACCTTCTACAAGGAGCCTATCCTGACCCACACCAATCCACTCCTACTTGCTAATGTCTCTCCTCTAGAAATCTCTTTGTATGTACTTTGCATATATTTTGTATTTAATTTTCTTTGTACGTGTTGTTTTTCCCGTAATAGAATGTAAGCTTCTAAAGGACAGAGATTTTTCCATTATTCGTCTAGGAATTCCTGATGTCTATTATATAGTAGGAACTTAATAAATGCTTCTTGACTGAATTAATGAAGCCAACACAGATTGAAAATGTACACTGTTTATACTACACACAGGACAAACTCAATTGAAAATTGACCAATTGAATATAATGTAATTTTTTTAAAATCTGTGCCCTGATTTAATCTGTTTAGTCAGTTTCTGGGTAAGAAAATTTCCTCTACCAATGCAGATGAGTAATTAACTGTTCCACAGTTTGTGGTCTTAGAAAGAGGTTATATGACCTCCCCAGGTTGACACAGCTAGCCAGTATGTGTCAGAGGTAGGACTGACTCCAAAGCCAACTCTCTTCAACTACTGCATTCTGCCTTTCATACACTGTAATACTAAGGAGGACATTATACCTGTCCTTATTGTTAATGAAGGGCTTTGTGACCCATTTTATAACCTGAAAACTGCAAATAATGGAATAGAATGACTTTTTTAGGTTCGGGAAATAATCATGCCTCCAAATACAATTGGTATTTTAGGATCTAAATCTTTTGGTTTATGGGGGGGAAGTGCTTCTTGATGGCACTTAAAAATAGATATTGAACTAAACAGATCTGTATTTCATTATAATTCACTCATTTTTAAAAATTGACCCTATCATGATAGTACTTTTAGTTCTGGTATGGTTGTCCTTCTCTGCTGTGAATGGCTTTGGTGTACTAAATGTACACATTCCACTCAAAGTGCTAGGAATAGAGCATAAGATCCAACTCATTGTGATCAGACTTGTTTGCCTTTTTCATTTATGTCTTCATAAATAGCAAACAAAGCTTAAACTTACTCTCTCAAACCTTGAATCACCTATTATATTTCTTTAAAAATGGATTTTTTAAATGAACTCGTAAAACATCAACAAAAGTAAACATTTTCATGTAGCTTTTTTTCACATGTATATTAAATTTAACAGAATAGTACTAACATCTCTGTGCCTGTATTGCTTTATGAACTCCCTTCTGTTTTTTTTTCCTGTGTATTTTTAGATGTTTCATCAGTTATTTTCCTTTTTTGCCATCCTTTTCAATATCCTACTTATCTCCTCTCTCATAAATCTATTCTTCCACCTCCAAAATAAATAAGTAGATAAATCTTTCCTTTGTAATAAATATAATCAAAAGGATGGGACCAAGATGGCAGGGACTCACCTGAGCTCTCCTAAATTCCCCTCCAAACAAATTAAAATAATGCCTTTAAATTAATTCTGGAGAAACAGAACCAACAAAAGAATGGGGTGAAACAATTTTCCAGCCCAAGACAACTTAGGAGGTTGGCAGGAAAAAGGTCTGTTGCACCTGTGTAAGAGTGGAGCACAGTCCAGCACAGGCTGTGCCCCAGCAAACTAGCAACAGGCTTGGGGGCAATTGAATCAGTAGCAGCAGCTTCCAAATCTCTCAGCCCATACATGGTAAGGGAATCAGACAACTGGTCAGAAGGAGATTACAACGGTCCTTTTGTAGGCACTGGGTGCAGGAATCTGTTGTATTATCCACACACTGATCTAGGTCATAGTCCTAGATTGCCATCCCAGGGTGAGAAAGAGCACTAGCACACCAGAGTGTGTGGCAAGAGGGCAGTTGGAATCCTGGTCACAGTTCCAGGGCAGAAAAGAGTGCTTGTGGTCACTCACAGACTGAGAGCACAGGTTAGGAGACTAGTAAACATACCTCACCATAGATCATACCACCTTGGAAGAACTGAAAACTTACAGAATCCCAGAACTAGCTCTGAAAACAGTTGTTCAAAAAACCTGAAGCTTAGGACAGTTTCCCCTCCACCCTGGGAGTAGAGCCCAACCTTAACATAAAATTAAAAGTCAAGAAATAAGATGGAAAAATTAGCAAATAGCAAAAAAAAAAAAAAAAAAAAAAAAGAACATGACCAGAGAAAGCTACTATGGTGACAGGGAAGATCAAAACACAAATTAAAAACAAGACAACAAAGTCAAAACTGCTATTTCCAAATCCTCAAAGAAAAATGTGAATTTGTCTCAGTATAAAAAAAATTCCTGGAAGAGCTCAAAAAGGATTTAAAAATCAAATTAAAAAAGGTAGAGGAAAAATTGGGGAAAGAAATAACAATGATGCAAGAAAATCCTGAAAAAGAGAGTCAACAGCTTGGTAAAGGACACAAAAAAATTAAGATAGCACCATAAAACCAGAATAGGCCAAATAGTAAAAGAGAGGCACAAAAATCCACTGAAGATAACTCCTTAAAAAGCAGAGTTGGTCAAATGGAAAAAGAGATACAAAAATTCACTGAAGAAAAGGATTCCTTAAAAAGTAGAATTACACGGGGGGGGTGGGGTGGAGCCAAGATGGCCGCATGAAAACAGCGTCTTACTGGAGCTCTCTCACAAGTTCTGTCAGACGCCTATAAAAAAGTGAATTTGAGCAGATTTGAGAGAGTTAGAAACCGCAAGAAGTCTGAGTGTGGCAAATTTCCCAGCCAGGAGAGTCTGAAAGACTGAAGGAATGAATCTGTAGGCTAGGAGAGCGCTCAATGTGCAGAGCTGCTCCAGACGGGACCAAAGCAGAAGTGGCTGGCCGGGAAACCCAGGTGGGAGACAGGCTGGGAGAAAGCCGGGAGCCCGAAACCAGCAGAGATCCTCAGGCCTCCCAACACAGGATGGCACTCTGTGGAAGTGATGAGAGTCAGCGCAACGCCACCTACTGTGAGATGCCAGCTTCTGAGGCAGCTCAAAGGTATGAAATGCTTCTTGAACTTCCAGGAGACATAATGTTCAGGTAAACGCCTCTAATCCCTCCCCTCCCCACCCAGAGAATTCCTTGGGGGAAAAAAAAAAAGAACGCTGGAACAGAGGAGATAAAAGTGGGGCTTCAGTGGCCAAGTAGTAGGAGTACCTGAGTCCCAGAGGGGCAGAGCCAGCAGGGGTCAACACCAGAAGCCCAGACATAATCTTGCTCCCCTAGGGGTGCCAGACACCCAGCTCGAACAACAAAGAGCTGAGACCATTGCTGAAGAGCAATGGTACTGGAGAACAACCCCAGGGGAAGAGGAGATTTTGGGCAGCCAG
>CM053623.1:411042713-411087482 GCA_028646595.1 Phalanger gymnotis
TTTGGAACTCAAAGTTTTAAAAAATAGATGTTCAAAAACAAAAACAAAAAAGTTTTTGCAGGCAACAAGAAAATAAGATACACAGGCAATGGGGCATAGAAATTTATCTTGCCCTACAAGTAAGGAAGGGAAAAGGGGATGGGAGGGTAGTGGGGTGACAGATGAGAGGGCAGACTGGGGAACAGGGCAACCAGAATATACACCATCTTGGAGTGGGGGGAGGGTAGAAAATTTGTAATTCAAACTCCTGTGAAAATCTGTGCTGAAAACTAAATATATTAAATAAAATTTATAAAAAAAAAGAAATATATGTTGAATTGATGCACATTGATGCACAAAAACATGTTGTAAATCCCACCCTCTCTCTTGTTGAGTTATCCACCAATATGCCTTCACAATAGAAGTAATTGAAAGTTGGTCTTATAGTAAAAGTACTTTAGAGTCTAGATTTTAATGTTGCCCAGGTATCTCTCATATTTTTGGAAGACTTCATTTACTTCTAAATCACGATCACACTTAAAAGAGGCCTCCATAAGATTGACGTGCCTGGAAATAGAGGCGCATCAAAGTGGGCAGCCATTGAATAGGAGGAAAATGGAGAACATTTTAAAACTTAGTCTTAGTGTTTATTTAAATTCATCTTGAAATGAAGATGGACAATGCTGGGGAAGGGAAACCTGAAGCAAAATTACTTTGAAATTATCCTTAAATTTGACTTCATGAGTGCCCGGCTGCTTTTTCTAAATAATGAAACTTAAATATACCTTATATAGAAAGACACATCAGTATTTTTAAATGAAGCATTTTGAGGTTTCCTGAGGCAATGAATATTTTACATAAGAGTTCTTGATTTTGTGTACTAACTCAAAAAATGCATGGGTGGAGTTAAATTTATACATTAATTTCATCTACAGAAAGAAATATCTTACAGTCCCAAATGATAATAGTAGACTGAATAGACTTGCTTTCTGAAATAAACTTGAATTTTATTCATTTATACTCTCTCTGTGTCTACAAAACAAGACAATCTTCCAGCCTACTTATACTATAGTGTGTCTACTGTCAGGATAATAAATCACAGTTTAAAATTGTGTTTTTCTTTTACTTTAAATTATAAGGCTAAGAATTTTCATGTTTTAAATTTGTACTTTTAAGAAAGAGATTCAACCCCTTCCCTGATATGCTCCTGAAGAAACATTTTTTGTTCCAACTCAATTCATCTGTCATTATAGATTTCCCTAAAACAACTTAAAGTAGGAACCGATGGTTGAGAATTGATTGGATTAGTTAGAACCTGCAAAGCACGGCAACTATTAATAATAGGAATAATAATGATATCGTTGTTATTATTGTTGTCATCCTAGCCAACTCTAAGCCAGCTTTTGTGGATTGCTTTCATCTCTCACCTGAACACATATTGCAGCTCCTAGAACCCCGGACTGTGATATCCAGAACCAGGGCATCTTGGCACTTCCCTGCCAGTTCCATCCCATGCCTCTCCTTAGTCTCCCCAAGCCCTTCCCCTCTTTCCAACTCTAGGTCCCCCGTATACACTTTCTTTTCTCTCATTAGAATGTAATTTTCTCAAGGGCAGGGACTGTCATGCTTCCTTTTGTATTCCCAGTTCACTCCCTGTTCACTGTCTGGTCTTCTCAGCCTCCTCCCTCCCCTGCCCCCATCAGCTGTCTTCCTCCTCCTCCCCACCCTCCTTCTGCCTTCCAGCTCCCCATTATATTTTGTGTTTCCTTATTCAAATATAAACACCTTGAGTGTAGGGCCTGTCTTCATTTTCTTCTTCTTTTTCTTTCCTAGCACTTAGCACTGTGTCTGAGCCTTTCACTCATTCATGATTTACAAGGCAACAATGGGCCACCTCTTGGTGGTTGGCATAAGGGCAAGATGGTTGAATGAAAGATACATCTAAGACCAGTTCTCTTCCACTTCAAAACAGTAAAAAAATGCACCAAATTAAGTAAAAGTCCAATTGTCTAAAAAGGAGAAAGAAAAGATTTCTTTGAGGTAATCACCACTACCCCAAAAAGAACACAAGTAGAGTTATTGGTTAGCACCTCCTCTTTGGGCCTGGCATGCCTATAACACACAGGTGTCCAGCTCAGTGCTCTGGGCGCTGTATAGCAGCTACTAGACAGACAGGAAGAGGGCAGTAGGAGCAGGTGGAGTAGGCACCCGCTAAGGGTTTTCTGTTCTTGTTACTGACTCCCAGATCCATCCTGCATGCATCCTACCTTACCCTCACTCTAGTCCTTGAGTCACAGGTTCCTTGTGGTACCAGCTAGAGAGACAAGAGAAGACTGAGCCAAATGGCAGGTAGGATGGATGTCCCTTCTTTCCTCCAAACAAGGGCTTTTGCTCATATCTCTACTGGCCTTTATCATTACTTTTAAGAGCTTCCCTTGAGCAGCAATTCTATCAGACTCCTCCACTTAGTCAAGTCAGTCAACAAGCATTTATTAAGTGCTTGCTATGTGTCAGTTGCTGTTCTGAATACTGGGGATACAAAAAATAAAGGGCAAAAACATAGCCCCTGTCCTCAAGGAGCTCACGTTCTAATAGGGGAGATAGCATGCAAATAAGACATACACTATATAAATGAGAAGTAATCAAAAGAGAGAGACTGGAGGAAGGAAAAAGGGAGGCCTGAGAAAGGCTTTTTAAGAAGGGTTTGAGCTGCATCTTATCTTGAAGAAGGCAGCTATGAGAAGGGAGAAGAGTCCAAGGCATGGGAGGCAGCAATGACAAGGTAAGTCCTTTGGAGATGGAGTGTCACGTGCAAGTAGGCCAGTGTTATGGGATTATGTGGAGGAGGATACAACATGAGAGAGGAAAGGGCCAGGTTGTAAAGGGCCCTAAAGTCAAACCGATTTTCTGTTTGATCCTGCAGGTAATAGGGAGCCAATGGAATTCTTGGGCAGGGAGGTGACATGGATGGCTCCTGTGCTTCAGAAGATCAATTTGACAGCTGAGTGGAGGATGGATGGGAGTGGGGAGAAGTGAGCTAAGGAGACCAAACAGAAGGCTTTGCGTTGTTCCAGGTGTGAAGGACACAGAATAGTTGAAAAGTTTAAGAGCTAAAGGCAGAGATAAAGAGTGAAATAGCTCATAATGAAAACTCCTAAAAGCTTGTGGAAAAATTTATCAAAGCTGTGGAAACTCAGAAAAAAGAATGGAGAAAAATGGAATTTAGACATTAAGGATAGAAGAAAAAAAATTACAGCAATGTCAAAAGATAGCAAAATTAGAAGAACATGGGAGATAGCACCTGAAAAATAGTGTAGAAAGATCAGCTAAAGATCACAGGGCTTGCTGAGGAGGCAACTGAGCACGCAGTGGATAAAGCACCGGGCCTGGAACCAGGAAGACCTGAGTTCGAATTTGGCCACAGATATTTGCTAGGTGTATCACCTTGAGCGAGTCACTTAGTCTCTGTCTGCATTAGTTTGCTTGTCTGTAAAATGGGGATAATAATAGCACCTATCACCTAGGGTTGGTGGGAGAATCAGATAAGGTAATGTTTGCAAAGTGCTCAGCACAACCAGTGTTGTTGTAGCATATCTGTGCTGTGAAGTTTAGGCAATATAAGCAAACACATTTGAAGGGGCAAAAGCAAATGTAAAAGAAAAGTAGGAATAAAGGGTGGCTAATACTTCCATACCTCAGCTTATAAAGTGAAATCACCAAAATATTCATTTCTGCTTTAAAAGAAAAAAAAGTAGATCACTGGAAGGTAAGCAAGAATCAGAAGTAATTGAACTCAATATCTGAGAGTTTGGTCAACTTGAGAACATAAAGTGCTTAGGGGAAGAACTCCCAAGTCTACACAACTTGCTATGAAAACAAAAATGTTTGGGCAGAAATTAGGTCTAGACTTATACCATATGCTTCAATAAGCTCAAAATGGGTTTGTAGCCTAAATATTAAAGTTCACACCAAAGAAAAAACAGAAGAGAACCAGAGCAGGCAACTTCACATTTATGGTTAAGGGAGAAATTCCTAATCAAAGAGTATTAGCATTCATAAAAGATAAAAATAATTTTGATGATATAATATTGAAAAGCTCTTCACAAAAAGGAAAGGTACTGATTGGGGAAAATTTTTTTTCATCTTTGATAAGGGTGTAAGAACCAACACATATAAGAAATTAACACAGTATATAAAAACCTAGACTCATTCCCCAATTTTAGTGGTTAGTGGTCAAAGGATAACATAGATAGAAAAAAAACAGCTCAGAGGCCATATTATACAATTCCCTCATTTTATAGGTGAGGGGACTTGAAGCTCATGGAGGATGATTTATGCAAGCTCACATATGTAGTAAATGTCTGAGGTGGAATTTGAACCTGGGTTCTCAGACTCCAAAGCCAATGTGCTTCTTATTGTTCTAGTCTGTGAAACAGCAGTTCTCAAAAGAGCTGCAATGTGTTAAAAAAAATTACATGAAAGACTAATATAGATCACTCATACTAAGACAAGTGAAAATGAAAACAACTCTGAAATTTCACTTCATACTTAGATTGGCAAAGATAACAAAAGTTGGAAATAATCAATATCGAAGGAGCTACAGCAAGATTGGCACATGAATGTACTGTTGGCAGATTTGTCCAACCCATACTGGAAAGCATTTTGGAATCATGCTCTTAAAAAATGACAAAATATCCATAACCCAGAGATCTCATTCTTGGGCATATACCCTGATGATGATTATCCTTAAATTTGGCTTCATGAGTGCCCAGCTGCCTTTTCTAAATAATGAAACTTAAATATACCTGTATGCGCCAAAGTATTTGTAACAGCAGTTCCTATGGCATCAAAAGCCTGTAAACAAAATAGGCACTCATTGATTGGTGGTTAACTAAACAAATTGGAGTATATCTTTAACGTAATGGTATAAGAAATGGTGAATAGGAAGAATTCAGAGAAGCATGATAAAACTTCGGTGAACTGAATAGAAAATGAGGTGAACAGAACCAGGAGAACAATCTACACAATGACTACAATGTAAACAGAACCAAATCTCATGCCAAGTACTGTCTAATTGTAGCAGCCAGGCTTGGGTGAAGAACCGTCAGTGTGGAAATACTGCATGTGCTATCAGACATGGTTAATATGTTGGTTAATTTTGCTAAACTCCTTTTTTTCTCTTTAATCTTTGTTACAAGGGATGCCTCACTGGATAGAAGAGGAGGGAGGCATATGAAAATAAATGTGCAGCAAAAACAAAAGGCATCAATAAAATTATAATTTTGTAATAAAATAAATATTGAAGAAATAATTATAGAGCAGTTGCCAAGGTTTAATTGATCTGACTTAGCATTTGGTTGTTTTGGGAATGCAGGAGTGTTAGAAATCAAATATTACTTATCCCATGGAAGATGTTGAGTTTAGGGAACCATTGGGACATCCAGGTGAAGCTATTTATTATGTAGTCGGAGATTTGGCTAGAAAGACTGAGATTATAAATTATCTGATTAGAGTAGAGTTGAGATCATGATAGAAGGGCTAAGAATGGAGGTTTGAGGAATCCATACATGCAAAATTAGATGGAAGGAGGAAGAGAATCTCGTGAGGACAAAGAAAGGATAGTAGTTGAGGTGAGAGGCAAGGGATGGACAAGGATAATAATTATTAAGTGCTTGCCCTGTGCCTCACTGTGCTAAGAACATTACAAATATGATCCCATTTGATCCTCACAACAACCTGGGAGAGAGATGCTATGGTTATCCCCATTTTATAGTTGAAGAAATTGAGACAAAGGTTAAGCGACTTGCCCAGGGTCATACAGCTATAAAGTGTTTGAGGTTAGATTTGAACTCAGATCTTCCTAACTCTGGTCCCAACGCTGTATGCATTGCCCCACCTAGTTGTCTAGGAGGAGAACTACAATGCTAGACCATAGCAGAAGCATGCGAATAAGGGGAGAGAAATAGCAGTGTCCATCTTGAACATAAGTAGAGGACAGGTCCTAGCATGAACCTGTGGGCAACAGGGGTGCTAAGGTTTTAGGCCTTAGGGGATAGAAATACCAAAAACCGCATGTGTCATTCTCGGTGGTGCTTGTAAAGCAGAACACTGACCTTTTGTCTGAATAAGACAAGCAATATGTGTGATTGTACTATTACTTTGCCCTTTGGTTTGCATAGTGGTTATTAATGTAGTAGGTCATCTGGAGATTAATTTTAAAACATCATATAAAAATGTGTCAAACTCAATATTTTTCTTTTGTTCTACCTTTAGAAGGTTAGTCTTTTTAATTCTTTGGCCTTCAGAGGATTCCTCTTTGGTTAAATTAAGGTAAACCTTATATCATATTACACCAAAGGCCTATTGCTCTTTGTCATAAAATTAATTTAGACTCATTGAATAATCTAAAGCTTTTTCTAGGAATAAAACTCAGGCCATTAAAGTGGTGAATGGTATAGCCTTTGATAGAAATATGTCTTGCATAGTTGGATATAAAATATTTTAGCTTTGTTAACTATCCTTTGCATATATGTTAAGAACTAGATATCTGTTAGAACATTAGTGGCTCTATTGAACAGTGACTTTGTGAACAAACATATTTTTTCTTTCATTTGAATAGCAATATGCCATTTTAAAGTTGCATTCATCCTTTTTCTGCTGTAAATATAATGCTGTAAAATTACAGCATTAAATATGTAATTTATAAATATTTGATAGTATCTAATACTATGTTAATATTTAATATTGATAGAATAATATAATAATTATATATAATAATGTACTAACAAAATAATATATCAATATTTAATATATTAACAATGTTTTATTTCTACATGTAGATATGCTGCCACAAAACTGACTGTGCATTTATTCAACAGGCAGTCAATGAATATTCAGTTTCCTACTTTATGCAGAGCACATAGTCCTTGCCATCGTGAAACATGTAGTTTAAAGGGGACCTGAGAGATAAGACATATGCAGGTCACTATAAATATTTGCATTGTATAATGCATTATAGACTTTGCAAAGCAAAGGAGTAGAAGGCATGGAGGATGTCAGGGCAGGCTTCCTGGAAAAGCTAGACTTCGGTAGCTGGCATCTTTTCAATCCTTTAGGATTTGCTGAGTGCTTTATATATAGTCTCTTATGTGATCTTCAATGAGGTAGGAGCTATTATTGCCATTTTCAGATGAGGAAAGGGGAGAGGGGAAGGGACTTGCCCAGATATAGAAGGTTGGGAAATATATGGGGCAGGATTGGAACTCAAGTCTCCTAACTCCATATCCAGTGCTCCATTCAATATACCACTTACAGGTAGGAATTAAACCGGGCAGCTAGGTGTCCCAGTGGCTAGAGTATGGGGCCCGGAGTCAGGAAGACTCATTTTCCTGAATTCAATCTCCCAAAGACAAATGTTTGCCAAGGAAACCCCAAGCAAGGGCAGGAAGAATGGGACGAAACTGAACAACAAAAGGAATTAATCTGGGTAAGTGGGGTTGGTTGCATTTGGGGTTTCAGGGCAAGAAGTTCCATGGCATGTTCCTTGGGACAGAAGTTAGAGCCCTTTGTTTGGAGCATTATAATTTTGTAGAACAAATTATTTTTTGCCTTTGATTTTTACAATGTTATGTAAGCAGTGCTTTCTGGAGGACAATTTCTTCCTTTGCCTCAAAGGATTTGTTTTTCTAGGTGTCATCTGTCTGCACGAGGGATTTTTCTCTTTGTGGGATATTGAAGTTGGTTTTTAGATCATATTTTGTCAGTGATAGGTTTTCCATTTAACATATAGCATAATCCAGTTTGATGGCTAGGTGTCAAGTTTTACAAATCAGTCAGTTTGAAATTTTAGATTGACTTTAATAAAGAATATATATGTATACACACATCTTTAATTTGCATATATGTACATATATAATTTTGAGGTTCACATGAAATTCATTAGTGTTCTTTTCTCCTTTTTATTTACTTTTTTATGATCATTTTACTTCCTTTTTATAGTTATCTTTTTAAATGAAGTTCTAATGTTTATTTCCTGCATTTTCTATTGTGTTTCCTTTGTATCGTGAGTCTATAAAGGTTTTGTTTGGGTCAGAGTAGATCAGCCTGAAGGCCTTATCAGCAAAGAAGCTGCAGGTTATTTGGGCAGTTAGCAGGGCCTCCTGGACCCCAGTGTCCTCATCTGTAAACTGAAGAGGCTCCCACTAGATGATCTCTGAGGTCTCTTTCAGTTGGAGAAATAGAAACAAAATCAATCACTCTGCATTTATTAAGTACCTCCTTTATGCCAGGTGTTGTTCCAGGTGTTCAGACACGAAGACAAAGAAAGAAAAGTCCCTGCACACAGAGAGTGTACTTTCTTTCAGAGGGGAGGGGAGGGGAGGGCAACTTATATATAAATGAAATTATACAAAATCAATAAAAGGTTATGCTTGGAGGAAAGGCTTCCTGTAGCATTTGAGCTGAGCTTTGAAGAAAACTAGATTCTAAGTGGAGGTGAGGAAAGAGTGTATTCTAGGTGTTGGGGGCAGCCTGTGCAAAGACATCTGAGCAATGGGGAGAGAGCCTGCTGAGCTAGAAGGAGAGTGATGACATATAATAAAGGTTGCAAAGGGAGCAAAGGACCAGGTTGGGAAGAGCTTGACCTGCCAGACAAAGAAGTTTATATTTAATCTTACAGAAATAGGGAGCCACTGGAGAGTTTGAGCAGGAGAATGGTGAGGTCAGGCTTGTGCTTTAGGAGGACCATCTTGGCCAATGTGTGCAGGATGGGACTGGAGAAGAGATAAACTCCAGGCCCGCATATCAACTAACTAAAACACTGCTTAGACGTATATAAAAGCAGCAACAGAACTGATTTTGTACTTTTCGCCTTTCCTGTAATCTTTTGGAAAGAAAGTGCCAGTTACATTGATGGTTTATTTTTATTTTTGTTGTGTTTGTCTTTCGTTCTTGAAAAAGACCATGACATCAGGGAAATGATGACATGACTTGCAGTTGACTTTGACTTGAGTGAGGAAGGGCTGTGCAAGATTGCCAACCTCATTTTCTCCTCCAGAGACATCTGGGGCCAGTGGCCTGATATTTACCAGGACAACTGGAGAAGGCCCAGGATGCATTGGTAGACCCTGGCCATTCGTAAGCAACAAGCACTGGATTTAGAATCAGGTTGCAAGTTCGAATCCTAGTCTTGCTGGTTATTTCCTGTCTGGACTGCTGAAAGACTTGGACTAGATGGTACCTAAGATCCTTTCTGACACTGGATCTCAAGCTCTCTCTGTTCTGATGGCCTTCCTGTGACTTCAAATGTGCCAAATGCCAATATCAGATAATCCTGATGTTCACTGATAGCTAGCTTCAAAGGAGAGATCTGGAGGAAAAGCTTTGCTGTTGTGGTCACTTTTCTTTTTGCTTATATGAGAGCATAAGCTAATTTATACTGTAATGTAATAGGGTAAATATTGAGTCCTATGCCTGGGTTCAAGAATTCACCTGCAAAAATGAAAGAAAACACATCATCTTGAAAGTAGTTCATATGAAAAAAAAAAGGTAGATGTAGTAGGGCCAAAAGCTCAGTATGAGGCAGCATTGTGACCTAGCAGTTAAGAAAGCCAGCAGTCATATGTTCCATCAAGAGTTGTCTTCAACAAGAGAGGGGCCAACCCCCTTTGCATCTGGAGAATTGTTTAGTTCTGAGTGTCCCAGAGAAGAATGGCTAAAAAATTTATTAGATCAGAGTAGCGTAAGTCAGGACTAGGAACCATGCCCTATGAAGATTGGATTAAAGAAACTAAGATTAAGTCTGGTAGAGAAAAGGAGATTTGTGGAAGGAAAGGGGACATTATCATTGTCTTGGAATAGTGGAATACTGCACTAGGGGTTAGGAAGACCTTTCCTTAGATCCTTAACTTTGTAACCCTAGACAAGTCACTTGACATCTCTCAACCTCACAGTTTCTTCATCTGTAAAATGAGGATAATAATACAGAGTTGCAGTGAATATCAAATAAGCCTAAAACTGTCTCAAAGTGTCACGGTTACTTTTGGGGTGGTAGGCAAGGGGAAGGTGGGAGATAGTGACTTTCTTGCCAGTGGAGGTCTTCAGTAAACTTGTCAGGAATGTCATAGAGAACTTCTTGCTTAGGTTTGGACTGGATGACCCTCCTCAATCAAATTCTGTGATATAGCTATTCCTCCAAATCTGAGCTTGTTGCTTTCCTTCAGAGAGCCTCTGCCTTCAAGTATGGACAGTAAAAGCCCTGACCTAGGAATATTGAAAAGTCTTACTTTTCCCAACCCATACTCCACAGAACAACTTAAATAGATCTCTTTAAAATATGAACAAATGGAATTGGACATATAAACTCTGAAAAATAAAAAGGTTTATTGGGACATAAAAATTGCATATATTCATACAAAATACTTTATACTCACAAATAACTTTCATATCTCGTTTGGTCTTTCAACAGTGTGAGAGAAGCAGGGGAGATACAGAAATGTCAGAATCCTGTGTTAAGTTAAATGACTTGCCAAGGTTACATGGCAGAACTGAAATACTATTCCAGTTGCTCCTGGCTAATAATCTAATGATTATTCTACTATATACAGGTGGCCTTTCCCTCTCTAGGCCTTAGATTCCTCATTTGTAAGATGAGGGTGGCTGGACTAATTATGTAAGGGTTCTTATACTTACTATGAAAGATCTACGAACTTGTTTTTTCTTTTAAAAATTTTGTTTCATAATCACATTTCAATGTAATTGGTTTTTCTTTATAATCCTATGTAATTTTATGCATACAAAACCATAGTTCTTAGAAGGAATATATACACTTATTCACCAGACTTCCACAAAGGGTCCTATGACAGAAGCCCCAGGCTTAGGTGATGATCTTTCAGTCTCCTTTTGTAAAAGTTCTTTAAGATTGTAAGGAAACAGGAAAGTAGATGCATGCCTTCTGCCTCCCCTCTTTGCAAAAGTGTGGTAAGGAGGTGAACAAGCATTTATCAAGAACTTCCTATGTGCCAGGCTCTGTGCTCAGCACTCTACAAACAGTATTGCCAATATTTCAGATTATATCAGACATGGTTGATTTTTCTGACCTACTTCATTCCTCCTTTTAATCATTGTTACAAGAGCTATGTATTTGGGTAAGGGAGGAGAGGGGGATATATTTAGAAAGAAAACTGATACAAAAGATGTCAAAAATATTTTTAAAGTATGAAAATAGGCATGTGAACTGTGTAGAAACAGTGTTTTGTCCCTTTAGTAGTACCTAGATCTTTTTCTGCACAGTTCCTTTCACTGTTAATTCGTTATGAGGGCTTATATTTCTTTAGTTTTTACTTTGTCTGGGTTATTAATCCATTTAACGTCTGAAGGTCTTTGTCGTTTTTCTTTAGACTTTAGCGACACCTAATGGCAAGGCAGAAATACTTCCTTTGTTGATGTGAAAATACATCCTGTAAAGATTTTGTAGATCCTTGAAATTTTCCCCTTTTTCTTGGATTATTGCCCTTTCTTCATGGATAGTTGAATTACTATATATATGCTAGTTTTTAAAGCTTTAATAATAATCAAAGACTAGTATTTTGGGGCCTGTGAAATGGATTTTATTTCAATGAAATATATGCATATATGGGATATATGGTAATTATTCTTAATTATTAATTAATTCCTAGAACATTAATTCATAGAATATTAATTAATTAATTAATTAATTGTTCCTAGAATAGGACATCTTTCATAAACAGTTTCTACTTTTTTCCCTTTGGACTATTTTGTGCCTTGAAAAAAATGACATAAAATTTTCAAAATTTTTAAGTCTTCATGAAAACTATACACAAAACATCTTTTTTAAAGAAATTCTGTGTTTACTATGAAAGTAACATATAAGATTGTAATATTTTGGAGCCGGAAGAAAGGTCATCTACCCTAGGCTTTTCATTTTAAAGAAAAAGACACTGAGGCCCAGAAAAAGGGGAAATGACTCATTTATATTCATATAGGTAATAAGGACCAAAGTTGGAATTTCAGCCTATGACACCAGGTTTCTAATGGAGCAATTATCAATTCTGTATTTTATGTAGTGTGGCATAATGTACAAATTCCTAGATTTTTTTGAGTATAAGGACCGCTCTTTAAATAAGTCAAAACGCTTCATAGATAGTCTTCTCTCCAAAGAGTATAGTTGTGCTCTTGGTATCCATTTGTTGAGAAGATATGATAACAAAAGCTACTGTGAAGTCAGTAATGTTTTAAATTAGGTGATAATAATCATCAAAACAATCTGGTACTGGCTAAGAAATAGAGTGGTGGATCAGGGGAATAGATTAGGTACACAATATACAGTACTAAATGACAATAGTGTTTGATAAATGCAAAGATCCAAACTTTTGAAGCAAGAATTCACTATTTGACAAAAATTGCCAGGAAAACTGGAAAGCAGTTTGGCAGAAACCAGGCATAGACCAATATCTGACACTGCATGCCAAGATAAGGTCAAAATGGGTACATGATTTAGATATAAAGGGTTATATCATAAGCAAATTAGGGGAACATGGAAAAATTTACCTGACGGTTCTATGCATAAGGGAAGAAATAAAAAAGATCATAATAAATAAAATGGATAATTTTAATTGCATGATTTAAAATGTTTTTGTACCAACAAAATTAATGCAGCCAAAATTAGAAGGACAGCAGAAAATGGGAGGGGGGAAATTTTATATCAGGTTTGTCTGATAAAGGCCTCATTTTTCCAGTGTATAGGGATCTGTGCCAAAAAAAAAATCGATAATTGGTCAAAGGATATGAACAGGCAGCTTTTTAGTAGAAGAAATCAAAATAATCAATAGTCACTTGAAAAAATGCTCTAAATTACTAATCACTAGAGAAATGCAAATTAAAACAATTCTGAGGTACCACCTCACACCCTTCAGATTGATTAACATAATAGAAAGGAAAATGACAAATACTGGAGGAGATGTAGAAAAATAGGAACTAATGCACTATTGGTGGAATTGTGTGATCTAACCATTCTGAAGAACAATTTGGCACTATGCCCAAAGAGCTATAAAACTGCATACCCTTTAACCTAGCAATACTACTATTAGGTCTGTATCCCAAAGAGGTCAAAGAAAAGTGAAAAGGACTTGGATGTACAAAAATATTTTTAGCAGCTCTTTTTGTGGTGGCAAAGTATTAGAAATTGAAGGGATGTGTATCAAGTGGGGAATAGCTAAATAAATTATACTGTATGATTGTGATGAAATACTGTTATGCTGTAAGAAATGACATAGGGGAATGGTTTCAGAAAAACCTGGGAAGTCTTATATGAACTGATACAAAGTGAAGTGAGCAGAAATGGGAAAACATCGTACATAGTAACAGTAATTTTGTAACAATGACCAACTGTGAAAGACTTAGCTACTCTAATCAATATAATGATCTAAGACAATTCCAAAGGATTCATAATGTAAAATGCTAACCACCTCCAAAGAGAGCACTGATAAAATCCGAGTGCAGATTGAAGTATACATTTTTTCACTTTATTTTTCTTGTCTTTCTTTTTTTGCAACATGGCTGATATGGAAATATGTTTTCTATGACTTCACATGTATAATAGGTATCTTATTGCTTCCTTCTCAGTGGGTGGGAGAAGGGCTAGAGGAAGGGAGAGATTTGGAACTCAAAATTTCAAAAAAAAAATGAATGCTAAAATAAAAAAAAAAGTAAAAAAATTAGATATTTTACTAATCACAGCAGCATCTGCCTACATTTGAAAAATGGTACTACATATGTTTGTGAGATACATATTCAGTCTCTGGGAAGCATGTTTATTTATTTGTCACACCAAGTCCCATTGCATATGTTGTGGGAACTAAATATTGTAATACCTCTGCATGGATTGTATGTCTTCTGGCCCTTTAAGGGTTTTTTTTTTCATTTTTACCCACATTTTTGTCCAGATAAAGATGTTTTAACCATTTGACTTATCATGACTACTTCAACCCCCTGTTTCCCCCCACCTTTTTGATGTCATTTTCTTCCTGATTTTTCTGCTTTGCCTCTTATTAACTACCTTCTTTTGCAAGATACTAGATTTGGAAGATACACACTGTAGGCAAAGAATTTTAACCAACTGTTTAAAATCTGGTTACATAACAAACACCTTTCTAATTTTTCTATCCATTTCTTTCATACTGATGTTCTCAAGGGGATGGAGCCAAGATGGTGGAGAAAAGGCAGTGACTCATCTGAGTTCTCTTAAATTCCCCTCCAAACAACTTTAAAAATAATGACTTAATGTTTTATATCACTATTGATTAGAGAAATGCAAATCAAAACAACTCTTAGGTACCACATCTCTCCTGTCAGATTGACTACCACGACAAAACAGGAAAATGATAAATGCTGGAGAGAATGTGGGAAAATTGGAACATTGTTACATAGTTGGTGGAGTTATGAGCTGATCTAGCCATTCTGGAGAGCAATTTGGAAGTATGTCCAAAGGGCTATAAAAATGTGCATGCACTTTAACCCAGCAATACCACTTCTAGGACTGAATCCCAAAGAGATCACACAAGTGGGGAATGGCCCAGTGTGTACAAAAATATTTATAGCAGCTTGTTTTTGGAATTGGAAATCAAGGGGATACCCATCAATTGGGGAATAGCTAAACAAATTGTGGTACATGAATGTAATGGAATACTATTGTGCTATAAGAAGTGAGGAGCAGATGGACTTCCTTACAACATGGAAAGATTTATATGAACTGATGCTGAGTAAGAGGAGCAGAACCAGAAAATGATTACAGATACACGGTATCTGTAAGGACTAACTTTCATATACTTGGTTCTGCTCATCAATGCAAGATTCTACAATAGCTCCAAAAAGGTCATGATGGAAGAAGCAATTCACATCCAGAGAAAGAATTATGGAGTCTGAATACAGATTGAGGCAAACTATTTGCTTTCTTTTTCCCCCCCTTCTTTTTTGGTTTTGTTTCTTCTTTCTCATGATTCATTCCATTGGTTATAATTCTTCTTTACAACTGGGCTACAGTGTAAATAAGTTCAATGTAAAGGTATATGTAGAACCTACATTGGATTACATGTGATCTTGGGGAGGGGGGAGGAGAGAGAGGGAGAGAAAATTTGGAACCTCAAAACTTGTAGAACTGAGTGTTGTAAACTAAAAATAAAAAATAAATTTATTTTAAAATATAAAAATAAAAATAAATGTCTTAAAATGAATTCTGGAACAGCAGAACCCACAAAAGGATGGGATGAAACAATTTTCCAGTCCAAGACAACTTAGAAGGTCAGCAGGAAAGGTCTGTTGCATTGAAATGAGAGTGGAGCACAGGCTGAACCAGCATAGGCCACACCCTATCAAACCAACAGCAGGCCTTAAGGGCAACTGAATTGGAGGCAGTAATAGCTGCTTCTGGAGCTCTCAACTCACAGATGTTAAGAGGGTCAGACAACTGGTCATAAGGGCTCTGTCGCATTGCCCATACTTGGGTCAGGGTCACAGTTCCAGGGTGAGGTGGAGCACTAGCACACCAGAGCTTGTGGCTTCAGGGGAATGGGAAACCTTAGTCACTGTTCTCGGGCAAAAACACAGTGCTTCTTGTCACTCACAGACCAGAACATAGCCAGATCTACCTGGCCTCTCCTTAAACACACCTCTCCTTAGATCATACTACCTTGGAAGAACTAGCTGCACAAAAAAACCTGAAGCTTAGGACAGTTTTCCCTTCACCCTGGGAGCACAGACCAGCTTTAATATAAAGCTAAAAGCCAAGAAATAGCCTAGGAAAATGAGCAAAGAATGAAAAAAGATCCTGACCATAGAAAGCTACTATGGCGATAGGAGATCTCAAAACACAAATTGAGAAGAAGACAACAAAGTCAAAACTGTTTCATCCAAAGCCTCAAAGAAAAATGTGAATTGGTCTCAGGCATAAAAAGAATTCCTGAAAAAGCTCAAAAAAGTATCTTAAAAATCAAATAAGAGAGGTAGATGAAAAATTGGTGAAAAGAAATTACAGTGATGCAAGAAAATCCTGAAACAAGAGTTAACAGGTTGGTAAAGGAGACACAAAAATACTGAAGAAAATAACATCTTAAGGAACAAAATAGACCAAATGATAAAAGAGGCACAAAAATCCAGTAAAGAGAAGAATGTCTTAAAAAAGCAGAATTACCTACATGGGAAAAGATGTACAAAAATTCTTTGAAAAAATAACTTTTTAAAAAGTAGAATTGGCCAAATGGAAAAGGAGGTACAAAAGCTCACTGAAGATAATAATTCCTTAAAAATTAGAATTGGGCAAGCAGAATTGAAGGACTCCATGAGAGGTCAAGAAGCATCAAACAAAATCAAAAGACAGAAAAAAAGAAAACATGAAATACCTCATTTGAAAAACAAGTGACCTAAAAAATAGATTGAGGAGAGATAATTTAAGAATTACTGAACTATATCAAAGCCATGAATAAAAAAAGAGACTAAACTTCATCTTTAAAGGAAAATTGCCTGATAATCTAGAACCAGGGGGTAAAATAGAAATTGAAATAATCCATAGATCACCTCCTGAAAGATATCCCAAAGTGAAAAATCCCAGGAATATTATAGCCAAATTCCTGAGCTCCCAGGTCAAGGGGAAAATAATACAAGGAGCCAGAAAGAAAGAATTTAAATATGATGGAGCCACAGTCAGAATAAAATAAGGTTTAGTAGCTTCTATATTAAGGGACCCGAGAATTTGGAATATTATATTCTGGAGTGCAAAGGATTAGAATTAGAATCAAGGATTACCCATCCAACAAAGTTGAGTATAATCCTTTAAGAGAAAAATGGAAATTCTATGAAATAGAGGACTTTCAAGCCTTCTTGATGAAAAAATTAGAGCTGAACAGAAAATTTGACTTTCAATACAAGGCTCAAGAGAAGGTAAGACACAGTTGGGATAGTTTACAGCTCTACCAGCAGTGCATTAGTGTACTTATTTTCCCATATCCTCTTCAGCATTTGTCATTTTCCTTTCCTTTCATTTTAGCCAATCTGATAGGTGCGAGGTGGTAGTTCAGAGTTGTTTTAATTTGCATTTCTCTAGTGATTAGTGATTTAGAGCATTTTTTCATGACTACTGATAGTATAGCTTTCTTCCTTTGAAAACTTATTGTTCTTGTCCTTTGACCACTTGTCAATTGAAGAATGGTTCTCGTTTTATATAAATTTGGCTCACTTCTACTTGAGAAATGAGACCTTTATCTGAAAAATTAACTGCAAATACTTTTACCCAGTGTCCTACTTTTCTTCTAATTTTAGTTGCATGAGTTTTGTTTGTGAAAAGGCTTTTTAATTTTGTATAATAAAAATCATCCATTTCCCTTTCCATGAAACTCTTTTTCTCTTGTTTGGTCATGAACTCCTCTCCTATCCAAAGATCTGATAGATAATTTCTTCCATACTCCACTAACTTGCTTATGATTATCACCTTGTATGTCTAAATTATGTACACATTTTGAGCTTGTCTTGGTATACAGTGTGAGATATTTGTGCTTAGTTTCTGCCAAACTTTCAATTATGCCATTACTCTTTGTCTAATAGTGAACTCTTAGAGCTCCAGTAACCGAGTAACTCCAGTAACTGAGTTTACCAAACACTAGATTACTGTGTTCATTTGCTTCTGTATATTGTGTACCTAATTTGTTCCATTGATCATCTAGTCTATTTCTTATCCAGTACTAAATTGTTTGATAATTTTAGCTTTGTAGTAGAGTTGGAGATCTAGTGCTGTTAGGCTCCCTTCCTTTGCATTTTACCTCATTGATCACCTTCCTGTTCTCAAACTTTTGTTCCTCCAGATGATTTTGTTACTGTTTTTCCTAACTCTATAAAGTAATACTTTGGTAGCTTGATTGGTATATCACTGAATAAATAAATAAATTGAGTAGTTTTGTTATATTGCTTTGGCTTACCTGTGAATGGTTAATATTTCTCCAGTTATTTGGAATTGTCTTCTCATGGAGAATGTTTTATAATTGTGTTCATATAGTTTCTTTGTATGTCTTGGCAAGTAGATTCCCAAGTATTTTATATTGTCTGTAGTTATTTTAAATGGAATTTCTCCATATTACTGCTGAATCTTGTTGTTAATATATAGAAATACTGGTGATATGTGAGGTTTATTGCTTTGCAAACTTCAAATACATGCTTGCTATTGTTATTCCTGGAAGAGGTATGCCAATCTGCTGCCCTATAACCTCACTTACTATCCCTGTAATTTTCTGCCAAAGTACTCCTCTCTGATCACCACATCCCAATGTGTGGTTTCCCTCCTTGGTCCATAAATTCCTTAAGGGCAAAAACTATCTTTGCTTTTGAATCTGTGTCCACAGGACTCAATATAATGCTTGGCACATTGTTGTTGTTTAGTCATTTCAATCCTGTCTGACTCTTCACGACCCGTCTTGGAGTCTTCTTAGCAGAGATACTGCACTGTTTTACTATTTCCTTTTCCAGCTCATTTACAGATGAGGAACTGAGGGTCACACAGCTAGTAAGGATCTGAGGCTGGATTTGAACTTAGGTCTTTCTGACTCCAGGTCTGGCACTTTATCCACTGTACCACCAAGCCGCCCCTGCTTGGCACATAGTAAATGTTCAATAAATGCATTTTCATTCCTTCATTTAGAGTGGGTGTATAAATAGGCTACAGCATATTGCCAGTGATGACTGGCAAGCCAGAAGTACATATGACCTGAAAAGGTAGGCTTCTGCTTTCACCATAGCCAAAACATTAGAAGAAGTAGTGTAAGACCTCTAGCCTGGTGAATAGGATCTCTAGGGAGAATTTAGGAAAGGATATGCCTGATGAGAAACCATGTGACTGGATTCTGAAGCTAGGGCACTGGACAGAGTATCTGCATTGGGGAGATCAGGCATCTACTGAAGACTTTCATTCATGGGACTTCCTATTGTAAAGAAAAGCAGACTTTCCTTAGTTTTCAGAGATTTTCAGCCATAATTCCACATGTTAGTAGGGACTATCTTTTTAAACAGAACTGTAATTTCATCATTCCAGGCAGCTTCTGGCAAAGATCTTTACAATGCAGATCTTTTTCTCTGCAGTTTATTGTCTTTGAGAGTTGTCTAGGCCACTGAGAAGTTAGGTAACTTTCCCAAGACCACCCAGCCAGAGTGTGTCAGAGCCAGGGCTTGAACCTTAGTTTTCTTGACTCCAGGCTCTCTATCCACTGTGCCCAGCTGCCTCTCATAAAACATCTTTATACTGATTATTCCGGAGGTAGCTGGTAAAGTAACACTTGGGTCTTTATTTTCTCCAGAGACTTTGTCAGTTCTTGATATGTCTGCATCTGGGTATGTTGACTTTGAACTATTAGTATTCAGAAGTCAGCATTAGTATTTTCTTTATTTTTGTTGCTTTCTACTTCTATGGAAACATTAGTCACATAAAGGTTTATGGCACATAAGGCTGAAGGGTTTGGTTTTCTGTGCTGCTTAACTCAGCATTTATTAGATTCCTATTTTCAAGGCCACTGTCTCCTAATTTTACATTTAATGTACATGGAGGATGATAAGCTTTTCCTGGAAGTCATTCTAACATAATATAGAAAGCATGTTCTAAGAGGCTTGAGGCAGGGGGCAGAGCCAAGATGGGGGAGTGAAAGCAAGCTTGAGGAGACATCGCATTTGCTACATTAATGTCTAAACTTCACTAATAAGGAAGCCTAAGCCTGCTGCGGTGGGCATAGACTTTATTGCCTTTCAGTTGTTTTTCATGAAACAAATTTACAAGGTGGGAAAACTTTTCAAAGGTTTTTGAGTCTAAATAGACTATACCCACTGGTTCACTTCTTTATGCATATTTACTCCTCCTCCCTCAAAAAACTCAATGGAAATTAACCTGGGAGCTTGATTTGGGAGCCAGAACACTTGATTACAGCAGTCATAAGGCTAGTTCTGGACCTGGCTTTGGTTCTTACTAGTTAAGTGATTTTATGCAATTCATTTCAACTTGCTGACCATCAGTTTCCGTCATTATGAAGTGAAGTTACTGCCATCTGAATCAATTCCAAACTCCTTAGCTTGGCATTCACATCCCTAAATGATTAAGCCTAACCTATCTTTCTGATCTATTTTCCACTCCTCCACCCCCAACCCAAGGCAGAACCAAAAGCAATGGATGGAGGTTTCAACAAAGGCAAATTAGAGTTGTCTGAGAGTTAATTGGATGACCGGGAAGCATAGTAGGTTCCCCCACCCTGGAGGTCTTCAGTGTGGGAAGGGAAAGGGAGATGAATGGTCACTTGTTCAGTATGTCTGGGTTGGACTACCTGGCCACTAGGGTCACTTCTAACTCAGATTTGTGATTGATGATAACAGGCTCCTTACTTTTCCTTAAACAAATCCATTTTCCTCCCATCTATGTACCACAGCTCGCACTTGTCCCTCTGCCTAGACTCCCTATCCCCTTTTCATTCTTAGCTTGTTGAAATCCTACCCATCAGTAAAGGTGGAACTCAAATACTCTGTCTTCCATTAAGTCTTTCCCTGACCACCCCTTGCCAGCCAGAACTGATCATTCTTCTGTGGAATCCCCCATAGCACTCTGTACCCCTCTGTGTTTAGTCCTGTATTGTATTGACCTTTTTGCATGCCTTATCTGTTCTCTTAGACTGGGAGTTCATTGAGGACAGACACATTATTTCCTCCAGCACAGAACCTTGCACATAATAGATGTTCAATAAATGTATTCTGAAGGTCATAGTGTGTGGGGCTGTAAAAATTGGTTATCAGTTTGCCCGAAGTGCATAAGATCATAATAATGAATTGTTAGCATTTCCAAGGGCAGTTAGGTGGCACAGTGGAGTGCGCTGGGCTCAGGGTCAGGAAGACTCACCATCCTGAGTTCAAATCTGGCCCCAGACACTTATAAGCTCTGTGACTGTGGTCAAGTCATTTAAGCTTGTTTGCCTCATCTGTAAAAAATGAGCTAGAAAATGAAACCACTCTAGTATCTTTGCCAAGAAATCCCAAATGGGATCATAAATGACAACAAAAGCATTTCTAGAACACTTTAAAGCTTGCAAAGGACTTTACATAGTTTATCTTATTTAAACCCCAAGATAAACTTGTGAAGCAGCTGCTGTTATTATTCCCATTTTACAGCTGAGGATATCGAAGGATTTGCCCAGGGTCTGATAGTTATTCAGTGTCTGGGGCAGATTTCAAACTCAGTTTTTCCTGAGACCACGTGCAGTCCTCTTCACTACACCATCCAGCTGCTATGGACCATAGACATCCTTAGGCTCACAGATGTACAGGTGCAAGGGGCTGTGGAGGCCAATCTGATCCAATCCTGTCTAGATAGATAGATAGATAGATAGATAGATAGATAGATAGATAGATAGATAGATAGATAGATAGATAAGGAAACTGAGGCCCCAAAGGCTTATATCACTTGCTCTCATTCCCAGAGTGGTCAGACTCAGGAGATGGGATGGGATTGGGCCTGAGGTGCTCTGACAGACCACACAGTGCTCTTACCTCTCTATACCTGGCTCTGTAAGGGAAAAAATAACTAAGAATTCTTAGGAAAAGTAATCTTATTTTCAAACTGTGATTACCGCCAAATATTATTTCTTTTGTAATGCTGTTAAGATACCCTATTTCATATTTTAAAAATTTTAAACTAATTCTTCTATATTGGAACTTAAGGTCCGTGGGGTTGTAGGAAAGATTTAAATAAGTACAAAAGCCTACAATATATTTCCATCTCTAGGCAACCGATAATCTCTATTTAGAAAGGGCAAGATGGTGTTTTTACTAGATTTCTTGACTGTTTGGCATTCATTGATTTGAATGCTCTGTTTCTGAAGTTGCATGAAAGAACAGGACCATTTCTTTGTTCGTTTCCTTGTTCCTGCACTTCCACCTTTGATACTCACTAGAATGTGTGAAGCTGGGAGAATGGTATTTGTTTGCTGTTCTATTTATATGTAAATTTTTTATTTCCCCACTCATCCAAGATGGCGGATAAATTTTCAGACTACAAGATATTTTTTATAATACTGTTCTAACCTCTAGAAAAACAAGAGGCTTTATAATTCCTGGGCAGATAGGAGACAATTATTTGAAGATTCTTATTGGAAGTCATGAAAAGGCTGTGACATTGTGTTATTCATCTCATCATTTCTAAGTATTTTGCCACAGTAAGGTTCTTAAAATGACACTTCATACTAAAGCAATATCTAAAAACAGCCCAGCAATGAATATGGTAGGCATATGTTTTGGGTTGGTAATGACTTGGATAGGAAAAGTGTTTCTTTTGCTTTTTGATTTGATTCCATTTATGCTAAGGCAGCAGTTGTCTTTGTGGTCCAGGGACCACAGGCAGTACAGGAGAACCTTTTTTGGGGAGTGACAGGGGGAGAATGTCTGTAAGGTCAAAACTGTTTTCCTAATAATGTTAAGATGTTTCAATGTCTAATATGGTGAATATCAGTGGATATAAACCACATAAAAGCTTTTGGGGGTTCTCAGTTTTTAAGGTGTAGTGGAATCTTGAGACCAAGAAGTTTGAGAACCACTGTAATAAGCTTTTCCTTTACTTGTATTCAAAGGCTAGTGTGAAATAAATTCGAGGGCTTTATTGATATCATCATGAACAGATGTTTCTCTGTCTACAAAGGAGCCTTTTTAATGTGGCTATCCCCCCCGCACCACCAAAATCTGTCCTTGGCTTTCATCTTCTTCCCTCCCCTAGTATGTCTCTGCCACCATAAGCTTGTCTCCTCCTATAACTTCAACTGCTGCCTTTATACAGACAACTTCTACAACTCTGAGCTCCAGATCTGGATCTCCAGCTACCTACAAGTCCAGTCTCCCTCCATGTGTTGCTGGCATCTGAACCCACTTCTCCTGGCTTTGCTGGTTCTTTTTGGGTGCCACATTCAGTCAGTCTTCCATGTACTTAACCTTGGAGTTATCTTTGCTTCTTTCCTCTCCCACTCTCTTCTCATATGCTATCACTTACCAAACCTTGCTGATTTGGTCCTTGCAGCATCCTGACTTTTCCTTGCTATTCCCAAAGCTCTCACCACCCTCAAAAAAGCTCTCATTAGCACTCAACTGAACTGTTGCAGTAGTGTTCAAACCTCCTCCCTCCTTCCTTGAGTTAACTCCTTGTACTGCTGCTAGAGTAATTTTCTGTATGCATAGGTCTAGGACTCAGGGGTGGGGAACCTGCGGCCTGAAGGCCACACGTGGCCCTCTAGACCATCAAGTCCAGCCCTTTGAGGGAATCTTTCACATTTGGATTCTGTCAAAGGGCTGCACTTGAGGACCTACAAGGCTACATGTGACCTCAAGGCTGCAGATATCTCCTCCTCCCCCACTAGATGTTCATTCTGTATAAAAATTCCCAGTGGCACACTACTGCTCACCAAATAGAAGTCTTATATTTTTGTCTGCATTTAAGGCCATCTACAGTCGAATAATGCTCTACCATTATCAGCATCATCTCATGTACTCTTGAATGAACCCTACATCCTATTCAAAGAAATTTGGTTGCCAACTTCCTCTTGCTGGTGTGTCTTCATCCTCCCTCCTACCAGCATGGCCTATGATTTTTTTCCCTTTATTCACATTATTCGCTATCTTCACAATGAAAAGCCTTCTTCCCTCTCCCTCAGATCTCCTCCACTATACCTATTGAAATGCTGTCTGTTCTTTAATGTCTGGCTGAAGTAATTTTCTTCAGGAAGCCTTCCCTGTTGCCTGGGGTGGCATGCTCTCTTGGCAGAACTTAACTTATAGAGCCTGTACAGAATTAATCTGCCTGAGCATTCTAGAGAGAATAGAGGAGCTTTCTCTTCCAGGTCTGCTTCTGCTTATTGATCCTTGAGGGCAAGGACTATTTTATTTTTATTGTATTACCAGTCACAGTGCCAAAAACATAGCTTTGGGGAGGCTACAGTTACTTCCATACTTCACTGAAGGATTTTGGTGGAGGAAAAGTATTGTTAATTAAATACATCATGTTAACTATAGCAACAAATTAGCTTTAAGTCTTGAAGTATGAGTTATAAGACATTTTAACAGAATTGACTTGTGCTAGATATCTGTTCTATTGTATACACCACAGAATTTATAGATTTAAAGTCGGAAAGTGCCTTAGAGGCTATCTAGTTCAATTTACTAATTTGACAGACGAAGAAACAAAAACACAATAAGATTGAGTGACTTGACTTGCCCTAAGTCACACAGGTGGTAAATATTGGAGGTCCTCTAGCTCCAGAACCAGTATTTCTTCCACTGTACTATACTGTCTCCCGTAGTATACTGGGAACTAAGGTGTAATATTAATAATGATGATAATAATGATAGCTAACATTTATATAGTGCTTACTATGTGTACTTGCTAAATAGGACATTTATGCCCTTTCTATAAAACTGAGAAGATAATTGAATGTTATGATACTTATATCTTTGTTTGTTAGATATTTATGTCTTTGTTTTCATGATCATAATTATATTTATCAGATGTGAAAACCACGGTAAGGAATGAAGTATCTGATGGCACTTATTCCTTTGAGTATGTGATGGACCTTAGAGATATTTTGTTTAGGATGGATTTGAATCATAGGAATCCATTGTGGTAATAAAAAAAAATGGGGCAAGCCTATGTTCATCTTGTGAATATATAATTTTGAAGAATTCAGAGTCATGAATTATTTTCCTCTTAGTGAATTTGGACTATTTAGAATTTGGCTGTTAATAACTATTTCTTCTTAATGGTTGCTTAACACATGTGTCTAATATATAACTTGAAATATATTTATATCTTTGTAGCTATTCATCTCTGCTACATTCTATCAGTCTTATAGCTTTGTATAGAACTACTCTAAGATGCTTCAAGGCATATTTATTAAGCCCTATTCTCCTAATGCACAAGGTATAATTATGAAGTTGTGAAGCTGGATCATTCTCATTGCTTTATAGTGGGCTGTGTATGTGTATATGTGTGTTTATTTCTCAGGGGCAAACTAGGCCCTTTTAGAGATGTATTAATTCTATTCTAGTCGGCATATACTATAATGCAAGAAATGATATTGCACAAATGTTTTGTCAGTTTCTGAAACTTCCCTGTCTATTGTTATTCACAGAACCAGGTAATTAGCTTTTGTTGTAGAGGTGACCATTTTATTTGCTAATATACCCAGACTGGTTAGTGTAATGGCAAAGACTTAGCTTGCTGGTGAGAATTCTTTGCTGAAAAGGCCGGATGACAGTGTTACCCTCGCATTCCTAATTCAGTATGAATAGGAAAATCAACTCTCACTCAGAATCTTAGACCTTTAGTCATGGGAGGAGCCTTTGAGATCATCTACCTCCTTCCCTTCATTTCACAGCTAAGAGTGAGGCTCAGAGAGGGGGAATGATTTGCCCACGGTGCCACAGTATGTGTTGAGTAATTGAGTATTCATATCCAGTGGAATGAGTTTTCTGACACATTGTGAAGGAAGCAGAATATTCATCATTGTTGTTCAGGCCTTCCTAACTCCAGGCCAGGCTCTCTGTCCATTGTGTCATCTAGCTGGACCTAGAAGAATTTCTGGAATTCAGTTTGTAATTATCTAACTGGTAGATAGGTAGTGCCATAGTGCATAGAGGACTGGGCCTGGAGTCAGGAAGGCTCATCTTCCTGAGTTCAAACCAGTCCTCAGACACTTACTAGCTGTGTGAGCCTGGGCAAGTCATTTATAGTGGTTTGCCTCAGCTTCCCCAAACATAAAATGAGCTGGAGAAAGAAAGGGCAAGCCACTCCAGTATCTTTGCCGAGAAAACCCCAATTAAAGTCATGAAGAGTCAGACATGACTGAAACAACTGAAGGACAACAAACTGGCATTAACTGAATTCTGCTTTTGCTACTTAGTATCCACTATTGTTTGGCTACAAGTATCTTGATTTAATGTTTGGATTGCTAAATCCTGAAAAGTATCAAATAAATAATGAAGACAGGTCTTATGAACCCCTAAGATTGCTACCAAACAGTGTATTTAGAAGGCCATCTACAAAACTTTCTCTCCTCTCACTCTCTTCTTAACCCCTTACAATCTAGCATACAACATTATCATTCCAAACTGCTCTCTCCAAAGTCATTAATGATTTCTTAGTTGCCAAATCAAATGGCCTTTTCTTAATCCTGATTCTCTTTGACCTGGCTGTAGCCTTTGGCACTGTTGATCACTTTCTCCTCCTTGATGCTATTTTCTCTCTAGGTTTTTGGGAAACTGCTCTTTCCTGGTTTTGCTCCTACCTGACTGACTGTTCCTTCTCTGTTGCTAGACCCTCCTCCAGATCATACCCTCTACTGTAGGTGTCCTCAGGGTTTTGTCCTGAGCCCTCTTCTCTTTTCCCTTTACAATTCTTCACTTAGTGATCTCATCAGCTCCTATGGATTTAATTACCATCCCTAAGCTGAAGATTCTCAAATTTATTTTTCCTGTCCCAATCTCTCGGCTGACCTCTTTGCCTTTCGGACATCTCAAGTTGGATGTCTAGTAGACATCTTAAACTCAATATATCCCAAACAGAACTCATCTTCCCCCAAACCCTCTGCCCCTCCTGCATTTTCTATTACTGTAGAGAGCAATGCCATCCTCTCAGGTTCACAACCTAGGATTCATCCTGGATTCCTCACTGTCTCTCCCCCTCCTCCCCCCATATCCATGCTATTGCTAACCCCTGTCAATTTTACCTTTGCAACATCTCTCCAATATGCCCCCTTTTCTCTTCTGGCAGTGCCACCACTCTGGTGTAGGCTCATCAACTCGTTCCTGTATTACTGCAACAGCCTGGTGGTGGATCTGCCTGCCTCAAGTCTCTCTGCACTCCAGCCCGTCCTCCATTCAGCCACCAAAATGATCTTTCTAAAGGCAGGTCCCTCCATGTCACCCCTTTACTCAATGAACTCCAGTAACTTCCTGTTGTCTCTAGTATAAATATAAAATATTCTGTTTGACATTCAAAGCCCTTCCTAACCTAAGGCCCTCCTGTCTTTCCAGTCTTCTCATACTTTACTCACCACGTGTACTTTCTGTGTAGTGACACTGGTCTTCTGGCTGATCCACAAACAGAACGCTCCATCTCTTGGCACTGGGCATGTTCTCTGGCTCTCTCCCATGCCTAGAATGTTCTCCCTCTTCCATTCTGCCTGCTGTCTTCTCTGGCTTCTTTTAAGTCCCAACTAAAATCCTGCCTCCTACTGGAAGCCTTTCCAAACCCCTCTTAATTTCACTGCTTCTCTTTTTAAAATTATTTTTTGTTTATCCTATATATAGCTTGCTTTGTATATATTTGTTTGTATGTGGTCTCCCACATTAGATTGTAAGCTCCATGAAGGCAGAGATTGTATCTTTTGCCCGATTGTGTATCTCTAGTACTTAGCACAGCTTGACATATAAATAAAATGTTTAATAATACTTAAACAAATGTTTAACACTTAAATAAATGTTTAATAATTGATTGAAGGTTTATAGCATAGGAGATAGTGTACCTGGAGAAAGGAATCTTGAGTTCAGATTGAGAACTTTTCACTTAGACATGACCACTGTGCATTTATAAAATTAGAATAATGGTACTTTCACTACTAACCTAACATGTATCTTATTGTGAGTAAAATGTTTAGCAAATATGAAAGTGCTATATAAGTATTAATATTAGCTCATTTGGTCCTCTTTGTATGTACATGAAAATTCTTACTTGCAAAATGAGAGATTCGACTCCAGCTCTAATTCTCCCAAGAGGTAGAGCTGAGATTCAAACCCATGTCTTCTACCTTTGTGACCATTATTCTTTTTACTGCACCTTATTGGGGTTACATTCCAAGAAAAGGAAAATAAGTCAAAATGAGGCATATTGAGACTAATTTTCCACTAGAAAGAATGTCATGACAAGTCTCAGGAATTTAACTTCTAACTTTTTAGTAGAAAAAGCCTTAAACATTTTATTCAACTATTAATGATCTCTCACTAACCTCACCAGCTCCTATGGAGCTCTTGCTATCCCTATGAAGATAACTTGCAGAAATATATATATTGTACATACATATGTGAATATGCACACACACATATATAATCTACAGTTATATACACATATATTGTGTGCATACAGTGTATACACACATATATATTTGACATTTCAAATTATACATCCTGGACATATCTCAAACTCATCCTGTCAAAAAGTGAACTATCTCCCTCCAAGCCTTCTCCCCTTTCAGACTTCCCTATGTCGATCAAAGATACCACCATCCTTCTAGTCCCAAGGTCATCATCCTCAGCATTATCGTCATCTCTACACTCTCCCCCACCCCACATTTATAGTCAGTTGTCAAATATTGCCATTTCTGTCTTCACAACCTGTCTTGCATCTGACTTCTTTTCTCTACTCACCCAGCTACCAACTTGGTTCAGACCTTCATCATCCTTCACCTAGATTATTATAGCAGCCTCAGAATTGGTCTTCTGCCTCATGGCTTGCATTGCTCCAGTTTGTCTGATATACTGCTGCCCAAGTGCTTTTCCTTAAACACATATCTACTCAGTCAACTCTACTAACTTCTCTCCTCCCCTCACACACACGTCTTGTGTCTTTGCCTTTTAACCATCAGTCTTCCATGCCTGGAACGTCTTCCCTCCTCAGCTCTACCTCATAGAGTCCCTTTATTCTCTTTAAGACACAGCGCAAGCACAATTTTATATATGAAACTTTTCTTGATCTCCCTACTGCGAGTGACTTCCCTCCCAAATTGCCTTGTATTTTATTTTATGTGATTGTATTTATTCATTTTATATTTAAGATATACACACATGTAAGTTCCTTATAAATAGGGATTGTTTCATTCTTTGTATTTATCCACAAATTTTGCAACTTAAAACTTTCCATGGTGAATTTCAATCATTGTACACATGATAGCACATGACAATTCCTTCTTCTTTAAAGTAATATTTTGTCTTCCCCCAGTTACATGTATAAACTATTTAAAATTTTTTTTGTATAAACAATTTTTAACATTTGGTTTTTGAAATTTTGAGTTCTGGGAGCAGAGACAAGATGATGGAGAAAAGGCAGTGATTCATCTGAGCTCTCCCCCAAACCCCTCTGAACACTTTTAAATAATACCATAAAACAATTCCTGGAGCAGCAGAACACACAAAAGGATGGAGGGAAATAGTTTTCTAGCCCAAGACCATTTAGAAGGTTGGCAGGAAAGATCTGTCACACCAGTGTGGGAGTGGTGCACAATCCAGTGCAGGCAATGCCAGCATAACCCCAACCCTAGCAAACCAGGAGCAGGCCTTGGCAGCCACTGAATCAGCAGTGGCTGCTTCCAGAGAAGCCCACAGATGGTAAGGGGGTCAAACAACAAACTTCAAAAGAAGATTAAAGGGATCTCTTTGCTAACTCTGAGTCAGGACTGTGTTGCTTTGCCCATGCTTGGATCCAGATCACAGTCCTGGGTGGCAGTCCCAGGGAGAGGAGGAGCACTAGTACACTGGAGTTTGTGGCCACAGTGGAGCAGGGACCCTCATCACAGTTCCAGGGCAGAAAGGAGTGCTTGTGGTCACTCATAGACCAGAGCACAACTCCAGGAAAGTAGTGAACACACTTCTCCCTAGATCATACTACCTTGGAGGAGCTGAAAAGTTATAGGTCCCTGAAAGGATCTCTGAAGACAGCTGCACAAAACCCCTGACGCTTGGGACAGAGCACCCTCCATCCTGGAAGCAGAGCCCTACTTTAACAAAGAGTTAAAAGTTAAGAAATGGTCTGGGAAAATGAGCAAACAACAGAAAAAATTCTGACCATAGAAAGTTACTATGGTGACAAGGAAGATGAAAGCACACACTCAGAAGACCACAAAGTCAAAGCTCCTACATCCAAAGCCTCCAATAAAAATATGAATTGGTCTCAGGCCATGGAAGAGCTCACAAAGGATTTTGAAAATCAAGTAAGAGAGGTAGAGGAAAAATTGATGAGATTGATGCAAGAAAATCATGAAAAACAAGTCAATACCTTGGTAAAGGGGACAGAAAAAAATAGTAAAGAAAAATAACATCTTAAAAACAGAATAAGAGAAATGATAGAAAAAAAAGCACAAAAAACTATTAAGGAGAAGAATGTCTTAAAAAGCAGAATTTGCCAAATGAAGAAAGAGGCACAAAATTTCACTGAAGAAAAATCTCCTTAAAAAATAGAATTGGTTAAATGGAAAAGGAGGTACAAAAGTTCATTAAGGAAAGTAATTCCTTAAAAATTAGACTTGAGCAAATGACTTTATGAGAAATCAAGAATCAATAAAACAAAACCAAAAGAATGAAAAAATAGAAAACAATGTGAAATACCTCATTGGAAAAACAGCTCACCTGGAGAATAGATCTAGGAGGGATAACTTAAAATTTTTTAGACTACCTGAAAGCCATGATCAAAAAAAAGGGCCTAGACATCATCCTTCAAAAAATTATCAAGGAAAACTGCCCTGATAATCTAGAGCCAGAGGGTAAAATAGAAATTGAAAGAATCCACCGATCACCTCCTTAAAGAGATCCCGAAATGAAAACTCCCGGAAATATTATAGCCAAATTCCAGAGCTCCCAGGTCAAGGAGAAAGTACTGCAAGCAGCCAGAAAGAAACAATTCAAATATCATGAAGCCACAGTCAGGATAACACAAGATTTAGCAGCTTCTACATAAAGGATCAGAGGGCTTAGAATATGATATTCCAGAGGGCAAAGAAGCTAAGATTACAACAAAGAAACAGCTACTCAGCAAAACTGAGTATAATCCTTCCGGGGGAAAAATAGGTAGTCAATGAAGTAGAGCACTTTCAAGCATTCTTTATGAAAAGACCAGAGTTGAATAGGAAATCTGACTTTCAACTGCAAGATTCAAGGTAAGCATAAAAAAAATAAACAAGAAAGGAAATCATAAGGCACTTAATAAGGTTAAACTGTTTACATTCCTACATGGGAAGATGATACTTGTAACTCATAAGAACTTTCTCATTATTTGGTCAGTTAGAAGGAGTATATATAGAAAGAAGGCACAGGTGTGAGTTGAATATGAAGGGGTGATATCTAAAAAAATAAAACTAAGGGGTGAAAGAGAAATGTATTGGGAGAAAGGGAAAGGGAGAAGTAGAATGGGGTAAAAAAAAAAGAGGCAAGCAAAAACTTTTACAGTGGAAGGGAAGATGGGGGAGGTAAGAGGGAGTGAGTGAACCTTATCATCATCAGAATTGCCTCAAAGGAAGAATAGCATACACACTCAATTGGGTATAGAAATCTGTCTTACCCTATAGGAAAGTAAGAGGGAAAGGGAATAAGAGATTAAGGGATAGAAGGGAGGTCAGATTGGGAGAGATAGTAGTCAGAAGCTTTTGAGGAGGGACAGGGTGAAAAGTGAGAGAGATTAGAATAAACAGGGTGGGAATAGGATGGAGGGAAATACAGTTAGCAATAGTAACTGTGAAAAAAATTTCAAAGTAATTTCTCTGATAAAGGCATCATTTCTCAAATATATATAGACCTAAATCAAATTTATAAAAATAATAGCCATTCCCTAGTTGCTTAATGGTCAAAAGATGTGAACAGTTTTAGATGAAGTAATCAAAGGTATCTATAGCCATATGAAAAATGCTCTAACTCGCTATTGATTGGAGAAATGCAAATTAAAACAATTCAGAGTATTACCTCATACCTATTAGATTGGCTAATAGGACAGAAAAGGAAAATGAAAAATGTTAGAGGGGACGTGGGAAAAAATGAGACATTAATGCATTGTTGCTGGAGTTGTGAACTGATTCAGCCATTCTGTAGAGCAATTGGGAACTATGCCCAAATGGCTATAAAAGCATGCATACCCTTTGACCTAACAATAACACTACTAGGTCTGTATCCCAAAAGAGATAAGAAAGCAAAATGGAAAGGGACCTATCTATACAAAAATATTTATGGCAGGTCTTTTCTGGTGGCAGAGAATTAGAAATTGAGAGGGAACATTTATTAGGAATGTTTGAACAAGTTGTGGTATGTGATTATGATGAAACATTATTGTGCTACAAAAAATGATAAGCATGATGCTCTCAGAAAAACTTGGAAAGACTTGCATGAGTTGATGCAAAGTAAAATGTACTGTGTACAAAGTAACAGCAATATTGTAGGATGATCAGATGTGAAAGACTTAGCTGTTCTTAGCAATACAATGATCCAAGACAACTCTGAAGGACTTATGATGAAAACCTCTATCCGTTCCCTGAGAAAGAACTGATGGTGTCTGAATACAGATTGCAGAATACTTTAGTTTACTTTCTTTATTTTTCTTGAGTTTTTTTGTCTATGTTTTCATTTACAACATGACTAATATGGAAATGTTTTGCATGACTACACATGTATAACCTATATCGAATTGCTTACCTTCTCAATGTGAGGGGAGGGGAGAGAGGAAGGGAGAGAATTTGGAACTCAAAATTTTCAAAACAAATGTTAAAAATTGTTTTTACATGTAACTGGGGAAAAATAATAAAAGGAAAAAAATGAAATTGGGGAAAAATTTTTAAAAAATAAAATTTTCAGTTCCAAATTTTCTTCCTCTCTCCATCCCCTCCCCTGTCTCTGACACAGTAAGCAAACTGATATAGCTTAAACATGTGCAATCATGTAAAATATATTCCAATATTATAATTTTTCTTTTTGAAACAGATCCCAATCCCTACATGCTTTAGTAGATGATCTTTGTGAATTTTGGTCCCAAAAAATTCTTATGTAGTGACCCATCTTTTAGTGGTGAACTTTTCCGCCTTTAACCAGCCTTTCCTCTGATGGCCAACACAAGGTATGGTAACTGATCACATAAAATTACGTTTAATGTAAGTTGTAAGGTTTTTTTTTACAATGTTTTTAATTCTCATAATTGAGCCTCACTTTTTAAAATGAAACTAATTTCTAAATTTCAGAACTTGAAAGGGCCTTAGAGATCATCTAATCTATTTATGGATGAGTTCTCTGAAGTCAGGGATTTGTATTAAAGTGATTTGTATTCAGTGCATCAGTGTCAGAGCTGAGACTAGACCCCAGTTCTTTTGCCTTGTAATGCAGTGTTCCCTTCTACTTCTTCATGGAATTCAGAAGGGTAAGAAAATGCTTTTAATGGAGTAAATTTTATAAAATTCCACGAAAGCATCTACTATATGAACAGAAGTAGAAAAGCAGATGAAATTAATTAATTTAATGATTAACCACCTTTTGCTGAAACACAGGTTCATCCTTAGTATTCTTCTAGTGATTATGTATGGCTGCATTTTGGGCCCTCCTGGCTTAGAGTGAATGTCAATGTAACTGTTTCTCTTTGGAACAGCAACCCTGAGAGTCTACCCCTCCCAGCTTGATTTTTTTTTTCTTTTTTTCTAATTAAAGGGGCCTTCCCTCGACTCACTTCTTCAAGGAGCCTATTCACTGAATGGGTGTTACCTCACTCTAAGTGAGTACATGAAAAGGCCTAAAAGGGCCAGGGTCTCCCATTGCATCCTGGGTCATCTCTAGTCATCCTAATGAATATCTGAGCACTGAATCCAGATGGCTCTGGAGGAGAAAGTGAGACTGGTGACTTTGCACAGAACTCCCTCACTCAAATCGACAGCTAGTCTTGTCATCATTTCCCTGATGCTCTTTGAAAAAGGACAAACACAACAATGGCTGTGAGTTATAGAAGATTACTGTCTCTGAGGAATTAAGATGGAGGCCCTAGACAAGCACATTGTTGGTGGGAGCAGGCAGCAGCTACACCTACAAACAAGGAATTACACAAGAGAAGACCCCACATAACCACACTAGGAAAAAAGAGATGGGGAGCATCTTGAGCAGGGGATAGATAGCCGGTGGATAGCTCATAGGTTCCATTCATATACTTATGATGTCAAGGAATGCGAAGCAGACCCCCAATACCATGGACAAATGTCCTGCAGCACATTTATGAGAGGACATGTAAAAAAAGACAATAGGACGAGCAGGCCTGGACTGTTCAAAGGAAGAAATGTCCACGTCAAGGAGATCTCACTTCTATTGTAGCACGTGTGGAAGGTATAGTGTTTAGTCATAGAATTCCATGATGGGGAGAGGAGAGGGGACTGAACAGGTGTGTGAAGAAAACTTCTAGAGTGAGTTATACTTAACAGCTGTATTTAAAATGGATCCAGGGGTCTTTGTTTTGTTTTGTTGTTCACTTTTACATTGTATATTTTCCCATAGGAAACAGAAATTAGGAGGCAAGTTCATGCAGTGTGATCCAATCTCCTCATTCTATCAAGAAAGAAACTAAGACCCAGAAAGATTTAATGACTTCCCCTAAATCACACAGTGACTTTAAGTGGCAGAGACAGGATTCGAATTGAGCCCCTTTGTCTCTAAATCCAGCTCTCTTTCCATCCCTCCATGACTCCTGGGCTTTCTGTAGCATTCAGAGCTGCTATCTATTTTCTTATAATTCCCTGGCTGTATGTTTATTTGGGTTTTCCTTGCCATAAGGAATAGCTAAGACATAGCTGGCAGGGCTCTATAAATAGACATCACTTTAAGTCAGGTAAGCAGAGGAGATCTGTTTGCCCAGCACAGAACACACCAAGAGGCAGGGGAAAAGCTAATACATTGCACCAACTTGTCTATTTTCCTTTGCACTGATGTTGCTGAGGTTAATACTGTAAGACAAGAGAGCAGAGATCTGGTACTTGTTTTCCTAAGATAGGCTGCAGATTTTTATTATTCAAGACCTGAAGTTGTTTTTTGGAGCAGTCTGGCCTTCAAGTAAATTGTATTACCTAACCAGTAACTTTGCCATTAAGATTAGCTCATTAGTATAAAGAAAATGCTGGTAGCACACCAGGCACACATAGAAAGGGACCTTGCTTTTGCGGGGGAACCTTCAACCAATTAAATTTCTTCTTGTTGTGAGGTCACAGACGTGGTTCTGTGTTCATTACCTGCAGAGACTTTTCTGCAGCTTAGTGGTTGGTGTATAATTAAATGTGAGGCTAGAAAGGGAAACTGCTTTGCAGACTATTGAGTGCTATACAAAATCAAGCTGTGATTAAGCTCACATTCTCTTTCATATGCAGAAATATGTTAACTTGACTTTGAGGTGACTTGTTAAACAGAGCTTGCTGGTTTTATTTCATACTTGTCATGTTGGTTAATGGAATGTGTATGTTCAGTTTAAATTCGTTTATCACTGAACATGACAGAATTGCAATGGAATTGTTGTCTGGTGCATCCTTGCACATGCACCTCAAAAAGCAACGCCCCCCCCCCAACACACACAAAACAAAACCAGTTTTCTGAGGAAAAACAATAGCTAATCTTTGCTTACATTATCAGAATGGAAGCAAGGTGGGAAAATACTTGATGAAATAAAAATACATTTTTTTAAAATGGAAGAAAGGTAACTTGAGGGATTGTTTCAACCAATTTCTTTAAAAATTTTATCTCTGGTAAAATTGTGTGTGCAAGAATGAGGAAAATACCTTCACTTTTAGCCAAAAGCAGGATTGCTCAGTGGCTTTGGGGAGAAAGAACCATTTGGGACACCTGAGTCTCCATTCCTGCCTATTTGCAGCTGTGTCTCCACAGAGGTCTTTGCTCAGTTTTTCATTTAGTTTTCTTTTGTTCTTTGGCAGAATATTAAAGATTCAGTTTAGATCAGATGTTTGTATCCTTGGGCCCCCAGAACACCCTCCCATAGATATATTTCTGGGGGTCCATGAACTCTTATCACATATTTTTTTAACACTTCAATAAATGCATTTCAATATAATTGGTTTCCTTCATAATCTTATGTATTTTATGCCTTTAAATATCGTATCCTGAGTAGGAGCTCAAAGGCTTCATCAAACTTCCCAAAAGGTCTATGACAAAAAAAAAAGGTTAGGAACTCTCTCTCTGGGCAGCAAAGTGGTGGGTTTTATTCAGAGAAAAGGGAGAAATATCTGTCCCTCGTGTCTTCCCTACCTGAAACAAAGGCCTTTTCTTAAAACAAGTTTAAATGATAAAATTGCTTTGATGCTTCAGTCACCTAGTAAACAGCACCTCTTCTGAGAGGACCTCTCATAGGACCCCTCTACAGACATATATGTGATATGTGCATATGTCGTTAAGCAAAACCATCTAATATACTGGTTGTGATTGACCGTACATGTAATGTTCTGGTGTTGTTTTTCCATTCATTACCTGAAAGGTAGGACATGTATTTTACTTTCAGTTTTCTGAAACCAAAATTGACAACAGCATTTGATTTGAATTCTATTGTGTCTTTAGTGTTGCCTTCACTTACATGATTATAGTTGCCATGTATGGCATCTTCTTGATTCTGTATTCTTTGCTCTGAATTAGTTGATGTTTCTCTGACCGTGTCCTGATAACCCCTCTTCCATGCCACCAGCCTACAAATCCTATATGCAAACATGCAATTCAATAAGAATTATTAGCTACTTTGCTCATCACACTCTATAGGTCTGGAGTGATACAAAGACAGTCCTTGCACTTAGAGGTCCTGTATTCTAATGGCAGAATAAGGCACATACACAGCTAGGTTACAGAAATACTAAGTCAGTAGGAAGTAGAGAGAAGGTAATTTTTTAGAGGGAAGAAGAAGAGTACTAACAATATCAGTAAATATCTTATGTTAGAGGTAGCTAGTACCTGGAAGGGAGCCAGGAAGTCTAGAAAGTGGAGGTGAGGAGAGAAGACAGTCCTTTCATGGGGGAAAGTCTATGATCTGTGTAAAGTCTTGGAAAAAGAAGATGTGCATGAGAAATAGCAAATTGGCCAATTTGATTAAAACATGGAATATATGAAGAGAGCTATGTGAGCAGATGTGTTGGTAAGCAAAATGGGCTCCTTAGCACTTAGTTCAACAAGTGCCCTTGAAAAGTTTGGCTTTTGTTTGTTTTGAGTAATTCAGTGTATTTCATTGAGTCTTACTAAGTGCTAAGCCCTAGGCCCAAACCCCTATTAGGTGTAAATCCTGTGTGAGTGTGGATTGGCAACTAAGGTGGGGCCCCAAGGTGGGGCTAATTCCAGGGAGGGCCTAGTTTACACGTCTGAGACAGCAGAGGCTCTTAGACCACATGGGTTTAAGTCACCTCTTTGTGACGATTTTAGGTCAAGTGGGTGAGTTGCATGTGTGACTCACCCCTGATGCTGAAAAAGATATAAAAACCAGGGGTCGGCCTCCTCTTCCTTGGAGGTCTTTGCCTCAGCAGTGGTGGCACGAGTGACTCTGGGCCAGCCCTTGTTCTGAGCTCTGGGCTGAACCTAGATGTTGGTAACTATGAATTGTATTGGGTCTGTTTGTAATTTGTTTGTATTTTGTTCTGAAGTTCAGTGTGCTGGTCTTTTTCACCTGAGCTAAGTGGATGATATTTGTATGCTGAATTAAAGTAAGCTTGTCAACCCCTTCACCTTGCTTTCCTTAGTTAAGCAGATCAAAAGAACCTGTGCTGCTGGCAGCTTTCTGGGTGCTGGCTGTGAGTGGATCTTATACCCCCACAGAAGCTCCTTGCCAGATTGTTGAAACAGCAGAAGATTTTGTTTTTATCCTTTTGTTTCCTTTTTTTCCCTCTTCTTTACTTGAGCAGGAAAATGCCATGTTTAGACCTATGTTTCAGAAATATCACTTTGAAGGCTATGTGAAGTATGAATTGGAGAGGCAAGACAGTGATGATGGTCCAGGAAAGAGATGTTGAAGGGTAGAACTGGGTGGGGTGGCCAGTATTCACTTTGATCATAGTGTTCCCATTGACCCCATATCTCATCAGTCTAACATTTTTTAGCATGTACTCTCAAGATATGTGTGTATATTCATTTATAAATTATATGTGTTTCAATATGAGTCTGTCATGGACATCTTAAAATATTTACAGAAAGAAAGAAATTAAAAAGAATGATGTATAGCAGAAAATATTTTTGGGGAGAGCAGTATGATTTAATATACAATTATTTGTTAAAAATCTTTATTATATCCTAGAGGATATGGCCCTTATAAATAATAATTATTTGTTGCTAATCGATTTTTCAGTTACTTCGATCAAAGTATCTAGCCATGCAAGTGAATTTTAATATGAAAAAAATCAATCCCTACCATCAAAAATGAAACCCCATCGGAAGAGGCTCTTATCTACCACTGCCTCAGAACCCAGAGCCAATGGAGGGGTGCCTCCATTCTTCAAGGTGATCTGGGTTAAGGAAAGAATTATCCCAGCCTTTGCAGCTGCTATGAGTGCCTTGAGTCACAAATCTCGCCAGAATAAGCAGCTGACATTTGGCACAAAAAAGAGAGTTGGGAGTTTGTGTAACAGGACAGACCAACAGAAGAGGCCTTGTAATGTGTCGGGGGGTCATTGTGGTACTTGAGACATGCTCACTGATTGGTTATCATGGGAAGGATAAGAATAAGATTCATCTTCCAACTGGTTGTCCCATATGCCTTTAGATGGGGCTTATATAAGAAACCCAACTGATGCAAACAACATGTGCATATATAAGTAGATGCAGAGTTTTTCAGTAGCCTTTCTAAGTTCTTGAGGATCCTTATCCCAACTCCCACTCCCACAGATGAGTTCAAGTCCCTAGAACTTGGCAGTGTATCTCCATTATTCATTCTCTCTGTCTCTCTGTCTCTCTCTCTCTCTCTCTCTCTCTGTCTCTCTCTGTCTGTCTTTTTCTCTCTTTCCTCTCCCTCCCCCCATCACTCTTTCTGGGTTCTAGGGTTATTCTTGAGAGGTCAGGGGTGATTTTCTAGTTCTATCGGCTAAAGTCTCCAATAGTCTATTTCCCCCCCAAGATTATCAATTGAAAATTATTTTAATTCTCCAACCTTATATAGCTTTTATAAAGGGGTAGATAATGTAAGAACAATGTTGCTAGAAGCTGCTGTAGGGGTGTAAGACCCAACTAGACCAGCAACAAGAGCTGCCAGCACAGGTTCTTTGATATGCTTTTCTAAGGAAAACAACTTTAAGAGATTAACAATCTTACTTTAATCAAACATACATATATCATTCACTTAGTCCAGGGGGGAAAAGCCAGGCACCCAGAACTTCAAAGCAAATACAAACAGAAATCACCAACATACTTGTATAAACAGAGCAAAAAACACTAATCAGAAGACAGGCTTTGTCTGATCAAGATATCACATACATAGTTACCAAGAAGAGAAGTACCAACATCTGGATTTTCCTGAAAGGTGGGGAGGGGTTGCTCCTTCATGGCTACCCAGAGTCTCCAAACCAACACTTCCAGTGAGTGAGAGCCCCAAACTAAAAGCTAACTTCTCAGTTTATATACCCTGTTCAGGGTCAAAGGATGTCACAAACATGCAACTCAAACCCATGTAAACTAGGCTTTCCTTTGAGGTAAGCAGGTCATCAAAGACTCCTGATTTAATCAAAGAAACAAAGGCCAGACTCATCAGAAGCACTAAGTGCTCCAAAAGAGAAAACAGTAAAAAAAAAAAAAGTCCCACCTTAATTACCAGTACAGACACTAAGGTGGCACAGTAACAGTTGGTACAAATAAACATTACCTCAAAAGTCTTGGACATCCTCTCCCACAAAGTACATAGAGAGTTCAGGGTAAAATGGGCTTAAGCTCAGAAAGCACATATAGCTGAGGGGTAACTCACAGTTCCTGGCTAGTCCTTTTCCTCCCATTCCTTGGGAGAGTCCTCTAGATACAGTGCAGTTGTGTTTTGTTTTTCTGGTATCTAATCTATCATTGCCTCCTAATACACTATCATGAGGTGATGCTGGCCTAGGAGGCCAATGCTAGTATGCTGAAAAGAAGATTGGAATTCCAAAATATTCTAGACTATTCAAAGCTTACAAGATTTTCTTCTGATTAAAAGGGGTGCAGTGGAGGGGTGGGGTTGGGGCAGGCTGACCTTGGAGCTGAGGTCTCTCCTCCCCCAAGCAGCTCCTTTTCTAGGGATTTAGCTAAACATCCAGAACCCTGATGCTGGCTCCAACTTTCAGAATGAATCCAATTTTAACCAGCTTGGTCAGCTCTAGATGACCCCTACCTGGGGCAGGACAGCACACGTTTCTTAAGTAGCTTCTACTTTGAAGGACTTATGGCAGTCTAAAGCCTTTGATTGATTGATTGATTGAGGTATGTTTTTAACTACTTAAGGTGTGGAGACAAAAATTCGGTGGAGTGGTTTCCAGATACAGAAAAAAGCTTATTTCAGAGGGTGGGGAGGCAGCTGGGGACAGGGAAAAACAGGTAAGGCCAAATGGAGGAGATGACATTTGAGTCGAGCTTTCCAAGAGGAGGGATTAGAGAGGTAAGGTGGACACCCTCTGAAAATACACCAAGATGGGTCTCTCTGTGAGGGAGGCAAGTAGGCCAAGGTGGCTGGGCTAGAATATCATGCGTGAAGGGATTAGCGTGCAAGAAATCTGGCAAGGTCAGCCGGAGCCATATGTGGAAAGGCTTTCAATGTCCAACAGAATATTTTGGTCCTGGAGGCCATACGGAGCCCCTGGAACTTCCTGAGGAAACCTGTGTCTTAGGAATGTCACTCTGGGATGGACTGAGGAGGTAAAAAGACCAGCTTGTCATGCCTTAACCTTCCTGGTCCTTATTGGGTTCCTGGTCCTGGTCCTGGTCCTCAATGAGTTCACTCATTGAGCAGGTTAGACTAGATGATTTATGGTCCTATTATCCTATGAAAAGAGGCTTTTGAAATAGTCCATCTGAAAGGTGGTATGTATGGGTTATAGCCTTGTGAGTGGACACAAAGGAATTGGATGAAATGTTATGGAGGGAAAATAGATAATAGTGGGCAAAGTTGAGCATGACACTGAGGTGAGGAACTGGGTGAGTGGAAGGATAACCTTGATAGAAATAATAATGTTAGAGGAGGAATGGCTTTAGGGGGAGAGATAATGAATTCACCTTAGGACATTTTCCATTTGAGATTACGTTGAGCCCCAATCCATTAAAAGAGCCTGAGAAGGAGCAGTTTAGCAGGTATGAGGAGAACCAGGAAAAAAAATATCACAAAAACCCAAGAAAGGTACTTTCTAGGGGGTGGGGTCAAACAGGGTTCAAAGTTCAAGAGAGGTCAAGAAGATAAGGACTGAGAACTAGATTTAACAATGAACACATTATTGGTAACCTGCAGGGTATTTTGGTCATTGGATCTATACTTCCTTCAGCTGCAATAGAGAGGGGAAAATTTTCCAAATAACATATAATGATAGCTGACATGTACATAGTACTTGAATGCTTATACAGCTCTTTACATATGTCATTTGTGCCTTAAAACAGTCCTTTTATGTAGATATTACAAGTCAACGTTTTGTCACCATTTTGCAGATGAGCAAACTGAGGCTGAGAGGTTAGATGACTTGCCTGTTATCATATAGTTGGCAAGTCTCAGAAATGGGATTTGAACCCAGGTCTTTCTGACTCTAAATTCAGCATTCTAGCTTAAAATCTGTAAGCTGTGAAGCTTAAAATTGTAATCATTGTTAATGGGAATTATTCCAAAATATGACTTACCACATTTTCCAAATAGTCTTGAAAATAATACTAGCAATATTTATACAGCATTTTGTGGTTTTATGTATGTATACAGTTATTTCTCACCTAATATAAGTGAACCCTTTGTAGACCTCCTCCTCCCCTTCAGCCCTCTGCAACTCTGGCAGCAGCCACAAGCCTGAGGGCTTCAGTGCCTAGAGAGGAGGACCATGGGGGCTTCAGTGATGCTGCTGCCCTGCTGCTGCTGCTTCCTCTACTACCTGGCCTGAGCACAGATGCTGGCTCCAGCCTCGTACCTGGGGAGTTTAATTTGCATAATGCAAATTTACAATTTATATAAATTGATTACTATCGCTACTTGTGTATATCTGACTGTTTGTCCTTTATTATTGAAGAGGACTGTGACATCAGGCAGGTGATGCCATGACTCTCAGGTTAATTGGATTTAAATGAGGGAGGGCTGTGCAACCTCACTTTCTCCTCTGGAGCCATCTGAGTCCAGTGGTGAGATACAGATCATGATGACTGGAGATGGTCATGGATGCAATGGGAGACCTTGGCCTTTTTAATTTAAGGTCTTTCCTAGTTCTCAGTTTGACTAGGATTGGTTGGTTGTTGTCCTTCATCCTAGAAGAGGACCAAAATGACATCACTATGCTTGAGTCAAGATTCGATGTATCCAACCGTGACTGATCAGGCCAATACAAGCTTGGAATACTCTACCACAGGTTGGGCACAGATAATCCATGTGAACATTTGGGGTGGATGGTCCAAACTTGCTCATCCTGCATTTCCTCTGACTTGTTTCAATTCTGCTTTGCTCATAGAGCACAGCACCTTCTTTGATGTGGGCATGCCATGCTGAGCAGTCCTGGGCCAATGTCTCCCATGTCACACAATCAATTCCAAAGTTCTTGAGAGAGACCTTGAGAGTGTCCTTGTATGCCTTCTGACCATCACGTGAACGCTTGCCCTGTGTGAGTTCTCTACGTTTTGCATTCGAACAACGTGACCAGCCCATCAGAGTTGCAGAGTTTGAATGCTTGACGGTTTAGTTTGAGTAAGGACCTCAGCGTCTGGTACCTTATCCTGCCAGGTGATCTTCAGAATCTTCCTAAGACAATTCAAATGGAAGCGATTCAGTTTCCTGGCACGGTGCTGGTAGACTGTCCAGGTTTCATAGGCACCATGGAGCTCTAGACCTTCAGTTTGGTAATTAGTCTAATACCTCTTCTCTTCCATCCTTTCCTTCGGAGCCTCCCAAACACTGAGCTAGCTCTGGCAGTGCTTGCATCAACCTCATTATCGATGCATAGGTTCCTTAAAAGTATACTACCAAGGTAAGTGAACTTACAGCATTTAAAACTTCTCCATTTGCTGTAACTGATGGTTCCACATATGGATGGTGTGGTGGTGGCCGATGGAGCATCTGTATTTTCTTGGTATTAATTGTTAGCCCAAAATTAACACAAGCAGCAGAGAACTGATCCATCTCAGCTTCAGAGGCTGCCTTGAGTGCATAATCATCTGCAAACAGGAAACCATGAACCAACATTCCCTCCACTTTGGTCTTGGCTTGTAGCCTTTTCAAGTTGAAGAATTTACCATCAGTGTGGTAACCCATTCAGCGATCAAGGCTAGGTAAGAAATGAGCCAAGGAGTGAAATAATCTGGGAGGGGAAGACCCTCAGGGTTTCTGGCCAGAACAGAAGCAATTACTATTTACATTCACTCTGAGTCATCTGGGCCCAAACAAGGACCACTTAGTGGGACTTGGGCTGGGATCCATTGTTGTCAATCAATGAGAGTCAGAGTGAATTGGGTTTAAGGCATGGTCTTTAAGAAAGAAATCTAGCTTGTGGACCCCAAAATATTTTGCTAGGTTTCAGCCATCAAAATTTATATTCCTTTGGGCAGAACACTATGGCAGGTAAGGGCATGATACCCTATGTGGACAGGGCAAGGGAAAGAAAGGAAAGGGGAAGGAAGGAAGGAAGGAAGGAAGGAAGGAAGGAAGGAAGGAAGGAAGGAAGGAAGGAAGGAAGGAAGGGAGGGAGGGAGGGAGGGAGGGAGGGAGGAAGGAGCAAGCTGCATTGCCCAACTACAACTAGCCAGTTAGTCCCACTGGGGCAGCTTGGGCTACTCACAGGTTGTTGTTTGTCCTTTGTTCTCAGAGATCCACATCAAAAGGAAGGTGATGCCATGACTTGCAAGTAAATTGGATTTAAGTGAAGGAGGGTTGTGTGAAGTCACAAACCTCATTTTCTCCTCTGGAGTAATCTGGGTCCAATGGCAAGATATAGATCAGGATGACCGGAGATGGCCCTGCATGTGTATATCTATGTACACACACATACGTATACCATTGTGCATTTTGTATCTATGCACACATACATATGTGTGTGTGTGTGTATATACATATATATATATATATATAATAGTTTCAGATGCATTAATTCATTTCAGTATTGTAGGATTTAGAGCTGGTGGAAGAAAATCCTTTAACACATTTCATTTGTTTTATAGATGAGGAAATTAAGGCCAGGAGGCCTTGTGAAGTAGGCAGAATGCAGTTTTTAATGCTCATATTCCCAAAGATGAAAGTGGCTCAGGGAAATAGAAAAGCTAGCAATGTGATCGCCCATTTTTGACTCTCAGCCCAGATCCCTTTCTTCTTTACCAGGCTTTCTCTCCCAGGTTACTGACTAGAGCGTATCCTTTTCTGGATATTTTGGGGATGTTGTTTAAAAAATCACTGGTCCTGTGTTCTATAAACTGATGCCCCTGAAACCTTTTGGGTCGTATGGGGCTGTTTGGCCCTATTCTAAATTGTCTCAGACTGTTATATTTTTTGAATTCTCATGTCTGCATTTCATAGTTTCTTGAAACTTTCACTTTTTTACTGGCAATATGATTCTCTCTAGCCAGCCTCTTCCAGTTTACATCGTCTAATCGGCTATGTAATGGAAAACTGTGTAGCCAAGGCTGTTAGAATTATGTGTAAATAAAGAGTAAAGAAACTTGGGTTGGGGACCCAAGGAATCTCTTAGAAATTTTTTTTAATTCTTTATTTTAATTTATTTTTAATATGTTTAGTTTTCAGCATTGATTTTCACAGGAGTTTGAATTACAGATTTTCTCCCCATTTCCACCCCCCCCCAC
>CM053623.1:411087982-411112110 GCA_028646595.1 Phalanger gymnotis
GACTTAAATCTTCAGCAGGCTCTGCACTTCTGCTCTGATCAGCCACTTAATTCCTCCTACCAGGTGGGCCTGGGGCCAGAAGTAACTGTAGCCATAGTTCTAAAGCTGCCCCACCTCCGTTGCCCCAGGGGCGGTAGCTGAACCGCAAACTCCGTCCTGTCCCGCAGTTTTTCCCACTAACCTTCTCTGTTGTCTTTGCTCTTTGTGGGTTGTGAGGTCTGGTACATGCCACAGCTCAGTAATTCAGGATGTCAGGGCACTCTCCGCCCGTCTCCTGGTCTGGTAGGTCTGCGTCTGGTCTGTTCGCGCCGTACGCGCTGGGCTCAGCTCCGGTCCCCTCAGCTGGGGGCTGGGAGCTCCGTGTGGGACAGACCTTACCCAGAGACCATCCAGGCTGTCCTGGGCAGGGGCCCTGTTTCCCTCTACCACTTTGTGGGTTCTGCAGCTCTAGAATTGGTTCAGAGCCATTTTTTTATAGGTTTTTGGAGGGATTTGGTGGGGAGCTCATGCCAGTTACTGCTTTCCAGTTGCCATCTTGGCTCCGCCCCCCCCCCCTTAGAAATTTTATAGGGGCTGCTTTATGGCATAAACTTTGACATCTATTTAGAGGTCTCTCTTTATTTCTTTTTCCTTAATATTTAGCTGTTCAGATGACTGAGTTCCCCAAGTATTTAAGGTGTTACTTTATGTTGTTCTCATCAGTATTCTACCTTTATCGCTAAACTATGATAATTGTTAATTTGGTTCAGTCTTTTGGTACAATGAAATCTAGCATCACAAAACAGCATGCCTTATCATTTCTCCAAATTATTCATGTTGTGGTTTAGTTATTGCTGTAATTGGTATTCTCATAATTATAAGGTTTTTTGTTTTGCCTTCAATATTTCTCATTTGTTGTCCTTTCCATTGTCTGGCAGAGTTTCATATCAAAGCTGGCATGGTAAGAATGAACACTCAGAGTTCGTCAGAGCGACTTATTACATGACAGCTTGTTATCCATAATGAAAAACCAATATATTTTGCTTTCATTATAATAGAATAACAATGTGAACACTAGGTTTTGCCCTGTACTACTGAGAAGCTATGAGACCTTGGGCCAATGCCTTAATTTCTCTGGGCTTTCATTTCCTCCTTCTAAAATGAGGAGGTCGGGCGAGGTGACCTCTCAGGTCTCTTCCAGCTCTAAATCTACGATACTACCATCCCATGGCCAGGTAGGAAACTTCTAAGTAATGGCTTTAGCAGAATCTTTTGTAGATTATTGCTTAAATGGCATTTTTTCAGTTCTGGTCATTTTAAAAGTGGTGATTCTTTACCTTGAACATACGTAAATCCAAAAATCTGGCCACTGATTGTCTAACACTAGGAAGAACCTCTAAGACCTAGAAAAAGACATAGAGCAAAGGGCTTTTTGAGTTACATGATTTGTGGTTTTGCTGTTTGTAGTGAGTGCTCCTTTTAGATTTCCTGATCATAAGCATACAGGTTTGTGCCAATAACCAACTAAGAAGGCTGAATGTATTATAATGTATTGCTTTTCTAATAGACTCCCAGTTAGAGGACAGTTTGTGTAACACCATGAGAGTAAGGATGGACCTTACCTTAATTGTCTATCTTTCTAGCAAGGAACACATATATATTTGAATGAATCATTTGCATGCTCATTATAGACAACATAATATATAGAAAAAAAACACTAAATTTGACATCAGAAGACCTGGTTACAAATCCCTGCTCTCTTGCTTACTGTCTCTAGCTAACTCTTTTTAGAAATTTAAGTTTTATTTTTTTAATTAAGAAAAATCTTTTTTTTCTCTCTCACATTGGAAAACAAAACAAATTCCCCATAACAAAAAACCCCCACAAAAAAAAAAGATGTTTATATTTTTGGCAGGAGAAAAAAGATTATACTTTCTTCTGTAGAATCAAATGATTTTTTATCACCAGTAAATGGTAAGCACAGTGGTATCTTGTATTTTTTACATCTTTTAGTCATTTGTATAATCATAAAGATATTGTCTACTGTGAAATAACACTTAAGAAAGTCTGCCTGTTAATACCCTTGTTGAGGATGCCTGTAAAATTTTTATCCAGATGGACAAGTAGGAATATAGATGGGTAGATGAATAGTTGTTGAGGTATTCTTGTCCCTCCACTTTTGGGGGGAGGGGCCATAAAGTTCAAGATTTTTTTCTTCAACTTTCGTGCCTTCTGCAACATCCTCGTAGTTTTTATCACATCCAGCACAGATCTCTTTTTTGTATACTTGGTCTCACCCAGCTACTTTCCTCATGTTTGTCCTCTTTGGTGTCATTTATAACTCCCTTGTGAGCACATCTGGAACTGTGATTTAGAGCCCAAGTGTGATTTAGAGCCCTTGATAGTTTAAAAAAAGTTGATTATAAGAATCTTTGCAGATCTTTTCCATTTTCCACTGTCTATTGTCCTCTTTCCATTTTCATCTTTTAAATGCTTTTGGAATGACTTTGCTTAATTAGGGCTTTTACTAAACTTTAAGTTGGTTTTACCCTTCTCTCTGTTTTACGAGATCATATTATTTATCTTACAAATTAAGTTGATATTCTAATTTGATTTTGCTCGGTATATCAAGCATTTGCTGACTAAGTTTTTTTAGGTTCTTTTGGTCTCTGTTATGGCAGTTGCCTTATATTGGTTTAATTTATGCATAAAATTATTATAATTAATATAATTGTCATTTTTACTATTTTAACCCATTTTTATCATTAATATATAGTAGTTTTAGTTGCATGGCAATCTTCATTTGATTATTTTTTCTAGCTTAATGCTGATTCTAATATTTGATCAAATAAATTGGTGTGCATTTGGAGATAGTTTGTACTTCAATAACAAATCTTTTCCTGTTGAAATATAATCAGTTTTGTTTTTGTGATATTATTTGGTGCTTGCCATGTCCATATATTTACTTATGTAAATATGTGAGACTTCTCAGAGTTCAGTAAGTTGTAGGCTTTCTCATTCCTTCTTCTTCGACAAATATTTTCTAAAATATTGACACTCACCCATTCTTAGCTTTCCATTAAAATGACAAAATCTATACTGATTTAATTTGGAAAGTCTTATCAAATTTTTTGTAGAATTTCTCTACTTCTTCATTTTCTGCAAGTGTTGCTGAAGCAGAGTCTACAGGTATTTTCATAGTAATCTTTTTGCAAAATAGTTATTTTGAGTACAATAATATGAATTGACCAAATGTACCATGAAATGATGTTTCTTGATATCTTTGTGTATATAATGAAGCCAACTCCATTAACTCATTCTTTTGCCTCCCCAAGGGATAGTTGTTAATCATCCTTCCGTGTAACTACACTTAATCTTTCTTCTGGCTTCATATATAGTGACAGTGACAAGGTTGGTATGATTTGATTCCTTTAGTAGTATTCCATTAGTTGATCACTGGACAAAAATCTCACCTTTAGAGTACCAGCAACTAAAGGGAGCTAAGAACCGTATGATTCTTAGCACCTTCTTTTCTACCACTTTTCTACCATTATGTCATTGTCACTGTAGAACTGGAAGGAGGCTGCACAGGACAGAAGACCTTTTTATATTTTTCATTGTTTCATGGGTTGCCAGGGCTAGAGATTATATAACCAAGTGGCCAATCTACTAGTGTAAACCTCTCCAACACGTGGTTAGGGTGAAACTTGGAAAGCCTATTCAGTCTGTTGTTGGGATTGTCCACAAAGCTTTTCTCGCATGATTGAACCTTCCAGAGTTTGCTCCAATGAGGCATTATAGTAGGACCTTATGGAGGTATTGAGATAAATAATATATAGCCCTTTCCTTATTGAGTTTGAATTCTAATAGAGAGGATAAGACTCGTTCTGAATACTTAGAATACAAAATAGACATTATAAGAGCATAAGAAAGGTACAACCAAAATGCTATGTGAAATCAGGTAGGGGAGAGCATTCCTTTTTGACTGGGGGGATCAATAAAGGCTTCACTGAGGAGGTAGCATTTAAACTAGATGTTAAAAGTTGGGTTTGATTTCAACAGGTAAAGGTGAGTGGGAGTTGAGTTAGCAGAGAATATGGAGCCCATTGAAAGATTTTGAGCACAACATTAACATGATCAGATCTGTGCACAAAGATAAAGAGTCTGACATTAGAATGAAGAGACTGGTGATAGAAAGACCTAATAGGAGGCAATTTTAGGAGTTCAGGTGGATGGTGATGAGGGCCTACGCTAAATTGGTGGCAATGAGACTAGGATGAGGCAGACATCTTTGAGGAAAATTGTGAAGGCAACAAATTGAATGTGGGAAGTGAGGGTCTATTTCCTTACTCTTGGACTATTGCAGCAGCCTGCTGATTGGTCTCCCTGCCACAAATCTCTTTCCACTCTAGTCTATCCTTCATTCAGCTGTCAAATTAATCTTCTTAAAGTCCATATCTGATCATGTCACACTCCCATTCAATAAACTCCAGTCACTCCCTATCACCTCCAGGATCAAAAATAAAATCCTCTGTTTTGAATCTAACATCCTTCACTACAGGACCCCCTCCTACCTCTCCAGTATTCTTGCATCTTACTTACCCCTTTGTACTCCATTGACACCAGGCTCCTTATTGTTCCTTAAATAAGACAATACATCTCCTGACTCCAGGAATTTTGACCAGCTTCTGTGTCTAGAATTCTCCTTCTCTTCATCTCTGCCTCCCAACTCCCCTCGCTTTCTTCAAGTCCCAGCTTTTCCCATTTCCCTTTAATGCTAGTCCCTTATTTCTATTGATTAGTGCTGATTTATCCTGTGTATATCCTGCTCATACATAGTTCTTTTCATGTTGTCTCCCCCATTAGTCTATGAGCTCTATATGAGCAGGGATTGTCTTATCCCCAGTACTTCACACAGTGCCTAGCACATAGTAGGTACTTAATAAATGCTTATTGACTAACTGACTAGTCAGAGATAACCCTGAAGTTTGGGGAATGATGGTACATCTGGCAGAAATAGAAGTCAAAAGGAGAAGATGGTTACTTTTGGGAGGGGATAAGATAAACTCAACATGTTCAAAACAAAACTAAGACTCCAGGGAGTTGTCTTAAAGCAGAAAACATTTGCAAATATGAGAGAGAGATGTGGATCTCAGAATCATCTTCAGAGGTGATCAATCACCTATGAAGTGGTGAAGTGACTGCATTTGCCAACATTGTGGTAATAGAGAAAGAGTAGGAAAGAGCCAAGAATAGAACCTTGGAAAGCAATCATTTGGATAGGATGGTCTCACTTTTGTTCATAAGCAATTTCATGTGAAAACATTTAAGATGTCTCACTTTCAAAATGAAAATGGAATTTTGAAATAATAAAACCTGGTGAATATACCAAAATAAAGTCAAAATGGGTTCATAATTTAGATATAAAGGATGATACTATAAGCAGTCTGGGAGAGCAAGGAACAGTTTACCTGTCAGATATATAGAGAAGAGAAGAATTTAAAACCAAATAAGAGATAGAGGGCATTTTGAAATGCAAAGTAGATAATTTTGATTATATTAAATTGAAAAATTTTTGCACAAACAAAGCCAATGCAACCAAGATTAGGAGAGAAGCAGAAAATTGGGAAAGAATTTTTACAACCAGTGTCTCTGATAAAGGCCTCATTTCTAAAATATACAGAGAACTGGGTCAAATTTATAAGGATACAAGTCATTCCCCAATTGATAAATGGTCAAAGGATATGTACAAGCAGTTTTCAGAGGAAGAAATTAAAGATATCTATAGTCATATGAAAAAATGCTCTAAATCACTATTGATTAGAGAAATGCAAATCAAAACAACTCCTAGATACCACATCTCACCTGTCAGATTGGCTAACGTGGCAAAACAGAAAAATCATAAATGCTGGAGAGTATGTGGGAAAATTGGAACACTAATGCATTGTTGGTGGAGTTGTGAACTGATCAACCCTTTCTGGAGAGCAATTTGGAACTTTTCCCAAAGGGCTATAAAAATGTACATATCCTTTGACCCAGCAATACCACTTCTAGGGCTGTATCCCAAAGAAATCATACAAATGGGAAAAAGATGAGTGTGTTCAAAAATATTTATAGCAGCTCTTTTTGTGGTGGCAAAGAATTGGAAATCAAGGGGCTGTCCATCAATTGGGGAAGACTACACAAGTTGTGGCGTATGAATGTAATGGAATACTATTGTGCTATAAGAAATGAGGATTATACGGATTTCATAATAACCTGGAAAGACTTATATGATCTGATGCTGAGTGAAGGGAGCAGAACTTGGAGAACATTATACACAATTACAGATACACAGTATCTCTAATAACTAACTTTGAAAGACTTGACTCTTCTCAGCAATGCAAGCTTCTAAGACAACTCCAAAAGACTCGTGATAGAAATAGCTGTTCACATGCAGAGAAAGAATTACAGAGTCTGAATGCAGATTGAAGCAAACTATTTGCTCTCCTTTTGTTTGTTTGTTTGTTTTTGTTTCTGTTTTGTTTCTTCTTTCACGTGGTTCATTCCACTGGTTATAGGTCTTTACAACTTGACCACTGTGAAAATATGTTTGGTGTAAAGGTATATGTAGAACCTATATTGGATTGCATATCCAATGCCGTCTTGGATGGGGAGGTGGGGAAAGAGGGAGGGAGAAAAAATTTGAAACTCAAAAACTTGAGGAACTGAATGTTGTAAACTAAAACTAAAACTAAATTAATTAATAAAAAAGAAAAAAATTAATAAAACCTAGTGAGACATATCATGAGCCTGTATTTTAAAACTTTTCTTTCTTTTTCAGGTAAAAGAAAGAATCCAGGTTCATAGTGGGTTGGTTCCTGTGTTGGGTGAACTGAGAACGAAGCTGGACAACTTGTGCTCATGGCTCTCCTGGAGAAACACAGAGTGAAGCGGCAGCGCCTTGACCGCCTATTTGAAGGTCAGACCCAGCAACAGCTTCTGAGCTGCAACAGGGGGAAGTCACTGGTGTGGGCATCCCTACACCGTGTGCGTTTTCTCACTGGTCATGGTATCTTAAGGAAGACAATTCCTTCATAGTTTGGTAATTGGGAAAATAGACTGTCAGTTAGTTTTGCCTGTGCTTGGAGTAGGAAAGGACCCTTAAGATCATCCATCTGCAGTATGTACTGTCACTGTGCTATAATTAATTTTTCCTCTGGATGACTCCTCAAAGTGACATTAGGCACGAGCTGCCTGGGTGGTTGTCTGCTTGTCTCTGACCTTGCACACATTTGCAATGGGGAGTGTGTCTGAAGCTACCTTCTTCATCTAGGTGGAGTATTGGGGCAGAAAAAGTACAGAGATCCCTGTCATGAATTGAACTCAATCCTAGCAAAAGTTCTATGTGATGTATCTCTCTTACTATCAGAATAAAATTCTGGTTAGAATACTTAATTTGAGGATTTGAAAGACTTTCAGTGAATTGGGATGCTAGTCTCCCTTAGAGGGATGTTCAGTAACTTTAAGGGACTCAACTTATTTTTATAAGTCTCTTTCTCAATACTATTTTTTTCTTTTATATGTGAGAAGTACATATAATAATATGTATATATTGTGTTAAATTTTTGCTATATACAGAGATAAAGCAGTTAGATTCTTAAATTTTTCCTTTTATATTCAGAGTTGTTCACTTTCTGTAACAGATGATTCTAGTGCTTCTGCATAAGTAAAAAATCTTTTGTTCTTAATCATTTTCATTTTGGGAAGACACACCATCAGGGCTAGGTTTGGGAAATATGCAGTGACTGTTGAGTGTGCATAAGGAATCATATTGGAACACCTTTCTTTGTTTCCCTCCAGACTTGTGATTTCATTGGTTAGGGAGCTCCCAGTGCCCAGTGAGGAACAATACAAATCGACTTTTTACAACTTGTAGTTTTAGAAAGGTTAAATGATTTTTCCAGCGGCACAGAGCTACTGTATGTCATAGGCTAACTCTAATTCTGACATTATCTCAGATACTGAGATGCCGTCTCTCAGGATCTTCCTTAAGGTAAGAAGAACATATGTTCCAAGGTAACTCCATTGCTGTATAATGCTCTAGGGAGGGCCTCTGGGGATGTGTCCTATCAAATTGAATGTAGTCACACCTAGAAGGAACCAAAGAGAACTGTTTTCCTGACTAATTATTACCTAAATTGGCATGACTGCTGAACAAGGGAGTTCATATATACTGTCTCCTATCATTTTATATTTGTATCCATAAAGCAAATTTGTGGTCTGGGTAAAAGTGTATTTCTCATGGGGTTTAAAAAACTTTATTTCCTCTTTGGCCCAGCCACTTAGTTTGTTGTCAGTATTTACTTTGGCTGTAAAGTATTCAGTGTACGTGTTCACATGTAGCTAATATTGATTTATATGAATAAGAAAAAAAACCTTGTAGGTTTTTTGAAGTGTGTCTTCTTATTTGAATCACTCTACTTATAGAATTTTGCTTATATCATGATCTCAGAATTGTTTAAATTATAAAATCATCGGAGGTACAGTATTTTAGTGATCCCTCAGATAACAAGAAAAGAAGTGGCAATTATTCTCTCTAGGTATTACCTAAGTGGCTCTCATGGACTCATTTACTATGTCCCACAGCCTACAGGTCTGAGAGTATGAGTAAGGTCGAATTCAGTTCTATTTAACAAATATGTTTTGAGTTCCTACTTTGTGCAGTGTTAAGCTCTCTTGCAATATCTGTTTGTATTTTAACATGGCACTGGTTGCCTATAGAATTTCATGCAAAGTGGAAAGCTTGAGATGTTGCATTCCCTTCAGGGAAAATAAACACGTAGAGAAATAGAGTCAGCTCTGTTGGAGAACTGGAGTTTCCAGTAGTGTGTACAGTGGGCTTCTGATGTTCCAATCAAGAAGGCAGGATATGAGGATTTAAGTTGTATCCTCAGGGATTTACTGATTTGTACTGGACTGGATAAATGAATTCTTTCTTCTCCCACTGTCTTTTACTAAGATAGAGTATTACATGTATCACACATATAGTATACTATCTCTATATGATCATGTGTATATGTATGTACATGTGTGTATACATAGATATTATATAGGTACAACTATACATACATAGACATATATACTATTAAGTAGCTAGGTGGCTCAGTGGATAGAGCCCTGGGCCTAGAGTCAAAGAGACCTGGGTTCAGATCTAGCCTTAGATACTTCCTAGCTATATAACCCTGGCCAAGGCACTTAAGCACTGCCTGCCTCAGTTTCCTCATCTGTAAAATGGGGATCCTAAGAGCACCTACCCACAGGGTTGTGAGGATCATATGTGATATTTCTAAAGTGCTCTGCAAGCCTAAAAGCTCTCTGTAAATGTTAGTTATCATTACTTATTTCTAGGTCATACAGATGCATAATATGTACATATGTGTGTGTGTCAACTATGTATATGATTTTCTGAGCATAGTTTAAATTTATAAGATAATTCCTTTGTTATGGTGCACCCTTCATTTCAAGGTGCTTCCTTTTATATGTATCATTTCTCATGTTTACACACAATCACAGTTTCCTGGTTAGGTGATCTCCCCTGAGGTATGGGGAATCATGGAAGGCCGAATGGATTTTGTAAGCAGCCATGCTGAGTCTGTGGCTGTCCTCTGTGAAGGGTCCTGACTAATGCTCGCACCTTGCCTGTTCCTAGTCTTGAGAGTATCTACCTTCAGGGACTCTCTTTTGCCTTTTAGACCACAGAAGAAGTCCCCAGCCTAGAATTTGAGGTTCTCCACAGCCTTGCTCTGGTCTGCCTTCTCAGCCAGCCTTCTCCTTCACATACTTGTTGGTTCCGTCCAGACTGGCCCACCTGATGTTCCCCAGGATCCTCCTGCCCCCTCTTACCTGTACCTTTTTCTCCTAGCCCACCACTCATGCCTGGAATGTGTTCTTCTCTAATCAGTCTGTGGAAATCCTTTCTCTTCCTTTGAGGCCCAGATCACATGCCACCTCTTCCACAAACCCTCCCTTGATCTCTTCCTCCTCTCATTTTCCTAGAGAACTTTGTCTCAATCTCTCCTGTGCCTCAGCATAGTCTACTATCTATTATACTTATTTACGTACATAGTGGTCATCCTTCTTAGATGAAGTCAGGGACTGTACTGTCTTCGTTATGTATCCCTAGCAATAAGTGTCAGGCCCTGCATCCATAGCAGGCAGCTTACTGGGTGTACACTCACTAGCTGTATGACCTTGAGAAAGGCACTTAACCTTTGCCTGGTTCAGTTTCCTTATCTGTAAAATGAGGATAATAATAGCATCTACCCTCCAGGGCTATTGTGAGGATCAAATGAGATGATATTTGTGAAGTGCTTAGCATAGCTCCTGGCACATAGTAGGTGCTATATTGTTAGCCATTATTATTAGCTATTAGACCCTGAACCTGTATTAAATTAAGTTAAAATGTGAGAATTGTACTTTTTAATATCTGCACTACTGCTGAGGACGTCAGATGGAATTGGGCTAAGAGAAATTAGGTGGATCTTTGATAGCATCTGCATTTTCCTGTGGATACTCTTTTATGATTCCTCAGTGTATTAGTAGACCTTCAGTTGTATCTCTCCAAATGAATTGGTAGAGTTCTGGGAGATGTTGGCTGCTCTGTGAGCTATGAGGCCTGCCTTGGAAGCATGCTTGGGTGCCCTGAGTCATTAGAAAGGTACTTTACTACAATGAATGCTAGCTTTTCCCTGCTGATGCAGTTGTAATTTGTGATGCATGAGATACTCAACTCAACCACACACATTTATCAAAAGATATGTACTTTCACAATAAAACTGCCCAGTTTTACGTAGGAGTTTCCCAAGTTGATATTGCCTGTGGCCACTCTTCCATTTCCTGCATGCGACCAGAGTAGAAGGATGCTCTATTTGGCCATGCACCTGGGAGAATGTCAGGCAGTGCTTGCTCTGGCAGTAGACTTGGTGAAATTGAATGATACAGGGATTCTTAGAGAAGCATGGATTAGAACTGGTATGGCCTAAGTGTGTAAGTAAGAAAGTATGCAAATTCATGAAGTGTACTGTTTTTACAAATAACATGTGACGCAGTATGCCTGGTAACAAAATGCAATGCATTCACTCATAGATTCATAGATTGCTAAAGGTTGGAAGGGAGCCCACCGAGGGATTGTTTAGTCCATTTGATGGAAGAAGAAATTGAAGCCCAGTAAAATGAGTTGCTCAAGGCCATACAGTAGATTAATAATGGGCTGAGCTGGGACTTGAACACAGGTTTCCTGACTGCCAGTCCTAAGGGCTTTCGATGACATCTTAGGACAGTGAGAAAGTCTTGGTTATTTCCAATTGTCTGCTCTCCCCACAACTTACTAGAGTTGTAGGAGCATGATTATGATTGAATAAGAGTATAAGCCATACTTAGACCCCTTTGTAATTAATTTTTATAGCCTCAATTTATATAGTATTTTCTTTTGTAGCCTTTTAAAAATGTAAATGTAACCATAAAGACACACAGACACACACACATATACATACATACCTATATACTTATACATATGTACACAATATACTGTACATATGTGTATATATAGCGATATAGTATATGTGTGTGCGTGTGTGTGTATATGTGTGTATGTAGAGAAAGAGAGAGACAAGAAAGAGAGAGGACACTCTTTTTTGTAGCAGCAAAGAACTGGAAACAAAGTAGATGCCACTGTTTGAGGAATGGCCTAACTAGTCAAGGTCAATAAATGTAATTGAATATCACATTGCTGTAAGAAACTGTCAATATTATTAATACATAAAAACATAGGAAGATATCTGAACTGATGTAAAATAAAGTAAAACAAGAAAATAAATTATACAGGAACTACAAAAACAACATAAATAGAATAACAAAAAAGTTTTGAAACAGTGCTATGAAGTGATGATGACCAAGGTGAGCCCCAAAGAAAAGATGTGAGAAGACATCTCCTCCTTTTTTTGCAGAGGTTGCTGTGGATTAGAATATTACCTATTATATCAGATTTTTCGATTGATTTAGTTGGTTGATTTTGCTAAACTGTTTTCCCCCTCTTTTTATTCTCTGCCACAAGGTATGGATCTCTAGGTCAAGGAAGGAGAGAAGAAGCTTACATTGGGAAATGTATAGGATGTAAAAACAAAACATATTTTTAAATTTATATTTTTTGAAAATTTGTATTTTGAAAAATATTTAAAAATTTATATTCTTTGAAATTATTTTGAAAATGTAGTTGCTTTATTGTGTTGCTGGTATTCTATTTCTGTTTTGTTATCAATTTAATACAAGTCATATCTCACTTAAAACATTCCCCCAGGAGATTGTGTTTTGTTAGCTGTGAAGTTTTATATAACTGTCAGCTAATCAGTTTTCGTTTTACTTGAAAATCAGTCCTTTCCATTTTATCAGTGTATTGCAGTGGGGAAAGCCTTTGAGAGTCTTGGGTGTGAGACACAGCACTGCCATACTGTATTGGTTCCAATCTGCTTTATGTAATTTCTCTGGGCCTAAATTTCTTTATTTGTAAAGTCATGTGATTTAACTAGATTATCTCTAAGGATCAGTCTGGGCTAATGTACACTATGATTCCATATTGCTAAAGAATTAATTGGACATTTGGAGTCTGAAAATGCTAAATTAACTGTACTCTGCTCAATTACATTTCATTCTTATAGTCTAAAATATTTATCCTGAGGATGAAGAAAATTACAACAATTTCCAGGTGATCAGGAAATTGGATTTAGTCATAGCCTAATATTCCATCAGCAGGGTAAGGTATCAGTTCTACCTTCACTTTTGTTCCCCTTCTCTCCGTCCCCTGCCCCTATCATTTGCCAAGAATCTAGATATATGTATATGTCATTTTACTCTTTTAAAAGCAACTAATATGGCATCAATATTATTCAGTCATATCCCACATTTTTATTGTTCTCCTTCCTTACATTATCTTCCATTTACTTGTCTATGTCTATTTTATATTTGCCCTTTAGAATATAAGCTTCTTAAGGGTAGAGTGTGCTTTCTGTTTTGACTTTATATCCACCTCAGCTAGCTAGGTATCTTGCCTGTGATAGGTACTTATTAAATGCCTGTGGAATTGAACTGAAGGATGTTATGATCAATCCCCTTCATATATATGTAATGTGCTATACACCAAAGGAATTTATTGATCTCAGTATCCTTCAGTTCAATTCAACCATTATTTATTCAGTGAAAATCTCTACAAAGGTAGTAATATTCCTGATCGTGCCGTCATCCACAAGGCTGTATTTCCATATTTGTGAACTCTTAAGTTCCTGTATCTGATCATTTAATCTGTTGTCATTTTTTCTGTGCCTTGAAACCCCAGACCTGTCCTTTATCCTTACCACGGTCTCCTGTACCTTGACTCCTTAGTTGTTGGGCTTTTTTTTTTTGCTCTCTCTTTTTTTTAAACTTTGAATCATTTATTTATTTTTAACATTCTTTTTTTTATTATTTAATTTTGAGTTCCTTCGATCTGTACTCAGAGTTTATCAGTTTTCTCTCTGGAGGTGGATAGCATTTTGACTTTCAGTTTTATTAATCTCTGCTTTGATTTTCAGGATTCCCTTTTTGGTGTTTAATTGGGGATTTTTTATTTATTCTTTTTCTAGTTTCTTTTAGTTTCATGCCCAGTTCATTGACATGTTCTTTCTCTCTTTTATTAATGTACATATTTAGAGATATAAATTTTGCTGTAAGTACTGCTTTGGCTTCATTCCACAAATTTTATTATGTTCTCTCATTGTTGTCATTATCTTTAATGAAACAATTGATTGTGTCTATCATTTGTTCTTTGACTCACTCATTTTTTTTTTATGAGGCAATTAAGTGACTTTCCCAGGGTCACATAGCTAGTAAGTGTCTGAGGCCAAATTTGAACTCAGGTCCTCCCTACTCCAAGGCTGGTGCTCTATCCACTTGCCACCTAGTTGTTCCCGACCCACTCATTCTTCAGGATTAGATTATTTAGTTTCTAATCAATTGTTTATCTTTGCTTCTATGGATCTTCATTGATTGCATTTTTAAAAATTGCATTATGGTCTGAAAAAGGTAAAGGTAATAGTTCTGCTTCTCTGCATTTGTTTGCGGGGTTTTATGCCCTAAATACATTCAGTTTTTATGAAAGTGCTATGTACAGCTATTCCCATTCGGTTTTCTCCAGAGGTCTATTATGTATAACTTTTCTAAAATTCTATTCGCCTCCTTAACTTCTTTCTTATTTCTTTTAGGTTAGATTTACCTACTTCTGAGAGACGAACATTGAGATCCCTCACTAGTATATTTTTATTGTTTATTTCCTCCTGTCAATCATTTAACTTTTCTTTAAGAATTTGGATGCTATGCCATTTGCTGCATATATGTTTAACATTGCTATCACTTCATTGCCCATAGTAGGTACCTTTTAGCAAAATGCAGTTTCCTGGCTTATCTCTTTTAGATCTATTTTTGCTTTAGCTTTGTCTGAGATTATGATTGCTACCCCTACCTTTCTATTCCATCTCCTTCTTTTAATTCTGTGTATCTTTCTGTTTAAAGTATGTTTCTTATAAACAAAATAGTTGGATTTTGGTTTCTGATCCATTCTGCTTTTGTTTTATGGGTGAATTCATGTTATTCACATGCAGAGTTATGATTATTAACTGTCTATTTCCCTCCATCTTGTTTTCTTCCATTTATCCTTCTCTCTCTTTTTACCCTGTCCCTCTTCAAATGTCTTTTGTTTCTGACCACTGTCTCCCTTAATCTACCTTCTCTTTTATCACACACACACGCACACGCACACGCACATGCACGCACACACACACCCCCTTTCTTTTTACCCCTTTCCTTTTTTTCTCTGTTGGGTAAGATAGATTTCTTTGTTCAAGTGTGTATGTATTTTTTTCCTTCTTTAAACTAATTCCTATGAGACTGAGATTTAAGCATTGTCCCTTCTATTTTCCTTTCCATTGTTAAAAGCTTTTCTTTGTACGTCAGATAATTTCCCCCATTCTTCCTCTCCCTTCTGCCTTTTCCCAGTGCATTCCTCTTTGTCACCCTCATTTTTTTACATCATTCCAACATAATTTACTTGCATACCTGTGCCCTTTGTCTATGTAGACACCTTCTTACTGCCCTCATAATTAAAAAGTTCTTAGGATTCACATGTATCACTTTCTAATAGAGGAATGTAAACAGCTTAATTTTATTGAGTACCTTATGATTTCTCTTTTATGTTTACCTTTTTATGCTTCTCTCAAGCCTTGTATTTGAAAGTCATGGTTTCTGTTCATCTCAGGTCTTTTCATTAGGAATGCTTTGAAAGTCCTCTATTTCATTAAATTTTTATTTTTTCCCTTGAAGGGATTATAGTCAGTTTTATTGGGTAAGTTATTCTTTGTTGTAATCCTAGCTCCTTTGTCTTCTGGAGTATCATATTCCAAGCTCTCCACTTCTTTAATGTGGAAGCGGCTAAATCTTGCATGATCCTGACTATGGCTCCCTGGTATTTTGAATATTTTTCTGTCTGCTTGTAGTATTTTTTCTTTGATGTAGGAGTTCTGGAATTTGTCCATAATATTCTTTAGAGTCTTCAGTTTGTGATCTCTTTCAGGAGGTGATTGGTAGATTCTTTCATTTTCTATTTTATCCTCTGGTTCTAAGATATCAGGGAAGTTTTACTTCATAATTTCTTGAAATGTGATTTCTAAGCTTTTTTATCATGGCTTTTGGGTAGACTAATATTTCTTAAATTATTTCTCCTCAATCTATTTTCCAGGTCAGTTGTTTTTCTGATGTGAAATTTCACATTTTCTTCTATTTTTTTTCATTCTTTTGACTTTGTTTTATTGTTTCTTGAGGACTTATGGAGTCATTAGCTTGACCAATTCTAATTTTTAAGGAATTATTTTCTTTAGTGATCTTTTGTACCTTTTTCCATTTACCCAATTCTGGTTTTATGGTGTCATTCAGTATTTCTTTGTGTCTTTTTTTAACCAAACTGTTGATTCCCTGCTAGGTACTAGGCATACAAATAAAAAGAAGGAAACAATTCCTACTTGTAAGGAATTTACATTCTAATGTAGGACAAAAGTACATATATAAATACATGTATCATAACTATAAAGTGATCAATCATATGCAATAAATAAAACAATCTAAATAAAATGAATGAGTATTTAATAATAGTAATACCATTTATATAGTGCCTTAAGGTTTGGAAAAAACTTAAATTTATATTATTTTCATATAACTATAATGGTCCAGATTAAGAAATATAGGACTTAAATAACCCAGTGTTAAAAAAAATTGAACAAGCTATGAATCCCTAAGAAAAAACTCTAGGACCAGAAGAATTAACAAGAGAATTCTGTCAAACATCTAAAGAACAATTAATTCCAACTTTATGTAAACTATTTGATAAAATAGAAAAATAAGGGGTCCTACCAAATTTCTTCTGTGACACAAATATTATTTAGATAAATAAGCTACAGAGACTCAAAACAGAGGAAATTATAGACTGATAACTCTAAGAAATATTAGTAGAAAAAATATTAATAAAATATTAGCAAGGAGACTACAGCAACATATTACACACATTGCATACTAACTAGTTTGGATTTATACCAGAAATACAGTTCAGTATTAAGAAAATTATAAGCATAATTGACCATATCAATAATAAGGATAACAAATATTATATGATTGTATCAATAGATGCAGAAAAAACATTTCACGAAATACAGCACTCATTCCTGATAAGAAAAACACTAGGAAACATAGAAGTAAATGGATATTTCCTTGGGATGATAAGTAGTATCTGTTTAAAACAAAAAGCATTATCTGTAAAATGGGTATAAACTTTTAAATAAGATGAGGGGTAAAGAAAGGATGTCCATCATCACTATTATTACTCAATATAGTGCTAGAAATGCTAGCTATAGCAATTAGACAAAAAAAAAAGAAATTGAAAAAATAAGCATAGGCAAGGAAGAAACAAAATTGTTGCTATTTGCAGAAAATGTGATGGTTTCCTTAGAGAACCCTAGAAACAACTAAAGGACTAATTAAAATAATGAACAACTTCAGCAGAGTTTCAGAATATAAAATAAACCCACATAAATCATAAGCATTTCTTTATAGTATCAACAAAATCTAGCAGGAAGAGATAAAAAGACAAATTCTACTTAATATAACTATACACATACATGTGTACATGTATATACAAATATATATATGTAATGAATAAATATGTATATAGATAACAAAATATCAAATACTTGGGAGTCTACCTGCCAAGAGACACAGAAAGGAAGTATATGAACACAATTACAAAACACTTTTTACACAAAGACAGAGCTAAGTAATTAGAGAAATAATTGCTCATTGATAGCATGAACTAATGGAAAGAACACTGGGCCTAGAGTCAGGAAGACCTCAGTTCAAATCCGGCTTCAGACACTTACTAGCTATGTGACCCTGGGCAAGTCACTTGTCCTCTGTTTGCCTTAATCCTCTGAAGAAGGAAATGGCAAACCACTCCAGTATCTTTGCCAAGAAAACCTCACGGACCGTATTGATGAGCTATGGTCCATGGGGTCATGAACAGTCGGACATGGCCGAACAACAATAACAAAGCAAAGAAAGATTCCAAAGTCTGAGACTGAATCTGGGTACGTTTTTGCTGCCTGGCCATGTTCCCAGCCAACTTACTTGACCCTTGAGTTTTTCAGTGGGGTATGACTGCTTGTAGACTAAAGAGTTCTATGTTCCACGCTTGGGGGATGCGCTGGGAGCTCCGTGTGGGACAGACCTTACCCAGAGACCATCCAGGCTGTCCTGGGCTGGAGCCCTGCTTCCCTCTGCCACTTTGTGGGTTCCGCAGCTCTAGAATTGGTTCAGAGGCATTTTTTATAGGTTTTTGGAGGGACTTGGTGGGGAGCTCACGCCAGTCACTGCTTCCCAGCCGCCATCTTGGCTCCGCCCCCCTCTTTTGATCCTTTTGAGGGACAGTGAAGAGTTGAGGATGTCCCCAGCTTGAGGATCTGAGTGACTAGAAGGATGGTGGTGCCCTCGATAGAAAATAGGGAACTTAGAAAGAGTGGTGGGATTTGGGAGACGTTATTTTCCATTTTGGATAGCTTTTTCGGAATGTTTGTATGGTGGGAAAAGGATTGGCAAGGGCTTAAGTTTATTTAGCTTTACTTGATTGTCAACACTTTCTGCACTGGGGCCATGTCCTAGTCATCTTCGCACCTCCTACATCAGGAAATATTGGGCCTTGTGCATGATAATTGCTTTGTCATTGTTGAATGAATGAAGGAGTTCATCAATTTTTGTGAAGACATTGATTCTTTCAATGTTGTGGCAGCAGAGGGCGCCAGAAGATCCTCCACATTTTTACTTGCTGCATAGTTCTCTCGCCCTCTCCCCCCACTAATGCCATACATACTCAAGAATGCCATTGGGTGAACTTCGGTGCCTTCCCCAAAGTAAATAAATAAATAAATAAAGATTCTATACTGGAAAAATTCCCATTTCCCCCAGCAGTCCAGGCAAATTAAATTGGATTTCCAGCAGTAAAAGATACAAAAAGCACTCCCTGCAGGGTAACCATCAAATTTTTCAGCTGTAACTAATGAAGATATTTGAGGCAGCCTGAATTTTCTGCAAATGACCTAATTTTAAGCTCTGGCTGCATGAGGAGAATTTGCTTGGTAAATCAAATATAATAAGGAACTGTGGGTTTGGGTTTTTTTTTGTTGTTGTTGTCGTTGTTGTTTTTTTTGGGGGGGGGATGCTTCCGTTTAAGAAGAGGAGGCATCTTTGAAAACTATGGGTTATCAGGAGAACATCGGACACAGTAACAGCCACATTGTGAAATTACTGACTTTGATAGACTTAGCTCTTCTCAGCAATGCAAGGATGTAAGACCACTCCCAAAGACTCATGATGGAAAATGCTATCCACATCCAGGGAAAGAACCTTGGAGTCTGAATGCAGATGGAAGCATACTATTTGCTCTCCTTTTCTTTTGTTGTTTTGTTTTGTTTCTTCTTTCTCTTGGTTCCTCCCATTAGTATTAATTCTTCTTTATATCATGACTAATGTGAAAATGTATTTAATATGAATACATAAGATCGCATGCCATTTTAGGGAGGGGAGAAGAGAGGGAAGGGGAGAAAATTTAAAACTTAAAATTTTAAGGAAATGAGTGTTGAAAACTAAAAATAAATTAATTACATATTTTTAAAAAGAAAACTATGGGTTATCCTTTCACTGAATTCTTCCCCTGGTTTTTTATTTCTCCTTAAGTCTCAATATTTTATCAGATAAGATTTAGAAACACATGGGAAATATACAGTGTACCTATAACATGCAGGAATGTTTTCAGTGTGAGTCTAGGAGAATAGAAAAGTATTTCTCTTCTGTGGTAATTATTTGTCATTATTCCTACCACTAATGATCCCCAGTCCCTGTGAATTGTGGTGTAATGCCTCCTGAACAGTGTGCAGAATATGCCCTTCGGTATTATGGTGGATTTTCCTGAATAGGAGAGTTCTTTCTCATTGTGAGTCAGATTGCTGCTTTTGTGAATCGATTTTTCTCTTTAATTTGAATCCTCTTTAAGTGCTACCAAAACAATTTTGAATCCATTACAGTGGTACAAACTTATTCCAGTTGCTTTGCAACTAGCTTCAAAGAAAATTGGCTTACAACTATTTTAATCTAATCCTACTTCACAGCATCTACATAATGAAAAGTGTTGTTTAGCAAGAAGATATCCAAAAATCTTGAATACTCTGATGCTTAAAAAAAAAACTTTTAAATGGAACACTTAAAATCTAAAGCTCTTTCTTTATTAGAAAATGTAACTGAAAAGATGAAAATGTACATCTGAAAATGCATTTTTCCACCTACATCCATATACATCTGAGTTGTATGCTCCTGATGCACTCTTGTGACTCATGAGTCTAATAAGCACAATGGCTTCTAAATAGGTTCGGGAACCTGCTTGCCTTTGATTGGATTTTCTAGGCTGTGAAGACATTCATGATCTGGTTCTGTTGCCTAAACAATGTAATATGCATCACAAAAAATTGACTGACTCCCCACAAGAAAAGACCTAGGCCACTTCATAATTTCAATAGAATCTTTTTCTAAGAGACTAATATAACTGTTGGATTCATGGGAGTGAGAATGAGGTAACATAAATCAAATGCTTTGTAAACCGTAAAGGTGTATAGAAATGGTAGTTATTAGTAGTATTATTATTGTCATTATTATCCAAGATGTATGTCATATGGTATTTCAGAGCCTTGCTGTCTTCTCTGTGACTGTGATTTGCAGTCTGAAAATCATCATATTAGGAAATTTGACCAGTGTCTTATGATGTTTAAGAATAAGTGTGTGAAATTGATAGGTAAGATTCTGAATGCAACAGGATTTGAAAATTATAGTTTAGCATTCATCAAAATGTTAGTTCTGTGGTGCAAAACATGCCATTGGCTCTTTCAGTAGATGACCTAAAGATTCTCTGTAGGCCAATTTAAGGGCATGTAACATCTGCCCTCAGGCATGGTAGGCAGCAGAGAGAACATGCTCCATGTGGTCCTGACATGCCAAGATGCCATCTGGCCCTTTGAAAAGCATCACATTCATCTAGTAATGGCCAAGAGAGAAGAATAGTGCAAAGCAACTGAAGTAGGAAAGAGAGAGTTTGTATGTTATATTAACTGCAGTCTCTGTCACTCTAAGAATACTTTTACCAACAGAGTGTTGCAATCAACACCCTTGTCTTCACTGGGCTATCAGCAATAAACTCAGCCGTTAGAATGGAGGGAGGCAGTGAGTCATGGCTGCACCTGTCCACAGCTTACAGCTTTGCTTACTTTCACAGTTCTGTTACATGTTGCATGTGGACTCTGGAGTGCCTTGAACTATGTGTGACTCTGGATGGACACAAAAACCTGGTGTGACCTAACTCTCCATCCTGAGGACACAAGAGGAGACCAAATCAAACACTGGCAGCACCTCAGCTTGTCTCTCTCTTGCTGTCACTCTGTTAGCTCTCCCTACTGTGTAGAGACTAGTTTGAACCAAATGCACCAGCCTTCTTTCACTGGGGCATTCATATGGTCAAATGTCATTTAATTCAGCTGTTTCTTGTAAGTCTGGTTCATTCAAGGGGAGTCTTCATATGTAATGAGAGGCCGTGTATGCTGTCTTTTACCTTTGTGCCCTTGTGCCCCCAGGATTCATTATTTTCCCTCTTATACTGGCAGATACTTTGAAAAAGTTATCAATTAAAGGCTTAACCAGTATTTTTTAAAATCAAGTATGTCATTAATAGCTAAGCCAGTAAGGAAAAAGGCATTATTAGTACTATGGTATGTTAAGAGCTCTTTAAATCCCACCTATATTAGGCTGAACTGTGCTTCAAAAGGAAGCCAAATGGGATCCATTCTTTTGGGGGGGGCAGGGCATTTGGGGTTATGTGACTTGCCCAAGGTCACACAGCTAGTAAATGTGTCAAGTGTCTGAGGCTGGATTTGAACTCAGGTCCTCCTGACTCCAGTGCCAGTGCTCTACTCCCTGAGCCACCTAGCTGCCCCCTGGGACCCACTCTTGACAAAGCCATTTCATTATTGCTCTCCAGTCCTATTTCACTGATCCTGTATCTGGTCTCAACATACTCTCTCACCCTGGTTCTGATTCTTCCTGATTCTGTCCTGGCCCCTTCAGCAATTGACTCAAAACTTGGCCTTCGACTGGCCATTGTTGAGTATTTCTCACCCTTACTGCTCTGTCTGGCCCCCGTGTTGAGGAGAAAGGAGAGGCTTGGTCTAGTAGTTGACCTAAGTTGCTCCCTGACCTCTAGAGCTACATTGCCCTCTGGTTTATTTAAATTGTATTTGTACCTATATCCAGTGGATCTGGCCTCCTCTGCACTGTAGTGGGGCTTGAGATTCCATCAGGTATTCTGTGAGCAGCATGGCATAGCAGAATGAGACCTGGAGGGGTCAGATCACCTAGATTAGAATCCTGACTCTACAACACTGCAATCTTTCATTTCCTTATGTCTGGACTATTACAGAAGCCTCATGGTAGATCTGCCTTCCCATTCCAGTCTATCCTCCTTTTAGCCTCCAAAGTGATCTTCTTAAAGTGTAGTCCAATCATGTCACACACCACACACACACACACACACACACACACACACACACACACACTCTGTAAACTCCAGTGGTTCTATTATAAACTCTGTTGTCTCCAGGATCAAATATAAAATCCTCCCTTTGACGTTCAGAGACCTTCACAACCTAGTTCCTCCCTTCCTTTTCAATCTCCTTACACTTTACTCACTGACACGTATTCGATCCAAGGACACTGGCCTTCTGGCTTTAGTGACTCCAGGCATTTTCACTGGCTGTTCCCCATGTCTAGAAAGTTCTCCCCTCCTCATCTTCTCTCCATCCTTGGCTTCCTTCAAGTCCCAGCTAAAATCCCACTTTCTATAGGCAGCCTCTTCCAATCCCTCTTAATTCTAGTGCCTTCCCTCTGTTGATTGTTTCCTATTTATCCTATATATAGCTTTTTTGCACATATTTGTTTGCGTGTTATCTCTCTCATTAGATTGTGAGCTCTTTAAGACTTCCATGAACTGATGCTGAGTAAAGTGAGCAGAGCCAATATAACATCGTACTCAGTAACAGCAGCACTGTGCGATGATCAACTTTAATAGACAGCTCCAAAGACTCATAATGGAAAACGCTGTCCATATCCAGAGAAAGAACTGAGGGAATCTGAGTGCAGATGGAACAATACTATTTTTAATTTCTTTATTTTTTGTGTTTTTCTTTTCATTCTGTTTCTTCTTTTACAACATGACTAATATAGAAATAAATTTTACATGATTGCACATATATAGCCTATATCAAATTGCTTACCCTCTTAGAGAGAAGAGAGGAAGGGAGAAAATTTGGAGTTCAAAATTTTATTCAAAAAAATGAATGTTAAAAATGGTCTTTACATGTAATTGGAAAAAATAAAATACTATTTAAAAAAAAAAAGATTGCGAGCTCCTTGAGGGCGGGGACTGTCTTTTGCCTTTCTTTGTATCCTGGTGCTTAGCATAGTGCTTGTCAGAGTTGGCACTTAATGAGTGCTTATTGACTGACTAGTCACTTTTCTTGATGGACTTCTGTTGCTTCATCTGTAAAATGCTTAAATGGAACCCCTGATTATTTTTAGGTCTCCTCCTCATTCCTCCTATCCCTCCCCCCATCTCCTACCGTGCTCTCCCACCCCAGATCCCTGTCAGGTGCTTCCGAAACAGACATCTTATTCTAACTATGTAGAGTTTGTGGAAGGATCATGCTTTATAAGTTATCACTGTTATTATCACAGAGGGGATTCCTATTTCGGATTTGAGTTGAACTCTGATTTCTGTGGACCCTTCTAGGTCTGGGTACTAGAACCTGTCCTGGCTCTGAACTTACCCCTACTTACTACTTTCAACATTTACTCAGCTCACCTTTATATTAGATTAACCTTGGTGTTTGGGATTTATTTTTTCAGAGTTGACAAGAATAAGGAAAAGGCATATAGAAATATGATTGAATGAATGAAGCAGAATTGAATGCTTACTATGTACAAAGCAGTGTGCTGAGCACTGCTGATACAAATAGAAAAAATGTTTGGAAAGTTTCAGAAGCAAGTCAAATGGAGAAGTCCCATAATTAAGTAGGTGCAATGGCACAGCAGATGTTAATGCTTCTTTTTTTTAATTTTTTTTATTATTTAATATATTTAGTTTTCAGCGTTGATTTTCACAGGAGTTTGAATTACAAATTTTCTCCCCATTTCTACCCTCCCTCCCACTCCAAGATGGAATATATTCTAGTTGTCCTGTTCCCCAGTCAGCCCTCCCTTCTGTCACCCCACTCCTCTCCCATCCCCTTTTCTCTTTCTTGTAGGGCAAGATATATTTCTATGCCCCATTGCCTGTGTATCTTATTTTCTAGTTGCATGCAAAAACATTTTTGTTTTTGAACATCTATTTTTTAAAACTTTGAGTTCCAAATTCTCTCCCCTCTTCCCTTCCCACCCACCCTCCCTAAGAA
>CM053623.1:411112610-411131990 GCA_028646595.1 Phalanger gymnotis
GATTCTTAATTGTGGGGTATGTAATGAGGTAGAAAACATAAAACTTGGGTTCTACTCCTGAGCACAACAGTCTGTGTGGCCTTGGCTAAGTAACTTAACCTCTCTGGGTTTTAGATAGATGTTTTGTCAAATAAGATGATTGAACTAGATAATCTGTAAGATTCCCTTCCATTGCTAAATGTCTTTGACTCTATATTTCTAATTATATAATTTTGTCTATAGGCAGGTGAGAGGAAGATCTCAAAATCTTTAAAAGCCCCTACCCAGCTCTTCTTACACTACAATACAGTAACACCTCACTTGTACATTCGTTGGTAAAATGAGAGATTCTGGATTAGTGAATTTTCCACATCACTAAAGCTTTCCAATTTAGGTGATGAAGTTTTATATTATAACCATTTTTGATGGAAATCTTTCTAAAATATTGTCCTGCCTTGGTAAATAGCATTTATATCCAGCAGGTTGGGTTTGTTTGGAATTTTTTTGGCTAACATTTCAAGGACATTATTTTGAGTTGCCCTAGTGATGCCCTTGGGTAGATGTGTGTATGTACACATATGCACAGTGCACGTGTACATAGGCCTATTTGTCCCTAAGCTAAATTGCCCCATAGAGCAGTGCTCATTTGATTAGAGATTCTCTCTTCTCCTTGCTGTCAGAAGTCAGTTCTTGCTGCTATCACTGGCTTTGCTTCAGGCAGTCCCCACTGTTGCTCCTAATCTGCTCTCTGCTATGAACTAAGACAAAATGGAAGATGAAACTAGACAACGAAGTTCAATAAATGAGTAGCTTTAGTGTTGTACTCAATACTCAGTAGTCTTTTGCTTTAATGCAGTTCTGTTCCTCTCCGGTGAGTAAAGTACATGGCTTTGTAACAGCCATTTTCATAGCCATTCATGAGCCCATACTTGGGTTTGAGGCTATATCCTTGACAGTTGTGGTTACTGGCCCCCATAATGGACAATGGATAAATGAGATTGTTTTTATATTTGCTTTATGTGACATGTAATATAAACACATCATCATTCATTTGTAAGAAGTGTCAAGCACACAGGATTTATCCAGTCACCCTATTATAAATATTGAAGGCTATTCCAAACATAAAGATAGTAAGTAATAGAACTGGTTTTCAAACCTAGGTCTTCTGGTTCTCAATTCAGTACTTCCCACCACTGGAGATCTTCTAGCACAGACCAGATGACTCATGATGATCTTTGAAGCTCCTTCCAGTTCTGACATTCTCTGGTTCTGTTCCGCCATAGTTTTATGTGTAGCATACAAGACTTTATAAATTCCACAGACTCACCTCAGTGGGTCAGTGAGAAAATGCATTTGTGGGTCAACATCTGTGATTTCTGGATATGAGCTCCCATTTCAGCAGGTGTTGCTTAGTTTCTACAACATCTACCAGCAGTTTTTTGGTTGTGTGTAGTTGATCTAACTTGCAGATGATCTTGTTTGCCTCTGTGCTATGCTCTACCAGCTTCCACTTGCATGGGAAGTCCAATCCATTCATTTATCAAACTTATATAATATGGTAACCGCTATTTCTGCCTGCAGTAAACAAAAGCAGCTGCATGCAGGCGGCTAGCCTTATCTGGATGAATGCATGGCTTTTAAAAGGCTGCTCTGACAAACAACATAAAAGTTCCGTTTTTCCAACTGGAATTTGGGGCAGAGAAGTCAGAATGACTGGCTTTGATGTTTTGCAACAATATAATAATGTGGAGAATGAATTAGTTGTCATAGTAACACTTTGTTTTAATAATTTGGAGGGGCAGTGAATAGAAGGAGCACAAATAGAAGTCGTAAGAATTTTAATTACATGTTATGAAGTGTGAGTGGCTTTGTTCATTCATATTAAAATTAATTTGATTTTCTAACTGATTAAAGAAGAGGCATGCATCTTCATTTGGAAAGGCATGAAGAGAATTTTTTTTTAAACTGGGAGACATAATATTTTACATTTTATCATTGCAGAGTTTCCATTTTCTTAATGACAAAATGCATCCTGTGTGTTGTGGTTGAGTTGTTTTAAGCAGTACGGGTAGGATTTGTTTCTTGACAGCTCTTGGCAGCCTTGCAGCTCCACTAAGGCCGAAGTTTAAGTGGATGTTTTCCTAGATTACCGCCTGTGGGGTGATGGCTCAATGTCTCTTCAGTCTTATTCTTCCTGCTTCAGAGACTACAGCTGAAAAATCCTCATGGCATTGGTCTGTGTTTTCTGCCTTGAACGTTCTTAGCTTGCATTCCATATTAAGACATGAAGCCTTGCTAAGGAGCCTGAAAAAACAGAAGCAACAACAAATGAGCATGAAATACTTGTTACTTTTAAAGTAAGACATCCAGGATATAGTTTGCACATATGTAGGTGTGGAGAGAGTTCTCTGATTCACTGTTTTGTGAAGCCCAAAAGATATTTTAATTAACTGTTTTAGGTCCTGAATTGCATTTTTGCCCAGCACATAGCCCATGCTTCTGTTTCTTCATATATGAGCCTTACTTTAAAAAGATCTATGATCTCATTGGTGTGGGTATGCTTACTTTTGGTAAAGATTGAAGCCGCTTCATTCCTTAGGCAGTTTCATGAGTTACTGTGGCCAAAAGAATTTCTCACCTGATGATCAGCTCTCTGCTGATGAGGCTCATGACTGGCTCTTTGACCACAGAAAAGGTCTGCTCCTGGCCTGGACATGAAGCATTTCTACCCACCCCCACCCCCTTAGTATGGCCTTCAAGAAGGTACATTTATTTGGTAGCACAATAAAATATGAATCAAAGAACTTTAGTGGAGAATATTAGCCTGAACCTACATAAAGAGTGAGGAATGTGCATTAGGGAAGAAAAGAATGCTCCAGAAACAAATATGTAGACCTTTGTGAATAAACAGAATCACAGAGCATGTTGTTAATGAAAATAACTCATCTGAATTTTTCTGTACTGGACCCGTTGTTATTTCAGCTAAAGCATAGGAGATTCTACTCCAGTCCCTCATTTTAACTTTGGGTGTGTCTTTCTCTTTCAAATGTGTCTCTTGTAAATAATACATTGTTGGATTCTGGTTTCTAATCCATTCTGCTATCTGTTTCCATTTTATGGGTGAGTTCATTCTTTTCACATTCACAGTTATGATTGCTAATTATGTATTTTCCTCCATCCCATTTTCTTCTGCTTATTCTTCTCTTTCTCTTATTACCCTGTCCCTATTTATTAAGTACCTACTGTACTCATACGGGTGATATAAAATTAGGTGGAACCTCATGGCCTAGCCATTCTGAAAAGCAATTTGGAACCATGCCCAAAAAACTATTAAACTATGCATACCCTATTACACAATGATACTATTAGTTATCAAAGAGTTGTCTTTGCTAAAAGAGAGCAAAGAAAGAGGAAAAGGACCTTTGTGTGCAAAAAATATTTATATAACAGCTCTGTTGTGGTAGCAAAGAATTGGAAACTAAAGGGCTGCCCATCAATTGGAGGATGACCAAACAAGTTATGATATATGAATGTGATGGAATATTATTGTTCTGTAAGGAATGATAAAGAGGATCATTTCACAGAAACCTAGGAACACTTATGTAAACTGATGCAAAGTGAAGTGAAGTGAGCAGAACCAAGAGAACAATTTATATAATAATAACAGTATTGTAAAGGCAAACAACTTTGAAAGACAGTAATTCTGATCAACACAATGACCAACCATAATTTCAGAGGACTCATGATGAAACATTCTATCCACCTTCAGAGAAGGGACAGGATGCAGATTAAAGCCTTTTTATTTGTTTGTTTATTTAACATGATAATTTAGGTATTTGTTTTGCTTGATTATACATGTTTGTAACAGCTTTTGCTTTTGCTTATTTCTCAGTGGCAAGGCAGGGATTATAAAGCAGAAGATATGGAGCTGAAAACAAAATAAAATTGATTTTTCTTTAAAAAGCTAGTTGAAAGTAAAAATGTGCTTTGGGTAGCCTTAGGGGCTGAGGCTTTTCCAGACAACTCTGGCCAGTGAAGGGATGAATTACAGGCAGAAGTTCTTTTTTTTTTTTTAATCTTTTATATTTTTTTCCAAATTACATATAAAAACAATTTTTGGCAATTGTTTTTATTTTATTTTGATTTCTAAATTCTCTCCCGCACCTCCCCTCTGATTGAGAAGACAAGCAATTTGATATAGGTTACACATGTGCAGTCATACAAAACATCTTATTTTGTAAAAGAAAACCTAGACTCCCTTCCCCCCCCGCCCCAATAAAAACACCAAGAAAAATAAAGAAAGTAAAAGAAACAGTATTCGATCTGCACTCAGACTCCATCAGTTCCTTCTCTGGAGGTGGATAGCATTTTTCATCATGAGTACTTTGCAATTGTCTTCGATCATTGTATTATTGAGAATATCTAAGTTATTCACAGTTGATCATCTTCAAATGTTGTTACTCTGTACAGTATTCTCTTGGTTCTGCTCACTCCACTTTGCATCAGTTCATATAAATCCAGGTATTTCTGAAGGCATACAGATTTCTTGGGATAAGTCACTTGTAGTTAGTGGGATGTTGAGAGACCTTTGAATCAAGATTCATAATTTGTTTTTGTTTTAATTTGATAGATAAATTGAGATAGAGTGATACAGTGGAAATAATGTTGGAACTGGAGTCCCAAGCCCCAAGTTTGAGTCCTAACCCTACCACTTAATGACCATTTGACTGTGGGATTTGAATTTTACATGTCATTGCCTCAGTTTTCCCTTCTATAAAATGGAAGTTTGGATTAGATTATTTCCGAGGTCCTTTACTAGCTCTGGCAATCTCTGACTTTGTGACTAGATAATGTGTGAAAAAATAATTAGAAATCTAAAAAAAGGTCTCTAGCAGGAGCATGGAGAATTGGGCTGACATTGAGAAGTCTGTTTTTTGCAAAAGGTACATTATAGTGCACTGAGAGCCAGTCATCAGTGGATGTAAAATGAATTAATTTATCCTAGATAATGAACTTTATACATTATACAAAATGCTATCAGTCATTTGAATATATTGCTTTAGGATTCAAAGGTTAGTCATTTAATTGGGTATTTTAAAAATAGACATGAGTAAGAGTTATCTGAGATAAGAACAGAAATGAATAACACTACTTGTCTTTGTGAGTGAAGGGATAAAATTGCCAACTGATGTCTGATGCTGTTACCATGGGGAACATAGTTTTGTCTAACCACCAGTTCTTTTGGAGAAGACTGTATCTTGAGGCATCACAATGCTTACTGGTACCGACCAACCAAATGAAATATGTAAAGTGTTTTATAAATTTCTAAGCTCTATATAAATGTTAGTTATTTTATTTTCAAAATATTTTATGTGAAGTATTTATGATAGAAAAGCAACATAAATGAGTAGGGGGAAAAACCATGTAATTGGATTATTCTTAGCCCTCATTTACAAATTAGAACAATTCTTACAATTAGGAAAGTCCAGGTTCTGCCAGACTTTCTCGGGTGTCCGTGTTTAGATGGATGTTCTTTCATAGCCAGAAGTATATCTTAACAGTGAGGCAGATGTCGTTAGTGATAGCTGTATAATATGCTCATTAAGTTCTATGATCTTTCAGCTTTCTCATTGAGCTTTCCACCTTTTACACAGTATCGTATTCATCCCTCATTCAGACTCATTCACCAGTGGGGGAAGAAGGAAAATTTCTGCAACTGAGTCCTCTGAGGGAAGGAAGGTCCTAGAACTATTATTGAGAAAACACTTGCCAGAGTCTACACACTTCCCGGGTCCCAACTCTTCCTAGGGACTTATGCTACTCCCAGTTCCATGCCACACCATCATTTATCGAGCCTGGCTGCTCTGCTGCCCTAGATGTCATCCATTGAAGCTCTTTGTTTGGCTGCTGCTCTCCTTCCTTCACCACCAACCCTGCCTTTGTTCTTCAGGCTTCTTAGTGACCTTCCTTAGGAATATTATCTCTGCTGAGGCTGTTGAGCTGCTGAATCTCAGGTACTTGTTCCTGGCCTCAGGGATGCAGAAAGCATCATTGCAGGGATGCAGAAAGCACCAGCACCAGCACCAGCACCACCACCACCACAACTGCTGTGCTTAGTACTTCTGCTAACCGAGGCCTCAAGCTGAGATAGCCTGGAGACACTGGAAAGGGGCAGAACTAGTGGCCCTGAGGTCATTCCTGCTATAAATCCAAAGAATCTCTGCCCACTTTATACATACAAGTTGATAATGTCTCCTATCACATTTTTTTTTTTTATAAATTCAAAGTTCCCCAAGACAACAGTGTTGTCAAACTCAGACAGAAACAGGGCCACTAAACCATACATAATCCTCATGGAATGAATAGAGACTTAGTCTTAAGATGTAATATCTGTGTTTTATTGCATTTTTATTTATTTTGTTAAAGACTTTCCAATTACATTTTAATCTGGTTCAGACTGCCCTCAGGAGTGTTGTGGGCACATGTGGCTTGCAGGCTGTATATTTGAGGCCTTCAGGCTGAAACTTAACTGCCTTGCACTTTGAGAATTGTCATGCACTTTGAGAATGGCCATGTACTTTGAGAATCGCCTTACACTTTGAGAATGGTGGCTTCCTTGCCGAGAAGCCTTGACTGCGTGTATATACATCCATGCCATCTTTGACCAGTTTATGTATAGAAGTACAATCAGCAAATACTCATCAAATGCCTCTGATGTCTGATGCTGTTACCATGGGAAACATATGGAATACAGTTTTGTCTAGCCACCAGTTCATTTGGAGAGGACTATACTTTGAGGCATCACAAATGCTTACTGGTACTGACCAACCAAATGAAATATGGAATATTACAGAATATTATTTGGGAGGAGATGGAAAGTTTAAGTGAGATTTGCCTTCTGCCTTCTGTACCACTTCTTGGCTGGCTTTGTATTATGCCATGTGCCCTCCCATTCCTACTTCAAACTCCAAACTTAAGCTTTTATCCCTAAGAACTTGGATTACTAATTGAAAATTCACATTATTCTGCCCAGATTCAGACCTATTAATTGCCATGTCTCCTTTTCCTTTCCTTCTTCTTCCCTTCCACCATTTTCCAACTCCAGAACAGTAATTGAATCAACAGTACCATTCCTGGAAAGGAAATGTCTTCCAATTACCCTATAATTCTATCCGCCATTCCCTCTGACTTTCCTGTCACTTTCTACTACTCTTCTACATATGTCATCTTCCCCTATTAGAATGCAAACTCCTTGAAGGCAGGGACTATCTTGCTTGCATATGTATGTCCAACACTTAGCATAGTGCCAGCCACATAGAAAGTACCTAATAAGTACTTTTAAAATTCATTCATGGAACCGAGTCTCATGGGGGATAAATTGCATGCATGTACAAATAACTATAATGCATAATATTTTAAGTACATTAGAAAGATGTAAAATGAATTGCTTTGTGAGAGCCAAAGGGAAATGCACTACTGAGCTAGGGGGATCAGAGAAATTACCATGGAGGGAGGTGCATTTTGAGATGGACTTTCTAGATCTGGCAGGAATTCAAGATGGGAAGAAAGGGAGAGATGCTATCCCATAGGAAATGGCAAGTAAGGAGTAAGGAGGGGGAGTCAGGCGAGCTTATAGTGTCTGGGGGATGGAGTAGTCCAGTTTGACTGGCACATGAAATATACCCTGGAGAGGAATAACGAGGTAAGGCTTGAAAGGTTGGGTAGTGTCAGTTTGAGGTTAAACTTGAAGGCCAGGCAAAGGAATCTAAGCTTGACTTGAGGGCCAGTGGGGAGCATTTAGTAAATGTTTGCTGAACTGAGTTAGACTTTTGAGCAAAGAACTGGCTTAGCCAAATCTGGTTCAAATCCTGGCTCTGCCAAATACAATTTGTGTAACCATGAGTAAGTGATTTAACCCATTCTGTGTGTCATTTCCTTATGTTTAAAATCTGCAAAGTCCCTTCCAGCTTTGAAAGTATTGTTCTTTGATCTGGGCCTAGAGGTCAGCCCTTTTGGTTTTGGCTTCTATTTTTACCCTAGTCCCTGATGCTGGTTCTGCCCTAAGTGACTTCCATTCCAGCAGGAAAGGTAGTGATGATGGTCTTATGGACCTTTTTTTCCCTTGGCCCAGGCATCAAAGAGAGTGGAGATTGCTGCACACTTCTCTTCAGTTAAGCCTGCTGCTGCCCTGGTTTCTTATGGAGTGGGAAGAAGTTTTTGGTCCTTCTGTCTTGCTGCAGCCCTACCTCTGAGGAGGGGAAATGGGGTGCTAATGTCATCAAAGATTCCCCTCCATTCAATAGGCCTCAGGTGGAGCTAGGTAAGGAAAGCTTGATTAGAACAGGCTTGCTTGTAGGCAGGCCCACATCCATTTGCTACTAGGTGCTAAGCCCCAGGCCTCCACGGGGTATATATACCCTGTGGGTAGCCATTAAGCTCAGACTACAGAGCTGTGGAGACTTAGAGAGCTGCAGAAACCAGAGAGCTGCAAGAAGAAGACCAAGAAGAGAGAGAACTGCGAGAGAGGATGGAGAACTGGAAGAGATGGAGGGACGGAGAGAGAACTGGAAGGGCTCTGAGAACTGCAAGGGCTTTCAGAACTGCAGGAAGAGAAGATGCAGGCAAGCAGACAGTTAGGATTCGTGAGTGTTCACAAGAAGGCCCTAGCAGATGAGAAGGTTACAGGATGGCTTGGCTCTTTCCTGTTACATTGAGGTGAACTTACTGGATTGGGGATACAATTACTGCTATGTCAGATTGGGGTTGTTGATCCTCTGGTGTCTGAATAAATGTTTTACTTCTTCTGCCTTCTATACAGAGAGTCTCTTATACTTTGTAATTCCGAACTATACAGGCATATTCATGATCATGGATATCATGAATCTTGCCTTACTGATACAAGGAAGGCAGTGAGACCATTGCCGAGGTTGTGAAGACTTTTAAAGCTTTTTATTGTCTAATGTTGTAGACTCATAAAAGATCAGAGCTGGAATTGAGCTTGGAGACCACCTCAATCCACCCACTCAGGTGAAGGGACTTTAGTCAAGGTCATCTGGCTAGCCTTTGGCTGAGCCAGGAGCAGAGCAAGTATTATAGGATTCCACCTGTGTTTTTCTTAGTAAACCATACTGCCACTCACAGCAGCCCCAAGTGAAAATAAAGGAATGGTAGTTTTTTTGTTTTTTAAAGTTCAGTAGAATCACCTGTGTACCACAGTTTGTATTAAATAAGAACACAGAACACAGAACAAATGTACACTTGGGTGGGGTAAGGAGGTGTTCCAATCATTACATCATCCCTGTTACTGTACACCTTTCTGATACAAACTCCATGCTATCTCAGATGCAAGATAGGCAAGACAGAATGTCTGCTGCAGGCCTGCACAACAAACAGCCTGCTGGCTGCTTGCAGCCTGCCAAAGGATTTTGGGCCACCCTCAAAAAATATAGGGTTGCCACTGTGCATGCTCCTATTTGTTGCATGACCCACGGCAACCAACCATCATCATTCGGTCTCTAGTCTAACCTGTCTGCAGCCCAAGGAAGTTTACAAGTTGGGCAGGTCTGGTCTACTTGTTTGGGGTCTCAAAATCTTCACCAGGGCATGTAGTAGGCTATACATACATGTCCTTTTCTATGGCCAGCTAATTCAGGACAAGCAGGCCCAGGGATGCCAATGGTAATGTTGCTTACAGGCAGTTGTTATGATTCAGCAGTTCAGTTGCTTGTCTTGGGCAAAGGATTTTTGCTGAATGGCTTATTGTAGCCCTTGTGAGCTGACAGAATAGGACCAGACAAAGATGGCAGTAGCCACGGGGAGGCTGCATTGGAAGGACACTGCAGTCACATGATTATGCTGTGTCACTAGTTTATCAGGCATGAGGGCCAAGGAGTCTTTCTTTGATTATTGGAGTCTGGTCACTGCTGCCCTTGTTCCTCTGCATCACGGTGTTCTAGGACAGTTTTGTGATGTGAGCATCATTTTCAGGCAGTGACTTGGAGAGACAGAAGCATGTCTTTTTCAGTTTAGCAGATTTTTAAACAAGTATCCACTATGATCTCTCAAAGTCAGGAAGCTTCGCTTGGGGCTCTGCAGTGCCTTGGTGCAGAATTAAAGATCTGTTACTTTGTTGGTTCATAGAGAAAGAGATGCAGTTTAGACTAGTTTGAGTCCAAAAGGAAGGTCCTAGGTGTGGATCCTAATGAAACAAGGTCTGTAGAGCCTGCTTGTGTTTGTATCCCCAGGACCTGGCACAGCACTTGATTTAATAAATGCTTTTTATTTCATTTATACATTCATTCAAAATAAGTACCTATTTATGTACAAAGTAAAGAACTCTATGAAGTCCAATTACAAAATGCAATTCTGCATTAAGGCATTTTGACAGGGGAATCAGAGAAGGCTTTTTGAGTCATGGTTGGCAAGTTAGATGGAATGTTAGGTAGCCTAATTTGGGGTGCAAGGAGCATAACTGAGGTTTGTAGAGTATTGTGACCATATTTATATAGATGATGAAAAGGCAGGGCCACAATGAAGAGCTCCACTTAGCTTCCATTGTAGTCCCCTTATATCCAGTTGTATATGAAACCAGTGGAAAGCTGCTATCTTCTCAATGTTCAGGAAGGAGTTGGACTATTTTAAAAGCTCTAAAGATGTTTCCCCAGAAGTATTTTTTGCATTTTGCAGGAGTAACATGCTATTGCTATGAAATAAATCCATAGGAAAAAAGACAATATGGAACTAGAAGATACTTTACAGATGATTTCATCTGACCTCCTAATTTTGCAGATAAGGAAACTGAGGTCCAGATTGTTTAAATGACATACCCAATGTCATTCAGTAAGTCGAAGTTAGATTAGAACCCAGAGCTTAAGTCCTTTTCTTACTTATTTAGTCCAGTGAATTGTGGGGCAGTATAATTGATAGCAAGTAAGATTAAGCCAGAAATTACTTTCCAAAAAAGTAGCATTTAAAAATCCTCATTCCAAGAGGTAAGGATAAGCTTACAGTGGAGTCATAAAGTCAGCTCTTAAGAGGAAAATCATATAAAGTTAAAATTACCCTCTCAAAAATCCCTTAATCTCCCATAATAAACATTATATTACTGTAGCCCTGGTCTTGTGGGCTCCCTTAGGGACTGGGGGAAAAGTGAAGAGGAAGGGAGACCCGGACTGGTGCTGTAGGAGCAGCCAGGCTCCCAACATTGTCTCAAGACCCAACCTTTAGAGTCAATCCTTATCCCACTGTTATCTGCTGGCCTTGCTAATTTCCTTTGTCTACTTTGTTCCAACTTGCTAGAAGCTATTTAACTGGGAAATCTACTGTGAGGGAAGGGAATAGAATCTTCTGGGGATAGGACTTAGTGGATTGGGGGGCACTCTAGAAAGCAACCACTTTAGATAGGTAAACTGTCTTGCTGGTGGATCATGGGGGGGGTAGTAACTTTTGGAATTCACACTCCTGGGGCTGTTGGATGGTTTTGTGTTTACAGTATTTATTTGCTTTTTCTATCTTATTTGATTGGTTGGTAAATACATAGATATTATTCACTTTGAGTAGGAACTTTTAAAATTAAATATATATCTATGTATATAGGTATTGCATTGGTGATATACATACATACCTACATATATATATGTAGGTATGTATGTATATCACCAATGCAATACCCACAGCAGCTGCTATGAATGTGCAGGCATATTTTCAGGGTTGAATCCCAAAATATAACGAACTCTCTTCTTCAAAGATGAAACCAAGATATTTATTCAGATACTAGAAAGCCACATCTACCACGGTAACAAAGAAGTTTATAGACATCACCAATCCAGGGAGCAGACATCCTCAAGCGTTCCCTCCCTTAGGCCTCCCCACAAACAAGCTCCCCTAGGCAAAATTCCTCCCTCTTTCACTCACACTAGCTGCTCTCTCCCAGCTCTGCCTTACTCTCCCACTTCATGCTCCATCTGTTTGGCACTTCTCCCACCATGGGTTCCATATGACTCAGGCTCCATCACAGCAGTCACCTGGGCCCAAGCTCAAAGCAGGTCACATAGGCCTGTTAATGGGCAGGAAAGATCTTCCCATTCATGAACATTACAGTATATTATATTTATGTTGTATATTATATACCCGATGATATATAAGTTCAGTTTGGAAAAATTAAAAGATATTCATGTAAAATGATGTTCTTCTGGATTGGAGTGAGAAGGGACATTTCACCTGGTTGTGGCCTATGTAGATGTGGTTAGACTTTCAGAGAGATGTCATGGAGAGGTGTCAAAGCCAGAGGGTAAGAAGCATATTGTCTCTGTCCATCTCTATCCTGGGAACTTGTACAAGGGCAGCAACTATTTGTTGAGTAGAATGGAATTTTATGAGCATCAGACTAGGAGTCATAAGAGAACAGTTTTAATCTTGGTATAGCTGTGTACTAGAAGTTAAAGCAAATGAAAGAAAGTACAGTTAGGATAAAGAGGTGTGGCTTTATGGCCTGACCACAGTACGGTGTGTGAGTTCTAGAAAAGTACAGTAGCAGGAGGAAATACCAGACAAGGGTAAAAATGAACAAGAGAGGGAAGGATAGCATGAACATTGATGGAAATAAAAGGGGGAAAGGATCGAAAGGAACAAGCATTTATTAAATACCTACTATGTGCTAGGCACTGTTCTAAGCACTTTATAAAGATTGTCTCATTCAATCCTCAAAACAACCCTCGGAGGGAGGTCCTGGTATTATCCTCATTTTACAGCTGAGTAAACTGAGGCAGACAGTAGTTGAGTTGCCCAAGTGTAGGTGTGACTAATAAGATGAAGTTAGGAGGCAGAAGGAAGGCACAGGTTAGAGATCGGAGAGGGAGAACCAAGTGATGGAGAGTTGCAGGAATCAGAAAAAGGCCCAGGTTCATTTGAAAAAAGAGAGGGAAGAAGGAGCAGAGACACAAGCAGACCCTGGACTCCCCCTCCTCCTCACCAGAGGTGGCATTTTTTTCCTGGATTTGTTTAGAAGATAACTTTCACATTCATCTTCTAGCACCAAGGGCATGATGGGACTAGCCTATTTGAATGTCTGATTGCTGGCTTTTATGTTACACTTTAAGGTTCACAAAGTGCTGATACACATTATCTCATTTGATCCTCACAGAAACCCTACAGGGATTATTATTTCTATTTTCCTGTTGAGGTAACTAAGTTTCAGAAAGGTTGTCACTTGCCCGTGGTCACACAATTGTAAGTGCTGAAGGCAGGATTTGAAACTAGGTTCTTTACTAACTTCACATCAATCAATCAACATTGGTTAAGAGCCAACTGTGTGCCAGGCACTGTGCTAGCCAGCATTTCCCCCACAACACTGGACTGCCTTTTCTGGACAAGGAAAAATTAACCACTTGCCATGCTTAATAGTCTAAAAATATTAATGTCTGGCATTCATATAACACTTTCTGGCTACAGTTTGCCTTTCTCATTCATTTTAGTTTAACAATAGTGAAAACTCTGGATTTTGATGGCTATCATGAGGAAATTTCATAAGTCTTCTAATGAAGTTACTAGAGGGGGATTGTTATAACAAAGCACCATAAGTGTTTTATGTGTTTCTTTTCAAAATCTCCTTATTCACAAAGATAATTCCTAAATTGTTCGTTCAGTCTCGTATTTCTAGACAATAGCGTTGTGTCGAGAGTCAGAAGGCCTGGAGTCTAGCTCCAACTCTGAACTCTTTTCATTTTTTGGATGTGCATAAGTCACATCCTTTCTCTGGATCCTAGTTTAGTCTCCTATAAATTGAGGAAGGTAGGCGTAAATATTTTCTGGGACCCCCTCCCAGCTCTGACATTCTCTAGCTTCTGGGATTGAGTACTTCCTTTGTGCTGTGGGAATTATAAAAGAGGCATTAGATATAATTCCAGCTATTAAGGAGCATATAGCTTCACTGGAGAAAAAGACAGAAATATCTATAAAAATAACCAGCGTAAGAAGTATATGATTAGGTGGCAAAATGAGTCATAGAGATGATATGTGATATAGAAGGCTGGCGTGGGAAAAGATCAGTGTGGGCCGGAGTCAGTAACTGCTCACAGAAGAGAAAGGACTAGAGTTGGTGTCTGGAGGATTGGGTGGGATTTGGACCAGCTGCAAGGGAGGAAGAAGGGTGTGCCAGTGGTGGGCACGGCGGTTATCTTCGTGCGCTCTAGACCTTTGATGTTTGATGATTGATGCAACAAGGAACAGGCATTGCCAAGTTAGTATTCCAGTTATACTCAATTCCCTATTCTTTTCTGCGTACATAAAGTTTTGTGTCTGCTGTCATTTCAGGCTAGCACGTTTTAAAGGGCACCTTGACAAACTGGAGTGATTTTTCAAGAGGGCAGCCAAAATGGCGGGGGCCAGGTAGCTCAGAACTGTTTCCTATTAGAATTAATGAAGGAAACGGGGAACATTTAGCCTAGTGATGAGAAGGCTTAGGCAGGCACCACCTTCAGAACATTCGAGGGCTTGTCATGAGAAAGTACCAGTAAAGTGATTGCGCTTGACCCTAGAGGGCAGAACTATGTAGATAGAATTTGGCTCAGTACACGGTTAAGATTCTCTAAGAATTAGAGCTGTGCAGAAAGGGAATGTGATGCCTCCTCAGGTAATGAACGCTGTCACTGGAGGTACTGGAGGTCCGGGTAAAGGACCTACTTGTGAGGGAGTATGTAGAGGAGATGCATGCTTTAGTTGGGAAAGGGGACTCTAGATGGTCTGCAAATTTTATTTTAACTATGACATGTTTTATAAACTAAATGTGTCCTGGCTCAGTAAAATAGAGCACTGGGCCTGGATTCAGAAGACCCGAGTTCAAATCCAGCCTCAGACACTTGGAGCTGTGTGACTCTGGATAAGTCACTTAAATTCTATCTGCCTCAGTTTCCTCAGCTATAAAATGGGGATAATTAAGGCACCTAACTCCCAAGGATGTTGTGAGGATCAAATGGGATAGTATTTGTAATGTGCTTAACATAGTGCCTGGCACACAGTAGGCTCTTAATAAATGCTTGTTTTCCCCTCCTGTCCCCCCTCCCGAAAGCTTAAAACAGGGAATTGAATATTACAGTCCTAGCTTTTCAAAGAATATGCTACCATTGGCAAGAATTGAAAAAGTTCCAGGCCTCATTAATTGCAACATTAGCCTGCTAGCTTACCATGTGGGTAATGTTTTTAGAAGTTGTTGAATGATCAGAGCTATGGCTGATTGATGTTTATGATGTTACATGTAAGAACAGATTAAGGCAATACTAGTTTAAAAAGTTTTAAAAGTTCTTACCTGAATTTTGGGACTCTAAGCCATTTTTTAAAATTACATAGGATACATAGGAATACTACACCAATGTAAAATTCTGCTTTTTTTTACATTTGGACTACTGAACACATAGCACATCTAGTGACTTATCCCAGGTCACAAAACCAGCAAGTGCAGAGGCTATACATAGTTCAGGGCCTTTTGTTTCCAAACCCAGTGCTTTTTTTTTTCCTTTTGTTTTACGTATCTTGACTGATTTAATTTTTTTTAATGTCTTCTTGATGTGTGGGGTTGTTTTTTTTTATTACATTTTTGTGAACAGGAAAAGTCATATCTATGAAGGGGAAGGCTTATTTACAATAAATATGTTTATAAATATATAATACAATATATTATATATTACATACATAATATATGCATTTAAATATATAAATTTATACTTAAATAAGTTTATAATATGTAAATATAAATAAGTTTACAAATAAACTTATTTACAATAAACTGAAATATCACGATTGCCAGCGTATTAAATATTTCCAAAGAAATTATAAAGTGGGAGTGGTGTCATTGAGTTGTAACTGAAGTTTTTTCACCTAGATAGAACCTACCAAAGTTTGAGCCCAGTTGGTCTCGTCTTTACTATGATCCCTGTATCCCAATGTGGCCTAAGATTTAGATTAAATTCACAGAATGCAAATAATTTATACCTTTTAATTGGTATGATAGCCTAAGCATCATGTGTCATTCCTTGTGATTAAAACATCTCGTATGGTTTGGATTTGTTTGTAAATTATAGGTCCGAAGGCTTTTCTGGTTTTATGTAGGTGCTAGGAGTTGGGTCCTAGTGATAGAATATCACAGCATACACCTTCATGGGCACCAGCAGTGCCTTGAGGACAAATGCAGCATTTTCAGGACTACATATAGATAAGCACAGATGCAGTATTCCCATAGTGGAACAAATCGTGGTTCCTCCTAAGGCAAGTATAAGCCTCACACTCTGTGGTTTTAGGAGAGGAAGGGTGAAGTCATGCTCTTGAGCCCACCAGTTCCTTTCTTGTGGCTAGTAGATCGCCAGAAAGAGCTATGTCCAGTAGAGAAGAGGCCAAACAATATTGTTGGGTCTGCGCAGAAAGTGGGGAAGCTGGCCTAGCTTGGGAACACTTTCTCATGGGAATAGAGGGATTCCTGATGTGGAACACCAGCTAGGCAACTGAAAGCAAGCATGTAATGTAAACCAATAGGTGTTTTGGATTCTGCCCCATTTCTGTTGCAGGCCCTGCCATTCTTCCAGTTCTTGGGTTTCATAACCTTCCTGGTCTCCCTCATCCCACATAGCCAGTCAACTGCTGGCTCTTGCTGCCAGTTATCACCAACAGGGGTTTCTAACCTAGGGTCTGTGAACTTGTTTTTCAAAAATATTTTGATAACTATTTCAGCATCATTGATTTCTTGTATAATTCTTTGTACTTTATTGTATACGTCTAAAAATATCATTCAGAGAAAGGGTATATAGGTGTTACCAAAATGTTGAAGGAGGCCATGATGTTAAAAAAGTGAATAACCCCTGGTTTATAACATCTCTCATGTCTGACCACTTTTTTCCATTTCTATGGCCACCACCTTAGTTCATTCCACTCTCAAGGCCCTCCCCATTCTATTAAGTCCTCCACTCTGTAACCAAAGTGACATTCCTTACATGCAGATGCTGACCCTGCATCTCCTGACTCAGTAACAGCTTCCTAAGATCACACAGCTGTCTGTGTGTTCTGTTTGAGAGCTAAACTTTCCTCATTTGATCCAATGGCCCTTTGTTGCTTCTAGAATAAAATATAAATTCTTCTGTTTTGATTTTAAAGCCCTTTGCAACCTGAACCCAATCCCTTTTTCCAGCTTCTTTCTGTATTATTCCTCCTCCCACACTCTGGGTTCTTCCCAGATTGACTTTCTCGCTGTTCCTTACATAAAGCAAGCCGTCTCCCACCTCCATATCTTTGCCCTGGCTCTCCAGCATACCTGGTATATTCTGCCCCTCTTACTTTACTTCACAGAATCAATCACTTCTTTCAAGGCTCAGTTCAGGACCTTTAGCTTTTCCTGATCATACTCAACTCTACCCTTACCTTGGATTTAGCTCCTTCAGTTTGTTTTGTACTTATTCAGTTTCTGCTTCAGCTTGGACACACTGCTCCCCTGATGGAATGTAATCTCCCTCAAATGAGGCTGTATAATTTTTTTCCTTCTCTCTGATACCTTCCACATCTTAGGTACTTAATCAATGCATGTGGAAAACCTGGCTTCAAAGAGGAGACCTGAGAAGAAGCCACTGCTCAGTCCCCTTGAAGAGGTGAAGTGACTACCAAGAAGCTCAAAATGTCAGATTGTTTGATATATTGATTGGTTTTGCTGGTTTTTTCATTCGTCCTCTTTTTTTCTTTTTAAAAAAATTCTTTATTATAAGGGATGGCTCTCTGAGAGCAGAAGTATTGGGCAGAAGATAGACAAAGTAAAATCAATAATGTCAATAAATTTATTTTTAAAATAAATACTTGGAGATTGGATACTACAAGAGGCAGAGCAAGATCTGAGAAAGCCATGAATTCTATCAGTGAGGTTTTCTTTCCATAAGATAGATCTAGGGGGTATTGTATTATACTAGGCCCTCATTCTTAGGCTGTGCTATTAACATAATGTTTTTTAGCTATGCCTTCTCAGCACAGCAATACTTTGGTAAGGCTGCCATCTCTGTGTGTCTGAGTGTATTTATTTTCTTGCCATTATTTTTAGTTTTATAAATGCCTTTGGTAATATATCATAATGGCCCATTAGAATTGAATATATGTGTAGAATCATTTCATTGTCCTAGAAATCTATTTTTGTTAGCACTTAGTTTCAAATATCCGCATCTCAGTGTTTTAGTTTGATGAGAGTTGTGTGACACTGGACAAGTCACATTAGCTTTCTGGGCTTATCATCACTCATAAAATGAAGGATTTGCATGAGATAATTTGTAAAGGCTCTTGTAGTTGGAGCAGTGTAGCATAGCAGGGACTTGAGGCTCATTATCCCAGAGCCAGGCCAACTACAGAGGTCTAGGGATGCCCCTGAGGGGTTGGGTTGTCTGTTTTCTATTGCTGTCAGCTTAAACCTCCGTTCTGGTGTTGTTCCCCCATTGTTAATATCTAGTCACTGGACCCCAGTACCATTTTACCAATTAATATCAATTTGCTTTGAAGATAGAACAAGAATAGAAGTACAAACATTTCACTCACTCACACACACACGCACACACATACACACTTTGGAGGCATACACTCCCTATACCACCGTGATCTTTGGGGAGAGTGGGTTCAGAATTAACTCAAATTTTACATTGCATCAGTCCCACCCAAGCTCATGTCCAAATTACCATCATCACTCCTCATTTTTGAGAGGTGAGAATGCCATTACCTTATTCATATTCATAGCCTTTTATAATTAATTGTTGCTAAGTCAGAGTTCTTGCAATAGATGGATTGCCAGTTCATCTACTGCCACCATGCTTTTCTTTCCCACAGTTTATGAGTATTTCAAGCTACATACTTTATCCCTCCCTCGGCACAAAGGCAGGTATCAGCTAAGATTCCTATAGTATCAGACTCTTCTCTTTTTTTTTTTTTTTGATTGTTAAATTTTTTTTTTAAATTTATTTTTGACATGTTTGGTTTTTAGCATTGATTTTCACAGGCGTTTGAATTACAAATTTTCTCCCCATTTCCTCCCCCCCCCACTCCAAGATGGCGTACATTCTGGTTGCCCAGTTCCCCAGTCATCCCTCCCCTCCGTCACCCCATTCCCTTCCACTTTCTCCAATCTAATTTTTAAGCTAGTATTTTCTTCAGTGGTCTTTTGGACCTCCTTTTCCATTTGGCTAATTCTTCCTTTCAAGGCATTCTTCTCCTCATTGGCTTTTTGGAGCTCTTTTGCCATTTGAGTTAGTCTATTTTTTAAGGTGTTGTTTTCCTCAGTATACTTTTCAGTATTTTTTTGAGTCTCTTTTAGCAAGTCATTGACTTGTTTTTCATGCTTTTCTCTCATCCTTCTCATTTCTCTACCCAATTTTTCCTCTACTTCTCTAACTTGCT